>JAVGWX010000021.1:36224596-36824596 GCA_036924085.1 Ariolimax columbianus
TTCCTCACTGACTCTATAACTCACTCACAACCACTCATTCACCCCGCCTGTTGTCCATCACACAGCCTTCAGTTTAAGCTCAGGACCGAAGAGTGATGGTCACACGGCTCTCTCTGATTCCAGGTCAAGTAACACACAGAACCTTACCGGAACATTTCTGACAGGTGGCTTCCATCCAACACTACGTCAGGACTATTGATTGGACTTCTTCTAGCTTAAAGCGTAAGTTCTTCAACGTTTTTAAACTAAACAAATAAACTCATCTTCCTTTCATGATTACCGTTTTTAAACTAAACAAATAAACTCATCTTCCTTTCATGATTACCAACGTTTCTAAACTAAACAAATAAACTCATCTTCCTTTCATGATCACCAACGCTTACAATAATCTGACAGGAAGTCCCACTCGCTGTCGGCCTCTAGATTTCCCTGATAACTTTTAAACCAATTAACGTTATTCAATATAATTTGACATGAAGATAGTGTGAACCAGTTGAGCGACGATGAACAACGTATTGTGGCTACAGCAGGAAGTAGCTATATGCCCCACCTCAAATGTCAGCACGGCTGACATTACTTCCTTCTTTAAAGATGTGTCATTTCTAAGTGACTTTGACCACGACGGTCGCCTGATCTTACTCTACCTGATTTCTTCCTATTCTGCATACTCAAATGGAAAGTGTTTTTCAACAAGTCAAGGAATCTCGGGAAACTACTGGCGAGAAACTGAGTCTGTAACTCCTAGTGTTTTTGTGAATACCTTCCGTAACATGGAGAGTCGTGTGCAGGCAAGCCTTGATGCTAATGGTGACCACTTACAACCTTTAGTATCAATTATGTTCCTCACACATCAAGGGCTGTCCATGACAAATTTTATTGAATTACGTTGATTAATTTAAAAGTTGTAAGGGAAAACCAGAGGTGAGTAGTATCTGATCTTGTCCCTAAAACAGACCAAGTTTGACTTCCCATTAAACTTTACTCAATCGTCCATCTTCTGTAAATAGAGTTTTGAAGTCTTGTTTATGTCCGTTGTGGCTCACAGTTTACACAGTTTAAGGCAGTGGGTCTGAAAGTAAACCATTATTAGTCTCTGGTTACTACATATCTGGAGGTTTACATTGTTACTTACTAATGAATCCCCGTTTCGACACCGGTCACACAAACGTGTTATCGTTTTAGAGCTATACAAAAACCATAAATCTATTTCTTGTTACACTCAAATACGATCTTAGTGCCAACATTACATTTGACCTCTCCTCAGAATATCGTTCGTATATTTTGATGATAGTATAGACAAGTCCTGGGTTACTGATAGAAACTGTCAATTAAGAATACAAAAGGCAAAATGGGCTTTTAATCATGGCCTTCTTTTAGTAGAATACTGAACGACATTAGTGGTAATCGAAAGGAAATTAAGTACGCTACACAAAGACACAGATCTTCCACTCCAATGTCAAGGACGTCCTATTGCATTGCTATGTGACGTTCTGAACTAAGAAAAAAAAACAACTAAAAAGGTTCAAGTAATCATCAATGGATGCTTGCTGATGTCGGATGCACTGGGCCGACATACGCAAAATAAAAACTAAAGTGCCACACACACCGCCTTGGGGATTAGAGACATAAGGAAGTTCAGTTCACCCCGTAAGCTATCAGGTTGTTGGGGCACACACGAAGACACTCCCCAAATCCCACGCCATCCCTCTCTGTCTGTCGCCGCCTGTCGTATCTCATTGGGATGAAGGCCTGACCACTCAGTGATGGTGTCCACCCATCTCTTCCTTGGACGTCCTCGCACTCTCTGTCCCGGTACGGAACCAAAGAGTATCGAGTTGGTAATTCCGTTGGACCTCGCGACGTGCCCGCACCAGGCCATCTTTCGTCTTTTGATAGCTGTGAACAGATCTTTAAAAGGTAATAGCGTCTTCAACTCTCTGACGTATTTCTAATTTCTACGTCCGGGACAGATCTTTATATGTAACATTTAGGAGTTTTCTATAGCACCTCATTTCCATTGCATGTATTCTGCCCTCGATATCTGCTGTAATGGCCCTGGTCTCGCAGGCATACAGAAATATTGATAGCACCAAAGAGCGCATTAGTCTAACTTTTATGCAGAGGGCGAGCCGCTTGTCTTGCCATATAGGTTTCAGCCGAGTCAGCGCCGCTGTTGTTTTGGCTATTCTTGGAATTACCTCTGGCTTCGATCCCTCTTCACTGATCAATAATCCCAGATATTTAAAACGTTTTACCACCTCAAGTTCCTGCCCATTTGCCTCTATTACAGATAAGGCACGCAACAAAACAAAAAAATAATTAAACGTATGCTTGGGTCGAACTGAGATAATAAAATGGTACTATAAAGTCACTAATATATTACTGTTGGACAGAACCGGACAGATGCCGATGGAACTAGGCGTACAGGGAATGCATTGGCGATGGATATGACACACATTACTGAAACGAGCTGATAGCATTACAAAGCAGTCACTGTTCTGGAATCCTCAGGATAAAAGACGTAGGGGCAGACCCAATCACTCGTGGTGAAGGACAGTCGAGACACACCTAAAAACGTAAAGAAATAGGTTGGAGAAGATGGTAGCGATGGCGCTTGACAGAAAGAAATTGGCGAGTATTATGTAGGACATGGAACCGAAATATTCCCTCTCCTCCCCTGTCCCAACCCGTTTCCAGTATCTAAACATGAGATCATTCTTTCTATATATCTGTCTGTCTGTCTCGAATGAACATTGATAATATTTTAAGTGTACACAATAATTGATAATCAATGTTCTTACTTGCTGCCCCCGTTAAGTTTGTTTATCCTTAACTGAGACTTACATTCAGAGCTTGTCAGCTGTGTAGGCTGGACGTCTCCAGATGAGGTGTACTCCAGCGCAGATGCCCACCGTGTAATAAAGTGGAACCTGATGAACAATGAGACATTTGTGCTTTTGGAACTGCCGAAGCATTGCTTCCCTACAAACATGCACTGGTTTCCTAAGTCAGCTCAAGGAGGAACAGGAAAGACAACAGTATCAGATGTATTTTCATTGACATCAACAGATGTTGACCCAAGTTTACCTGATATTTAGCCCACAAAGTTTTAACTAGCACTTACAAAAATTGTGAGAATAGATAGTTCACAGTTATGCAGCTTAAAAAGTAAAACACTAAATCACCATCTTGTAATTATCATCATCCTTAGGTGGGATTGTTGTGGTCGAGAGGTCATGCACTTGCCTCTCAAAACAATGAATAGAAACGGCGTGGGTTATGAAAACCAGTTGATAACACTGCAAGACAATCTCTCTTCTGGAATACACAGGGTAAAAGAAATTGCAGAACATTGAGACACTTTTAAAAGAGAAAACTGGATGCCAATGTCAAGGCAGCAGGCAAGATGTAGACAAAACTGGCTCAGATGCCTCATGATAGGTAAAGGTAAAGGTCAGTGCAATGGTAACAGTTGCAGTTGGGGATGAAGATAACTCTTCATGTACTAAGCCACAGCCTATTTGAGGTGGGGTGGCCAGTTCACTTTCTTGCTATTTTTATCTTCCTCAACTCATACGGCAGGTATCAATTTACAGCTGGGGCAACTGGAGGAGCAGTTGTACCAGGCATGAACTACGGCCCTGATTTCTTATCTGTCTGTCCGTGAACTCAAACCCTGGCACGCTATAATCTCAGTCTAGTAAGTCATCTCACTGTCGACCCAGCTGTAAATAGGTACCTGGCGTATGAGACGGGGAAGGTAAATACATTAAGGAAGGGAGCTGGCTGCCCCATCTCCCATAGGCTGTGGCTTAGTACATGAAGAGTTATCTTCATCCTCGATGGCAATTGTTACTGTGGGACTTACCTTTACACATGTAGTCCAGCTCTCTGGATAAAGGCTGTTGTAGTGGAGTGTTCTTCAAGGCTTCCAAACAGCTTTGTGGGGAAATTCGTCTTAATGTGCCAGTATTCAGTACACAGTTGGCTAAGTATATGGGAGTCTTGCAGGATATTATTGGCTATCTGTGCTGCCTGCAGCACATACACATGTGTAATTGAATCAATTTTAGTCTGTGTATGAGGACATTCAATTTGTTATGTCCTGTTCTCATCTTGAAGACAGTGATAGTTGTCTCCTGTTTGGTCGACTTTCCTTATGGCTTGGATAAGGCTTTTCCTTTCTTGGAAGGTGACCGATCTTTTTGTTCTCGTATTACTCCCTCCTTTGCTAACCTGTCTGCTGTCTCATTTCCTGGTATGTCACAGTCTGATGGTCTCTACTGTAACACTACCCTTCTCTTGACTTTTAGTTCACCTAAGGCTTTTGAAAACTTTGGTAGTTTATCTTGGGGGCTTACAGAACGGACATTGCATCTGTAAGGAATACAACCTGTTGGCATTGCTGTGGTATATATTCTTGTGAAACTACTTTTATTACCTGGCCAGTAGATCTGACCGACACAAGCTCTTGAAAGTTTAACCTTTGAACCCTGGCTACCTAGCCTGTAAATCTCATTCCCCTGTGCTCCTCAGAAAATACGCATACGGTAGACATTTGAGGAAAAATAATTATTATGATAAAACTATGTGCTCTAATTTAGTTTTTCTATCTCAGATTGACTGACCTAATAGTTTTCAATGTTCCTACTTCTGTAGAGTGTAGAATATATTTATTAAAAACCATCATCTAACAAACTGACTTGATAAATTATTATGTGGGATAACTTTGAACACCACTTTCCAATTTTCAAAACCACTTTTCATCACGAAAGTCATCAATATCATAATCATAGTTAAGACATGTTTCGACATTTGTGCTGCCATATTTGTT
The DNA here is from genome assembly GCA_036924085.1 of Ariolimax columbianus. Classification (NCBI taxonomy): domain Eukaryota; kingdom Metazoa; phylum Mollusca; class Gastropoda; order Stylommatophora; family Arionidae; genus Ariolimax; species Ariolimax columbianus. The sequence goes on from JAVGWX010000021.1 coordinate 36,229,431, forward strand.
ATTTCCGGAAATGTGTGTACTGTGTAGATGTCCCTATAAAATGGCCAAAATCTAAGCGGTACAGCTCAAAATATACCTTAAAATAATAGTTCACCTGTCACATCAGGAAACGGGTGGCTTGGAAAATGGGGTTTTTACACACACCCTGATATATGGGTGTCACATGTCCAAAAGATTAAGGCCTCATTGAATGCTTTTTTTTATAGGGTGCAGACCTGCTGTGATTAATGGAGTACTAAGCGGTCAACTCAGAACAGCAGTAACTGCTTCAATCTCTATTGTATATTGTTTAGAGTTTGGTAATAGTGTTCGTCTAACAAATATGATGAATTTTTGATAGATTTTGGCTCTCACTCTGTAACTTTGACTAACTCCATGTCTCCACAACATCTATACTGTTTTCATTGCCTTCACTTGCAGAAAAATTCCATCTGATTGTTCGCACTGGTAGGATAGAGAAGAGTGTTGAGGCTCACAAAAGACAAGGGAGCCGTTTTGTGTGGGAGATGGAGTTATGATGGGACGGCTCTGGTCACAGCAGGAGAGGATGGCCAGGTGAAAATCTGGTCAAGAAGTGGGATGCTGCGATCTACTCTCACACAGAACAGTAAGAATATGTCTCGTTGAGCAGTGGCGTACTTTGTGTGATCGACGGAAGGGTTGCCACTCTGGCATAATTTTTCCATATGATATCTTCTTTGGGATAAGGGCAAGAAGATTTGTTTGTAAAAATGTTCTAATATCTAACTTATTTTATCGTAGTAATAATTCTTTTTCTTCTTCGTTCGTTTTCAATCTACCGCTAGTAAGCCCTGAAAAGGGGTTGCAAGTGTCAGGATGTAGTCCGGAGAATGGAATGCGTTGTGTCAGAGTTTACAGCTTGACTGCAATATTTGCACCTTTCAGTCCGATATATCCGACTTCAGCAGGCATTTTTGAGTACCTGGCTAGCCTTCCCTCTTCGATCCTTTCTACTTAGCAGCTTGCTATCCAGGATTACCATGTAGAGGTGTAGAAAGTTCTTCACAGATCTGGTTTACTGGCCATGACTCGTAACAGTCAGCTGTGGGTTGCTGACCGCAGCAGCTCATGCGCTGCTCAGCATTTCAATCCTTTAGTAATACTAAAAAGAGCGTTCGATTAACGCAGTAGTAGAGCACTCATGGCAAAGGTATTGGGTACAAATTCCGCTATTTCTATACTCCATTTCACCAAGTTCTAAATTGGTACCTGGCACATGACCAGGGAAGTCGAAAACAGGATAGGGCCACCCTACCTCATACAAGCTGTGTCTTAGTACACTGGTCTCTTAACAACTTCCATTTTCCAACATTAGTGTAACTACTATGGGACAAACCTTTACTTTCATTTACTAATAGCAATAACAGTTTCACATTTTAAGCAAAGATGGTGAAAACATCAGACGTGTGCTGCAAGATTAGTTCTCATATTGCTGTAAAAACCAATCATGGCACAGCAGACTCTGCTCCACTCGGGCCGCATGTGTGTGAAGTCATCGTACATTCTGTTATTTTGGGTGGCACTCTTTCTTTGAGTCTCCTTGATAGTGTTTTGCTCTACAATCCGAGCACCTCATGCGCCAGCTGGAATTGTTCACATATTATAGTATTTTATCGTTCTGAAGCTAGCTTGCTGTTATTATTCTAATTTTCATGGTGGCCTGACCGGTGTCAAATTTAAGGGATTATTTAAAACTTTAGCGATATTTTGTTTTGTTATGGGTTTTCTTTTCATGGATTGCCGCTAATGATCATTAACCTGTTCTTCTGCATTCGTTCTGAAACGGACGTAATGTCTTAGTTTACACCGAGGCTGCCATATCTGTACCTATCCGCTCAGCACATAGGATTTCAGCTGGCATTTTTGGGTCTGCCTTCCCACTTGAATCCCTAATCTCAGTCAGGCTGCATGATTGCAGTCTGTTTCCAGGGCAGCCACAGGTATGAGTGATAAGAGAGGACAAGTTTCACATGATCAGAGTGGCAAGGGTATGGGAATCAGTTCAGGTGATAGGGATAACTCACTTAATGGCTTAAGTAAAAACCAGCTGTCACCTTGATGCTTTATGGCAAACTTATGTTGGTAGTGGAGTCATTTTAGGAGGAATAAGGTTTTGGTCAGCTGTTGTTTGCTGATCTTGGCATCGCTGGCTGCTGTCGGCTCATTCACGGCTGCATTTTCAGCTCACCCTCTCCGACTGCCGCTTGTTTTTGTGATTGTTACTGCTCAAATAGTGTGACCTTGATTGAGTGAGCTACTTTCTCTGCTGACCTACTTTCTCTCTCTACTGGCCTGCTTTCTCTGCTGGCCTGTCATGTCTGTTTACTTTGCTTTAGTAACCTACTTTCTCTGCTGACCTACTTTCTGTCTCTGCTGACCTTGCTTGAGTGATCTACTTTCTCTGCTAATCAACTTTATCTCTTTACTGGCCTGCTTTCTCTGCTGACCTTGCTTGAGTGACCTTTCTCTGCTGTCCTGATATTTCTGCTCTGCTGACATTGCGTGAGTGACTCACTTTCTCTGCTGACCTACGTTCTTTGCTGACCTATGTTCTCTGCTGACCTACTTTCTTCACTGACCTACTTTCTCTGCTGACCTATTTTCTCTACTGACAGATTATATCCTCCTCCTTTGTCTAGGTATCCCAGTTTCACTTTACTTTGATGTTTCTCTTCACTGCTGATGATGAGATCTCAAATAAAGCACCTCACTGTTGAAGCAGCTGCCTCAATCTCAAAGTTCATACTTGAAGATAGAGTTGTATTTAACACTTATGAGCTCTTTATAACATCAATATCTGTTTTTGTAATAACTTGTTGCTCAAAAATGTTTTCCTTTGCAGTGAATTTGGTAAAGCTCCTCAGCTTGTTGCCTTCCTGGGCAGTCACTTGATCCTGCGAAGATCTGAAGGATCTCTCATCTTCACCTCAATCTCTCCATACCCATTGGTTCTTCATAGTTATGTTATGAATGGCAAGTGTGGCGATGCTGTTAGACTGTGCCGATTTGTCAAGGTACGTCTCTCATAGCTAATTAGTATTAACTTTTACGCTGCCACATTATTTTTTCAGCACATCACATTTGACTATGGTTGTTGACTTTCACAGCCTGTAACCTTTTTATTTGTTGGTCTATAGATATATTTTTGTTGTGTGTAGAGACATAAATTAATAAAGAACTTGTTGGTGTTATTGTTTTTATTGTGTGTGTGTGTTAACCTTTAGCACACCCTGGTCTAGGTTTAGTAAACCAGCCCGACCAACAAAATCGTAATTAAAAACATTTGTTATTTTTTTAACGGCGACCCTACTCATAGCTATTTAAAAAAATGCTGAATATGTCACGATCTACACACAATATTTTGCCGGTAAAAGTATCGTATGTTAGATTACAAATGGTTTTTGAACATTTTTTATTCTCATACCCCGTTTGGAGCAAGCCGACTTTTTGCAAAAGATGAAGTAGGTTGTTGGGAAAGATCTTTATTGAGTTGATCTGTTTATTTTATTTGTTTAGATGAAAAAACTACGTTTGAATTGGAAACTAACAGTTGTGTCGATATTGTAAACATAGTATCGATACGTTGTTGTGTTTTCCATGATTTTCTATTGGAGCGACTAGGCCTAGCGGTCGAGTCAAAATTTTTTCAGAGAATTACATAAATTTTCAACTTCATCTTTTTTGTATCTCAGAAACTAATAAAAACACAGCAAAAACAATAACACCCACAAGTTCTGTATTCAATTGTGTCTTTACACACAAGAAAATCATATTTATTGACAAACAAACACAAAAGTTACAAATTTTGAAACTCAAAAACCATGAGCAAAATATAAAGTTGTGAAAATTTTGAAAAAAACAGTGAAGTGTGCTAGAAGTTTTAAGTTTCTGAGATACAAGAAGATGTAGGTGAGTGTGTTGAAAAATGGCACAAACATAGACTCACCAGTTTTTTGTGTCGCTGGTGGGTAGGAAAACTTTTATTAAAGTCCAACAGAAGTTAGATTATCAATGTTTACAAGATCAGCATATCTGTTAGTTTCCACTAAAAACGTATTTATTGTATCTAAATAAACAGACTAAATAAATCTCAGTTCAGGTCAGGTCATCTTGTAACCGGTGAGGTCGTTGGGGCACACGTGAAGACATCCTCACAACCCCACACCACTCTTCTCTGTCAGCGGCCGCTGCCTATGCCTCTTCTGTTCGGAGATTGGTCCACTCTTTTATGTTGTCCTCCCATCTCTTTTTGGGACGGCCTCTTTGTCGTCTGCCTTGCAATTTTCCGTGGAGGGTCGTATTTGTAAGACCATTTCATCTCGATATGTGACAGTGCCAAGCGAGTTTGCTTCTTTTGACAGTTGCCAAGAGGTCTTAAAAAGGCCCTATTGCTGTTGTAATTCTATCTCGTATTTCCTCATTCGTAACTCAATCTTTGTACGTGACGTTTAAAAGTCTTCAGAAACATCTCATCCCCAAGACATATTTCCTTCGCTGAAGATCAACTGTAACTGTCCATGTCTCACAAGCATAGAGGAATATTGACAGGACCAGTGTACGCATTAATCTGATTTTCGTGCATAGAGCTAACCGTTTATCTTGCCAGATTTTGTTAAGTCGTGGAAGCGCTGCTATTGTCTGTGCTATTCTGGCCAACACCTCGCATTTTGATCCTTCATCACTGACAATCGACCCTGTATATTTAAAACGGTCAACCACTTCAAGTTCCTGACCATTAGCATTTATCTTGCTGTTGAAGCCCTCGGCGTTGTTGGTCGTTAATTTTGTCTTTCCAGCGTTTATCTCAATACCATAGTCAAGAGCTGTTTCATCGAGCCTTCTGACCCATTCCTGGAGTTCTGCTTCTTAACCCGCCAACCCGTCGATATTATAAAATAAATCTAACTCAGAAAAATTTGTTACAAAAACTAAACTTCCCCATTCTCTATAATGGGTGAATCTTCATAATCAAGTGAAAAACAGAAGAAATCATTTCCAAATGTCTAACAAATTTCAAAATCGCCACTGTTTTTAACCTGACAGGATGGAAGTGGAACTCTCTACAATCGAAATAGCAGTATTTTCAACTCATTCTTACAGTAACCGGTTGTCTATCTACGACGACTTGGCCTCGTTCCACTGCCGTTGCATGCTGCCAGCTCTAGAGTCATCACTTTATCTTATATAAACTATGGGGTTAATTCTATAGTAACAACTGAACATACTGCTCTTTTGATTATAGAGAGTTCCAACCTCCGTCATGTACGCCTAGACGAAGAAAATGGCGATTGTGAAATTTTGTTTGATATTTTGGAAAGGATTTCTTTTGTTTTTCGCTTGAATTTGAAGATTCACCAGTTGTTGAGAATTCGTGCTGACAATTGTTGGCAGTGCTTGTAAGAATCTTTTCCTCATGTCTGCAAGCGCCTTGCACTCAATGAGTAGGTGTCTAGCTGGACTGACTGGAGTGTACTGATAACAGGAATTGAACCCGGTACCTTTTGTTGTGAATAGCAAATTCTCTACCGCTATGCTAATCAGATGCTTATAACATTGTATATATTGTCAATGTTTGTTGTTATCTGATTATTTGTAATGATCTATATATTCACAGGAGGAAAATCTGTGGGCGTGTCTGGCTGCCATGGCAACTTATGCTAAAGATTGAAACACAGCTGAAGTGGCCTATGCAGCCATTCAGGAGGTCAGGATTCATAAACTGTGACTTTAAACTTATGACTTTTAAGTCATCTTTGTGATTCCTCTTTGTACATACAGCTGCAATGCATGCTCTCCGTCAATTCTTATTTTATAGTGAGGAAAATTGAAATAGTTGCCATTAATCGACGAGACAGGGAGGAATGAAGAAATCAGACAGAAAGTAGAAATGGCACAATGAATTTCATGTATAGACATGCTCCAGACACAGGACTACAGAACAAGAGGAAGATCAAGAAAATGATGGATTGGCAGTGTGAAAGAAACACTACAGAGGCATGGATTGAAAGTAAACACTACAAGAAAGATTGGACCTAACCACAACATCGAGCAACGTTACTGGACAGATGGAGCGGGACACATTTCCAACCGCTATTGTGGGATGTGTCTAGTCAGTGCTGTCTATCTATCTTCTTTGAATGTCAAACATGGCGAATAACACAGAAACGATGCTCTCCAGTTTGAACAGTGTCACACTACTTGTCTAAGTGCTTGTATTTTGTTTAGACCCATAGTTGAGCCCTCTCTGATGATCGTTCTGTGAAGAGTCTGTTTTGGCCTTCCTTTCTTTCTGCTGCCATCTGGAGCTCACACACCTCTGTAATAAGGGGTCTGTTACTGTTCATTCTAAGTACATGCCCGATGTATGTCTACCGTTTTTGTCTCTTATGATTGTAGAAAGATATTGCTGGTTGGTGATTTATCTCATTAGTTTGTTAGTCTTGAATTCTTTGCAGCCAATGTTCAATAGTTTTCTAAGGCATTCATTTTCAAAAGCACTCATTTATTTTCTAATGTCTTCATCATCTTCCAGCTTTTGCATTTATATGTTAACACTGATATTATGTTGTAGTTAAACAGCCGAAACTTTGTTTGTTTGTTTGCTCATGGATTCTGATTTCCAGATGTTTGTTAGTTAATAATCTATTTGTCTGTCTGTCTATCTATCTTCAGTCCACTGATGTCGTTAGACATTATGGGGAGGTGCGACCTCCTTTGTTTCATATTTTTTAGCAGGCCAATATCCTCTGGTGACTTGCCAGGTCAATCCCATCATCGTGTTAGCCCCTGGAATATACAATCATCTATTTTTTGGGACTGGTGGTGGTGGAAGCGTAAATTAGAGCAAGATAGACCCGCAGTCTGTCAGGCGTGATCTATGCCGTTCTGCTAATCACATAACCAAGACCTGATGTTATATCCACACAGTCCCATTTATGCAACATATTCTCTGTTGGACAAGAAGCCTAGAATAATTTGAGTAGATTTTTAACTTAAATTATTCTAGGCTTCTAGTCCAACAGAGAATATGTTGCAAAAATGGGATTGTGTGGGTAAAACATCAGGTCTTGGTTATGTGATTAGCAGAACTGGAAATGATGTTTTACATAACACAGGTGCTTACCGTAATGAGCTGAATATGGTTGCGGATAATCTGACTTTGTTATCTTCTTCATTGTGCAAATATCTTTATGTCCTTGCAGGCGGACAAGGTTCAGTTCATCATCAACATTAAGGAGATCCCACTCAAGGAAGCTAGGAATGCTGAGATGGCTCTCTTATGTGGAAATCAGCAGGATGCTGAGGCTATCCTGCTACTGGCTGGTTTAATCTTTAGGACCATCATGTTAAACATCCAACTGTATAACTGGGACAGGTAGGAACTTCTGCAATGTCCACATTTCACACCTGTCTGTTTTACACCTGTTTTATTTTATTATTATTCTTCTTCATTGTTGTTTGTTCTCAAACTCCCTCCACCAAGTCCTGAAAGGAACTTTGTAAGTAGCAGGATGTTGTCCAGAGAATGGAATGCCTTGTGTCGTAGTTTACAGCTTGACTGCAATATTTGCACCTTTGGGTCCGACACATTTGACTTTGCAGGCATTTACTAGATCCCGGTTTAGCCTTCCCTCTTCGATCCTTTCTCCTCGGCCTGCCTGCTCAGTTGCAGCTTGTTATCCAGGATCATTGCATGGAGGCGTAGAAAGTTCCCCGGCCCAGAGGCTAGCAACTGCAGCTCATACACCACTCAACATCTTGGTCTTTTATTTTATTCAGAGGCGAATGTTGACTTTGAGGTGAACAGCAGGATTGACAAGCGGAGCACTGCGTTTAGGAGGCTGAAAAGCAAACACCTTGAGCCAATTGAGCATCTATATCACCAGCAAGGTAAAAGTATAACGTGCTGTAGTGTTAACTGCTCTGCTGCATGCATGGTGAAACATGGACAGTGGATAACGGACAGACCAGACAGCGAAATCATTTTCACGTGACCTGTCTTCGTAGGCTGCTCAGGATTGGGTGGCAGGACGAGGTGTCCAACTCGGAAATTCTTAACAAGACTAACATGTTCAGCATACATACGCTTCTGCAAAAAGCCCAGATGAGATGGGAGGAACATGTTGTTTGCATGCCCAATGAGCACGTTATATAGTGAGTTCAAAACAGGCAGACGCTCATTAGTGGGACTGAAGAAATGCTGCAGAGACTCCTTGACAATCCCACCTGGTGCGCTAGCATCACCAAAGATGCTGAAACTCCATTCATATACAGGCAATTTGAGGATGTGTTGGAATAATATGTAAATTTTATATGTAGGCGGTTTGAGAATGTGTTGGTTTATTATGTAAATGGGATATGTAGCCAGTTTGAGAATGTTTCAGTTTATTATGTGGATTTGATATGTAAGCAGTTTGAGAATGTTTCAGTTTATTATGTGGATTTGATATGTAAGCAGTTTGAGGATATATCAATTTTTGAATGTTCCAGTTTTATTATGTGAAATTTAATTGTAGGTAGTTTGAAAATGTGTTTGTTTATTATGTGAATTTGATATGTCGTTTGAGGATGTATCAGTTTAAGAATGTGCAAGTTTTAATATGTGAATTTACTATCTAGGCAGTTTGAGAATGGGTTGGATTATTATGTGAGTTTAATATGTAGCCAGTTTGAGAATGTTTCAATTTATTATGTGGATTTTATATGTAGGCAGTTTGAGGATATATCAGTTCTTGAATGTTCCAGTTACAGTTTTATTATGTGAATTTTATATGTAGGTAGTTTGAGAATGTGTCTGTTTATTATGTGAATGAAGGTTGTTTAAGAATGTAGTTTATGTGAATTTAATATATAATATATAACTCAATTGTTGTAGTTAATTACAAATGATTTAGAATCAGTGTTTCTGTCACAGAGCGCTTGAGTTGGCAGTTAAACACAAGACCCACGTCGATACAGTGCTGGGACATAGGCAGAAGTTCTTGGCTAGGTTTGATAAATCAAAGACTAACAAGAGATACTTGCAGTACAAAGAAGGGGTAAGCTGTCTTTGGTGGAAAGAGGAGAAAGAGGGAGGGGGGAATAGAGGAAGAGTGAAAGGAAAATATGATGGGAGGGAACACAGGCAGAGGAAAAGGAGAAGGTGACTAGAGCAAATAGAAGCAGAGTGAAATGTGAGGACGAAAGGAGTCTTGAGTGGGTTGGTGTGGTTTTACCTGCGTGTGTGTTGTAAATAAAAATATATTTAACATCCTCCCATGAATACTTGCATAGACAGAATGTTAAGTAGTTTGGTCATCTCATGAAAATGAAACCAGATCGGCTGTCATTAAAACATACAACAGTAGCAGATTGGGGTTTACAGCCAAGACCCTGCGGCAAATGGATAGACAACATTAAAGACGTCCTATGCCAGCATGGGCTCACAGCAACACATCTGGCCCAAGTGCGAGACCTACAGCTCCCCACTATGCTTCACTGCATCAGTAGAAGAATAAAGTAAAGTTAGTATATATACAAAGGGCATTCAAATCAAACCGGGGCTTTTTGTTCTAGTTCTACCTGAATTCGTTATAGTGTGCTGGAACTATTATCATTAGTTAGGGGCACTTGTGTTCTATTACTGTTAGGTTGCCCTCTTGCCATGGGTCAGACACATGACGGATAAATAAACATGGCGGACAACACTGTTAGTGTTTGCAAGGAACAGCGTGTTGTGATGAAGTTTCTTGTGAAAGAAGGCGTGAAACCTGTGGAAATTTACAGAAGGCTGCAATCAGAATACAGTGATGAGACGCTCGGTTGCAGTAAGACATTTGAATGATGTAAATGTTTTAGAGAAGGCCGTGCATCCGTGAGGGATGCTCTCGGCCGTGGTGGCTCTCAACCCACTACAGTCATTCCTGTGAATATCCAGATTGTGGAACGCCTTATCCTGGAGAATCAATGCATAACCTGTCGTTAAATTGCACAAGAGGCAAGTCTTTCTCTGAGTATGGTGAACACTATTATTCATGAACATCTGCACTTTCGGAAGGTTAGTCCATGTTGAGTGACAAGAGAGCTTTCGCTTTTGACCGACTGAGAAGGGTTCAAGCCTGCACTATATGCCATCTGCAGAATCTTGGCTGGGAGGGATTGCCACTTCCACCTTACAGCCCAGACCTTGCTACGTGTGATTTCCACCTGTTTGAACCCATAAAAGAACTCCTGGGAGGTCAGCACTGATGACGAAGGGAAAGAAGCTGTCCTGGATTGGTTCCGACATACTGACAAATCTGTCTACGCTGCAGCTTTTCAAGGATTACTTAAGCGCTGAGATAAGTGCATAAATGTTTGCAGGAGATTGTATTGAAAAATAAATGGTATTTTAACTACTTGAAAAACATTTTTTTTTCCTCACAAACAAAAAAAGCTCCTGGGTTTGACTTGAACGCCCCTCGTGCATTTAAACCATACAACAAATACTCCAGTTCTACATTAACAGATGCTTACAAAGGATAATGGACATAAAGTGGCAGGACATGGTGAGGAATGAAAACATATGGGGAGAGGAGCCAACAACCACCACTGGAACAACAAGTGAAGAAAATGCAGCTGGATAGGACATAATATGCTACAGAAGGCAACGTCAACATAGCCAGACGTGCTCTTACATGGAATCCTCAATAGAAGAGAAATAGAGGTAGACCTAAAAATACATGAAGGACTGAAGCAGAAGATGCAGCAAGGAATGACTTACTTACTTACTTAGTCGCTCCTCTTCTACCGTGAGGTGTAGAGGTTTGCCAAAGAGAACACCACACTGCTCTTTTCGCCTTCTTTTTCCTGGCCTCTTTCCAATCCAGCCCTCTATCACTTAGGGACTGTCATATGTTGTCTTCCCAACGTACTTTGGGACATCCTGGGGGTCTGCATCCTTGACTTTTTTATCTCACATGACCGCTTTGGTATCCAATCTCCTTCCATTCTACAGACATGGCCAAACCACTGTAGTTGAGACTGCTCCCCTCGTGTCTGCAAGGGTTAAACTTCGAGATTGTTACGTATTGTCTGGTTACGGATCTTGTCCCTTTTCGTCACCTGAACCGCCTTTCTTCGGTACCTCATTTCTGAAGTTTGTAATTGCCTTTCTTGGGCTGTAGTCATTGCCCATGACTCACATCCATATGTCAGGACAGGCACATAGGTCGAGCAGTATACATCTATTTTTGTTTTCCTGCTTATTTCTCTTTTACTGAGGAAACCTCTGTTTATTGCATGGAACAGTCTAACTGCTGCTGCCCTTCGTGCAGTTAACTCCTCTTTGATTCCTCCTCTGCTGTCTATTACCACTCCTAGATATTTAAAGTTGCTGACCTGCTCCAGTGCTCGTGTTCCCAGGGTTATCTGATGTCTCTTTTCCTCTCTGGCGATCACCATGGTTTTTATTTTGAAGTTGCTGATGTGCATTCCTCTCTTCTTCAACTCTTCTTCCCAGATTGCAAGTTGATCTGGAGATGTGCTTTGGATTTCGTGATCAGGGCCACATCATCTGCAAATGCAAGTTCCGATATGTAACTTGGTCTTATCTTCCAGTACCCTACTTCATACTTTTTTTCCATTCCTTGCAGGCTTTGATGACTTCATCCATGAGGAGTATAAAAAGGTACTGTGATAGAATGTCCCCCTGTCTTACTCCGCTAGTGGTCCTAAACTCTCCTGACTTTTGATTTGATGTCCGCACATAATTTCTGCATGTTTTATAGAAACTCTGTATGGCAGAGATCAGGGGTCCTGGGATGTTCTTCATTGTCAGGCACTCCCAGAGTTTGTACCAAGGAACTTTATCAAATGCTTTCTCTAAATCCAAAAAGCAGAGATGCATCTCTTTATCATATTCAAGAGCCTTTTCACTTAGCTGTCTGAGTGTAAAGATAAGGTCTTGAGTACTTCTGTTTGCCAGCAGGGAATGAGCTGACAGAATACTTTTCTGCAATGAAGTCTCTATTACTTTCTGCCCCCGTAGCAGTATTTCCTTCACCATTAATCATTACTTTTTGAGCAAAATGTGATTTTGAACACTTTTTTTCTGCAGGTTGAAATCAATTGGGCCAACATCACCAGCAAAATTGAGATGGAATATCAGAATGAAAGGGAAAGACCATCTGGAGCAGCAAGCGGTACAACTGGAATCAGTAATGCTGCTCGCAGCACTGGCATTAAACCATGACATCTCTGTCTTTCAGTAAAGATGCAGTGTAAATGTTCTGTACAAATGCATTGATTACCTTTAAGACGCAGCACTAGATTTCCAAACGTCACATATGACTTTGAAAACCTGAAAACGTTTTTATATGTTGGTCTATTAATATGATAGTTTGCGTACAAAGACACAAATGAATAAAGAACTTGCTGGTGTTATTGTTTTTGTTGTGTGTGTGTTAGTTTGTGAGATACAGGAAGATGAAGGTGAAAATTTACTTTAGAAAAGTACAAAAGACCATTTGGCTTAGAATTGTTTACTGCAGATTGGTATTAAAGTAAAATTTGTTGCTTGACTTGATTTCATTTCACTACCAACACAGAGAGTTAGGCTTTGGTGATTTTGATTTAATGTTCTGAAACTGTGCAGTTCTGATCAGCGGTTCTGATCAGACATGAAGGATGTTTTCAATATTTGGCCACTGATGCAGAAGGGGCTGTTTCATCTATTGAAGTACTGGGCAGGGCAACAGGGGGTGCTCAAGCATTTCATAAGGAGTTTTGTAGCATTTGCAGTTTGAATTTGTTTGATGGGTCTATTTTATGTCGGTGGAATTTGAGTATACAATGTCCTGTTCTTAGTCTGAAAATGTTTGTTTGATGCTTTCGTCCAAGTTGGTTTACCGGGGGTGCTCCGAGAGTAAAGCCTCCTATTCTATTCCATGAAAACCAAAACAGATATAAAGAGCACAATAACGTCATTTGAAAGAACAATGTCTTGCCTTCAAAATACAATTTTTCAACATAGTCACCTCCCTTTGCTAGACATTTTCTCAAATGATGAACAAGAGCATACATGCTGCGCTCATTAAAATCTGCACCAGTGGAGGTGACCAACTCTTTTAAAGCTGCTATGACGACGTTGTTGCTAGGAAAATGTTGCACACGCAGTTCATCTGTCATTGGCCCGAACAGATGGAAGTCAGAAGGTGCCACATTTGGACTATACAGTCCAGCCAAGACTAACTATGTGATGTGCTCAACGGTCTTCAAGCTGGTTTGGGAAGGGGGGGGGGGTTGACTTTATTGAATTGCAAAAAACAGGTTGTCTTCTTCTCAAACCTGACCCTGGAAATTTGAGCCTTCTGCTAAGTAGCGGTTAGAGTTGATTGATGGTTTGTCAATATTCTAGGAAAACAAGAAGGATTTCCCTTTCCTACCCTATCACACAGTACACATCACTTTACCTGCTGAGGGCTGCGCCTTGAGCTTTTTCCTCGATGGGGAATTCACATGTCGCCACTTCATAGACTGCCGTTTTGACTCAGGATCGTAGTGGTGCCACCATGTCTCATCACTGGTGATGATGCGATTCAGGAAACTGTCACCTTTACTTTTGTAATGGTTCAAGAGGTCATGACAAACTTGCATGTGATATTCTTTCTGTTCCTGTGTGAGCATTCATGAGACCAACCTGGCACAAACTTTGTGATATTCCAACATTGACACCGTCGTTTACATCACATTGAAGCCAATATCCATCTCTGTAGACAGTTCCCTGGCTGTAATCCTTCGATTTGCATGGATGAGCTGATCGAGACCTTCATTGCGAAGTGTGACAGCTGTACAGAGCCGTCCGGATTGTGGCTTGTACTTGTTGCTTACGCCACTGCTGAAACGCACAACTGACTACCTCACTGTGCTAACATCCACTGTTTGGTCTCTGTAAATGTTCAGCAAGCGTAGATGAATGTCAATTGATGCAACTTTTTCCGGATGGAGGAATTCAATAATGCATCTCAGTTTATAACGTACTTACATGACATTTGCTATTTTGTCAGACTGCTCCTCCATTGGCACCTGTCAGACAGAAACCAAAATTTACAGATATTGGCAGGAATGTCCAAACTTTTCTGCCATACTGCCAAAATCTACTTCTGACTTGGTGGAACACCATAATAAAATAGTAGACAATACTTTTGGACCGACCATCGTATATCATCCTATTTCAATGGTGCTAATAGATGTTTAAAAATCTTTCATCTTGGCCATTACCTAGGTGTGTTACCCTTTACACTCTAATGTGGCCAAAACTGGTTGTAAAATGTCTGTGTCCCTACACCCTAACATGTTGAGAACCGTCCATGGAAACTTTTTTCCATAGTAGAATAAATAGAGCCAGCCCAATTTTGCATGAAACTAAACTTCTGCATTTTAAACTGCACGATGCCAGAACTTTTATCTTTTCCTTCTTAACCTTTTTTATTTTGGGCTAATTTTGTCGATTTGTGTCATTCAGTCTGATCAAAAAGGTCAGAATTCAACGCATGAAAATTTTATTTAAAAAAAATGTACTATTGTTGAACAAATTGAGCTAAAATTATGATCTAAACATTGTGAGACACATAATTAAACTATGTCATGAAGTACTCATAATAAAGATTATTAGTGTGAAGCAAGTGTAAAATCACATTAATTCAGAGGTGGAAATTGTAGAGAACATTTTTTTTTAGTACTTACCCTGTCACGTATTTTGTTGATATTACCATCAATTACTATACATGTACCTCTTGTATTATGTGTCTCAGTCAAAGTCTGAATTGAGCATATGTTGAATAATTCCCAAGTAATCGATATGTGTTATCATTGGACTGATCAAATAATAAATCAAATCTACGATCTTGAAACCCAACTTTCGTTGCAAAGAACGTAAAATTTGCTGTAATGGACCTGCTGGAAATAATTGTATAGTACGAAACCATCCTCTATTAGTTGTCAAGTTGAGGATTTGACTACTGCAAGATCTCCCAGGTCTGAATCCAGCTTGTTCCTTGATCAACCTCGAGTCTATCCAGGGAGAGATGCGGTTCAGGTTCATCCTTTCAAATACCTTGTGTAGGTGTCATAAGAGCGACACTGGTCGAAAAATATTGTCAGGATTATATCCCCTTTTCCATCTGCCACTGTGAAAAGATGCTGGTGGTTGTGGGTCATGTAAGAGTAGTAGGCCGGTGCTCTCAGCCTAGCTCTCTAATTTTTCACCATTTACGTCTGTCTCATTGTATCCCCATGCCATGCTGTGGCAATTGAAATCGCCCATGTTTATTTGGGTTTTCCGGTTTCTGAAATTGACAGGTTCTTGAAACTCAAAATTGTCTTTGCGTGGCTTGTATACTGACGTCACTGTGCAAGCCTTGGTTTCAATTGTAATAGTCTCTATGTTTCCTCCATGAGACTGATATACTGATTCGATGTCTAGGTCTGTTGAGGCGAACATAGCGCTTCCATATTTCTCATGGGGTGTCTCCGCAACAAGTTTCATGCCATGTCACACAGTTAGTCGCTTATTACCACATCCTTTCTGTTGGGCAGTGGTACTATTCTTGTCCCTGTCGTACACAGAGACCTCGGCAGACCACTTGGGTCATATATCTGCAATACTATAAATTAAAAATCTGTTTTGTCATAATGAAACAATCAAAAACCTAAATTTTAAGGTCTGAACATGTTTACGATTTTGGAAGCATCTGAGTTAAAATCTTACACAGGTGATCTCATTGGTACTGTGACATCAATAGGTTTAAAGGTCAGATGTTATCTCTGTTGGTTTTTGGAAGGAAAGGTGCTAACTTGATTTCTTGGTGAAGAAAACGAGTATATTTAAGAAATGTTAAAAATCTCAATTATGATGTTTGTAATGTCAATGTCACCAGAACATATCCCACAGGACTATCCCACTTATGCAGACCAAAGAGAGGCCGTCTGGCCCGGGAGAGTGACCACGAAAAGCTTTCGGAGACCGGTAAAGAGCTTAAACGCAGTCTCCTTCGTGAACCTATCCGTGCTAGAAGCATCGCTTGTTTTTGATCGAAGAAGACGAATTCAATATGACATTTTTATTTGCATTTTTGATTTCTGTTAATGGGATCTAAGACTGGTGTTTGGTGTAAGCAGTTTGATGGTCACATATTTGGCTTATTTTTTGTTACCAAGACTGACATTTGGTTTCTGTTTTGGTACACTGGCTGACAATAAGTAACGTTAGGTTATTAACTAACAAAAGATGAAAATTATGGGTATTGATGATGTGGGGTACGTAGGTTTAAAAACAAAACACTGTAAATATTTTATTTCACATTTTTGTAATGTACATTATTTATCATAAATAACAATAAAGTTATATTTTCCAGAAAGTGTATCCATTTTTCTTTGTAATTAAATTTGTCATTTGTATTGTAATACAACAGGGCGATACTATCTCTCCTAAACTTTTCACGGCTGCCCTTGAGGAAGTCTTCCGTACACTCAATTGGGATGATAGACGGAGAAATGCTCAACCACCTTCGGTTTGCGGATGACATAGCCATCATCAGCTACAGCATGAAGGAAGCTGAGCAATGCCTGAATGAGCTCAACTGTCAACAACTGGCTCCGAAATATCATCATTAGAACTATATGTCTCACGGACCTCGACCATCGATAACAGTCTACTAAGTCTTCTGTTTTTGACTGAGCCTAGCGTTATTGCTGATGGCTTTGATGAGGCCAGATGCAGCGATATATTTCCTAATAACGTCAGAAATGACGAAGGTTGTCTCTGCTACGTAGAGGAAGACTTTGAAGCAATGAAATAACCACCATCACAATTATCAGCATATTCCTGTTTTGCTCTGGCTGGAGCATGGTGTCACACCTACACATGATCATAGTGCAGGAAGTATGTGCTAAATCAGTAACTATTGTGATGATGAAAAACTCATGCGCTTGCACAGAATGCCTTTAACTCAGGCCTAAAGACAGTAAGGTGTGGAAAAGCCATTTGGGCTAGAAAGAAAGAACTAGATACAACACTTCAAATATAACACTGCAATGCTGAATGTAGTCTATAGCAGATAATGCTGTTGGGGATAAAGTGTTAGAGGCTTTATTGTACGAGGCTACATCTTGTTTAAGAGATGGGGTGGCCAATTGACTTCCTCGCTGTCGTTTCTTAAATAACAGTACATCAGGTACATATTTACAGCTGGGTCGACATAAATTTACTGGTAATGAGAATTAAAGCACATACATTACCAGTGAAAAACAATTGCTTTACTATTTCGTGGATTAGACAGCGAAGATGCAGCGCCCCGAATGGTTGACAGCAGCAAGCAACCCACAGCTACAGCATTGTGAATAATCTGACAGTAGCCAGCGGCCCATAGCTACAGAACCGTGAATCAGCAGCCCATAGCTATAGCATTGTGAATAAGCTGACAGTAGCCAGTGGCCCATAGCTACAGCACCGTGAATCAGCAGCCCATAGCTACAGCACTGTGAATGAGCTGACAGTAGCCAGTGACCCATATCTACAGCACCGTGAATCAGCAGCCCATAGCTACAGCACTGTGAATGAACTGACAGTAGCCAGTGACCCAAAGCTACAGCATTGTGAAAAAAACTGACAGTAGGCAACGGCTCATAGCTACAGCATTGTGAATAAGCTGACAGTAGCCAGCTGCCCATACCTACAGCACTGTAAATGAGCTGACGGTAGCCAGTGACCCATAGCTACAGCACTGTGAATAAGCTGACAGTAGCCAGTGGCCCATAGCTACAGCACCGTGAATCAGCAGCCCATAGCTACAGCACTGTGAATGAGCTGACAGTAGCCAGTGACCCATAGCTACAGCACTGTGAATAAGCTGACAGTAGCCAGCGGCCCATAGCTACAGCACCGTGAATCAGCAGCCCATAGTTACAGCACTGTGAATAAGCTGACAGTAGCTAGCGGCCCATAGCTACAGCACCGAGAATCAGCAGCCCATAGCTACATCACTGTGAATGAGCTGAAAGTAGCCAGTGACCCATAGCTACAGCACCGTAAATCAGCAGCCCATAGCTACAGCACTGGGAATGAACTGACAGTAGCCAGTGACCCATAGCTACAGCATTGTGAAAAGACTGACAGTAGGCAGCGGCTAATAGCTACAGCATTGTGAATAAGCTGACAGTAGCCAGCTGCCCATAGCTACAGCACTGTGAATCAGCAGCCCATAGCTACAGCACTGTGAATGTGCTGACAGTAGCCAGTGACCCATAGATACAGCACTGTGAATGAACTGACAGTAGCCATTGACGCATAGCTACAGCGGTGTGAATGAGCTGACAGTAGCCAGTGACACATATTTACAGCACTGTGAATGAGCTGACAGTAGCCAGCGACCCATATCTACAGCACCGTGAATGAGCTGACAGTAGTCAGCGACCCATAGCTACAGCACCGTGATTGAGCAGCCAGCGACCAATAGCTACTGCACTATGAATGAGCTGACAGCAGCCAGCGACCCATAGCTACAGCATCGTGAATGAGCAGCCAGCGACCCATAGACACATCACTGTGAATGAGCTGACAGCAGCCAGCGACCCATAGACACGTCACTGTGAATGAGCTAGCAGCAGCCAGCGGCCCATAGACACATCACTGTGAATGAGCTGACAGCAGCCAGCGACCCATAGACACATCACTGTGAATGAGCTGACAGCAGCCAGCGACCCATAGACACATCACTGTGAATGAGCTGACAGCAGCCAGCGACCCATAGACACATCACTGTGAATGAGCTGACAGCAGCCAGCGACCCATAGACACATCACAGTGAATGAGCTGACAGCAGCCAGCGACCCATAGACACATCACTGTGAATGAGCTAGCATCAGCCAGCGGCCCATAACTGATAAAGAGAAAAGAGATTACAGTGGAAAGGCAAACCTAGTATACAAATAAAGCCACCTGAAATTGGATGTATCGGGCGAAAGGCACAGATATCGCAGCTCTGCTGCAAACTGCGACACAATGTCGTTTTCAGGACGAACTACAAAGAAGAAGAAGGGGATGATGATCAGGATAGATACGAATGAGGAGCCTGAAGAGGACGAGAAGGAGGAAGAGAAGAAGAAAAAAAAGGAGAAGACGAGGGAAAGACTGGGAAGGCTGAGAAGGAGGAGGTGTGAGTGGAGGTTAAGAGAAAAGGAAAAATAAAAATGCGAGGAGGAAGAGGAGAAGACTGAGGAGGAAGTGATGGAGGTGTAAGAAGAGGAGCTGTGGAGGAGGTGGAGGAGAAAAAGAAGAAGACAAAAGAAGTTCCTCACATACAAAGTGAACCGAACAAAGCATCCACAAATTTCAACAAAGAAATAACTTTATAAGTCTTTATCAGAACACAACGAAACTTTCGAACAATGATCATCAAATATTGAAAATAAATGTGCACAAATCATTTGCTAAGTCAAAGGTGCAGAATATTTTCCAAATGACCACCTTTCAACTAGTTTTTGTCTCAGGTCTACCGTACATCTCTTTCCAAACTCGGTGGTCTGTCTCAGGCTTCTATGGTCACCATGCAGTTTGTTCCACAGATGGTTGGAGGAGGACCGTGCTATCATTCTGCTATTCTCAAAGATTCCACGATCTTCGGAACATGTTCTTTATCATATGAGCACATGTAATTAACCTGACGCTGAAAGTAATAACAGGATTAGCGAGAAGAAAGAAAGAAGAGCGCAAGTCAGTAAATTGGTCAAAATTGAAAAGTTAAAACAAAATAAATTAGATACAAACTTGAAAACCATCTATGGTTTCATTTACATCGTCAATTTACCGACAGTTATGCACATCTTCACTCGACACACTTCTCACCGTAAACGGAAAGCATTTCATTATGAATGTAATTTCAAGTCAATTAGCTCTCCCAGTGACGTAGCGGGGGGAGGGAGGGCGTCCGCCCCAGACGCCAGCATGCGGAGGTTTTAAATGGGCTAAGACTTAAAAAAATAAATTTCACTATCTGAGGTAAACTTCATGGTTTCAGGGACACCATTGGTACGGAATATTAGCCCCTCTACTGAAGCCCTGCCTGGTCGTCCTGATCAAATTACAATCAGAAGCATATGTGCGGCGGGTGGGGTGAGAGATGACTCGAACTGACAGTACAGTAACGATAGACAGTGCAGCATCTGAAATAGGGTGTTCGCATGGTTTAGTCTACATCATATTGCATGATCGATTGAATTTCAGGAAAGTGTGCCCACAATGTGTACCCATACTAGTGAATGACGGACGCAGACAGAACCGAATGGGCATGTCCTTTTACAAATAAAGCAATGAAAAAAATTAATAATTGTTGGTTGAAATTATGTTCAGAAATAAGGGCTGATGTAAGTGGAATAATGAATGGTTTTCAAGTTCGTATTTATTTTTGTTTTTTAAATAGCCAATTATGATCTATTTACTGACTTGCGTTCGTATAACGGAGAAAATATTCTGTGGAATCTTTGAGAGGAGCAGAATGATAGCACGGTCCTCCTCCAACCATCTGAGGAACAAACTGCATGGTGACCACAGAAGCTAGAGACACACCACTAAGTTTGGAGAGAGATGTACAGTAGACCCGAGACAAAGACTAGTTGAAAGGGGATCATTTGGAACATACCTTGCACCTTTGACGTAGAAAATGATGTGTTTACATTTATTTTCATGTTTGGTTTTCAATATTTGATCATCTTTATTTGAATGTTCCGATGTGTTCTGATAAAAGTTAATCAAGTTATTTCTTTGTTACATTCAGGATCGTATGTTTGGGTCACCTTGTATGTATGGGTCGTCGTCGTCTTCTTCTGATGCTGCCTTCTTCTTTTTCTTTCTTCTCCTTCTCTTCTTCTTCTTTTTCTTTTTCTTTATCGTTTCCTTTTTCTTGGTAACCATTATCATACGAGAAACAGAGAGTCTCCTTAAGTCAATCACACCGTCACAAAAATGCACGTTTCTCACTGTTGTCAAAGACACTGAAAGCTCAAATATGAACCACCGTAGCGGGACAGTTAAGCGAGACTGATGTGACCCTAACACGGACCTAGAGTCTTGTTT
Source organism: Ariolimax columbianus (assembly GCA_036924085.1). Lineage (NCBI taxonomy): Eukaryota > Metazoa > Mollusca > Gastropoda > Stylommatophora > Arionidae > Ariolimax > Ariolimax columbianus. The sequence continues at coordinate 36,250,540 of JAVGWX010000021.1, forward strand.
GGGTCAGGTATGTATGACCATTATCGTTTTTGTGTTTTATTGTTTCGTTCTGTCTGGAGCAGTGACACAGAGATGTGTATTATCTCATTGTCTTTTTTTCGTTCTGTCTAGAGCAGTGACACAGAGATGTATATGATCATATTGCCTTTTTTCGTTCTTTCTAGAGCAGTGACACAAAGATGTGTATAATCCAATTGTCTTTTTTCGTTCTGTCTAGAGCAGTGACACAGAGATGTGTATTATCCCATTGTCTTTTTTTCGTTCTGTCTGGAGCAGTGACACAGAGATGTGTATGATCTCATTGTCTTTTTTTCGTTCTGTCTAGAGCAGCGACACAGAGATGTGTATTATCCCATTGTCTTTTTTCGTTCTGTCTATAGCAGTGACACAGAGATGTGTATGATCCCATTGCTTTTTTTTCGTTTCGTCTGGAGCAGTGACACAGAGATGTGTAGCATCCCATTGCCTTTTTAATATAAGCACAGAACAAGTATTTAGGCAGATAGCAGGAATGCCAAGGCTTGTCATTGTAGGAAAGGTAATGAATAACCTTAGATAGGAGGATGATACAGTTTTGATTGCTAAACATTAGCAAGAATTGCCGGAGCTTGTGACAACAAAATATTCAAAATAAAACAAGAATCTGAATTAGACATAAACATAATGAAAACAAATACAATGATACTTGGGAAAAATTACAAGAAACCCTATGTGCGGATACAAATGTAAGATCAACTACTGTCTGTCTGTCTGTCTCTCTTCTCTCTCTATCTCTACTTTGGTCTTGTTGTTTCTCTCTACTTTAAACAATCAATACAGACTACCAACTAATGTGTGACAATTACCAACTGCTGTGACCATATAAAACATTCCAATATACGCCACCCACTTCAAGTTAAGGAACAACACAAAATATACAAGGGAGTAAAGTTCACGAACATAACCATAGCTTAAAAATCTGCCAACCGTAGCGACAATCCGCCCAACAAACTATTGATTATGTCAAGGAAAGAATGTCAGAATACAAACACAGTCAACTCGCTGCTTACATTCATGAATTTCAAAAAATACACAAATACTGCAGTCAGGGATGTTGTGGTAGAAACTTCACTATAAGAGGTCTCAGTTTTTGTGAGATGAAGGAAGACAGCTACTATCCTCGCTGTCTTGACTTACAGTAACACGGATATGTAAATGTATTTCCATATCAGTAATTACCGCTGGAGATGAGGTACTAGAGACCTCATTGTTCGGACACACACACGAGTCCATATACTGGCCAGTACGTTCTGATAGCACCAGAAGGACTACGGTTTGTGGTGGAAAATGGCAAGCCTTCGCAACAGAATCCAAAAAGAGGCAAACCTCTAATCAAACCAAAAACTTAAGCTTTTGTGAGAACCAGTTCTCATTTTCCTTAACAGTAAATCAGGTACTCATTTACAGCTGGAACAAGTTGCAACCACAAAGAAGCATCCACTCTAACAACGTTGCATCTTACGCTCTACATGTACATATACTGTGGTCTCACGTTTCCTTTAACATGTCTCAATGGGAATCCCAACTTTTTCTTCTGCTTATCTCATAGAATAATCATGCCTTCATTATTGTATGCTCAAAGATCTATTTAGTTGTATTTTTGTTAATCAGTGATCAATTTTGTGTTATTATTAGTGTCATGATTATGATTATCGTCATCTTCTATCAACGTGTATCGTTGAGAAGGTATGGGAGAGGTAGTTTTCTGTCGGGTGCCATCTTTGTTGTTGACATTCAGTGTTTCTTTGGACACTGGAAGGGATATAACCAAACAAATAAAAAAAATTAAAATGTTTAGAGTTATCCCATCATAAAAAATTCGCGTGAGAGGTTCTGGCTTGGGCGTCTCCCCTCTTTATCCAGGTACAACCTAGAACGAGTGAGCTATGGCCCTACACCAGAACCACATGGACGTGTACATTGGCATTGTACACTGAAGGCGATAGGTGTTAATTATCCACCCGACCAAATTTCTCACGCTTGTTGTCGTCCTCGTGCACGACATATGGGGAGGAACAGCTCGCGACCCCAAGCGCTCGCGACGGACGATTGTGACAGCAAAGCCGTGCTTATCACAAGAGCTGAACCTTGGACCTTGACCGGCGTCGAAGTCATGGAGCGAACTAGACAAGTAACTGGCAGAAGACAACACTGGCTGCTCCTGTAGCTGAAACTACTACAGTTACAATTTGTATATATGCTGATACCTGTTTAAGCTAGCTCTGTTGTGGTAATTGCGGCTTGCGTATTGTTTTTTAAAATTAATTAAATAATATCCATAAAATGCAAAGAAATTTTAGAAATTGCCCAAGAGTAGAGTTTGTCTAGTATGCTGTATTAAACACAGCCTTAATTATTATAAATATTTGTTTATTTTCATGTATTTATTAAATAATGTATATCATTGTGGTTTCGTTTATTACATCCCTTTTGTTTTGAATATTTTGCCAATGTGACGAAGTAAATATTGTCCATCTAAATACAGCTCACTACTAGGCAGTACAACTATTTTCTAGCTAATAGAAAATCCTGTGCTGAAAGTTGTTTATGGTCAAACATGTTTATATTGCGTGTGTGCTACTTCATACATTTTTCCAGCGTTGGATGTAATGAGATGTAAGCATAGGTATGTAGACTTTCTTGTTATAAATTTCTCGATCATATCATCTGTAGATTGTTAAGCTCACTGTAAATATCCTAATTTTAAACAGGACACTCATTACCGTCATTATAATGACACTTGTCATATGGAATCTTGCATGTTTACTGTTACTGATTAAATGTAGATGTAATATTCATAATATAATATGACATTTGAAAAACAAAAACATCAAATTGAACCTAATTCCAGTGTGCGTTTGTTTCTTGTTTATTTCGTTATTTCATAAGACAAGACGCATAAGTTGTCATATTCTTGAATGTTAACGCACACCTATTAAAGTACACATTCTTTAAATCCAGGTATTGGTAAAATTGCTCTTTGCTGTCACTCTGTGTGCATATAGTATATTTGAGTAACGGATTTAATAATATACACCAAATGGAAAGCCTGGTAGTAATGCATACCTTTTTATTTTAAACATACATTTTTTCACGCTGGACATATTTCTTTGCATTGTGTATGTGTGCGTGTGACTGTGTAAAGCCCTACAGTATTGAAAGATTTTCTAAACTTGGTAAAACTTCTTATGTACTGTTTCTATTCTAAAAATGCAGCTCTAGAATTGCATGCAGAACCCCTTTGTTTAGTTCCGTTGTCGTTGATTCAGCTATTTAGCTACTACATACTCAGTAGGAGTTTGACTTGTTTTAAAATGCCAGAGTGTACAAACCACCCAAGGGTTTGAGAGCCGATAATGCTATTGTAGTTAACGTGTTGATAGTAAGATAATATGTAGGAACTTCAATATTGTTGTGTGTGTGTAAACATATGGATAGTAAGATACTATGTAGTAAATTAAAGTTTGGTATCAGTCTGCTAATATTAGATAGTGACATACTATGAAGGACATTAAAGCTCAGCGCTAGTCTGCTAACACGCTTAGTATTGGTGTGTTAACATGTGGATAGTAAGATACAATGTAGAATTAAAGCTCGATGTCAGTCTGTCAATATGTGAGATACTAAGTAGGACATTAAAACTCAGCATTATTCTGTTAACACGCTTGGTGTTGGTGTGTTCACATGTGGATAGTAAGATACAATGTAGAAGATTAAAGCTGAGTGTTGGTCTGGCAATATGTGAGATACTAAGTAAGACATTAAAACTCAGCGTTAGTCTACCAACATGGGGATAGTAAGATAATATTTACACCATTAAATCTTGATTTTCCTCTGTTAACATGCAGATAAAGAGATAATATGTTAGAGATTAAAACTTCATATTAGATCTCTAGCGTGTGAAAATTCTTCTTTCCTCTTTGTGTTCAGGATTCTTTGGTCATGCTATATCTGCAGGATAGTCATCATGATGCAGTCTGTAGTATTTACCAGGCCAGAGTGGCTGCACCATAGCTTTTGTTTCAGCTATGTATCCTCTGGCATCTCATTTCACTATAACGTGGTGTCTTCTAACATGGTGACAGTAAAATGCTATGTAACATACAAATTTTTGTGTTGGTCTGTTAATATTTGTAGGACTATAGAGTTTGGTGTCGCTCTACATCTGTTGCCATGTGGAAAATAAGATAATATGTAGAGTATCAAATCTGTGTTAGTCTGTTAACATTTGGATAGGAAGATAATATGCGAGGTATCAAATCTTAGTGTTGGTCTGTTATGATGTGGATAGTAAAATAATATGTAGGATTGGCAAATCTTGATGTTTTGATTTTCTGTTATCATGTGGATAGTAAAATACTCTTTAGAGTATCAAATCTTGGTGTTGGTCTATTAACATGTGGATTCAAAGATACAATGAAGGACATTGAAGGTTGGTGTAGATCTGTTAATATGTGATTAGTCGGATAATATGTAGGATATTAATAAACTTGGTCAATTTGTTAAGATGTGGATAGTAAGATACTATGTGGGACAGTAAAGCTTGTTGTTGGTCTTACATCTTTTGCTATGTGAATATCAAGATAATAAATAGGACATTACACCTGGGTGTTATTCTGTTTGCATGGTGATAGTAAGATAATTAAGTCTATTGCCCATCTCTTTATATGATCCTTTTTTTTTTTTTTTAACGGTAAGGCTCAGTGTGGTTCTGTTAATATATTGAAAGTAAAAGTCGATTTAGGACATTACAGTTTGTTGTTGGTCTGTTAACATGGAGACAACAGGATGTGTTAACATTTGAATATTAAGAAAATATGTAGGACATGAAAGCTCAATGTTGGTGGTCTAATGAGTGGATAGTACAATGCTATGGGGCAATGTAAAGCTTGCTGTTGTTCTGTTAACATGTGGATAGTAAGATTATGTGTAAGGCATCAATGTCCAGTTTATGTTAGTTTACCTAGGGATAATAATATACTATGTAGGTCACCTATTCATGGTGTTGGCCTGTTTTCATGTGGATAGTGAGATAATATACACAACATTATATCTTGGCTGTTGTGTATTAACATTTTGATGTTAAGAAAATATGTTGAATACTTTATAGGACTGTTAAGCTTGGTTTCCATCTGTCAGAGTGAGGTCAGTAAGATATTATGTTGGGCACTAATGCTTTGAGGTAGATTTGTTAAAATTGGGATTGTAGGATATGAGGCGTGTTTAAATGACACCGGACCTAATTGTACAAAGTGAACATACATATGATGTGCATGATGACATCACCTCTGATGTAAGCAGCACATACCAGCAGTCTAGTTAATCCCATTTCATTACCCTCTGACTCATAGTTTCCTCAGCAGACCGTTGAAATCGTATAGAGTGTGATACAGAATTCTTCAAGAGTTGATCAGCGAGCGGTGATTCGATTTCTAACAGCTGAAGGATGTCGACCAGTTGATATTCATCGCAGAATGCTGGCAGTGTATGGTGACAAAAGTGTGGCAAACGTAAGCAAGCTCCGGCAACGGTCCACACTACTGCATCATTGCTGCACTAATTTTGGCGATGGCATCTTCTGATGCAACATTATGCGTCTGACCTGGTATCGGACGATCTCTCATTAATTCGCGTCCTTATCTAAACATCGCTGTCCAGTTCTTCACTGTTGTCTTCGACACACACTTTTGACACTATACATTGCCTGAATTTTGCGATGAATGTCAACTGGTCGACATCCTTCAGCTGTTAGAAATTGATTCACTACTCGCTGATCAACTCTGAACCAAGTCTGCTGAGAAAACTTTGAGCTGGAGGAAAATGAAATTTTGCAAACTTGACGGTTGGTATGTGCTGTTTACATGAGAAGTGGCTTCATCATGCACATCGTATGTATGTTCACTTGGTGCAGTTAGGTCCGGTTTCATTTGAACACGTCTCGTTCTATGCAGGACAGTAAAGTTACGTGGCTGTTCATGTATGTTAACATGTAGATACTAAGATGCTATGTATGACATTAAATCGCAAAATTGGTTGGTTAACATGAAGATATTAAGATACTATATAGAACATTGAAGCTTGGTGTAATTCTGTTGGCATGGTAACAAGATAACATGTTGAACATTAGCAAACAGTGTCGGTCTGTTAACATGTGGATATTAAGATTCTATATAGTTCACTACAGCGTGATATTAGTCTGCTAACACTTAGATAGTAAGATATTGTGTAGGACATTAAAACTTACTGTCTGCCTCTTAACATGGGGATAATAAGACATAATTCTTAACACTAAAGATTGGTGTCTGCCTGTTAACATGTGGATGACAATATATTATGTATTATACAAAAATAGGGTGTTGGTCTGCTTCTCTTGATATGTGGATAGCAAGATTCTTTGTAGGACATTCAAGCTCAGTGTTGACCTGCTAACTTGGTGGCAGGAAGAAACTATATAAAGCATCAATGTTCTGGGTTGGTCTTTAACATCTGGATAGTAGATACTGTGTAAGGCATTAAGTTTAGAGTTGGTTTGTTAATATGTGGATTGTTCTGTGCAGGACATTTCAGCTTTATATCGGTCAGATAACATTGAGAGAGAACAATATATTACAGGACAATAAAGATTGGTATTGGTCTGCATATACACAAATATCAAGTTACTATTTAGGACGGTAAAGCTTGATGTCTGTTTACATCTGCAAACATGGGGATAGTATGACACTTTGTGGGACAATACAGCTTGGTATCTGTATGTTAATATTCAGAAAATAAAATATTATATAGAAGACAGGATTCAGCCTGTTAACATGTGTATAGGTAGATTTTGAGTAAGACATTGAAGCTTCATATTGGTATGTAGGCATGTGGATAGTAAGATACTATGTAGGATATTAAAGCTTTGTGTTAGTATGTTAACATGTGCCTAGTTAGATACTATGTAGAAATACTACAGTGGAATGCGGAGGGAGTCATTAACAAAAAACTTTCCCTAACACATCACCTGCATGAAGGTAAGATTGACGTGGCATGTATCCAGGAAACGCACCTCAACAATAATCATAAATTCTCAATCAGAGGATACCAGACCTTCCGTCTCGATAGAGAAGGCCACAAAGGAGGGGTCCTGATACTGACCAGAAACTGCATACCGAGTAGCGCGGTACCTGTCAGTCACACCGGACAAGCAGAAATTGTAGGAGTTGACATAATGGCTCAAGAGACGAAGCTCTGCATTTTCAATCTGTACGGACCACCAAATAGAGACCTATCGCTCTCAAGTATGGAGGTCAGAGACTCCAACTGCATAGTAGTTGGAGATTTCAACAGCCACTCGGAGAGATGGGGATACTCTGACACAGACAGCAGAGGTGACGAAGTGGAAGATTGGGAGATAGATACAAATCTCTCTCTAATCAATAGGCCGGAGAATAGCCCTAGTTTCTATTACAAATAAAACAAATTACCATCAAGCAGGGCGAAAACTTGCTCACCGGTAAGAAAGCCGCAAACGCTTTTGTTGATCACTATGCCAGAGCAAACCACATCGAGGTCCCTGCAGATAGGCATACAGACATTAGTGAAGAGCTAAAGGGGCACGACAACATCAATACGGCACCTGAAGAGCACATGATGGCCAAATTAACAATGAGCGAAATGGAAGAGGCTATGAGAACATTAAAGAAAAGGAAATCTCCCGGAAAAGACGGGATAACAAATGAAATGCTGATGGGGCTGGGCCAAACAGCGAAGAGGAAACTGCTATCGGTCCTGAACCAAAGCTGGAAAAGGGGAATTGTACCCCAGGCATGGAAAGACGCAGTACTTGTACCAGTACCAAAAACAGGAAAGGACAAAACAGATCCAAATGGATACAGGCCCATCAGCCTACTGAGCTGTGTCGGCAAGCTGATGGAACGTATGATAAACACCAGACTGATGTGGCATCTGGAAGAAAAACGAATACTAATTCCACAGCAAGCCGGCTTTAGACAGCACAGATCCACTGAGGACCAGGTCATCCTCATAGCCCAGGAAATAGAAGATGCCTACCAGGCACAGAAACACACAGTAGCTGTTTGGGTGGATCTGGAAAAGGCATTTGACAAAGTCTGGAAAGACGGACTTAGAGTCAAGCTAAGAAGAAGTGATGTTTGTGGGAAAATGTACAAGTGGATCAACCACTACCTCAAACAAAGAACGGCCAGAGTCCAAGTACAAGGGCAGATGAGCAAAAAGGTGACACTCGAGCAGGGAGTACCCCAAGGGGGAGTACTATCACCCACACTCTTCCTGGTATATATAAACGACATTACAGAGAATATACCAAGAAGAGTCCATAGCTCAATGTTTGCAGACGATCTGGCTATGTGGACCTCTGAAAAGAATCTCACCATAGCAAGAAATCGGATGCAGCAGGCCCTAACATCGCTGGAAGAGTGGGCGAACTCAAGGCTGGTCAAAATAAACGAGGAGAAAACCACATGCACAATATTCTCGCTTTCAATAAAACCCCAAAATACCAAATTAAGTCTAAATGGCAAATTCCTGCAGCCAAACGACAACCCAAACTATCTGGGAGTCACATTTGATCGGCGCATGACATGGAAAAGTCAGATCGAGAGAAACCGAATGAGAGCCAGAGAAAGAATGGCAATCATGAGGAAACTTGCTGGCACAAGCTGGGGAGCAGACGAAGGCATACTAAAGAAACTGTATACTGGAAGAGTGAGACCAGTTCTCGAGTATGGCATTGCGGCATGGACAACAGCAGCAAAGGCGAACTTCGATAAAGTTAACAATCTTCAAAACCAAGCCATGAGAATTATAACAGGTGGCATGAAGTCAACGCCAATTGTAGAACTTGAAAAGATTACAAAACTGCAATCCATGACCGATAGAAGAGACTGCAGAGCCCAGCTGCAGTCAGAGAAACTCCGAAGACTGACTGACCATCCAATGCACCAGAGACTAAACAATTTGGGAAATGGGAAACTAAAGCGGAGAAACTTTGCAGAAATAGCCAAAGCAAAGATGCACGAAGATCCCATAAACGCACTAACAACACCAAAACCCATCACTACTGTACGAAAACCTACCTGGAGGCAGGATATATTTCCAGAGGTGATAGAAAATATACCAGGTATTGCAAACAAAAACTGCCAGACTGAAAAAGAAAGGAGAGATACTACCCTAAGCTTCATAACGAAAAGCTACCCAAGCATGGACTGGACCCATGCATACACCGACGGTTCTGTAACAAACACTACACAGAACGGAGGGGCAGGAGCATTCCTGAACCTACCAAATGGCAGACAAATAACATTGTCACTCGCTACTGGTAAGTACACAAGCAATTTCAGAGCGGAGGCAGAGGCACTGAGGGCGGCAGTGGAAGAAATGGTGACACACAGTGAAAATGAGAGCCATATAGTCCTGCTGACAGATGCTCTCGCCGTAGTCACAGCGCTAAAAAGCCAGAAAAACACTGAGCTTAATGACTTAAGAGCAGCACTCTGCAAACTGTGCCAGCAGTCCGCACCAAAAAGGGTAGTGGTACAGTGGGTTCCGTCACACTGCAACATCCAAGGCAACGAGGAGGCAGACAGACTGGCAAAAGAAGGTGCAAGACTACCACAAACAGATACTAGTATGACGTACGAAGAGTCAAAACGGCTTATACAAGCCAGATACACGAACAAATGGGAAACCGAACATACTGGTTACACCAAAAACGATGCCTATTACCAGTTGAACCGAAGAGAGCAGGTCGTTGTCTTCAGACTTCGCACTGGCCACAACAGACTGAGGTACCACCTATTCAACAAATTGAAGATAGGGTGTACCGACGAATGCCCGTGCGGTACTGGTAAAATGACCGCTGAACATCTGCTGCAGAACTGCCCGACATACGAGGATCAGAGAGAGCAGATGTGGCCATTACCAGTGGAACTGCAAGACAAGCTCTATGGCAGTGGCGAGAGCCTCAGGATGACCGCCGCTTTTTTCGAAAAAATAATGGTTACTGTCTGACTGCGTACGAAGAAGAAGAAGAAAGAAGATACTATGTAGGATATTAAAATTTGTTGTCAGTATGTTAACGTGTGGATAGTAAGATACTATGTAGGATATTATAGCTTTGTGTCAGTATGTTAACATGTGGATAGTAAGATACTATGTAGGATATTAAAGCTTTGTGTCAATATGTTAATGTGTGGATAGTAAGATACTATGTAGGGTATTATAGTTTTGTGTCAGTATGTTAACATATGGATAGTAAGATACTATGTAGAATATTAAAGATTTATGTCAGTATGTTAACATCTGGATAGTAAGATACTATGTAGGATATTATAGTTTTGTGTCAGTATGTTAACATCTGGATAGAAAGATACTATGTAGGATATTACAGCTTTGTGTCAGTATGTTAACATGTGGATAGTAAGATACTATTTCAGTCATTAATGCTTAGTTTCAGTTTGTACATTATCTCAATTGTAGATCGATTTGAGTATTAGCTTCCGATGGTAAAACTGGTAGAGTTCGTAACCTAGTCACTTCATGCTCCAGTCTCTCTCTTGTAGCCTGTGGAGTATAAAACATAGATATGAATGGCTCAAATACCACTCTGGAACACAACCAAGAACAAAACCTACGTTGTAACAAAAATGCCTTCATTAGGTACATCGGTTAATACACATAAGAATATCAAACCCATCATGACAGTAGAGATGAATGTATTCAAAAGAGGGATGAACACATCAAAAAGTAATATGAACACAGAAGAGATACGAAGCTCATCATCTGTGTTGACCTGTGATCTGAAGTATCTTTTTACTTATGCACTTCATGGCTGTCAGTCGATGCAGATCCTGAGTTCAGTATATTTTGTCATGTGTTCTTATCTGCGTTTATGTGCTCATTTCTACATCCACAAAGTACACTACGACCTTCCATCTATTCCAGTACAGAGGTGTGGTTCCGATAAGAAAAAAAGTCGTCCGACAGGAAGATCCTATCTCACCGTACCTTTTCTCTGCGGGCTTCGAATCAACCATCTCGCGTTGCGATTGGGGGGACTTTTGAATCAGCGTTGATGGCAGGTGTTTGTGTCTCGTGGGTACCAGACTGCTGTCGCTGTGCTCCAATGGTCATCAGTTTTCTGAAGCAGGTGACCAGCCCAGCGATGCTTTACCTTGTCTGCGTGGGTAACTTTATCCTTCACGAATGCCATTTCACGAAGGTCGGTGTTGTGACAGCCTTTCAAACGTTGGTTGTGGAACCCGATGCCGATCATACGTCTATCGAGGGAGCCTTGGATCCCTCTGGACTAAATTTATTTTGTAAGAGTACGAGACCACGTTTTTGCGGCAAAGCGCATTGCAGGTAGAACTGTGGAGTTGAATATAGAGTATTGAGTGTGATACAGAATTCTTCAAGAGTTGATCAGCGAGCCGTGATTCGATTTCTAACAGCCGAAGGATGTCGACCAGTTGATATTCATCGCAGAATGCTGGCAGTGTATGGTGACAAAAGTGTGGCAAACGTAAGCAAGCTCCGGCAACGGTCCACCCTACTGCATCATTGCTGCATCAATTTTGGCGATGGCATCTTCTGATGCAACATTATGCGCCTGACCTGGTATCGGACGATCTCTCATTAATTCGCGTCCTTATCTAAACATCGCTGTCCAGTTCTTCACTGTTGTCTTCGACACACACTTTTGACACTATACATTGCCTGCATTTTGCGATGAATGTCAACTGGTCGACATCCTTTAGCTGTTAGAAATTGATTCACTACTCGCTGATCAACTCTGAACCAAGTCTGCTAAGAAAACTTTGAGCTGGAGGAAAATGAAATTTTGCAAACTTGACGGTTGGTATGTGCTGTTTACATGAGAAGTGGCTTCATCATGCACATCATATGTATGTTCACTTGGTGCAGTTAGGTCCGGTTTCATTTGAACACGTCTCGTTCTATGCAGGACAGTAAAGTTACGTGGCTGTTCATATATGTTAACATGTAGATACTAAGATGCTATGTATGACATTAAATCGCAAAATTGGTTGGTTAACATGAAGATATTAAGATACTATATAGAACATTGAAGGATGGTGTAATTCTGTTGGCATGGTGACAAGATAACATGTTGAACATTAGCAAACAGTGTCGGTCTGTTAACATGTGGATATTAAGATACTTTATAGTTCACTACAGCGTGATATTAGTCTGCTAACACTTAGATAGTAAGATATTGTGTAGGACATTAAAGCTTACTGTCTGCCTCTTAACATGGGGATAATAAGACATAATTCTTAACACTAAAGATTGGTGTCTGCCTGTTAACATGTGGATGACAATATATTATGTATTATTCAAAAATAGGGTGTTGGTCTGCTTCTCTTGATATGTGGATAGCAAGATTCTTTGTAGGACATTCAAGCTCAGTGTTGACCTGCTAACATGGTGGCAGGAAGAAACTATATAAAGCATCAATGTTCTGGGTTGGTCTTTAACATCTGGATAGTAGATACTGTGTAAGGCATTAAGTTTAGAGTTGGTTTGTTAATATGTGGATTGTTCTGTGCAGGACATTACAGCTTTATATCGGTCAGATAACATTGAGAGAGAACAATATATTACAGGACAATAAAGATTGGTATTGGTCTGCATATACACAAATATCAAGTTACTATGTAGGACGGTAAAGCTTGATGTCTGTTTATATCTGCAAACATGGGGATAGTATGACACTTTGTGGGACAATACAGCTTGGTATCTGTATGTTAATATTCAGAAAATAAAATATTATATAGAAGACAGGATTCAGCCTGTTAACATGTGTATAGGTAGATTTTGAGTAAGACATTGAAGCTTCATATTGGTATGTAGGCATGTGGATAGTAAAATACGATGTAGGATATTAAAGCTTTGTGTTAGTATGTTAACATGTGCCTAGTTAGATACTATGTAGGATATTAAAATTTGTTGTCAGTATGTTAACGTGTGGATAGTAAGATACTATGTAGGATATTATAGCTTTGTGTCAATATGTTAATGTGTGGATAGTAAGATACTATGTAGGGTATTATAGTTTTGTGTCAGTATGTTAACATATGGATAGTAAGATACTATGTAGAATATTAAAGATTTATGTCAGTATGTTAACATCTGGATAGTAAGATACTATGTAGGATATTATAGTTTTGTGTCAGTATGTTAACATATGGATAGTAAGATACTATTTAGGATATTACAGCTTTGTGTCAGTATGTTAACATGGGGATAGTAAGATACTATGTAGAATATTAAAGATTTGTGTCAGTATGTTAACATCTGGATAGTAAGATACTATGCAGGATATTACAGCTTTGTGTCAGTATGTTAACATGTGGATAGTAAGATACTATTTCAGTCATTAATGCTTAGTTTCAGTTTGTACATTATCTCAATTGTAGATCGATTTGAGTATTAGCTTCTGATGTTAAAACTGGTAGAGTTCGTAACCTAGTCACTTCATGCTCCAGTCTCTTTCTTGTAGCCTGTGGAGTATAAAACTTAGATATAAATGGCTCAAATACCACTCTGGAACACAACCAAGAACAAAACCTACGTTGTCACAAAAATGCCTTCATTAGAATATCAAACCCATCATGACAGTGACAGTAGAGATGAATGTATTCAAAAGAGGGATGAACACATCAAAAAGTAATATGAACACAGAAGAGATACGAAGCTCATCATCTGTGTTTACCTGTGATCTGAAGTATCTTTTTACTTATGCACTTCATGGCTGTCAGTCGATGCAGATCCTGAGTTCAGTATATTTTGTCATGTGTTCTTATCTGCGTTTATGTGCTCATTTCTACATCCACAAAGTACACTACGACCTTCCATCTATTCCAGTACAGAGGTGTGGTTCCGATAAGAAAAAAAGGCGTCCGACAGGAAGATCCTATCTCACCGTACCTTTTCTCTGCGGGCTTCGAATCAACCATCTCGCGTTGCGATTGGGGGGACTTTTGAATCAGCGTTGATGGCAGGTGTTTGTGTCTCGTGGGTACCAGACTGCTGTCGCTGTGCTCCAACGGTCATCAGTTTTCTGAAGCAGGTGACCAGCTCAGCGATGCTTTACCTTGTCTGCGTGGGTAACTGTATCCTTCACGAATGCCATTTCACGAAGGTCGGTGTTGTGACAGTCTTTCAAACGTTGGTTGTGGAGCCCGATGCCGATCATACGTCTATCGAGGGAGCCTTGGATCCCTCTGGACTAAATTTATTTTGTAAGAGTAAGAGACCACGTTTTTGCGGCATAGCACATTGCAGGTAGAACTGTGGAGTTGAATATGAAGGCGTCCAAGTTCTGGTCGTGGGTATGGTCTAGCGTCATTTTTATGGACTAGAAAGCTTTCCAGTCCTAGCGGCGACATCATGTTAATTCTGGGTTTAGGTCGCTCGCTTGTTCAATACGCCTCCCAGGGAAATATATTCCTCCATGTTCTCCAGATTTACGCTATCGAGGATAACTATGTCATTGACAGTGCAGCGGTTACTCATGAATTGTTGTCCTTGCGGTGTTCATCTCAAGGACCGTCTTTCTCTCCCTACTTTCTGAAGCATAGCTACCATTCGGTTGGCGACTTTGACTGTTTCTGTGATGAGCACTATGTCATCTGCGAAGCAGATACGGTTAAGTCGTTTGCCATTGATGTTGATTCCAAAGGCGGTCGTGTCACATAGTCTGGTGATGGATTACAGGCATGCGGAAAAGAGAACTGGTGAGATAGGATCCCCTCTTGCGAATACCTTTTTTGGACGGATACTTTTGCTGGTCTTTGGAAGGAGTGAAAGGTTTTCGTACAGCTTTGAGTAGCAGTTAGCAAGTGTTCTCTCCTAGCCGTGATCAATGTCTTAGTCCAGCAGCGAGTGTCAGACAAGTAGTGGGTCTACAGAGTCAACTGGTTTCTTATAGTCGATGAAGGTGAAGATTTAGGTGGTGAGGTAATCCATAGCTGTTTCAATTAGGCGGCAACAGGTTGAGATGTGTTCCATTTCGCTGCATGTTCTCCGAAAACCAGCCTATTCGATCGGTTGCCGGGCATCGATGGTATGATGGATTCTAGCTTGTATACATTTAGTCCAGAGTTTGTAGGTGACCAGGAGAAGCGTAATTAGACCGTAGTTTCCTAGGTCTTCTTTGTCTCATTTTGTATGTATAAGTATCGTTTTGGAGTTACGGGAGACTATGTACTGTCCCTGTGTATGTTATATAAAGTTTATCTAGGGCTAGATTGGGTGGTAGTCCGTGGGCGTTGAGGTCATCTGTAGTGATGGTATCCACTCCGGGTAGTTTATTACGGGGCAATCTCTCAAGGGCGTGGCTGATTTCTGAGGGTAGGATGTTTGGAAAGGGGTGAAAGTGGGGATTGGGTTGTGATTGGTGGAAGGTCAGCTAACTTGAATAATTATGTATGTTTTGCCTGTTCTGATGTCTTTCACAATCGTTTCCTAAAAACTGAACAATGCAAGTGTATCTGTTAACCTAAAATAATTAGAATTGATGCGAGATAG
This sequence comes from Ariolimax columbianus, assembly GCA_036924085.1. Taxonomy (NCBI): domain Eukaryota; kingdom Metazoa; phylum Mollusca; class Gastropoda; order Stylommatophora; family Arionidae; genus Ariolimax; species Ariolimax columbianus. The sequence continues at coordinate 36,266,149 of JAVGWX010000021.1, forward strand.
AAGACAAAACGCAGTAACCTAAGTAGTAATAAGAATTTGGGTTAGCGAGAAAGGAAAGGTTTACCAGATGTCAAAACATAGAGAAATGACCCGATCGGCACCGCTGGGTCTTTGGCTGGACTCGGTGTCGTGCCTGACAAGACAGGAGACATGGCCTTTCGTGTCGTCATCAAGCTCAATCCTTGTCTAAAAATAGATATGTGAAACATTCATACACGATGGAGATGGGCAACTTAGAGAGCATCAAAAAGGAGATAATGAGACTTAAAATACATTTACTTTGATTCAATGAGGCACGCTGCAGAGATGATGGTGAATATTAGAGAGACACATTGGAGAGATGATAGTGAATATCAGTGAAAGGACGATGTAGAGATGAGGTTTAATATCTGATTAAGTCAAAGCGCAAGTGGTTACACAGAACTGGATTGGACTCTATTCACGGAGCAAACCGTCGCAAAGAACTTGTGTGGGGTCTAGTCAAAGGGCAAGTGGTCACACAGAACTGTTGTGGGCTCTAGTCAAATGGCAAGTGGTCACACAGAACTAGTGTGGGCTCTAGTCAAAGGGCAAGTGGTCACACAAAACTGGTGTGGGCTCTAGTCAAAATGCAAATGGTCACACAGAACTGGTGTGGGCTCTAGTCAAAGGGCAAGTGGTCACACAGAACTGGTGTGGGCTCTAGTCAAAGGGCAAGTGGTCACACAGAACTGGTGTGGGCTCTAGTCAAAGGGCAAGTGGTCATACAGAACTGGTATGGGCTCTAGTCAAAGGGCAAGTGGTCACACATAACCTGTGTGGACTCTAGTCAAAATGCAAGTGGTTGCAAAGAACACGACTTTAAGATTGTTTAATGGTTAAAGACTTGACACGTGATGCACTCTCAAAAATAGATATTACGCACTGGTTTGGAATCCTTGCTTCTTATAGCAGTACAGTCAAGACTTGATTGTTTCTCAGAAAGCTTTGTATGTGGTAACAGTACGGCCAAGACTTGATTGTTTCTCAGAGAGCGTTGTGTGTGGTAACAGTACGGCCAAGACTTGATTGTTTCTCATAGAGCTTTGTGTGTGGTAACAGTACGGCCAAGACTTGATTGTTTCTCAGAGAGCTTTGTGCGTGGTAACAGTACGGCCAAGACTTGATTGTTTCTCAGAGAGCTTTGTGTGTGGTAACAGTACGGCCAAGACTTGATTGTTTCTCATTGAGCTCGGTGCATGGTAACATTTTAGGCCGAGTCGTGATTGTTTCGTAGACAGCTCCGTGTGTATTAGATGAATTATATGATTTATTTTTGTAATGCCCGTTTGCGGCAGACGAATTGTGATTTTTAGAACAATTTTATGTCTTATAAGTACTACTAAAAGGGCAATAGCGCTCAAACAATTAAGATAGCATCTTCAAACGTTCACAGTAGTCCACCGAAATCAAGCTAGAATATTCAAACGTTCACAGTAGTCCACCGAAATCAAGCTAGAATAATCAAACGTTCACAGTAGTCCACTGAAATCAAGCTAGAATAATCAAACGTTCACAATAGCCCACTGAAATCAAGCTAGAATAATCAAACGTTCACAGTAGTCCAGTGAAATCAAGCTAGAATAATAAAACGTTCACAGTTGTCCTCGGAAATCAAATTAGAACCTTCAAACTTTCACAGTAGTCCTGGGAAATAAAGACATTTTCTTGGGGACACCATAAATTCCGACCGATCCCGGTAGATACCAGATTAAGAATGACCGTACCGATGTAGCAGATTCGGACACTTATAAACTAAAATCTTTAACAACGAAAAATGTAAGTTTGCTAGCTTTTACCTCAACCATTTTACTCACTTTTTCCAACTATGTTTTGATAGTCACATTGGTAATTTTCTATCATCCCCTGGGTACAGTGGTACAAGATCTTTCCTTCAAATATCGGAAGATGCTGGACATTGTAGACCTGATCTTTTGTAAGTATTTTTAGACGTTGACCACATTATCACCTTCTATGTCACCAACATGGTTAGACAGTGGATCCATGGACACTAAACACACCTTTCGCTGACAGGCAGATGGACTAGCAAAAAGAAGGAATCAAGACAAGAACAGCCACACGCAGTATCAGCTCTACAAACACTTAAACAGCTCATTAGAACAGCAAACAAAGAAATGGGAATGTACAGATGAACCATGGACAATACGATGGAGGTCTATATGTATATGACAATCCTCAATCCAAATGACTGTATCAATCAACTCACAAGCAAGGACCAGTACACCTTTTGTTTTTGGCTGAGAGTAATCCACATTCCACGTGACAAGCACCTGAACATAATCCAACCACAACACACACTAGAGTGCCAGATGTGTACACGCCCATACGAAACCGTTGGTCATCATCTCTTTGAGTGGTCGGCAATCTCTGTTAGGAAAATGCTTCTTCCTCAGAGGTTTGTTAAATGCAGCACTTTGTATGTCACTAATCAATAATTAACAATCACGTGCAGATAGCATTTTATGGCATTTGGTCGAAGGGCAGGAGCCCCGGTGCTTTTGGATCGGTAACAACATATGATCAGGCAAACCATATTGATTGGGCATGTTAGACAACGTTATTTAAAATAACAGACAACAAACGATTAGAAACAGGTTTACTTTGAAATGCTCCAGCCAGATCAACTGCTACGGGATTGCATGTATACCTTTTAATTCGCATTATTCTTTTATAGGTTTAGTGATATTGCGAGATTAATATCTGAGTAACAACATGTTGTCTATATGTGAATTCACAAGCAAAAACAAATATGATTCTCTGTATAAGCAAAATCTGACTTCTAACTCACTGTATGATCGGTGCACTACAGTAAACATCCCGAGATGTCTGGAATCTTTGGGTATGACAAGCACAAGAATCACCCCCCTGCCCTACAGAGAGCATGTCGCAAGAAGCGACTAACTCTGTGATATGGCATATTATCAGTCATGATTAGGTGGTTTGTTAAGAGCATCAAAGATGGCGCCTAATATGCTGCGAGTCAACATGCACTAGTATTTGAGTCTATTAAGATGGACTCGTATATCGATTAACTACACTCCGCGAAACTTGTTACAACGCAACGGAGTGATAAGCTGCTCGAACCTAACCCACTAAACAGGAAATCCTCCTCCCGACTATATCAATTTCACGCCAGAGCTGTGACACGCACAGGGGCATGGTGATTATGTAGAACTACATTTAGACTAAGACTAAGACTTTCAGCAAACATAACAGGATAGAACACAACAGGAAAAATACATGGTCACCTATGAAGAAGCTGAAGCCATAATAAAAGGACAAGACAATGTAAAGTGGGAGGAAGACCACCATAAACACCACACATTTGACGAATACTACTAACTGTCCAGAAAAGATCAGGTTATCATACCACGTCACCGAACTGGCCACAACAAAACGAGACCCCACCTGTACTCCAAGCCCAAGATAGGTACCACCAGCTCATGTTACTGCGGACTTACAAACATGACAGCACCACATGTACTTCAAGTCCGTCCCCAGCACCACATGTACTTTATGTCTGCCCCCAGCACACATATCTGAGGTGGATGTCCCCAACACACAGTTCTGAGGTGGATGGTCCCAGCACACAGATCTGAGGTGGATGCCCCCAGCACACAGATCTGCGGTTGATGCCCCCAGCACACAGATCTGAGGTGGATGCCCCCAGCACACATATCTGAGGTGTATGGCCCCAACACACAGATCTGAGGTGGATGCCCCCAGCACACAGATCTGAGGTGGATGCTCCCAGATCTGAGGTGGATGCCCCCAGCACACAGATCTGAGGTGGATGCTCCCAGATCTCAGGTGGATGCCTCCAGCACACATATCTCAGGTGGATGCCCCCAGATCTGAGGTGGATGCCCCCAGCACACAGATTTGAGGTGGATGCTATGTCCTAGTCCGACTCCACTCAATGAGAAACTGTATGGCACTGCTGAGACACTGACAAAGCCAGCAGAATTTATTGAATAATTGAGAGTCCCAATGCAAATGAGCAATGATCGCAGAAGAAAGAAGAAAAAAAGAAGAAGAATCTGTTATTGTCCGTTTATTGGCCAAAGTGGGTAGCTTGAATGTGCTAAATGAAAATAATGGATTGAGACAGATCTGTTAATTTATTTTGGAATCAAAATACAAGTCAATAATTGGCGTATCCTATCTGGCATGACGTCTTTCATTCGTTCATCAACTCGCTCACTCACTCACTCACCTCTCACTTGCTCACATTTACTCACTCAACCCTTACTCATAACACAGCCACGTAGTTCATCTGTCACTCACTCTCTCACCACTTACACACTCATTAAGTAACTCACTCAGTAACTTACCTCTTCCGTATCGCACTCATCTACTGACTCGCTCTACCCCTCACTTTCCAACTCACTCACACATTCACCCATCTACTCGCTCACCCATGTCTAAATCGCCCACTCTCTAACCCACTCACCCCTTCTCATCATCCATCACTCACTCTTCCACCCACTCACTCGTTATCGCCATTCCTCACTGACTCTATAACTCACTCACAACCACTCATTCACCCCGCCTGTTGTCCATCACACACATCACACAGCCTTCAGTTCAAGCTCAGGACCGAAGAGTGATGGTCACACGACTCTCTCTGATTCCAGGTCAAGTAACACACAGAACCTTACCGGAACATTTCTGACAGGTGGCTTCCATCCAACACTACGTCAGGACTATTGATTGGACTTCTTCTAGCTTAAAGCGTAAGTTCTTCAACGTTTTTAAACTAAACAAATAAACGCATCTTCCTTTCATGATTACCAACGTTTTTAAACTAAACAAATAAACTCATCGGCTTCTAGATTTCCCTGAAAACTTTTAAACCAATTAACGTTTTTCAATATAATTTGACATGAAGATAGTGTGAACCAGTTGAGCGACGATGAACAACGTATTGTGGCTACAGCAGGAAGTAGCTATATGCCCCACCTCAAATGTCAGCACGGCTGACATTACTTCCTTCTTTAAAGATGTGTCATTTCTAAGTGACTTTGACCACGACGGTCGCCTGATCTTACTCTACCTGATTTCTTCCTATTCTGCATACTCAAATGGAAAGTGTTTTTCAACAAGTCAAGGAATCTCGGGAAACTACTGGCGAGAAACTGAGTCTGTAACTCCTAGTGTTTTTGTGAATACCTTCCGTAACATGGAGAGTCGTGTGCAGGCAAGCCTTGATGCTAATGGTGACCACTTACAACCTTTAGTATCAATTATGTTCCTCACACATCAAGGGCTGTCCATGACAAATTTTATTGAATTACGTTGATTAATTTAAAAGTTGTAAGGGAAAACCAGAGGTGAGTAGTATCTGATCTTGTCCCTAAAACAGACCAAGTTTGACTTCCCATTAAACTTTACGCAATCGTCCATCTTCTGTAAATAGAGTTTTGAAGTCTTGTTTATGTCCGTTGTGGCTCACAGTTTACACAGTTTAAGGCAGTGGGTCTGAAAGTAAACCATTATTAGTCTCTGGTTACTACATATCTGGAGGTTTACATTGTTACTTACTAATGAATCCCCGTTTCGACACCGGTCACACAAACGTGTTATCGTTTTAGAGCTACACAAAAACCATAAATCTATTTCTTGTTACACTCAAATACGATCTTAGTGCCAACATTACATTTGACCTCTCCTCAGAATATCGTTCGTATATTTTGATGATAGTATAGACAAGCCCTGGGTTACTGATAGAAACTGTCAATTAAGAATACAAAAGGCATAATGGGCTTTTAATCATGGCCTTCTTTTAGTAGAATACTGAACGACATTAGTGGTAATCGAAAGGAAATTAAGTACGCTACACAAAGACACAGATCTTCCACTCCAATGTCAAGGACGTCCTATTGCATTGCTATGTGACGTTCTGAACTAAGAAAAAAAACAACTAAAAAGGTTCTAGTAATCATCAATGGATGCTTGCTGATGTCGGATGCACTGGGCCGACATACGCAAAATAAAAACCAAAGTGCCACACACACCGCCTTGGGGATTAGAGAAATAAGGAAGTTCAGTTCACCCCGTAAGCTATCAGGTTGTTGGGGCACACACGAAGACACTCCCCAAATCCCACGCCATCCCTCTCTGTCTGTCGCCGCCTGTCGTATCTCATTGGGATGAAGGCCTGACCACTCAGTGATGGTGTCCACCCATCTCTTCCTTGGACGTCCTCGCACTCTCTATCCCGGTACGGAACCAAAGAGTATCGAGTTGGTAATTCCGTTGGGCCTCGCGACGTGCCTGCACCAGGCCATCTTTCGTCTTTTGATAGCTGTGAACAGATCTTCAAAAGGTAATAGCGTCTTCAACTCTCTGACGTATTTCTAATTTCTACGTCCGGGACAGATCTTTATATGTAACATTTAGGAGTTTTCTATAGCACCTCATTTCCATTGCATGTATTCTGCCCTCGATATCTGCTGTAATGGCCCTGGTCTCGCAGGCATACAGAAATATTGATAGCACCAAAGAGCGCATTAGTCTAACTTTTATGCAGAGGGCGAGCCGCTTGTCTTGCCATATAGGTTTCAGCCGAGTCAGCGCCGCTGTTGTTTGTGCTATTCTTGGAATTACCTCTGGCTTCGATCCCTCTTCACTGATCAATAATCCCAGATATTTGAAACGTTTTACCACCTCAAGTTCCTGCCCATTTGCCTCTATTACAGATAAGGCACGCAACAAAACAAAAAAATAATTAAATGTATGCTTGGGTCGAACTGAGATAATAAAATGGTACTATAAAGTCACTAATATATTACTGTTGGACAGAACCGGACAGATGCCGATGGAACTAGGCGTACAGGGAATGCATTGGCGATGGATATGACACACATTACTGAAACGAGCTGATAGCATTACAAAGCAGTCACTGTTCTGGAATCCTCAGGATAAAAGACGTAGGGGCAGACCCAATCACTCGTGGTGAAGGACAGTCGAGACACACCTAAAAACGTAAAGAAATAGGTTGGAGAAGATGGTAGCGATGGCGCTTGACAGAAAGAAATTGGCGAGTATTATGTAGGACATGGAACCGAAATATTCCCTCTCCTCCCCTGTCCCAACCCGTTTCCAGTATCTAAACATGAGATCATTCTTTCTATATATCTGTATGTCTGTCTGTCTCGAATGAACATTGATAATATTTTAAGTGTACACAATAATTGATAATCAATGTTCTTACTTGCTGCCCCCGTTAAGTTTGTTTATCCTTAACTGAGACTTACATTCAGAGCTTGTCAGCTGTGTAGGCTGGACGTCTCCAGATGAGGTGTACTCCAGCGCAGATGCCCACCGTGTAATAAAGTGGAACCTGATGAACAATGAGACATTTGTGCTTTTGGAACTGCCGAAGCATTGCTTCCCTACAAACATGTACTGGTTTCCTAAGTCAGCTCAAGGAGGAACAGGAAAGACAACAGTATCAGATGTGTTTTCATTGACATCAACAGATGGTATGTAAATCTAGTTGACCCAAGTTTACCTGATATTTAGCCAACAAAGTTTTAACTAGCACTTACAAAAATTGTGAGAATAGATAGTTCACAGTTATGCAGCTTAAAAAGTAAAATACTAAATCACCATCTTGTAATTATCATCATCCTTAGGTGGGATTGTTGTGGTCGAGAGGTCATGCACTTGCCTCTCAAAACAATGAATAGAAACGGCGTGGGTTATGAAAACCAGTTGATAACACTGCAAGACAATCTCTCTTCTGGAATACACAGGGTAAAAGAAATTGCAGAACATTGAGACACTTTTAAAAGAGAAAACTGGATGCCAATGTCAAGGCAGCAGGCAAGATGTAGACAAAACTGGCTCAGATGCCTCATGATAGGTAAAGGTAAAGGTCAGTGCAATGGTAACAGTTGCAGTTGGGGATGAAGATAACTCTTCATGTACTAAGCCACAGCCTATTTGAGGTGGGGTGGCCAGTTCACTTTCTTGCTATTTTTATCTTCCTCAACTCATACGGCAGGTATCAATTTACAGCTGGGGCAACTGGAGGAGCAGTTGTACCAGGCATGAACTACGGCCCTGATTTCTTATCTGTCTGTCCGTGAACTCAAACCCTGGCACGCTATAATCTCAGTCTAGTAAGTCATCTCACTGTCGACCCAGCTGTAAATAGGTACCTGGCGTATGAGACGGGGAAGGTAAATACATTAAGGAAGGGAGCTGGCTGCCCCATCTCCCATAGGCTGTGGCTTAGTACATGAAGAGTTATCTTCATCCTCGATGGCAATTGTTACTGTGGGACTTACCTTTACACATGTAGTCCAGCTCTCTGGATAAAGGCTGTTGTAGTGGAGTGTTCTTCAAGGCTTCCAAACAGCTTTGTGGGGAAATTCGTCTTAATGTGCCAGTATTCAGTACACAGTTGGCTAAGTATATGGGAGTCTTGCAGGATATTATTGGCTATCTGTGCTGCCTGCAGCACATACACATGTGTAATTGAATCAATTTTAGTCTGTGTATGAGGACATTCAATTTGTTATGTCCTGTTCTCATCTTGAAGACAGTGATAGTTGTCTCCTGTTTGGTCGACTTTCCTTATGGCTTGGATAAGGCTTTTCCTTTCTTGGAAGGTGACCGATCTTTTTGTTCTCGTATTACTCCCTCCTTTGCTAACCTGTCTGCTGTCTCATTTCCTGGTATGTCACAGTCTGATGGTCTCTACTGTAACACTACCCTTCTCTTGACTTTTAGTTCACCTAAGGCTTTTGAAAACTTTGGTAGTTTATCTTGGGGGCTTACAGAACGGACATTGCATCTGTAAGGAATACAACCTGTTGGCATTGCTGTGGTATATATTCTTGTGAAACTACTTTTATTACCTGGCCAGTAGATCTGACCGACACAAGCTCTTGAAAGTTTAACCTTTGAACCCTGGCTACCTAGCCTGTAAATCTCATTCCCCTGTGCTCCTCAGAAAATACGCATACGGTAGACATTTGAGGAAAAATAATTATTATGATAAAACTATGTGCTCTAATTTAGTTTTTCTATCTCAGATTGACTGACCTAATAGTTTTCAATGTTCCTACTTCTGTAGAGTGTAGAATATATTTATTAAAAACCATCATCTAACAAACTGACTTGATAAATTATTATGTGGGATAACTTTGAACACCACTTTCCAATTTTCAAAACCACTTTTCATCACGAAAGTCATCAATATCATAATCATAGTTAAGACATGTTTCGACATTTGTGCTGCCATATTTGTTATTTCCGGAAATGTGTGTACTGTGTAGATGTCCCTATAAAATGGCCAAAATCTAAGCGGTACAGCTCAAAATATACCTTAAAATAATAGTTCACCTGTCACATCAGGAAACGGGTGGCTTGGAAAATGGGGTTTTTACACACACCCTGATATATGGGTGTCACATGTCCAAAAGATTAAGGCCTCATTGAATGCTTTTTTTTATAGGGTGCAGACCTGCTGTGATTAATGGAGTACTAAGCGGTCAACTCAGAACAGCAGTAACTGCTTCAATCTCTATTGTATATTGTTTAGAGTTTGGTAATAGTGTTCGTCTAACAAATATGATGAATTTTTGATAGATTTTGGCTCTCACTCTGTAACTTTGACTAACTCCATGTCTCCACAACATCTATACTGTTTTCATTGCCTTCACTTGCAGAAAAATTCCATCTGATTGTTCGCACTGGTAGGATAGAGAAGAGTGTTGAGGCTCACAAAAGACAAGGGAGCCGTTTTGTGTGGGAGATGGAGTTATGATGGGACGGCTCTGGTCACAGCAGGAGAGGATGGCCAGGTGAAAATCTGGTCAAGAAGTGGGATGCTGCGATCTACTCTCACACAGAACAGTAAGAATATGTCTCGTTGAGCAGTGGCGTACTTTGTGTGATCGACGGAAGGGTTGCCACTCTGGCATAATTTTTCCATATGATATCTTCTTTGGGATAAGGGCAAGAAGATTTGTTTGTAAAAATGTTCTAATATCTAACTTATTTTATCGTAGTAATAATTCTTTTTCTTCGTTCGTTTTCAATCTACCGCTAGTAAGCCGTGAAAAGGGGTTGCAAGTGTCAGGATGTAGTCCAAAGAATGGAATGCGTTGTGTCAGAGTTTACAGCTTGACTGCAATATTTGCACCTTTCAGTCCGATATATCCGACTTCAGCAGGCATTTTTGAGTACCTGGCTAGCCTTCCCTCTTCGATCCTTTCTACTTAGCAGCTTGCTATCCAGGATTACCATGTAGAGGTGTAGAAAGTTCTTCACAGATCTGGTTTACTGGCCATGACTCGTAACAGTCAGCTATGGGTTGCTGACCGCAGCAGCTCATGCGCTGCTCAGCATTTCAATCCTTTAGTAATACTAAAAAGAGCGTTCGATTAACGCAGTAGTAGAGCACTCATGGCAAAGGTATTGGGTACAAATTCCGCTATTTCTATACTCCATTTCACCAAGTTCTAAATTGGTACCTGGCACATGACCAGGGAAGTCGAAAACAGGATAGGGCCACCCTACCTCATACAAGCTGTGTCTTAGTACACTGGTCTCTTAACAACTTCCATTTTCCAACATTAGTGTAACTACTATGGGACAAACCTTTACTTTCATTTACTAATAGCAATAACAGTTTCACATTTTAAGCAAAGATGGTGAAAACATCAGACGTGTGCTGCAAGATTAGTTCTCATATTGCTGTAAAAACCAATCATGGCACAGCAGACTCTGCTCCACTCGGGCCGCACGTGTGTGAAGTCATCGTACATTCTGTTATTTTGGGTGGCACTCTTTCTTTGAGTCTCCTTGATAGTGTTTTGCTCTACAATCCGAGCACCTCATGCGCCAGCTGGAATGGTTCACATATCATAGTATTTTATCGCTCTGAAGCTAGCTTGCTGTTATTATTCTAATTTTCATGGTGGCCTGACCGGTGTCAAATTTAAGGGATTATTTAAAACTTTAGCGATATTTTGTTTTGTTATGGGTTTTCTTTTCATGGATTGCCGCTAATGATCATTAACCTGTTCTTCTGCATTCGTTCTGAAACGGACGTAATGTCTTAGTTTACACCGAGGCTGCCATATCTGTACCTATCCGCTCAGCACATAGGATTTCAGCTGGCATTTTTGGGTCTGCCTTCCCACTTGAATCCCTAATCTCAGCCAGGCTGCATGATTGCAGTCTGTTTCCAGGGCAGCCACAGGTATGAGTGATAAGAGAGGACAAGTTTCACATGATCAGAGTGGCAAGGGTATGGGAATCAGTTCAGGTGATAGGGATAACTCACTTAATGGCTTAAGTAAAAACCAGCTGTCACCTTGATGCTTTATGGCAAACTTATGTCGGTAGTGGAGTCATTTTAGGAGGAATAAGGTCTTGGCATTGCTGGCTGCTGTCGGCTCATTCACGGCTGCATTTTCAGCTCACCCCCTCCGACTGCCGCTTGTTTTTGTGATTGTTACTGCTCAAATAGTGTGACCTTGATTGAGTGACCTACTTTCTCTGCTGACCTACTTTCTCTCTCTACTGGCCTGCTTTCTCTGCTGGCCTGTCATCTCTGTTTACTTTGCTTTAGTAACCTACTTTCTCTGCTGACCTACTTTCTGTCTCTGCTGACCTTGCTTGAGTGACCTACTTTCTCTGCTAATCAACTTTATCTCTTAACTGGCCTGCTTTCTCTGCTGACCTTGCTTGAGTGACCTTTCTCTGCTGTCCTGATATTTCTGCTCTGCTGACATTGCGTGAGTGACTCACTTTCTCTGCTGACCTACGTTCTTTGCTGACCTATGTTCTCTGCTGACCTACTTTCTTCACTGACCTACTTTCTCTGCTGACCTATTTTCTCTACTGACAGATTATATCCTCCTCCTTTGTCTAGGTATCCCAGTTTCACTTTACTTTGATGTTTCTCTTCACTGCTGATGATGAGATCTCAAATAAAGCACCTCACTGTTGAAGCAGCTGCCTCAATCTCAAAGTTCATACTTGAAGATAGAGTTGTATTTAACACTTATGAGCTCTTTATAACATCAATATCTGTTTTTGTAATAACTTGTTGCTCAAAAATGTTTTCCTTTGCAGTGAATTTGGTAAAGCTCCTCAGCTTGTTGCCTTCCTGGGCAGTCACTTGATCCTGCGAAGATCTGAAGGATCTCTCATCTTCACCTCAATCTCTCCATACCCATTGGTTCTTCATAGTTATGTTATGAATGGCAAGTGTGGCGATGCTGTTAGACTGTGCCGATTTGTCAAGGTACGTCTCTCATAGCTAATTAGTATTAACTTTTACGCTGCCACATTATTTTTTCAGCACATCACATTTGACTATGGTTGTTGACTTTCACAGCCTGTAACCTTTTTATTTGTTGGTCTATAGATATATTTTTGTTGTGTGTAGAGACATAAATTAATAAAGAACTTGTTGGTGTTATTGTTTTTATTGTGTTAACCTTTAGCACACCCTGGTCTAGGTTTAGTAAACCAGCCCGACCAACAAAATCGTAATTAAAAACATTTGTTATTTTTTGAACGGCGACCCTACTCATAGCTATTTAAAAAAATGCTGAATATGTCACGATCTACACACAATATTTTGCCGGTAAAAGTATCGTATGTTAGATTACAAATGGTTTTTGAACATTTTTTATTCTTATACCCCGTTTGGAGCAAGCCGACTTTTTGCAAAAGATGAAGTAGGTTGTTGGGAAAGATCTTTATTGAGTTGATCTGTTTATTTTATTTGTTTAGATGAAAAAACTACGTTTGAATTGGAAACTAACAGTTGTGTCGATATTGTAAACATAGTATCGATACGTTGTTGTGTTTTCCATGATTTTCTATTGGAGCGACTAGGCCTAGCGGTCGAGTCAAAATTTTTTCAGAGAATTACATAAATTTTCAACTTCATCTTTTTTGTATCTCAGAAACTAACAAAAACACAGCAAAAACAATAACACCCACAAGTTCTGTATTCAATTGTGTCTTTACACACAAGAAAATCATATTTATTGACAAACAAACACAAAAGTTACAAATTTTGAAACTCAAAAACCATGAGCAAAATATAAAGTTGTGAAAATTTTGAAAAAAACAGTGAAGTGTGCTAGAAGTTTTAAGTTTCTGAGATACAAGAAGATGTAGGTGAGTGTGTTGAAAAATGGCACAAACATAGACTCACCAGTTTTTTGTGTCGCTGGTGGGTAGGAAAACTTTTATTAAAGTCCAACAGAAGTTAGATTATCAATGTTTACAAGATCAGCATATCTGTTAGTTTCCACTAAAAACGTATTTATTGTATCTAAATAAACAGACTAAATAAATCTCAGTTCAGGTCAGGTCATCTTGTAACCGGTGAGGTCGTTGGGGCACACGTGAAGACATCCTCACAACCCCACACCACTCTTCTCTGTCAGCGGCCGCTGCCTATGCCTCTTCTGTTCGGAGATTGGTCCACTCTTTTATGTTGTCCTCCCATCTCTTTTTGGGACGGCCTCTTTGTCGTCTGCCTTGCAATTTTCCGTGGAGGGTCGTATTTGTAAGACCCTTTCATCTCGATATGTGACAGTGCCAAGCGAGTTTGCTTCTTTTGACAGTTGCCAAGAGGTCTTAAAAAGGCCCTATTGCTGTTGTAATTCTATCTCGTATTTCCTCATTTGTAACTCAATCTTTGTACGTGACGTTTAAAAGTCTTCAGAAACATCTCATCCCCAAGACATATTTCCTTCGCTGAAGATCAACTGTAACTGTCCATGTCTCACAAGCATAGAGGAATATTGACAGGACCAGTGTACGCATTAATCTGATTTTCGTGCATAGAGCTAACCGTTTATCTTGCCAGATTTTGTTAAGTCGTGGAAGCGCTGCTATTGTCTGTGCTATTCTGGCCAACACCTCGCATTTTGATCCTTCATCACTGACAATCGACCCTGTATATTTAAAACGGTCAACCACTTCAAGTTCCTGACCATTAGCATTTATCTTGCTGTTGAAGCCCTCGGCGTTGTTGGTCGTTAATTTTGTCTTTCCAGCGTTTATCTCAATACCATAGTCAAGAGCTGTTTCATCGAGCCTTCTGACCCATTCCTGGAGTTCTGCTTCTTAACCCGCCAACCCGTCGATATTATAAAATAAATCGAACTCAGAAAAATTTGTTACAAAAACTAAACTTCCCCATTCTCTAAAATGGGTGAATCTTCATAATCAAGTGAAAAACAGAAGAAATCATTTCCAAATGTCTAACAAATTTCAAAATCGCCAGTTTTTAACCTGATAGGATGGAAGTGGAACTCTCTACAATCGAAATAGCAGTATTTTCAACTCATTCTTACAGTAACCGGTTGTCTATCTACGAAGACTTGGCCTCGTTCCACTGCCGTTGCATGCTGCCAGCTCTAGAGTCATCACTTTATCTTATATAAACTATGGGGTTAATTCTATAGTAACAACTGAACATACTGCTCTTTTGATTATAGAGAGTTCCAACCTCCGTCATGTACGCCTAGACGAAGAAAATGGCGATTGTGAAATTTTGTTTGATATTTTGGAAAGGATTTCTTTTGTTTTTCGCTTGAATTTGAAGATTCACCAGTTGTTGAGAATTCGTGCTGACAATTGTTGGCAGTGCTTGTAAGAATCTTTTCCTCATGTCTGCAAGCGCCTTGCACTCAATGAGTAGGTGTCTAGCTGGACTGACTGGAGTGTACTGATAACAGGAATTGAACCCGGTACCTTTTGTTGTGAATAGCAAATTCTCTACCGCTATGCTAATCAGATGCTTATAACATTGTATATATTGTCAATGTTTGTTGTTATCTGATTATTTGTAATGATCTATATATTCACAGGAGGAAAATCTGTGGGCGTGTCTGGCTGCCATGGCAACCTATGCTAAAGATTGAAACACAGCTGAAGTGGCCTATGCAGCCATTCAGGAGGTCAGGATTCATAAACTGTGACTTTAAACTTATGACTTTTAAGTCATCTTTGTGATTCCTCTTTGTACATACAGCTGCAATGCATGCTCTCCGTCAATTCTTATTTTATAGTGAGGAAAATTGAAATAGTTGCCATTAATCGACGAGACAGGGAGGAATGAAGAAATCAGACAGAAAGTAGAAATGGCACAATGAATTTCATGTATAGACATGCTCCAGACACAGGACTACAGAACAAGAGGAAGATCAAGAAAATGATGGATTGGCAGTGGGAAAGAAACACTACAGTGGCATGGATTGAAAGTAAACACTACAAGATAGATTGGACCTAACCACAACTTCGAGCAACGTTACTGGACAGATGGAGCGGGACACATTTCCAACCGCTATTGTGGGATGTGTCTAGTCAGTGCTGTCTATCTATGTTCTTTGAATGTCGAACATGGCGAATAACACAGAAACGATGCTCTCCAGTTTGAACAGTGTCAAACTACTTGTCTAAGTGCTTGTATTTTGTTTAGACCCATAGTTGAGCCCTCTCTGATAATCGTTCTGTGAAGAGTCTGTTTTGGCCTTCCTTTCTTTCTGCTGCCATCTGGAGCTCACACACCTCTGTAATAAGGGGTCTGTTACTGTTCATTCTAAGTACATGCCCGATGTATGTCTACCGTTTTTGTCTCTTATGATTGTAGAAAGATATTGCTGGTTGGTGATTTATCTCATTAGTTTGTTAGTCTTGAATTCTTTGCAGCCAATGTTCAATAGTTTTCTAAGGCATTCATTTTCAAAAGCACTCATTTATTTTCTAATGTCTTCATCATCTTCCAGCTTTTGCATTTATATGTTAACACTGATATTATGTTGTAGTTAAACAGCCGAAACTTTGTTTGTTTGTTTGCTCATGGATTCTGATTTCCAGATGTTTGTTAGTTAATAATCTATTTGTCTGTCTGTCTATCTATCTTCAGTCCACTTATGTCGTTAGACATTGTGGGGAGGTGCGACCTCCTTTGTTTCATATTTTTTAGCAGGCCAATATCCTCTGGTGACTTGCCAGGTCAATCCCATCATCGTGTTAGCCCCTGGAATATACAATCATCTATTTTTTGGGACTGGTGCGTAAATTAGAGCAAGATAGACCCGCAGTCTGTCAGGCGTGATCTATGCCGTTCTGCTAATCACATAACCAAGACCTGATGTTATATCCACACAGTCCCATTTATGCAACATATTCTCTGTTGGACAAGAAGCCTAGAATAATTTGAGGAGATTTTTAACTTAAATTATTCTAGGCTTCTAGTCCAACAGAGAATATGTTGCAAAAATGGGACTGTGTGGGTAAAACATCAGGTCTTGGTTATGTGATTAGCAGAACTGGAAATGATGTTTTACATAACACAGGTGCTTACCGTAATGAGCTGAATATGGTTGCGGATAATCTGACTTTGTTATCTTCTTCATTGTGCTAATATCTTTATGTCCTTGCAGGCGGACAAGGTTCAGTTCATCATCAACATTAAGGAGATCCCACTCAAGGAAGCTAGGAATGCTGAGATGGCTCTCTTATGTGGAAATCAGCAGGATGCTGAGGCTATCCTGCTACTGGCTGGTTTAATCTTTAGGACCATCATGTTAAACATCCAACTGTATAACTGGGACAGGTAGGAACTTCTGCAATGTCCACATTTCACACCTGTCTGTTTTACACCTGTTTTATTTTATTATTATTCTTCTTCATTGTTGTTTGTTCTCAAACTCCCTCCACCAAGTCCTGAAAGGAACTTTGTAAGTAGCAGGATGTTGTCCAGAGAATGGAATGCCTTGTGTCGTAGTTTACAGCTTGACTGCAATATTTGCACCTTTGGGTCCGACACATTTGACTTTGCAGGCATTTATTAGATCCCGGTTTAGCCTTCCCTCTTCGATCCCTTCTCCTCGGCCTGCCTGCTCAGTTGCAGCTTGTTATCCAGGATCATTGCATGGAGGCGTAGAAAGTTCCCCGGCCCAGAGGCTAGCAACTGCAGCTCATACACCACTCAACATCTTGGTCTTTTATTTTATTCAGAGGCGAATGTTGACTTTGAGGTGAACAGCAGGATTGACAAGCGGAGCACTGCGTTTAGGAGGCTGAAAAGCAAACACCTTGAGCCAATTGAGCATCTATATCACCAGCAAGGTAAAAGTATAACGTGCTGTAGTGTTAACTGCTCTGCTGCATGCATGGTGAAACATGGACAGTGGATAACGGACAGACCAGACAGCGAAATCATTTTCACGTGACCTGTCTTCGTAGGCTGCTCAGGATTGGGTGGCAGGACGAGGTGTCCAACTCGGAAATTCTTAACAAGACTAACATGTTCAGCATACATACGCTTCTGCAAAAAGCCCAGATGAGATGGGAGGAACATGTTGTTTGCATGCCCAATGAGCACGTTATATAGTGAGTTCAAAACAGGCAGACGCTCATTAGTGGGACTGAAGAAATGCTGCAGAGACTCCTTGACAATCCCACCTGGTGCGCTAGCATCACCAAAGATGCTGAAACTCCATTCATATACAGGCAATTTGAGGATGTGTCGGAATAATATGTAAATTTTATATGTAGGCGGTTTGAGAATGTGTTGGTTTATTATGTAAATTTGATATGTAGCCAGTTTGAGAATGTTTCAGTTTATTATGTGGATTTGATATGTAAGCAGTTTGAGAATGTTTCAGTTTATTATGTGGATTTGATATGTAAGCAGTTTGAGGATATATCAATTTTTGAATGTTCCAGTTTTATTATGTGAAATTTAATTGTAGGTAGTTTGAAAATGTGTTGGTTTATTATGTGAATTTGATATGTAGTTTGAGGATGTATCAGTTTAAGAATGTGCAAGTTTTAATATGTGAATTTACTATCTAGGCAGTTTGAGAATGGGTTGGATTATTATGTGAGTTTAATATGTAGCCAGTTTGAGAATGTTTCAATTTATTATGTGGATTTTATATGTAGGCAGTTTGAGGATATATCAGTTCTTGAATGTTCCAGTTACAGTTTTATTATGTGAATTTTATATGTAGGTAGTTTGAGAATGTGTCTGTTTATTATGTGAATGAAGGTTGTTTAAGAATGTAGTTTATGTGAATTTAATATATAATATATAACTCAACTGTTGTAGTTAATTACAAATGATTTAGAATCAGTGTTTCTGTCACAGAGCGCTTGAGTTGGCAGTTAAACACAAGACCCACGTCGATACAGTGCTGGGACATAGGCAGAAGTTCTTGGCTAGGTTTGATAAATCAGAGACTAACAAGAGATACTTGCAGTACAAAGAAGGGGTAAGCTGTCTTTGGTGGAAAGAGGAGAAAGAGGGAAGGGGGAATAAAGGCAGAGTGAAAGGAAAATATGATGGGAGGGAACACAGGCAGAGGAAAAGGAGAAGGTGACTAGAGCAAATAGAAGCAGAGTGAAATGTGAGGACGAAAGGAGTCTTGAGTGGGTTGGTGTGGTTTTACCTGCGTGTGTGTTGTAAATAAAAATATATTTAACATCCTCACATGAATACTTGCATAGACAGAATGTTAAGTAGTTTGGTCATCTCATGAAAATGAAACCAGATCGGCTGTCATTAAAACATACAACAGTAGCAGATTGGGGTTTACAGCCAAGACCCTGCGGCAAATGGATAGACAACATTAAAGACGTCCTATGCCAGCATGGGCTCACAGCAACACATCTGGCCCAAGTGCGAGACCTACAGCTCCCCACTATGCTTCACTGCATCAGTAGAAGAATAAAGTAAAGTTAGTATATATACAAAGGGCATTCAAATCAAACCGGGGCTTTTTGTTCTAGTTCTACCTGAATTCGTTATAGTGTGCTGGAACTATTATCATTAGTTAGGGGCACTTGTGTTCTATTACTGTTAGGTTGCCCTCTTGCCATGGGTCAGACACATGACGGATAAATAAACATGGCGGACAACACTGTTAGTGTTTGCAAGGAACAGCGTGTTGTGATGAAGTTTCTTGTGAAAGAAGGCGTGAAACCTGTGGAAATTTACAGAAGGCTGCAATCAGAATACAGTGATGAGACGCTCGGTTGCAGTAAGACATTTGAATGATGTAAATGTTTTAGAGAAGGCCGTGCATCCGTGAGGGATGCTCCCGGCTGTGGTGGCTCTCAACCCACTACAGTCATTCCTGTGAATATCCAGATTGTGGAACGCCTTATCCTGGAGAATCAATGCATAACCTGTCGTTAAATTGCACAAGAGGCAAGTCTTTCTCTAGGTATGGTGAACACTATTATTCATGAACATCTGCACTTTCGGAAGGTTAGTCCATGTTGAGTGACAAGAGAGCTTTCGCTTTTGACCGACTGAGAAGGGTTCAAGCCTGCACTATATGCCATCTGCAGAATCTTGGCTGGGAGGTATTGCCACTTCCACCTTACAGCCCAGACCTTGCTACGTGTGATTTCCACCTGTTTGAACCCATAAAAGAACTCCTGGGAGGTCAGCACTGATGACGAAGTGAAAGAAGCTGTCCTGGATTGGTTCCGACATACTGACAAATCTGTCTACGCTGCAGCTTTTCAAGGATTACTTAAGCGCTGAGATAAGTGCATAAATGTTTGCAGGAGATTGTATTGAAAAATAAATGGTATTTTAACTACTTGAAAAACATTTTTTTTTCCTCACAAACAAAAAAAGCTCCTGGGTTTGACTTGAACGCCCCTCGTGCATTTAAACCAACTTCAGAACAGATGAAAGTGGAAATAGTAGTATTGAGGTAACAACAATTTGACCAAATCTGAGATCCAGAGAAATCAAGATTCACATCAAAGTTAAAATATTTAACTACAATGTCAAGTCAGTACTGCTGTATGGAGCGGAATAATAGAGAATGACCAAGACCATACAACAAATACTCCAGTTCTACATTAACAGATGCTTACAAAGGATAATGGACATAAAGTGGCAGGACATGGTGAGGAATGAAAACATATGGGGAGAGGAGCCAACAACCACCACTGGAACAACAAGTGAAGAAAATGCAGCTGGATAGGACATAATGTGCTACAGAAGGCAACGTCAACATAGCCAGACGTGCTCTTACATGGAATCCTCAATAGAAGAGAAATAGAGGTAGACCTAAAAATACATGAAGGACTGAAGCAGAAGATGCAGCAGGGAATGACTTACTTACTTACTTAGTCGCTCCTCTTCTACCGTGAGGTGTAGAGGTTTGTCAAAGTGAACACCACACTGCTCTTTTCGCCTTCTTTTTACTGGCCTCTTTCCAATCCAGCCCTCTATCACTTAGGGACTGTCATATGTTGTCTTCCCAACGTACTTTGGGACATCCTGGGGGTCTGCATCCTTGACTTTTTTATCTCCCATGACCGCTTTGGTATCCAATCTCCTTCCATTCTACAGACATGGCCAAACCACTGTAGTTGAGACTGCTCCCCTCGTGTCTGCAAGGGTTAAACTTCGAGATTGTTACGTATTGTCTGGTTACGGATCTTGTCCCTATTCATCACCTGAACCGCCTTTCTTCGGTACCTCATTTCTGAAGTTTGTAATTGCCTTTCTTGGGCTGTAGTCATTGCCCATGACTCACATCCATATGTCAGGACAGGCACATAGGTCGAGCAGTATACATCCATTTTTGTTTTCCTGCTTATTTCTCTTTTACTGAGGAAACCTCTGTTTATTGCATGGAACAGTCTAACTGCTGCTGTCCTCTTTGATTCCTCCTCTGCTGTCTATTACCACTCCTAGATATTTAAAGTTGCTGACCTGCTCCAGTGCTCGTGTTCCCAGGGTTATCTGATGTCTCTTTTCCTCTCTGGTGATCACCATGGTTTTTATTTTGAAGTTGCTGATGTGCATTCCTCTCTTCTTCAACTCTTCTTCCCAGACCTGCAAGTTGATCTGGAGATGTGCTTTGGATTTCGTGATCAGGGCCACATCATCTGCAAATGCAAGTTCTGATATGTAACTTGGTCTTATCTTCCAGTACCCTACTTCATACTTTTTTTCCGTTCCTTGCAGGCTTTGATGACTTCATCCATGAGGAGTATAAAAAGGTACTGTGATAGAATGTCCCCCTGTCTTACTCCGCTAGTGGTCCTAAACTCTCCTGACTTTTGATTTGATGTCCGCACATAATTTCTGCATGTTTTATAGAAACTCTGTATGGCAGAGATCAGGGGTCCTGGGATGTTCTTCATTGTCAGGCACTCCCAGAGTTTGTCCAAAGGAACTTTATCAAATGCTTTCTCTAAATCCAAAAAGCAGAGATGCATCTCTTTATCATATTCAAGAGCCTTTTCACTTAGCTGTCTGAGTGTAAAGATAAGGTCTTGAGTACTTCTGTTTGCCAGCAGGGAATGAGCTGACAGAATACTTTTCTGCAATGAAGTCTCTATTACTTTCTGCCCCCGTAGCAGTATTTCCTTCACCATTAATCATTACTTTTTTAGCAAAATGTGATTTTGAACACTTTTTTTCTGCAGGTTGAAATCAATTGGGCCAACATCACCAGCAAAATTGAGATGGAATATCAGAATGAAAGGGAAAGACCATCTGGAGCAGCAAGCGGTACAACTGGAATCAGTAATGCTGCTCGCAGCACTGGCATTAAACCATGACATCTCTGTCTTTCAGTAAAGATGCAGTGTAAATGTTCTGTACAAATACATTGATTACCTTTAAGACGCAGCACTAGATTTCCAAACGTCACATATGACTTTGAAAACCTGAAAACGTTTTTATATGTTGGTCTATTAATATGATAGTTTGCGTACAAAGACACAAATGAATAAAGAACTTGCTGGTGTTATTGTTTTTGTTGTGTGTGTGTTAGTTTGTGAGATACAGGAAGATGAAGGTGAAAATTTACTTTAGAAAAGTACAAAAGACCGTTTGGCTTAGAATCGTTTACTGCAGATTGGTATTAAAGTAAAATATTTTGCTTGACTTGATTTCATTTCACTACCAACACAGAGAGTTAGGCTTTGGTGATTTTGATTTAATGTTCTGAAACTGTGCAGTTCTGATCAGCGGTTCTGATCAGACATGAAGGATGTTTTCAATATTTGGCCACTGATGCAGAAGGGGCTGTTTTATCTATTGAAGTACTGGGCAGGGCAACAGGGGGTGCTCAAGCATTTCATAAGGAGTTTTGTAGCATTTGCAGTTTGAATTTGTTTGATGGGTTTATTTTATGTCGGTGGAATTTGAGTATACAATGTCCTGTTCTTAGTCTGAAAATGTTTGTTTGATGCTTTCGTCCAAGTTGGTTTACCAGGGGTGCTCCGAGAGTAAAGCCTCCTATTCTATTCCATGAAAACCAAAACAGATAAAAAGAGCACAATAACGTCATTTGAAAGAACAATGTCTTGCCTTCAAAATACAATTTTTCAACATAGTCACCTCCCTTGGCTAGACATTTTCTCCAATGATGAACAAGAGCATACATGCTGCGCTCATTAAAATCTGCACCAGTGGAGGTGACCAACTCTTTTACAGCTGCTATGACGACGTTGTTGCTAGGAAAATGTTGCACACGCAGTTCATCTGTCATTGGCCCGAACAGATGGAAGTCAGAAGGTGCCACATTTGGACTATACAGTCCAGCCAAGACTAACTATGCGATGTGCTCAACGGTCTTCAAGCTGGTATGGGGGGGGGGGGGGGGTTGACTTTATTGAATTGCAAAAAATAGGTTGTCTTCTTCTCAAACCTGACCCTGGAAATTTGAGCCTTCTGCTAAGTAGCGGTTAGAGTTGATTGATGGTTTGTCAATATTCTAGGAAATCAAGAAGGATTTCCCTTTCCTACCCTATCACAGAGTACACATCACTTTACCTGCTGAGGGCTGCGCCTTGAGCTTTTTCCTCGATGGGGAATTCACATGTCGCCACTTCATAGACTGCCGTTTTGACTCAGGATCGTAGTGGTGCCACCATGTCTCATCACTGGTGATGATGCGATTCAGGAAACTGTCACCTTTACTTTTGTAATGGTTCAAGAGGTCATGACAAACTTGCATGTGATATTCTTTCTGTTCCTGTGTGAGCATTCATGAGACCAACCTGGCACAAACTTTGTGATATTCCAACATTGACACCGTCGTTTACATCACATTGAAGCCAATATCCATCTCTGTAGACAGTTCCCTGGCTGTAATCCTTCGATTTGCATGGATGAGCTGATCGAGACCTTCATTGCGAAGTGTGACAGCTGTACAGAGCCGTCCGGATTGTGGCTTGTACTTGTTGCTTGCGCCACTGCTGAAACGCACAACTGACTACCTCACTGTGCTAACATCCACTGTTTGGTCTCTGTAAATGTTCAGCAAGCGTAGATGAATGTCAATTGATGCAACTTTTTCCGGATGGAGGAATTCAATAATGCATCTCAGTTTATAACGTACTTACATGACATTTGCCATTTTGTCAGACTGCTCCTCCATTGGCACCTGTCAGACAGAAACCAAAATTTACGGATATTGGCAGGAATGTCCAAACTTTTCTGCCATACTGCCAAAATCTACTTCTGACTTGGTGGAACACCATAATAAAATAGTAGACAATACTTTTGGACCGACCATCGAATATCATCCTATTTCAATGGTGCTAATAGATGTTTAAAAATCTTTCATCTTGGCCATTACCTAGGTGTGTTACCCTTTACACTCTAATGTGGCCAAAACTGGTTGTAAAATGTCCGTGTCCCTACACCCTAACATGTTGAGAACCGTCCATGGAAACTTTTTTCCATAGTAGAATAAATAGAGCCAGCCCAATTTTGCATGAAACTAAACTTCTGCATTTTAAACTGCACGATGCCAGAACTTTTATCTTTTCCTTCTTAACCTTTTTTATTTTGGGCTAATTTTGTCGATTTGTGTCATTCAGTCTGATCAAAAAGGTCAGAATTCAATGCATGAAAATTTTATTTTAAAAAAATGTACTATTGTTGAACAAATTGAGCTAAAATTATGATCTAAACATTGTGAGACACATAATTAAACTATGTCATGAAGTACTCATAATAAAGATTATTAGTGTGAAGCAAGTGTAAAATCACATTAATGCAGAGGTGGAAATTGTAGAGAACATTTTTTTTTAGTACTTACCCTGTCACGTATTTTGTTGATATTACCATCAATTACTGTACATGTACCTCTTGTATTATGTGTCTCAGTCAAAGTCTGAATTGAGCATATGTTGAATAATTCACAAGTAATCGATATGTGTTATCATTGGACTGATCAAATAATAAATCAAATCTACGATCTTGAAACCCAACTTTCGTTGCAAAGAACGTAAAATTTGCTGTAATGGACCTGCTGGAAATAATTGTATAGTACGAAACCATCCTCTATTAGTTGTGTCAAGTTGAGGATTTGACTACTGCAAGATCTCCCAGGTCTGAATCCAGCTTGTTCCTTGATCAACCTCGAGTCTATCCAGGGAGAGATGCGGTTCAGGTTCATCCTTTCAAATACCTTGTGTAGGTATCATAAGAGCGACACTGGTCGAAAAATATTGTCAGGATTATATCCCCTTTTCCATCTGCCACTGTGAAAAGATGCTGGTGGTTGTGGGTCATGAAAGAGTAGCAGGCCGGTGCTCTCAGCCTAGCTCTCTAATTTTTCACCATATACGTCTGTCTCATTGTATCCCCACGCCATGCTGTGGCAATTGAAATCGCCCATGTTTATTTGGGTTTTCCGGTTTCTGAAATTGACAGGTTCTTGAAACTCAAAATTGTCATTGCGTGGCTTGTATACTGACGTCACTGTGCAAGCCTTGGTTTCAATTGTAATAGTCTCTATGTTTCCTCCATGAGACTGATATACTGATTCGATGTCTAGGTCTGTTGAGGCGAACATAGCGCTTCCATATTTCTCATGGGGTGTCTCCGCAACAAGTTTCATGCCATGTCACACAGTTAGTCGCCTATTACCACATGCTTTCTGTTGGGCAGTGGTACTATTCTTGTCCCTGTCGTACACAGAGACCTCGGCAGACCACTTGGGTCATATATCTGCAATACTATAAATTAAAAATCTGTTTTGTCATAATGAAACAATCAAAAACCTAAATTTTAAGGTCTGAACATGTTTACGATTTTGGAAGCATCTGAGTTAAAATCTTACACAGGTGATCTCATTGGTACTGTGACATCAATAGGTTTAAAGGTCAGATGTTATCTCTGTTGGTTTTTGGAAGGAAAGGTGCTAACTTGATTTCTTGGTGAAGAAAACGAATATATTTAAGAAATGTTAAAAATCTCAATTATGATGTTTGTAATGTCAATGTCACCAGAACATATCCCACAGGACTATCCCACTTATGCAGACCAAAGAGAGGCCGTCTGGCCTGGGAGAGTGACCACGAAAAGCTTTCGGAGACCGGTAAAGAACTTAAACGCAGTCTCCTTCGTGAACCTCACCGTGCTAGAAGCATCGCTTGTTTTTGATCGAAGAAGACGAATTCAATATGACATTTTTGTTTGCATTTTTGATTTCTGTTAATGGGATCTAAGACTGGTGTTTGGTGTAAGCAGTTTGATGGTCACATATTTGGCTTATTTTTTGTTACCAAGACTGACATTTGGTTTCTGTTTTGGTACACTGGCTGACAATAAGTAACGTTAGGTTATTAACTGACAAAAGATGAAAATTATGGGTATTGATGATGTGGGGTATGTTGGTTTAAAAACAAAACACTGTAAATATTTTATTTCACATTTTTGTAATGTACATTATTTATCACAAATAACAATAAAGTTATATTTTCCAGAAAGTGTATCCATTTTTCTTTGTAATTAAATTTGTCATTTGTATTGTAATACAACCGGGCGAAACTATCTCTCCTAAAATTTTCACGGCTGCCCTTGAGGAAGTCTTCCGTACACTCAATTGGGATGATAGACGGAGAAATGCTCAACCACCTTCGGTTTGCGGATGACATAGCCATCATCAGCTACAGCATGAAGGAAGCTGAGCAATGCCTGAATGAGCTCAACTGTCAACACCTGGCTCCGAAATATCATCATTAGAACTATATGTCTCACGGACCTCGACCATCGATAACAGTCTACTAAGTCTTCTGTTTTTGACTGAGCCTAGCGTTATTGCTGATGGCTTTGATGAGGCCAGATGCAGCGATATATTTCCTAATAACGTCAGAAATGACGAAGGTTGTCTCTGCTACGTGGAGGAAGACTTTGAAGCAATGAAATAACCACCATCACAATTATCAGCATATTCCTGTTTTGCTCTGGCTGGAGCATGGTGTCACACCTACACATGATCATAGTGCAGGAAGTATGTGTGCTAAATCAGTAACTATTGTGATGATGAAAAACTCATGCGCTTGCACAGAATGCCTTTAACTCAGGCCTAAAGACAGTAAGGTGTGGAAAAGCCATTTGGGCTAGAAAGAAAGAACTAGATACAACACTTCAATTATAATACTGCAATGCTGAATGTAGTCTATAGCAGATAATGCTGTTGGGGATAAAGTGTTAGAGGCTTTATTGTACGAGGCTACATCTTGTTTAAGAGATGGGGTGGCCAATTGACTTCCTCGCTGTCGTTTCTTAAATAACAGTACATCAGGTACATATTTACAGCTGGGTCGACAAAAATTTACTGGTAATGAGAATTAAAGCACATACATTACCAGTGAAAAACAATTGCTTTACTATTTCGTGGATTAGACAGCGAAGATGTAGCGCCCCGAATGGTTGACAGCAGCAAGCAACCCACAGCTACAGCATTGTGAATAATCTGACAGTAGCCAGCGGCCCATAGCTACAGCACCGTGAATAAGCAGCCCATAGCTATAGCATTGTGAATAAGCTGACAGTAGCCAGTGGCCCATAGCTACAGCACCGTGAATAAGCAGCACATAGCTACAGCACTGTGAATGAGCTGACAGTAGCCAGTGACCCATAGCTACAGCCCCGTGAATCAGCAGCCCATAGCTACAGCACTGTGAATGAACTGACAGTAGCCAGTGACCCAAAGCTACAGCATTGTGAAAAAAACTGACAGTAGGCAACGGCTAATAGCTACAGCATTGTGAATAAGCTGACAGTAGCCAGCTGCCCATACCTACAGCACTGTAAATGAGCTGACGGTAGCCAGTGACCCATAGCTACAGCACTGTGAATTAGCTGACAGTAGCCAGCGGCCCATAGCTACAGCACCGTGAATCAGCAGCCCATAGCTACAGCACTATGAATGAGCTGACAGTAGCCAGTGACCCATAGCTACAGCATTGTGAAAAGACTGACAGTAGGCAGCGGCTCATAGCTACAGCATTGTGAATAAGCTGACAGTAGCCAGCTGCCCATAGCTACAGCACTGTGAATCAGCAGCCCATAGCTACAGCACTGTGAATGTGCTGACAGTAGCCAGTGACCCATAGCTACAGCACTGTGAATTAGCTGACAGTAGCCAGCGGCCCATAGCTACAGCACCGTGAATCAGCAGCCCATAGCTACATCACTATGAATGAGCTGACAGTAGCCAGTGACCCATAGCTACAGCACTGTGAATAAGCTGACAGTAGCCAGCAGCCCATAACTACAGCACCGTGAATGAGCTGAAAGTAGCCAGTGACCCATAGCTACAGCACCGTGAATCAGCAGCCCATAGCTACAGCACTGGGAATGAACTGACAGTAGCCAGTGACCCATAGATACAGCACTGTGAATGAACTGACAGTAGCCATCGACGCATAGCTACAGCGGTGTGAATGAGCTGACAGTAGCCAGTGACACATATTTACAGCACTGTGAATGAGCTGACAGTAGCCAGCGACTCATATCTACAGCACCGTGAATGAGCTGACAGTAGCCAGCGACCCATAGCTACAGCACCGTGAATGAGCAGCCAGCGACCCATAGCTACAGCACTATGAATGAGCTGACAGCAGCCAGCGACCCATAGCTACAGCATCGTGAATGAGCAGCCAGCGACCCATATACACATCACTGTGAATGAGCTGACAGCAGCCAGCGACCCATAGACACGTCACTGGGAATGAGCTAGCAGCAGCCAGCGGCCCATAGACACATCACTGTGAATGAGCTGACAGCAGCCAGCGACCCATAGACACATCACTGTGAATGAGCTGACAGCAGCCAGCGACCCATAGACACATCACTGTGAAATAGCTGACAGCAGCCAGCGACCCATAGACACATCACTGTGAATGAGCTGACAGCAGCCAGCGACCCATAGATACATCACAGTGAATGAGCTGACAGCAGCCAGCGACCCATAGACACATCACAGTTAATGAGCTGACAGCAGCCAGCGACCCATAGACACATCACAGTGAATGAGCTGACAGCAGCCAGCGACCCATAGACACATCACTGTGAATGAGCTAGCATCAGGCAGCGGCCCATAACTGATAAAGAGAAAAGAGATTACAGTGGAAAGGCAAACCTAGTATACAAATAAAGCCACCTGAAATTGGATGTATCGGGCGAAAGGCACAGATATCGCAGCTCTGCTGCAAACTGCGATACAATGTCGTTTTCAGGGCGAACTACAAAGAAGAAGATGGGGATGATAATCAGGATAGATACGAATGAGGAGCCTGAAGGGGACGAGAAGGAGGAAGAGAAGAAGAAAAAAAAGGAGAAGACGAGGGAAAGACTGGGAAGGCTGAGAAGGAAGAGGTGTGAGTGGAGGTTAAGAGAAAAGGAAAAATAAAAATATGAGGAGGAAGAGGAGAAGACTGAGGAGGAAGTGATGGAGGTGTAAGAAGAGGAGCTGTGGAGGAGGTGGAGGAGAAAAAGAAGAAGACAAAAGAAGTTCCTCACATACAAATTGAACCGAACAAAGCATCCACAAATTTCAACAAAGAAATAACTTTATAAGTCTTTATCAGAACACAACGAAACTTTCGAAGAATGATCATCAAATATTGATTCCACGATCTTCGGAACATGTTCTTTATCATATGAGCACGAGTAATTAACCTGATGCTGAAAGTAATAAAGGATTAGCGAAAAGAAAGAAGAAAAAAAGAAGAGCGCAAGTCAGTAAATTGGTCAAAATTGAAAAGTTAAAACAAAATAAATTAGATACAAACTTGAAAACCATCTATCGTTTCATTTACATCGTCAATTTACCGACAGTTATGCACATCTTCACTCGACACACTTCTCACCGTAAACGGAAAGCATTTCATTATGAATATAATTTCAAGTCAATTAGCTCTCCCAGTGACGTAGGGGGGAGGGAGGGCGTCCGCCCCAGACGCCAGCATGCGGAGGTTTTAAATGGGCTAAGACTTAAAAAAATAAATTTCACTATCTGAGGTAAACTTCATGGTTTCAGGGACACCATTGGTACGGAATATTAGCCCCTCTACTGAAGCCCTGCCTGGTCGTCCTGATCAAATTACAATCAGAAGCATATGTGCGGCGGGTGGGGTGAGAGATGATTCGAACTGACAGTACAGTAACGATAGACAGTGCAGCATCTGAAATAGGGTGTTCGCATGGTTTAGTCTACATCATATTGCATGATCGATTGAATTTCAGGAAAGTGTGCCCACAATGTGTACCCATACTAGTGAATGACGGACGAAGACAGAACCGAATGGGCCTGTCCTTTTACAAATAAAGCAATGAAAAAAATTAATAATTGTTGGTTGAAATTATGTTCAGAAATAAGGGCTGATGTAAGTGGAATAATGAATGGTTTTCAAGTTCTTATTTATTTTTGTTTTTTTAAATAGCCAATTATGATCTATTTACTGACTTGCGTTCGTATAACGGAGAAAATATTTTGTGGAATCTTTGAGAGGAGCAGAATGATAGCACGGTCCTCCTCCAACCATCTGAGGAACAAACTGCATGGTGACCACAGAAGCTAGAGACACACCACTAAGTTTGGAGAGAGATGTACAGTAGACCCGAGACAAAGACTAGTTGAAAGGGGATCATTTGGAACATACCTTGCACCTTTGACGTAGAAAATGATTTGTTTACATTTATTTTCATGTTGGTTTTCAATATTTGATCATCTTTATTTGAATGTTCCGATGTGTTCTGATAAAATTTAATCAAGTTATTTCTTTGTTACATTCAGGATCGTATGTTTGGGTCACCTTGTATGTATGGGTCGTCGTCGTCTTCTTCTGATGCTGCCTTCTTCTTTTTCTTTCTTCTCCTTCTCTTCTTCTTCTTCTTTTTCTTTATCGTTTCCTTTTTCTTGGTAACCATTATCATACGAGAAACAGAGAGTCTCTTTAAGTCAATCACACCGTCACAAAAATGCACGTTTCTCACTGTTGTCAAAGACACTGAAAGCTCAAATATGAACCACCGTAGCGGGACAGTTAAGCGAGACTGATGTGACCCTAACACGGACCTAGAGTCTTGTTTGGGTCAGGTATGTATGGCCATTATCGTTTTTGTGTTTTATTGTTTCGTTCTGTCT
Organism: Ariolimax columbianus; assembly: GCA_036924085.1. Taxonomy (NCBI): domain Eukaryota; kingdom Metazoa; phylum Mollusca; class Gastropoda; order Stylommatophora; family Arionidae; genus Ariolimax; species Ariolimax columbianus. Next base: position 36,296,619 of record JAVGWX010000021.1, read on the forward strand.
GGAGCAGTGACACAGAGATGTGTATTATCTCATTGTCTTTTTTTCGTTCTGTCTAGAGCAGTGACACAGAGATGTGTATTATCCCATTGTCTTTTTTTCGTTCTGTCTGGAGCAGTGACACAGAGATGTGTATTATCCCATTGTCTTTTTTCGTTCTGTCTAGAGCAGTGACACAGAGATGTGTATGATCTCATTGCCTTTTTTCGTTCTGTCTATAGCAGTGACACAGAGATGTGTATGATCCCATTGCTTTTTTTTTCGTTTCGTCTGGAGCAGTGACACAGAGATGTGTAGCATCCCATTGCCCTTTTAATATAAGCACAGAACAAGTATTCAGGCAGATAGCTGGAATGCCAAGGCTTGTCATTGTAGAAAAGGTAATGAATAACCTTAGATAGGAGGATGATGCAGTTTTTATTGCTAAACATTAGCAAGAATTGCCGGAGCTTGTGACAACAAAATATTCAAAATAAAACAAGAATCTGAATTAGACATAAACATAATGAAAACAAATACAATGATACTTGGGAAAAATTACAAGAAACCCTATGTGCGGATACAAATGTAAGATCAACTACTGTCTGTCTGTCTGTCTGTCTTCTCTCTCTATCTCTACTTTGGTCTTGTTGTTTCTCTCTACTTTAAACAATCAATACAGACTACCAACTAATGTATGACAATTACCAACTGCTGTGACCATATAAAACATTCCAATATACGCCACCCACTTCAAGTTAAGGAACAGCACAAAATATACAAGGGAGTAAAGTTCACGAAGAAAACCATGGCTTGAAAATCTGCAAACCGTAGCGACAATCCGCCCAACAAACTATTGATTATGTCAAGGAAAGAATGTCAGAATACAAACACAGTCAACTCGCTGCTTACATTCATGAATTTCAAAAAATACACAAATACTGCAGTCAGGGATGTTGTGGTAGAAACTTCACTATAAGAGGTCTCAGTTTTTGTGAGATGAAGGAAGACAGCTACTATCCTCGCTGTCTTGACTTACAGTAACACGGATATGTAAATGTATTTCCATATCAGTAATTACCGCTGGAGATGAGGTACTAGAGACCTCATTGTTCGGACACACACACGAGTCCATATACTGGCCAGTACGTTCTGGTAGCACCAGAAGGACTACGGTTTGTGGTGGAAAATGGCAAGCCTTCGCAACAGAATCCAAAAAGAGGCAAACCTCTAATCAAACCAAAAACTTAAGCTTTTGTGAGAACCAGTTCTCATTTTCCTTAACAGTAAATCAGGTACTCATTTACAGCTGGAACAAGTTGCAACCACAAAGAAGCATCCACTCTAACAACGTTGCATCTTACGCTCTACTGTGGTCTCACGTTTCCTTTAACATGTCTCAATGGGAATCCCAACTTTTTCTTCTGCTTATCTCATAGAATAATCATTCCTTCATTATTGTATGCTCAAAGATCTATTTAGTTGTATTTTTGTTAATCAGTGATCAATTTTGTGTTATTATTAGTGTCATGATTATGATTATCGTCATCTTCTATCAACGTGTATCGTTGAGAAGGTATGGGAGAGGTAGTTTTCTGTCGGGTGCCATCTTTGTTGTTGACATTCAGTGTTTCTTTGGACACTGGAAGGGATATAACCAAACAAATAAAAAAAATTAAAATGTTTAGAGTTATCCCATCATAAAAAATTCGCGTGAGAGGTTCTGGCTTGGGCGTCTCCCCTCTTTATCCAGGTACAACCTAGAACGAGTGAGCTATGGCCCTACACCAGAACCACATGGACGTGTACATTGGCATTGTACACTGAAGGCGATAGGTGTTAATTATCCACCCGACCAAATTTCTCACGCTTGTTGTCGTCCTCGTGCACGACATATGGGGAGGAACAGCTCGCGACCCCAAGCGCTCGCGACGGACGATTGTGACAGCAAAGCCGTGCTTATCACAAGAGCTGAACCTTGGACCTTGACCGGCGTCGAAGTCATGGAGCGAACTAGACAAGTAACTGGCAGAAGACAACACTGGCTGCTCCTGTAGCTGAAACTACTACAGTTACAATTTGTATATATGCTGATACCTGTTTAAGCTAGCTCTGTTGTGGTAATTGCGGCTTGCATATTGTTTTTTAAAATTAATTAAATAATATCCATAAAATGCAAAGACATTTTAGAAATTGCCCAAGAGTAGAGTTTGTCTAGTATGCTGTATTAAACACAGCCTTAACTATTATAAATATTTGTTTATTTTCATGTATTTATTAAATAATGTATATCATTGTGGTTTCGTTTATTACATCCCTTTTGTTTTGAATATATTGCCAATGTGACGAAGTAAATATTGTCCATCTGAATACAGCTCACTACTAGGCAGTACAACTATTTTCTAGCTAATAGACAATCCTGTGCTGAAAGTTGTTTATGGTCAAACATGTTTATATTGCGTGTGTGCTACTTCATACATTTTTCCAGCGTTGGATGTAATGAGATGTAAGCATAGGTATGTAGACTTTCTTCTTATAAATTTCTCGATCATATCATCTGTAGATTGTTAAGCTCACTGTAAATATCCTAATTTTAAACAGGACACCCATTACCGTCATTATAATGACACTTGTCATATGGAATCTTGCATGTTTACTGTTACTGATTAAATGTAGATGTAATATTCATAATATAATATGACATTTGAAAAACAAAAACATCAAATTGAACCTAATTCCAGTGTGCGTTTGTTTCTTGTTTATTTCGTTATTTCATAAGACAAGACGCATAAGTTGTCATATTCTTGAATGTTAACGCACACCTATTAAAGTACACATTCTTTAAATCCAGGTATTGGTAAAATTGCTCTTTGCTGTCACTCTGTGTGCATATAGTATATTTGAGTAACGGATTTAATAATATACACCAAATGGAAAGCCTGGTAGTAATGCATACCTTTTTATTTTAAACATACATTTTTTCACGCTGGACATATTTCTTTGCATTGTGTATGTGTGCGTGTGCGTATGACTGTGTAAAGCCCTACAGTATTGAAAGATTTTCTAAACTTGGTAAAACTTCTTATGTACTGTTTCTATTCTAAAAATGCAGCTCTAGAATTGCATGCAGAACCCCTTTGTTTAGTTCCGTTGTCGTTGATTCAGCTATTTAGCTACTACATACCCAGTAGGAGTTTGACTTCTTTTAAAATGCCAGAGTGTACAAACCACCCAAGGGTTTGAGAGCCGATAATGCTATTGTAGTTAACGTGTTGATAGTAAGATAATATGTAGGAACTTAAATATTGTTGTGTGTGTGTGTAAACATATGGATAGTAAGATACTATGTAGTAAATTAAAGTTTGGTATCAGTCTGCTAATATTAGATAGTGACATACTATGAAGGACATTAAAGCTCAGCGCTAGTCTGCTAACACGCTTAGTATTGGTGTGTTAACATGTGGATAGTAAGATACAATGTAGAATTAAAGCTCGATGTCAGTCTGTCAATATGTGAGATACTAAGTAGGACATTAAAACTCAGCATTAGTCTGTTAACACGCTTGGTGTTGGTGTGTTCACATGGGGATAGTAAGATACAATGTAGAAGATTAAAGCTGAGTGTTGGTCTGGCAATATGTGAGATACTAAGTAAGACATTAAAACTCAGCGTTAGTCTACCAACATGGGGATAGTAAGATAATATTTACACCATTAAATCTTGATTTTCCTCTGTTAACATGCAAATAAAGAGATAATATGTTAGACATTAAAACTTCATATTAGATCTCTAGCGTGTGAAAATTCTTCTTTCCTCTTTGTGTTCAGGATTCCTTGGTCATGCTATATTTGCAGGATAATCATCATGATGCAGTCTGTAGTCTTTACCAGGCCAGAGTGGCTGCACCATAGCTTTTGTTTCAGCTATGTATCCTCTGGCATCTCATTTCACTATAACGTGGTGTCTTCTAACATGGTGACAGTAAAATGCTATGTAACACACACATTTTTGTGTTGGTCTGTTAATATTTGTAGGACTATAGAGTTTGGTGTCGCTCTACATCTGTTGCCATGTGGAAAATAAGATAATATGTAGAGTATCAAATCTGTGTTAGTCTGTTAACATTTGGATAGGAAGATAATATGCGATGTATCAAATCTTAGTGTTGGTCTGTTATGATGTGGATAGTAAAATAATATGTAGGATTGGCAAATCTTGATGTTTCGATTTTCTGTTATCATGTGGATAGTAAAATACTCTTTAGAGTATCAAATCTTGGTGTTGGTCTATTAACATGTGGATTCAAAGATACAATGAAGGACATTGAAGGTTGGTGTAGATCTGTTAATATGTGATTAGTCGGATAATATGTAGGACATTAATAAACTTGGTCAATTTGTTAAGATGTAGATAGTAAGATACTATGTGGGACAGTAAAGCTTGTTGTTGGTCTTACATCTTTTGCTATGTGAATATCAAGATAATAAATAGGACATTACACCTGGGTGTTATTCTGTTTGCATGGTGATAGTAAGATAATTAAGTCTATTGCCCATCTCTTTATATGATCCTTTTTTTTTTTTTTTAACGGTAAGGCTCAGTGTGGTTCTGTTAATATATTGAAAGTAAAAGTCGATTTAGGACATTACAGTTTGTTGTTGGTCTGTTAACATGGAGACAACAGGATGTGTTAACATTTGAATATTAAGAAAATATGTAGGACATGAAAGCTCAATGTTGGTGGTCTAATGAGTGGATAGTACAATGCTATGGGGGAATGTAAAGCTTGCTGTTGTTCTGTTAACATGTGGATAGTAAGATTATGTGTAAGGCATCAATGTCCAGTTTATGTTAGTTTACCTAGGGATAATAATATACTATGTAGGTCACCTATTCATGGTGTTGGTCTGTTTTCATGTGGATAGTGAGATAATATACACAACATTATATCTTGGCTGTTGTGTATTAACATTTTGATGTTAAGAAAATATGTTGAATACTTTATAGGACTGTTAAGCTTGGTTTCCATCTGTCAGAGTGAGGTCAGTAAGATATTATGTTGGGCACTAATGCTTTGAGGTAGATTTGTTAAAATTGAGATTGTAGGATATGAGGCGTGTTTAAATGACACCGGACCTATTTGTACAAAGTGAACATACATATGATGTGCATGATGACATCACTTCTGATGTAAGCAGCACATACCAGCAGTCTAGTTAATCCCATTTCATTACCCTCTGACTCATAGTTTCCTCAGCAGACCGTTGAAATCGTATAGAGTGTGATACAGAATTCTTCAAGAGTTGATCAGCGAGCGGTGATTCGATTTCTAACAGCTGAAGGATGTCGACCAGTTGATATTCATCGCAGAATGCTGGCAGTGTATGGTGACAAAAGTGTGGCAAACGTAAGCAAGCTCCGGCAACGGTCCACCCTACTGCATCATTGCTGCATCAATTTTGGCGATGGCATCTTCTGATGCAACATTATGCGCCTGACCTGGTATCGGACGATCTCTCATTAATTCGCGTCCTTATCTAAACATCGTTTTCCAGTTCTTCACTGTTGTCTTCGACACACACTTTTGACACTATACATTGCCTGCATTTTGCGATGAATGTCAACTGGTCGACATCCTTCAGCTGTTAGAAATTGATTCACTACTCGCTGATCAACTCTGAACCAAGTCTGCTGAGAAAACTTTGAGCTGGAGGAAAATGAAATTTTGCAAACTTGACGGTTGGTATGTGCTGTTTACATGAGAAGTGGCTTCATCCTGCACATCGTATGTATGTTCACTTGGTGCAGTTAGGTCCGGTTTCATTTGAACACGTCTCGTTCTATGCAGGACAGTAAAGTTACGTGGCTGTTCATGTATGTTAACATGTAGATACTAAGATGCTATGTATGACATTAAATCGCAAAATTGGTTGGTTAACATGAAGATATTAAGATACTATATAGAACATTGAAGCTTGGTGTAATTCTGTTGGCATGGTGACAAGATAACATGTTGAACATTAGCAAACAGTGTCGGTCTGTTAACATGTGGATATTAAGATACTATATAGTTCACTACAGCGTGATATTAGTCTGCAAACACTTAGATAGTAAAATATTGTGTAGGACATTAAAACTTACTGTCTGCCTCTTAACATGGGGATAATAAGACATAATTCTTAACACTAAAGATTGGTGTCTGCCTGTTAACATGTGGATGACAATATATTATGTATTATACAAAGATAGGGTGTTGGTCTGCTTCTCTTGATATGTGGATAGCAAGATTCTTTGTAGGACATTCAAGCTCAGTGTTGACCTGCTAACATGGTGGCACTAAGAAACTATTTAAGCATCAATGTTCTGGGTTGGTCTTTAACATCTGGATAGTAGATACTGTGTAAGGCATTAAGTTTAGAGTTGGTTTGTTAATATGTGGATTGTTCTGTGCAGGACATTACAGCTTTATATCAGTCAGATAGCATTGAGAGAGAACAATATATTACAGGACAATAAAGATTGGTATTGGTCTGCATATACACAAATATCAAGTTACTATGTAGGACGGTAAAGCTTGATGTCTGTTTACATCTGCAAACATGGGGATAGTATGACACTTTGTGGGACAATACAGCTTGGTATCTGTATGTTAATATTCAGAAAATAAAATATTATATAGAAGACAGGATTCAGCTTGTTAACATGTGTATAGGTAGATTTTGAGTAAGACATTGAAGCTTCATATTGGTATGTAGGCATGTGGATAGTAAGATACTATGTAGGATATTAAAGCTTTGTGTTAGTATATTAACATGTGCCTAGTTAGATACTATGTAGAAATACTACAGTGGAATGCGGAGGGAGTCATTAACAAAAAACTTTCCCTAACACATCACCTGCATGAAGGTAAGATTGACGTGGCATGTATCCAGGAAACGCACCTCAACAATAACCATAAATTCTCAATCAGAGGATACCAGACCTTCCGTCTCGATAGAGAAGGCCACAAAGGAGGGGTCCTGATACTGACCAGAAACTGCATACCGAGTAGCGCGGTACCTGTCAGTCACACCGGACAAGCAGAAATTGTAGGAGTTGACATAATGGCTCAAGAGACGAAGCTCTGCATTTTCAATCTGTACGGACCACCAAATAGAGACCTATCGCTCTCAAGTATGGAGGTCAGAGACTCCAACTGTATAGTAGTTGGAGATTTCAACAGCCACTCGGAGAGATGGGGATACTCTGACACAGACAGCAGAGGTGACGAAGTGGAAGATTGGGAGATAGATACAAATCTCTCCCTAATCAATAGGCCGGAGAATAGCCCTAGTTTCTATTCTAGAACATGGCGTACCACCTCGACTCCAGATCTGGCCTTCTCCACACAGGACATACACCATAAAATAGACTGCCAGGTGCTAAACCAACTGGCAGGTAGCGACCACAGGCCGATCAGGCTAGACATTGATATGGAAGTAGGCCCACAGGAAACAAAACCGCTCCCACGTTGGAATTACAAACGAGCCGACTGGGACAGATTTGCAATCCTGACAGATGGGCTGTGTGAAACCATCAACACACGAAACAACAAAGTGAAGCCCATGGTGGAAAGCCTAAGCAAGGCAATAATGCAAGCCGCCACTGAAACCATCCCAAGAGGAGCTAGGAAAAACTATAAGCCCTACTGGAATGATGAGTTGCAGAAAGCGGAAGATGCAGTAACAAATGCAAGGAACATGGCAGAGCGAGAACAATCTATGGAGGCAAACATCGCCCTCAAAGCCGCCACGGCGAAATACAAATACACTCTCAAGCAAACAGCAAGAGAGAGCTGGAAAAACAAAACGGAAAGCCTAAACCTGGACAAAGAAGGGAACAAGCTATGGAAGCTAGTCAGAGCCATGAACGACGAAACCCCGTCAAACAAACAAATTACCATCAAGCAGGGCGAAAACTTGCTCACCGGTAAGAAAGCCGCAAACGCTTTTGTCGATCACTATGCCAGAGCAAACCACATCGAGGTCCCTGCAGATAGGCATACAGACATTAGTAAAGAGCTAAAGGGGCACGACAACATCAATACGGCACCTGAAGAGCCCATGATGGCCAAATTAACAATGAGCGAAATGGAAGAGGCTATGAGAACATTAAAGAAAAGGAAATCTCCCGTAAAAGACGGGATAACAAATGAAATGCTGATGGGGCTGGGCCAAACAGCGAAGAGGAAACTGCTATCGGTCCTGAACCAAAGCTGGAAAAGGGGAATTGTACCCCAGGCATGGAAAGACGCAGTACTTGTACCAGTACCAAAAACAGGAAAGGACAAAACAGATCCAAATGGATACAGGCCCATCAGCCTACTGAGCTGTGTCGGCAAGCTGATGGAACGTATGATAAACACCAGACTGATGTGGCATCTGGAAGAAAAACGAATACTAATTCCACAGCAAGCCGGCTTTAGACAGCACAGATCCACTGAGGACCAGATCATCCTCATAGCCCAGGAAATAGAAGATGCCTACCAGGCACAGAAACACACAGTAGCTGTTTGGGTGGATCTGGAAAAGGCATTTGACAAAGTCTGGAAAGACGGACTTAGAGTCAAGCTAAGAAGAAGTGATGTCTGTGGGAAAATGTACAAGTGGATCAACCACTACCTCAAACAAAGAACGGCCAGAGTCCAAGTACAAGGGCAGATGAGCAAAAAGGTGACACTCGAGCAGGGAGTACCCCAAGGGGGAGTACTATCACCCACACTCTTCCTGGTATATATAAACGACATTACAGAGAATATACCAAGAAGAGTCCATAGCTCAATGTTTGCAGACGATCTAGCTGTGTGGACCTCTGAAAAGAATCTCACCATAGCAAGAAATCAAATGCAGCAGGCCCTAACATCGATGGAAGAGTGGGCGAACTCATGGCTGGTCAAAATAAACGAGGAGAAAACCACATGCACAATATTCTCGCTTTCAATAAAACCCCAAAATACCAAATTAAGTTTAAATGGCAAATTCCTGCAGCCAAACGACAACCCAAACTATCTGGGAGTCACATTTGATCGGCGCATGACATGGAAAAGTCAGATCGAGAGAAACTGAATGAGAGCCAGAGAAAGAATGGCAATCATGAGGAAACTTGCTGGCACAAGCTGGGGAGCAGACGAAGGCATACTAAAGAAACTGTACACTGGAAGAGTTAGACCAGTTCTCGAGTATGGCATTGCGGCATGGAAAACAGCAGGGAAGGCGAACTTCGATAAAGTTAGCAAACTTAAAAACCAAGCCATGAGAGTTATTACAGGAGGCATGAAGTCAACGCCAATTGTAGAACTTGAAAAGATTACAAAACTGCAATCCATGACCGATAGAAGAGACTGCAGAGCCCAGCTGCAGTCAGAGAAACTCCGAAGACTGACTGACCATCCAATGCACCAGAGACTAAACAATTTGGGAAATGGGAAACTAAAGCGGAGAAACTTTGCAGAAATAGCCAAAGCAAAGATGCACGAAGATCCCATAAACGCACTAACAACACCAAAACCCATCACTACTGTACGAAAACCTACCTGGAGGCAGGATATATTTCCAGAGGTGGTAGAAAATATACCAGGTATTGGAAACAAAAACTGCCAGACTGAAAAAGAAAGTAGAGATACTACCCTAAGCTTTATATCGAAAAGCTACCCAAGCATGGACTGGACCCATGCATAATCCGACGGTTCTGTAACAAACACTACACAGAATGGAGGGGCAGGAGCATTTCTGAACCTACCAAATGGCAGACAAATAACACTGTCATTCGCTACTGGTAAGTACACAAGCAATTTCAGAGCGGAGGCAGAGGCACTGAGGGCGGCAGTGTAAGAAATGGTGACACACAAAGAAAATGAAAGCCATATAGTCCTGCTTACAGATGCTCTCGCCGGGGTCACAGCGCTAAAAAGCCAGAAAAACACTGAGCTTAATGACTTAAGAGCAGCACTCTGCCAACTGTGCCAGCAGTCCGCACCAAAAAGGGTAGTGGTACAGTGGGTCCCATCACACTGCAACATCCAAGGCAACGAGGAGGCAGACAGACTGGCAAAAGAAGGTGCAAGACTACCACAAACAGATACTAGTATGACGTACGAAGTGTCAAAACGGCTTATCAAAGCCAGGTACATGACCAAATGGGAAACCGAACATACTGGTTACACCAAAAATGATGCCTATTACCAGTTGAACCGAAGAGAGCAGGTCGTTGTCTTCAGACTTCGCACTGGCCACAATAGACTGAGGTACCACCTATTCAACAAATTGAAGATAGGTGGTACCGACGAATGCCCGTGCGGTACCGGTAATATGACTGCTGAACATCTGCTGCAGAACTGCCCGACATATGAGGATCAGAGAGAGCAGATGTGGCCATCACCAGTGGAACTGCAGGACAAGCTCTATGGCAGTGGCGACAGCCTCAGGATGACCGCCACTTTTTTCGAAAAAATAATGGTTACTGTCTGACTGCGTACGAAGAAGAAGAAGAAAGAAGATACTATGTAGGATATTAAAATTTGTTGTCAGTATGTTAACGTGTGGATAGTAAGATACTATTTACGATATTATAGCTTTGTGTCAGTATGTTAACATGTGGATAGTAAGATACTATGTAGGATATTATAGCTTTGTGTCAATATGTTAATGTGTGGATAGTAAGATACTATGTAGAATATTAAAGATTTATGTCAGTATGTTAACATCTGGATAGTAAGATACTATGTAGGATATTATAGTTTTGTGTCAGTATGTTAACAAATGGATAGTAAGATACTATATAGGATATTAAAGCTTTGTGTCAGTATGTTAACATGGGGATAGTAAGATACTATGTAGAATATTACAGATTTGTGTCAGTATGTTAACATCTGGATAGAAAGATACTATGTAGGATATTACAGCTTTCTGTCAGTATGTTAACATGTGGATAGTAAGATACTATTTCAGTCATTAATGCTTAGTTTCAGTTTGTACATTATCTCAATTGTAGATCGATTTGAGTATTAGCTTCTGATGGTAAAACTGGTAGAGTTCGTAACCTAGTCACTTCATGCTCCAGTCTCTCTCTTGTAGCCTGTGGAGTATAAAACATAGATATGAATGGCTCAAATACCACTCTGGAACACAACCAAGAACAAAACCTATGTTGTAACAAAAATGCCTTCATTAGGTACATCGGTTAATACACATAAGAATATCAAACCCATCATGACAGTAGAGATGAATGTATTCAAAAGAGGGATGAGCACATCAAAAAGTAATATGAACACAGAAGAGATACGAAGCTCATCATCTGTGTTGACCTGTGATCGTAAGTATTTTTTTACTTATGCACTTCATGGCTGTCAGTCGATGCAGATCCTGAGTTCAGTATATTTTGTCATGTGTTCTTATCTGCGTTTATGTGCTCATTTCTACATCCACAAAGTACACTACGACCTTCCATCTATTCCAGTACAGAGGTGTGGTTCCGATAAGAAAAAAAGGCGTCCGACAGGAAGATCCTATCTCACCGTACCTTTTCTCTGCGGGCTTCGAATCAACCATCTTGCGTTGCGATTGGGGGGACTTTTGAATCAGCGTTGATGGCAGGTGTTTGTGTCTCGTGGGTACCAGACTGCTGTCGCTGTGCTCCAATGGTCATCAGTTTTCTGAAGCAGGTGACCAGCCCAGCGATGCTTTACCTTGTCTGCGTGGGTAACTTTATCCTTCACGAATGCCATTTCACGAAGGTCGGTGTTGTGACAGCCTTTCAAACGTTGGTTGTGGAACCCGATGCCGATCATACGTCTATCGAGGGAGCCTTGGATCCATCTGGACTAAATTTATTTTGTAAGAGTACGAGACCACGTTTTTGTGGCAAAGCACATTGCAGGTAGAACTGTGGAGTTGAATATAGAGTATTGAGTGTGATACAGAATTCTTCAAGAGTTGATCAGCGAGCGGTGATTCGATTTCTAATAGCTGAAGGATGTCGACCAGTTGATATTCATCGCAGAATGCTGGCAGTGTATGGTGACAAAAGTGTGGCAAACGTAAGCAAGCTCCGGCAACGGTCCACCCTACTGCATCATTGCTGCATCAATTTTGGCGATGGCATCTTCTGATGCAACATTATGCGTCTGACCTGGTATCGGACGATCTCTCATTAATTCGCGTCCTTATCTAAACATCGCTGTCCAGTTCTTCACTGTTGTCTTCGACACACACTTTTGACACTATACATTGCCTGCATTTTGTGATGAATGTCAACTGGTCGACATCCTTCAGCTGTTAGAAATTGATTCACTACTCGCTGATCAACTCTGAACCAAGTCTGCTGAGAAAACTTTGAGCTGGAGGAAAATGAAATTTTGCAAACTTGACGGTTGGTATGTGCTGTTTACATGAGAAGTGGCTTCATCATGCACATCGTATGTATGTTCACTTGGTGCAGTTAGGTCCGGTTTCATTTGAACACGTCTCGTTCTATGCAGGACAGTAAAGTTACGTGGCTGTTCATATATGTTAACATGTAGATACTAAGATGCTATGTATGACATTAAATCGCAAAATTGGTTGGTTAACATGAAGATATTAAGATACTATATAGAACATTGAAGCTTTGTGTAATTCTGTTGACATGGTGACAAGATAACATGTTGAACATTAGCAAACAGTGTCGGTCTGTTAACATGGGGATATTAAGATACTATATAGTTCACTACAGCGTGATATTAGTCTGCTAACACTTAGATAGTAAGATATTGTGTAGGACATTAAAGCTTACTGTCTGCCTCTTAACATGGGGATAATAAGACATAATTCTTAACACTAAAGATTGGTGTCTGCCTGTTAACATGTGGATGACAATATATTATGTATTATTCAAAAATAGGGTGTTGGTCTGCTTCTCTTGATATGTGGATAGCAAGATTCTTTGTAGGACATTCAAGCTCAGTGTTGACCTGCTAACATGGTGGCAGGAAGAAACTATATAAAGCATCAATGTTCTGGGTTGGTCTTTAACATCTGGATAGTAGATACTGTGTAAGGCATTAAGTTTAGAGTTGGTTTGTTAATATGTGGATTGTTCTGTGCAGGACATTACAGCTTTATATCGGTCAGATAACATTGAGAGAGAACAATATATTACAGGACAATAAAGATTGGTATTGGTCTGCATATACACAAATATCAAGTTACTATGTAGGACGGTAAAGCTTGATGTCTGTTTATATCTGCAAACATGGGGATAGTATGACACTTTGTGGGACAATACAGCTTGGTATCTGTATGTTAATATTCAGAAAATAAAATATTATATAGAAGACAGGATTCAGCCTGTTAACATGTGTATAGGTAGATTTTGAGTAAGACATTGAAGCTTCATATTGGTATGTAGGCATGTGGATAGTAAAATACGATGTAGGATATTAAAGCTTTGTGTTAGTATGTTAACATGTGCCTAGTTAGATACTATGTAGGATATTAAAATTTGTTGTCAGTATGTTAACGTGTGGATAGTAAGATACTATGTAGGATATTATAGCTTTGTGTCAATATGTTAATGTGTGGATAGTAAGATACTATGTAGGGTATTATAGTTTTGTGTCAGTATGTTAACATATGGATAGTAAGATACTATGTAGAATATTAAAGATTTATGTCAGTATGTTAACATCTGGATAGTAAGATACTATGTAGGATATTATAGTTTTGTGTCAGTATGTTAACATATGGATAGTAAGATACTATTTAGGATATTACAGCTTTGTGTCAGTATGTTAACATGGGGATAGTAAGATACTATGTAGAATATTAAAGATTTGTGTCAGTATGTTAACATCTGGATAGTAAGATACTATGCAGGATATTACAGCTTTGTGTCAGTATGTTAACATGTGGATAGTAAGATACTATTTCAGTCATTAATGCTTAGTTTCAGTTTGTACATTATCTCAATTGTAGATCGATTTGAGTATTAGCTTCTGATGGTAAAACTGGTAGAGTTCGTAACCTAGTCACTTCATGCTCCAGTCTCTTTCTTGTAGCCTGTGGAGTATAAAACTTAGATATGAATGGCTCAAATACCACTCTGGAACACAACCAAGAACAAAACCTACGTTGTAACAAAAATGCCTTCATTAGAATATCAAACCCATCATGACAGTGACAGTAGAGATGAATGTATTCAAAAGAGGGATGAACACATCAAAAAGTAATATGAACACAGAAGAGATACGAAGCTCATCATCTGTGTTTACCTGTGATCTGAAGTATCTTTTTACTTATGCACTTCATGGCTGTCAGTCGATGCAGATCCTGAGTTCAGTATATTTTGTCATGTGTTCTTATCTGCGTTTATGTGCTCATTTCTACATCCACAAAGTACACTACGACCTTCCATCTACTCCAGTACAGAGGTGTGTTTCCGATAAGAAAAAAAGGCGTCCGACAGGAAGATCCTATCTCACCGTACCTTTTCTCTGCGGGCTTCGAATCAACCATTTCGCGTTGCAATTGGGGGGACTTTTGAATCAGCGTTGATGGCAGGTGTTTGTGTCTCGTGGGTACCAGACTGCTGTCGCTGTGCTCCAACGGTCATCAGTTTTCTGAAGCAGGTGACCAGCCCAGCGATGCTTTATCTTGTCTGCGTGGGTAACTGTATCCTTCACGAATTCCATTTCACGAAGGTCGGTGTTGTGACAGTCTTTCAAACGTTGGTTGTGGAGCCCGATGCCGATCATACGTCTATCGAGGGAGCCTTGGATCCCTCTGGACTAAATTTATTTTGTAAGAGTAAGAGACCACGTTTTTGCGACATAGCACATTGCAGGTAGAACTGTGGAGTTGAATATGAAGGCGTCCAAGTTCTGGTCGTGGGTATGGTCTAGCGTCATTTTTATGGACTAGAAAGCTTTCCAGTCCTAGCGGCGACATCATGTTAATTCTGGGTTTAGGTCGCTCGCTTGTTCAATACGCCTCCCAGGGAAATATATTCCTCCATGTTCTCCAGATTTACGCTATCGAGGATAACTATGTCATTGACAGTGCAGCGGTTACTCATGAATTGTTGTCCTTGCGGTGTTCATCTCAAGGACCGTTTTTCTCTCCCTACTTTCTGAAGCATAGCTAACATTCGGTTGGCGACTTTGACTGTTTCTGTGATGAGCACTATGTCATCTGCGAAGCAGATACGGTTAAGTCGTTTGCCATTGATGTTGATTCCAAAGGCGGTCGTGTCACATAGTCTGGTGATGGATTCCAGGCATGCGGAAAAGAGAACTGGTGAGATAGGATCCCCTCTTGCGAATACCTTTTTTGGACGGATACTTTTGCTGGTCTTTGGAAGGAGTGAAAGGTTTTCGTACAGCTTTGAGTAGCAGTTAGCAAGTGTTCTCTCCTAGCCGTGATCAATGTCTTAGTCCAGCAGCGAGTGTCAGACAAGTAGTGGGTCTACAGAGTCAACTGGTTTCTTATAGTCGATGAAGGTGAAGATTTAGGTGGTGAGGTAATCCATAGCTGTTTCAATTAGGCGGCAACAGGTTGAGATGTGTTCCATTTCGCTGCATGTTCTCCGAAAACCAGCCTATTCGATCGGTTGCCGGGCATCGATGGTATGATGGATTCTAGCTTGTATACATTTAGTCCAGAGTTTGTAGGTGACCAGGAGAAGCGTAATTAGACCGTAGTTTCCTAGGTCTTCTTTGTCTCATTTTGTATGTATAAGTATCGTTTTGGAGTTACGGGAGACTATGTACTGTCCCTGTGTATGTTATATAAAGTTTATCTAGGGCTAGATTGGGTGGTAGTCCGTGGGCGTTGAGGTCATCTGTAGTGATGGTATCCACTCCGGGTAGTTTATTACGGGGCAATCTCTCAAGGGCGTGGCTGATTTCTGAGGGTAGGATGTTTGGAAAGGGGTGAAAGTGGGGATTGGGTTGTGATTGGTGGAAGGTCAGCTAACTTGAATAATTATGTATGTTTTGCCTGTTCTGATGTCTTTCACAATCGTTTCCTAAAAACTGAACAATGCAAGTGTATCTGTTAACCTAAAATAATTAGAATTGATGCGAGATAGAAGACAAAACGCAGTAACCTAAGTAGTAATAAGAATTTGGGTTAGCGAGAAAGGAAAGGTTTACCAGATGTCAAAACATAGAGAAATGACCCGATCGGCACCGTTGGGTCTTTGGCTGGACTCGGTGTCGTGCCTGACAAGACAGGAGACATGGCCTTTCGTGTCGTCATCAAGCTCAATCCTTGTCTAAAAATAGATATGTGAAACATTCATACACGATGGAGATGGGCAACTTAGAGAGCATCAAAAAGGAGATAATGAGACTTAAAATACATTTACTTTGATTCAATGAGGCACGCTGCAGAGATGATGGTGAATATTAGAGAGACACATTGGAGAGATGATAGTGAATATCAGTGAAAGGACGATGTAGAGATGAGGTTTAATATCTGATTAAGTCAAAGCGCAAGTGGTTACACAGAACTGGATTGGACTCTATTCACGGAGCAAACCGTCGCAAAGAACTTGTGTGGGGTCTAGTCAAAGGGCAAGTGGTCACACAGAACTGTTGTGGGCTCTAGTCAAATGGCAAGTGGTCACACAGAACTAGTGTGGGCTCTAGTCAAAGGGCAAGTGGTCACACAAAACTGGTGTGGGCTCTAGTCAAAATGCAAATGGTCACACAGAACTGGTGTGGGCTCTAGTCAAAGGGCAAGTGGTCACACAGAACTGGTGTGGGCTCTAGTCAAAGGGCAAGTGGTCACACAGAACTGGTGTGGGCTCTAGTCAAAGGGCAAGTGGTCATACAGAACTGGTATGGGCTCTAGTCAAAGGGCAAGTGGTCACACATAACCTGTGTGGACTCTAGTCAAAATGCAAGTGGTTGCAAAGAACACGACTTTAAGATTGTTTAATGGTTAAAGACTTGACACGTGATGCACTCTCAAAAATAGATATTACGCACTGGTTTGGAATCCTTGCTTCTTATAGCAGTACAGTCAAGACTTGATTGTTTCTCAGAAAGCTTTGTATGTGGTAACAGTACGGCCAAGACTTGATTGTTTCTCAGAGAGCGTTGTGTGTGGTAACAGTACGGCCAAGACTTGATTGTTTCTCATAGAGCTTTGTGTGTGGTAACAGTACGGCCAAGACTTGATTGTTTCTCAGAGAGCTTTGTGTGTGGTAACAGTACGGCCAAGACTTGATTGTTTCTCAGAGAGCTTTGTGTGTGGTAACAGTACGGCCAAGACTTGATTGTTTCTCATTGAGCTCGGTGCATGGTAACATTTTAGGCCGAGTCGTGATTGTTTCGTAGACAGCTCCGTGTGTATTAGATGAATTATATGATTTATTTTTGTAATGCCCGTTTGCGGCAGACGAATTGTGATTTTTAGAACAATTTTATGTCTTATAAGTACTACTAAAAGGGCAATAGCGCTCAAACAATTAAGATAGCATCTTCAAACGTTCACAGTAGTCCACCGAAATCAAGCTAGAATATTCAAACGTTCACAGTAGTCCACCGAAATCAAGCTAGAATAATCAAACGTTCACAGTAGTCCACTGAAATCAAGCTAGAATAATCAAACGTTCACAATAGCCCACTGAAATCAAGCTAGAATAATCAAACGTTCACAGTAGTCCAGTGAAATCAAGCTAGAATAATCAAACGTTCACAGTTGTCCTCGGAAATCAAATTAGAACCTTCAAACTTTCACAGTAGTCCTGGGAAATAAAGACATTTTCTTGGGGACACCATAAATTCCGACCGATCCCGGTAGATACCAGATTAAGAATGACCGTACCGATGTAGCAGATTCGGACACTTATAAACTAAAATCTTTAACAACGAAAAATGTAAGTTTGCTAGCTTTTACCTCAACCATTTTACTCACTTTTTCCAACTATGTTTTGATAGTCACATTGGTAATTTTCTATCATCCCCTGGGTACAGTGGTACAAGATCTTTCCTTCAAATATCGGAAGATGCTGGACATTGTAGACCTGATCTTTTGTAAGTATTTTTAGACGTTGACCACATTATCACCTTCTATGTCACCAACATGGTTAGACAGTGGATCCATGGACACTAAACACACCTTTCGCTGACAGGCAGATGGACTAGCAAAAAGAAGGAATCAAGACAAGAACAGCCACACGCAGTATCAGCTCTACAAACACTTAAACAGCTCATTAGAACAGCAAACAAAGAAATGGGAATGTACAGATGAACCATGGACAATACGATGGAGGTCTATATGTATATGACAATCCTCAATCCAAATGACTGTATCAATCAACTCACAAGCAAGGACCAGTACACCTTTTGTTTTTGGCTGAGAGTAATCCACATTCCACGTGACAAGCACCTGAACATAATCCAACCACAACACACACTAGAGTGCCAGATGTGTACACGCCCATACGAAACCGTTGGTCATCATCTCTTTGAGTGGTCGGCAATCTCTGTTAGGAAAATGCTTCTTCCTCAGAGGTTTGTTAAATGCAGCACTTTGTATGTCACTAATCAATAATTAACAATCACGTGCAGATAGCATTTTATGGCATTTGGTCGAAGGGCAGGAGCCCCGGTGCTTTTGGATCGGTAACAACATATGATCAGGCAAACCATATTGATTGGGCATGTTAGACAACGTTATTTAAAATAACAGACAACAAACGATTAGAAACAGGTTTACTTTGAAATGCTCCAGCCAGATCAACTGCTACGGGATTGCATGTATACCTTTTAATTCGCATTATTCTTTTATAGGTTTAGTGATATTGCGAGATTAATATCTGAGTAACAACATGTTGTCTATATGTGAATTCACAAGCAAAAACAAATATGATTCTCTGTATAAGCAAAATCTGACTTCTAACTCACTGTATGATCGGTGCACTACAGTAAACATCCCGAGATGTCTGGAATCTTTGGGTATGACAAGCACAAGAATCACCCCCCTGCCCTACAGAGAGCATGTCGTAAGAAGCGACTAACTCTGTGATATGGCATATTATCAGTCATGATTAGGTGGTTTGTTAAGAGCATCAAAGATGGCGCCTAATATGCTTCGAGTCAACATGCACTAGTATTTGAGTCTATTAAGATGGACTCGTATATCGATTAACTACACTCCGCGAAACTTGTTACAACGCAACGGAGTAATAAGCTGCTCGAACCTAACCCACTAAACAG
This sequence comes from Ariolimax columbianus, assembly GCA_036924085.1. Taxonomy (NCBI): domain Eukaryota; kingdom Metazoa; phylum Mollusca; class Gastropoda; order Stylommatophora; family Arionidae; genus Ariolimax; species Ariolimax columbianus. The sequence continues at coordinate 36,315,836 of JAVGWX010000021.1, forward strand.
GAAATCCTCCTCCCGACTATATCAATTTCACGCCAGAGCTGTGACACGCACAGGGGCATGGTGATTATGTAGAACTACATTTAGACTAAGACTAAGACTTCAGCAAAAATAACAGGATAGAACACACCAGGAAAAATACATGGTCACCTATGAAGAAGCTGAAGCCATAATAAAAGGACAAGACAATGTAAAGTGGGAGGAAGACCACCATAAACACCACAAATTTGACGAATACTACTAACTGTCCAGAAAAGATCAGGTTATCATACCACGTCACCGAACTGGCCACAACAAAACGAGACCCCACCTGTACTCCAAGCCCAAGATAGGTACCACCAGCTCATGTTACTGCGGACTTACAAACATGACAGCACCACATGTACTTCAAGTCTGTCCCCAGCACCACATGTACTTTATGTCTGCCCCCAGCACACATATCTGAGGTGGATGTCCCCAACACACAGTTCTGAGGTGGATGGCCCCAGCACACAGATCTGAGGTGGATGCCCCCAGCACACAGATCTGCGGTTGATGCCCCCAGCACACAGATCTGAGGTGGATGCCCCCAGCACACATATCTGAGGTGTATGGTCCCAGCACACAGATCTGAAGTGGATGCCCCCAGCACACAGATCTGAGGTGGATGCTCCCAGATCTGAGGTGGATGCCCCCAGCACACAGATCTGAGGTGGATGCTCCCAGATCTCAGGTGGATGCCCCCAGCACACATATCTCAGGTGGATGCTCCCAGATCTGAGGTGGATGCCCCCAGCACACAGATCTGAGGTGGATGCTATGTCCTAGTCCGACTCCACTCAATGAGAAACTGTATGGCACTGCTGAGACACTGACAAAGCCAGCAGAATTTATTGAATAATTGAGAGTCCCAATGCAAATGAGCAATGATCGCAGAAGAAAGAAGAAAAAAAGAAGAAGAATCTGTTATTGTCCGTTTATTGGCCAAAGTGGGTAGCTTGAATGTGCTAAATGAAAATAATGGATTGAGACAGATCTGTTAATTTATTTTGGAATCAAAAGACAAGTCAATAATTGGCGTATCCTATCTGGCATGCCGTCTTTCATTCGTTCATCAACTCGCTCACTCACTCACTCACCTCTCACTTGCTCACACTTACTCACTCAACCCTTACTCATAACACAGCCGCCTAGTTCATCTGTCACTCACTTTCTCACCACTTACACACTCATTAAGTAACTCACTCAGTAACTTACCTCTTCCGTATCGCACTCATCTACTGACTCGCTCTACCCCTCACTTTCCAACTCACTCACACATTCACCCACCTACTCGCTCACCCATGTCTAAATCGCCCACTCTCTAACCCACTCACCCCCTCTCATCATCTCTCACTCACTCTTCCACCCACTCACTCGTTCTCGCCATTTCTCACTGACTCTATAACTCACTCACAACCACTCATTCACCCCGCCTGTTGTCCATCACACACATCACACAGCCTTCAGTTCAAGCTCAGGACCGAAGAGTGATGGTCACACGCCTCTCTCTGATTCCAGGTCAAGTAACACACAGAACCTTACCGGAACATTTCTGACAGGTGGCTTCCATCCAACACTACGTCAGGACTATTGATTGGACTTCTTCTAGCTTAAAGCGTAAGTTCTTCAACGTTTTTAAACTAAACAAATAAACTCATCTTCCTTTCATGATTACCAACGTTTTTAAACTAAACAAAAAAACTCATCTTCCTTTCATGATTACCAACGTTTTTAAACTAAACAAATAAACTCATCTTCCTTTCATGATTACCAACGTTTCTAAACTAAACAAATAAACTCATCTTCCTTTCATGATCACCAACGCTTACAATAATCTGACAGGAAGTCCCACTCGCTGTCGGCCTCTAGATTTCCCTGATAACTTTTAAACCAATTAACGTTATTCAATATAATTTGACATGAAGATAGTGTGAACCAGTTGAGCGACGATGAACAACGTATTGTGGCTACAGCAGGAAGTAGCTATATGCCCCACCTCAAATGTCAGCACGGCTGACATTACTTCCTTCTTTAAAGATGTGTCATTTCTAAGTGACTTTGACCACGACGGTCGCCTGATCTTACTCTACCTGATTTCTTCCTATTCTGCATACTCAAATGGAAAGTGTTTTTCAACAAGTCAAGGAATCTCGGGAAAGTACTGGCGAGAAACTGAGTCTGTAACTCCTAGTGTTTTTGTGAATACCTTCCGTAACATGGAGAGTCGTGTGCAGGCAAGCCTTGATGCTAATGGTGACCACTTACAACCTTTAGTATCAATTATGTTCCTCACACATCAAGGGCTGTCCATGACAAATTTTATTGAATTACGTTGATTAATTTAAAAGTTGTAAGGGAAAACCAGAGGTGAGTAGTATCTGATCTTGTCCCTAAAACAGACCAAGTTTGACTTCCCATTAAACTTTACTCAATCGTCCATCTTCTGTAAATAGAGTTTTGAAGTCTTGTTTATGTCCGTTGTGGCTCACAGTTTACACAGTTTAAGGCAGTGGGTCTGAAAGTAAACCATTATTAGTCTCTGGTTACTACATATCTGGAGGTTTACATTGTTACTTACTAATGAATCCCCGTTTCGACACTGGTCACACAAACGTGTTATCGTTTTAGAGCTACACAAAAACCATAAATCTATTTCTTGTTACACTCAAATACGATCTTAGTGCCAACATTACATTTGACCTCTCCTCAGAATATCGTTCGTATATTTTGATGATAGTATAGACAAGCCCTGGGTTACTGATAGAAACTGTCAATTAAGAATACAAAAGGCAAAATGGGCTTTTAATCATGGCCTTCTTTTAGTAGAATACTGAACGACATTAGTGGTAATCGAAAGGAAATTAAGTACGCTACACAAAGACACAGATCTTCCACTCCAATGTCAAGGACGTCCTATTGCATTGCTATGTGACGTTCTGAACTAAGAAAAAAAAACAACTAAAAAGGTTCTAGTAATCATCAATGGATGCTTGCTGATGTCGGATGCACTGGGCCGACATACGCAAAATAAAAACCAAAGTGCCACACACACCGCCTTGGGGATTAGAGAAATAAGGAAGTTCAGTTCACCCCGTAAGCTATCAGGTTGTTGGGGCACACACGAAGACACTCCCCAAATCCCACGCCATCCCTCTCTGTCTGTCGCCGCCTGTCGTATCTCATTGGGATGAAGGCCTGACCACTCAGTGATGGTGTCCACCCATCTCTCCCTTGGACGTCCTCGCACTCTCTGTCCCGGTACGGAACCAAAGAGTATCGAGTTGGTAATTCCGTTGGACCTCGCGACGTGCCCGCACCAGGCCATCTTTCGTCTTTTGATAGCTGTGAACAGATCTTCAAAAGGTAATAGCGTCTTCAACTCTCTGACGTATTTCTAGTTTCTACGTCCGGGACAGATCTTTATATGTAACATTTAGGAGTTTTCTATAGCACCTCATTTCCATTGCATGTATTCTGCCCTCGATATCTGCTGTAATGGCCCTGGTCTCGCAGGCATACAGAAATATTGATAGCACCAAAGAGCGCATTAGTCTAACTTTTATGCAGAGGGCGAGCCGCTTGTCTTGCCATATAGGTTTCAGCCAAGTCAGCGCCGCTGTTGTTTGTGCTATTCTTGGAATTACCTCTGGCTTCGATCCCTCTTCACTGATCAATAATCCCAGATATTTGAAACGTTTTACCACCTCAAGTTCCTGCCCATTTGCCTCTATTACAGATAAGGCACGCAACAAAACAAAAAAATAATTAAATGTATGCTTGGGTCGAACTGAGATAATAAAATGGTACTATAAAGTCACTAATATATTACTGTTGGACAGAACCGGACAGATGCCGATGGAACTAGGCGTACAGGGAATGCATTGGCGATGGATATGACACACATTACTGAAACGAGCTGATAGCATTACAAAGCAGTCACTGTTCTGGAATCCTCAGGATAAAAGACGTAGGGGCAGACCCAATCACTCGTGGTGAAGGACAGTCGAGACACACCTACAAACGTAAAGAAATAGGTTGGAGAAGATGGTAGCGATGGCGCTTGACAGAAAGAAATTGGCGAGTATTATGTAGGACATGGAACCGAAATATTCCCTCTCCTCCCCTGTCCCAACCCGTTTCCAGTATCTAAACATGAGATCATTCTTTCTATATATCTGTCTGTCTGTCTGTCTCGAATGAACATTGATAATATTTTAAGTGTACACAATAATTGATAATCAATGTTCTTACTTGCTGCCCCCGTTAAGTTTGTTTATCCTTAACTGAGACTTACATTCAGAGCTTGTCAGATGTGTAGGCTGGACGTCTCCAGATGAGGTGTACTCCAGCGCAGATGCCCACCGTGTAATAAAGTGGAACCTGATGAACAATGAGACATTTGTGCTTTTGGAACTGCCAAAGCATTGCTTCCCTACAAACATGTACTGGTTTCCTAAGTCAGCTCAAGGAGGAACAGGAAAGACAACAGTATCAGATGTGTTTTCATTGACATCAACAGATGGTATGTAAATCTAGTTGACCCAAGTTTACCTGATATTTAGCCCACAAAGTTTTAACTAGCACTTACAAAAATTGTGAGAATAGATAGTTCACAGTTATGCAGCTTAAAAAGTAAAACACTAAATCACCATCTTGTAATTATCATCATCCTTAGGTGGGATTGTTGTGGTCGAGAGGTCATGCACTTGCCTCTCAAAACAATGAATAGAAACGGCGTGGGTTATGAAAACCAGTTGATAACACTGCAAGACAATCTCTCTTCTGGAATACACAGGGTAAAAGAAATTGCAGAACATTGAGACACTTTTAAAAGAGAAAACTGGATGCCAATGTCAAGGCAGCAGGCAAGATGTAGACAAAACTGGCTCAGATGCCTCATGATAGGTAAAGGTAAAGGTCAGTGCAATGGTAACAGTTGCAGTTGGGGATGAAGATAACTCTTCATGTACTAAGCCACAGCCTATTTGAGGTGGGGTGGCCAGTTCACTTTCTTGCTATTTTTATCTTCCTCAACTCATACGGCAGGTATCAATTTACAGCTGGGGCAACTGGAGGAGCAGTTGTACCAGGCATGAACTACGGCCCTGAGTATCTGTCTGTCCGTGAACTCAAACCCTGGCACGCTATAATCTCAGTCTAGTAAGTCATCTCACTGTCAACCCAGCTGTAAATAGGTACCTGGCGTATGAGATGGGGAAGGTAAATACATTAAGGAAGGGAGCTGGCTGCCCCATCTCCCATAGGCTGTGGCTTAGTACATGAAGAGTTATCTTCATCCTCGATGGCAATTGTTACTGTGGGACTTACCTTTACACATGTAGTCCAGCTCTCTGGATAAAGGCTGTTGTAGTGGAGTGTTCTTCAAGGCTTCCAAACAGCTTTGTGTGGAGATTCGTCTTAATGTGCCAGTATTCAGTACACAGTTGGCTAAGTATATGGGAGTCTTGCAGGATATTGTTGGCTATCTGTGCTGCCTGCAGCACATACACAGGTGTAATTGAATCAATTTTAGTCTGTGTATGAGGACATTCAATTTGTTATGTCCTGTTCTCATCTTGAAGACAGTGATAGTTGTCTCCTGTTTGGTCGACTTTCCTTATGGCTTGGATAAGGCTTTTCCTTTCTTGGAAGGTGACCGATCTTTTTGTTCTCGTATTACTCCCTCCTTTGCTAACCTGTCTGCTGTCTCATTTCCTGGTATGTCACAGTCTGATGGTCTCTACTGTAACACTACCCTTCTCTTGACTTTTAATTCACCTAAGGCTTTTGAAAACTTTGGTAGTTTATCTTGGGGGCTTACAGAACGGACATTGCATCTGTAAGGAATACAACCTGTTGGCATTGCTGTGGTATATATTCTTGTGAAACTACTTTTATTACCTGGCCAGTAGATCTGACCGACACAAGCTCTTGAAAGTTTAACCTTTGAACCCTGGCTACCTAGCCTGTAAATCTCATTCCCCTGTGCTCCTCAGAAAATACGCATACGGTAGACATTTGAGGAAAAATAATTATTATGATAAAACTATGTGCTCTAATTTAGTTTTTCTATCTCAGATTGACTGACCTAATAATTTTCAATGTTCCTACTTCTGTAGAGTGTAGAATATATTTATTAAAAACCATCATCTAACAAACTGACTTGATAAATTATTATGTTGGATAACTTTGAACACCACTTTCCAATTTTCAAAACCACTTTTCATCACGAAAGTCATCAATATCATAATCATAGTTAAGACATGTTTCGACATTTGTGCTGCCATATTTGTTATTTCCGGAAATGTGTGTACTGTGTAGATGTCCCTATAAAATGGCCAAAATCTAAGCGGTACAGCTCAAAATATACCTTAAAATAATAGTTCACCTGTCACATCAGGAAACGGGTGGCTTGGAAAATGGGGTTTTTACACACACCCTGATATATGGGTGTCACATGTCCAAAAGATTAAGGCCTCATTGAATGCTTTTTTTTATAGGGTGCAGACCTGCTGTGATTAATGGAGTACTAAGCGGTCAACTCAGAACAGCAGTAACTGCTTCAATCTCTATTGTATATTGTTTAGAGTTTGGTAATAGTGTTCGTCTAACAAATATGATGAATTTTTGATAGATTTTGGCTCTCACTCTGTAACTTTGACTAACTCCATGTCTCCACAACATCTATACTGTTTTCATTGCCTTCACTTGCAGAAAAATTCCATCTGATTGTTCGCACTGGTAGGATAGAGAAGAGTGTTGAGGCTCACAAAAGACAAGGGAGCCGTTTTGTGTGGGAGATGGAGTTATGATGGGACGGCTCTGGTCACAGCAGGAGAGGATGGCCAGGTGAAAATCTGGTCAAGAAGTGCGATGCTGCGATCTACTCTCACACAGAACAGTAAGAATATGTCTCGTTGAGCAGTGGCGTACTTTGTGTGATCGACGGAAGGGTTGCCACTCTGGCATAATTTTTCCATATGATATCTTCTTTGGGATAAGGGCAAGAAGATTTGTTTGTAAAAATGTTCTAATATCTAACTTATTTTATCGTAGTAATAATTCTTTTTCTTCTTCGTTCGTTTTCAATCTACCGCTAGTAAGCCCTGAAAACGGGTTGCAAGTGTCAGGATGTAGTCCAAAGAATGGAATGCGTTGTGTCAGAGTTTACAGCTTGACTGCAATATTTGCACCTTTCAGTCCGATATATCCGACTTCAGCAGGCATTTTTGAGTACCTGGCTAGCCTTCCCTCTTCGATCCTTTCTACTTAGCAGCTTGCTATCCAGGATTACCATGTAGAGGTGTAGAAAGTTCTTCACAGATCTGGTTTACTGGCCATGACTCGTAACAGTCAGCTATGGGTTGCTGACCGCAGCAGCTCATGCGCTGCTCAGCATTTCAATCCTTTAGTAATACTAAAAAGAGCATTCGATTAACGCAGTAGTAGAGCACTCATGGCAAAGGTATTGGGTACAAATTCCGCTATTTCTATACTCCATTTCACCAAGTTCTAAATTGGTACCTGGCACATGACCAGGGAAGTCGAAAACAGGATAGGGCCACCCTACCTCATACAAGCTGTGTCTTAGTACACTGGTCTCTTAACAACTTCCATTTTCCAACATTAGTGTAACTACTATGGGACAAACCTTTACTTTCATTTACTAATAGCAATAACAGTTTCACATTTTAAGCAAAGATGGTGAAAACATCAGACGTGTGCTGCAAGATTAGTTCTCATATTGCTGTAAAAACCAATCATGGCACAGCAGACTCTGCTCCACTCGGGCCGCACGTGTGTGAAGTCATCGTACATTCTGTTATTTTGGGTGGCACTCTTTCTTTGAGTCTCCTTGATAGTGTTTTGCTCTACAATCCGAGCACCTCATGCGCCAGCTGGAATGGTTCACATATCATAGTATTTTATCGCTCTGAAGCTAGCTTGCTGTTATTATTCTAATTTTCATGGTGGCCTGACCGGTGTCAAATTTAAGGGATTATTTAAAACTTTAGCGATATTTTGTTTTGTTATGGGTTTTCTTTTCATGGATTGCCGCTAATGATCATTAACCTGTTCTTCTGTATTCGTTCTGAAACGGACGTAATGTCTTAGTTTACACCGAGGCTGCCATATCTGTACCTATCCGCTCAGCACATAGGATTTCAGCTGGCATTTTTGGGTCTGCCTTCCCACTTGAATCCCTAATCTCAGCCAGGCTGCAGGATTGCAGTCTGTTTCCAGGGCAGCCACAGGTATGAGTGATAAGAGAGGACAAGTTTCACATGATCAGAGTGGCAAGGGTATGGGAATCAGTTCAGGTGATAGGGATAACTCACTTAATGGCTTAAGTAAAAACCAGCTGTCACCTTGATGCTTTATGGCAAACTTATGTCGGTAGTGGAGTCATTTTAGGAGGAATAAGGTTTTGGTCAGCTGTTGTTTGCTGATCTTGGCATCGCTGGCTGCTGTCGGCTCATTCACGGCTGCATTTTCAGCTCACCCCCTCCGACTGCCGCTTCTTTTTGTGATTGATACTGCTCAAATAGTGTGACCTTGATTGAGTGACCTACTTTCTCTGCTGACCTACTTTCTCTCTCTACTGGCCTGCTTTCTCTGCTGGCCTGTCATCTCTGTTTACTTTGCTTTAGTAACCTACTTTCTCTGCTGACCTACTTTCTGTCTCTGCTGACCTTGCTTGAGTGACCTACTTTCTCTGCTAATCAACTTTATCTCTTAACTGGCCTGCTTTCTCTGCTGACCTTGCTTGAGTGACCTTTCTCTGCTGTCCTGATATTTCTGCTCTGCTGACATTGCGTAAGTGACTCACTTTCTCTGCTGACCTACGTTCTTTGCTGACCTATGTTCTCTGCTGACCTACTTTCTTCACTGACCTACTTTCTCTGCTGACCTATTTTCTCTACTGACAGATTATATCCTCCTCCTTTGTCTAGGTATCCCAGTTTCACTTTACTTTGATGTTTCTCTTCACTGCTGATGATGAGATCTCAAATAAAGCACCTCACTGTTGAAGCAGCTGCCTCAATCTCAAAGTTCATACTTGAAGATAGAGTTGTATTTAACACTTATGAGCTCTTTATAACATCAATATCTGTTTTTGTAATAACTTGTTGCTCAAAAATGTTTTCCTTTGCAGTGAATTTGGTAAAGCTCCTCAGCTTGTTGCCTTCCTGGGCAGTCACTTGATCCTGCGAAGATCTGAAGGATCTCTCATCTTCACCTCAATCTCTCCATACCCATTGGTTCTTCATAGTTATGTTATGAATGGCAAGTGGGGCGATGCTGTTAGACTGTGCCGATTTGTCAAGGTACGTCTCTCATAGCTAATTAGTATTAACTTTTACGCTGCCACATTATTTTTTCAGCACATCACATTTGACTATGGTTGTTGACTTTCACAGCCTGTAACCTTTTTATTTGTTGGTCTATAGATATATTTTTGTTGTGTGTAGAGACATGAATTAATAAAAAACTTGTTGGTGTTATTGTTTTTTTTGTGTGTGTGTGTTAACCTTTAGCACACCCTGGTCTAGGTTTAGTAAACCAGCCCGACCAACAAAATCGTAATTAAAAACATTTGTTATTTTTTGAACGGCGACCCTACTCATAGCTATTTTAAAAAATGCTGAATATGTCACGATCTACACACAATATTTTGCCGGTAAAAGTATCGTATGTTAGATTACAAATGGTTTTTGAACATTTTTTATTCTTATACCCCGTTTGGAGCAAGCCAACTTTTTGCAAAAGATGAAGTAGGTTGTTGGGAAAGAGCTTTATTGAGTTGATCTGTTTATTTTATTTGTTTAGATGAAAAAACTAGGTTTGAATTGGAAACTAACAGTTGTGTCGATATTGTAAACATAGTATCGATACGTTGTTGTGTTTTCCATGATTTTCTATTGGAGCGACTAGGCCTAGCGGTCGAGTCCAAATTTTTTCAGAGAATTACATAAATTTTCAACTTCATCTTTTTTGTATCTCAGAAACTAACAAAAACACAGCAAAAACAATAACACCCACAAGTTATGTATTCAATTGTGTCTTTACACACAAGAAAATCATATTTATTGACAAACAAACACAAAAGTTACAAATTTTGAAACTCAAAAACCATGAGCAAAATATAAAGTTGTGAAAATTTAAAAAAAAACAGTGAAGTGTGCTAGAAGTTTTAAGTTTCTGAGATACAAGAAGATGTAGGTGAGTGTGTTGAAAAATGGCACAAACATAGACTCACCAGTTTTTTGTGTCGCTGGTGGGTAGGAAAACTTTTATTAAAGTCCAACAGAAGTTAGATTATCAATGTTTACAAGATCAGCATATCTGTTAGTTTCCACTAAAAACGTATTTATTGTATCTAAATAAACAGACTAAATAAATCTCAGTTCAGGTCAGGTCATCTTGTAACCGGTGAGGTCGTTGGGGCACACATGAAGACATCCTCACAACCCCACACCACTCTTCTCTGTCAGCGGCCGCTGCCTATGCCTCTTCTGTTCGGAGATTGGTCCACTCTTTTATGTTGTCCTCCCATCTCTTTTTGGGACGGCCTCTTTGTCGCCTGCCTTGCAATTTTCCGTGGAGGGTCGTATTTGTAAGACCATTTCATCTCGATATGTGACAGTGCCAAGCGAGTTTGCTTCTTTTGACAGTTGCCAAGAGGTCTTAAAAAGGCCCTATTGCTGTTGTAATTCTATCTCGTATTTCCTCATTTGTAACTCAATCTTTGTACGTGACGTTTAAAAGTCTTCAGAAACATCTCATCCCCAAGACATATTTCCTTCGCTGAAGATCAACTGTAACTGTCCATGTCTCACAAGCATAGAGGAATATTGACAGGACCAGTGTACGCATTAATCTGATTTTCGTGCATAGAGCTAACCGTTTATCTTGCCAGATTTTGTTAAGTCGTGGAAGCGCTGCTATTGTCTGTGCTATTCTGGCCAACACCTCGCATTTTGATCCTTCATCACTGACAATCGACCCTATATATTTAAAACAGTCAACCACTTCAAGTTCCTGACCATTAGCATTTATCTTGCTGTTGAAGCCCTCGGCGTTGTTGGTCGTTAATTTTGTCTTTCCAGCGTTTATCTCAATACCATAGTCAAGAGCTGTTTCATCGAGCCTTCTGACCCATTCCTGGAGTTCTGCTTCTTAACCCGCCAACCCGTCGATATTATAAAATAAATCGAACTCAGAAAAATTTGTTACAAAAACTAAACTTCCCCATTCTCTATAATGGGTGAATCTTCATAATCAAGTGAAAAACAGAAGAAATCATTTCCAAATGTCTAACAAATTTCAAAATCGCCACTGTTTTTAACCTGACAGGATGGAAGTGGAACTCTCTACAATCGAAATAGCAGTATTTTCAACTCATTCTTACAGTAACCGGTTGTCTATCTACGACGACTTGGCCTCGTTCCACTGCCGTTGCATGCTGCCAGCTCTAGAGTCATCACTTTATCTTATATAAACTATGGGGTTAATTCTATAGTAACAACTGAACATACTGCTCTTTTGATTATAGAGAGTTCCAACCTTCGTCATGTACGCCTAGACGAAGAAAATGGCGATTGTGAAATTTTGTTTGATATTTTGGAAAGGATTTCTTTTGTTTTTCGCTTGAATTTGAAGATTCACCAGTTGTTGAGAATTCGTGCTGACAATTGTTGGCAGTGCTTGTAAGAATCTTTTCCTCATGTCTGCAAGCGCCTTGCACTCAATGAGTAGGTGTCTAGCTGGACTGACTGGAGTGTACTGATAACAGGAATTGAACCCGGTACCTTTTGTTGTGAATAGCAAATTCTCTACCGCTATGCTAATCAGATGCTTATAACATTGTACATATTGTCAATGTTTGTTGTTATCTGATTATTTGTAATGATCTATATATTCACAGGAGGAAAATCTGTGGGCGTGTCTGGCTGCCATGGCAACCTATGCTAAAGATTGAAACACAGCTGAAGTGGCCTATGCAGCCATTCAGGAGGTCAGGATTCATAAACTGTGACTTTAAACTTATGACTTTTAAGTCATCTTTGTGATTCCTCTTTGTACATACAGCTGCAATGCATGCTCTCCGTCAATTCTTATTTTATAGTGAGGAAAATTGAAATAGTTGCCATTAATCGACGAGACAGGGAGGAATGAAGAAATCAGACAGAAAGTAGAAATGGCACAATGAATTTCATGTATAGACATGCTCCAGACACAGGACTACAGAACAAGAGGAAGATCAAGAAAATGATGGATTGGCAGTGTGAAAGAAACACTACAGAGGCATGGATTGAAAGTAAACACTACAAGAAAGATTGGACCTAACCACAACATCGAGCAACGTTACTGGACAGATGGAGCGGGACACATTTCCAACTGCTATTGTGGGATGTGTCTAGTCAGTGCTGTCTATCTATCTTCTTTGAATGTCAAACATGGCGAATAACACAGAAACGATGCTCTCCAGTTTGAACAGTGTCACACTACTTGTCCAAGTGCTTGTATTTTGTTTAGACCCATAGTTGAGCCCTCTCTGATGATCGTTCTGTGAAGAGTCTGTTTTGGCCTTCCTTTCTTTCTGCTGCCATCTGGAGCTCACACACCTCTGTAATAAGGGGTCTGTTACTGTTCATTCTAAGTACATGCCCGATGTATGTCTACCGTTTTTGTCTCTTATGATTGTAGAAAGATATTGCTGGTTGGTGATTTATCTCATTAGTTTGTTAGTCTTGAATTCTTTGCAGCCAATGTTCAATAGTTTTCTAAGGCATTCATTTTCAAAAGCACTCATTTATTTTCTAATATCTTCATCATCTTCCAGCTTTTGCATTTATATGTTAACACTGATATTATGTTGTAGTTAAACAGCCGAAACTTTGTTTGTTTGTTTGCTCATTGATTCTGATTTCCAGATGTTTGTTAGTTAATAATCTATTTGTCTGTCTGTCTATCTATCTTCAGTCCACTTATGTCGTTAGACATTGTGGGGAGGTGCGACCTCCTTTAATTCATATTTTTTAGCAGGCCAATATCCTCTGGTGACTTGCCAGGTCAATCCCATCATCGTGTTAGCCCCTGGAATATACAATCATCTATTTTTTGGGACTGGTGGTGGTGGAAGCGTAAATTAGAGCAAGATAGACCTGCAGTCTGTCAGGCGTGATCTATGCCGTTCTGCTAATCACATAACCAAGACCTGATGTTATATCCACACAGTCCCATTTATGCAACATATTCTCTGTTGGACAAGAAGCCTAGAATAATTTGAGGAGATTTTTAACTTAAATTATTCTAGGCTTCTAGTCCAACAGAGAATATGTTGCAAAAATGGGACTGTGTGGGTAAAACATCAGGTCTTGGTTATGTGATTAGCAGAACTGGAAATGATGTTTTACATAACACAGGTGCTTACCGTAATGAGCTGAATATGGTTGCGGATAATCTGACTTTGTTATCTTCTTCATTGTGCTAATATCTTTATGTCCTTGCAGGCTGACAAGGTTCAGTTCATCATCAACATTAAGGAGATCCCACTCAAGGAAGCTAGGAATGCTGAGATGGCTCTCTTATGTGGAAATCAGCAGGATGCTGAGGCTATCCTGCTACTGGCTGGTTTAATCTTTAGGACCATCATGTTAAACATCCAACTGTATAACTGGGACAGGTAGGAACTTCTGCAATGTCCACATTTCACACCTGTCTGTTTTACACCTGTTTTATTTTATTATTATTCTTCTTCATTGTTGTTTGTTCTCAAACTCCCTCCACCAAGTCCTGAAAGGAACTTTGTAAGTAGCAGGATGTTGTCCAGAGAATGGAATGCCTTGTGTCGTAGTTTACAGCTTGACTGCAATATTTGCACCTTTGGGTCCGACACATTTGACTTTGCAGGCATTTATTAGATCCCGGTTTAGCCTTCCCTCTTCGATCCCTTCTCCTCGGCCTGCCTGCTCAGTTGCAGCTTGTTATCCAGGATCATTGCATGGAGGCGTAGAAAGTTCCCCGGCCCAGAGGCTAGCAACTGCAGCTCATACACCACTCAACATCTTGGTCTTTTATTTTATTTAGAGGCGAATGTTGACTTTGAGGTGAACAGCAGGATTGACAAGCGGAGCACTGCGTTTAGGAGGCTGAAAAGCAAACACCTTGAGCCAATTGAGCATCTATATCACCAGCAAGGTAAAAGTATAATGTGCTGTAGTGTTAACTGCTCTGCTGCATGCATGGTGAAACATGGACAGTGGATAACGGACAGACCAGACAGCGAAATCATTTTCACGTGACCTGTCTTCGTAGGCTGCTCAGGATTGGGTGGCAGGACGAGGTGTCCAACTCGGAAATTCTTAACAAGACTAACATGTTCAGCATACATACGCTTCTGCAAAAAGCCCAGATGAGATGGGAGGAACATGTTGTTTGCATGCCCAATGAGCACGTTATATAGTGAGTTCAAAACAGGCAGACGCTCATTAGTGGGACTGAAGAAATGCTGCAGAGACTCCTTGACAATCCCACCTGGTGCGCTAGCATCACCAAAGATGCTGAAACTCCATTCATATACAGGCAATTTGAGGATGTGTCGGAATAATATGTAAATTTTATATGTAGGCGGTTTGAGAATGTGTTGGTTTATTATGTAAATTTGATATGTAGCCAGTTTGAGAATGTTTCAGTTTATTATGTGGATTTGATATGTAAGCAGTTTGAGAATGTTTCAGTTTATTATGTGGATTTGATATGTAAGCAGTTTGAGGATATATCAATTTTTGAATGTTCCAGTTTTATTATGTGAAATTTAATTGTAGGTAGTTTGAAAATGTGTTGGTTTATTATGTGAATTTGATATGTAGTTTGAGGATGTATCAGTTTAAGAATGTGCAAGTTTTAATATGTGAATTTACTATCTAGGCAGTTTGAGTAGCAGATTGGGGTTTACAGCCAAGACCCTGCGGCAAATGGATAGACAACATTAAAGACGTCCTATGCCAGCATGGGCTCACAGCAACACATCTGGCCCAAGTGCGAGACCTACAGCTCCCCACTATGCTTCACTGCATCAGTAGAAGAATAAAGTAAAGTTAGTATATATACAAAGGGCATTCAAATCAAACCGGGGCTTTTTGTTCTAGTTCTACCTGAATTCGTTATAGTGTGCTGGAACTATTATCATTAGTTAGGGGCACTTGTGTTCTATTACTGTTAGGTTGCCCTCTTGCCATGGGTCAGACACATGACGGATAAATAAACATGGCGGACAACACTGTTAGTGTTTGCAAGGAACAGCGTGTTGTGATGAAGTTTCTTGTGAAAGAAGGCGTGAAACCTGTGGAAATTTACAGAAGGCTGCAATCAGAATACAGTGATGAGACGCTCGGTTGCAGTAAGACATTTGAATGATGTAAATGTTTTAGAGAAGGCCGTGCATCCGTGAGGGATGCTCCCGGCCGTGGTGGCTCTCAACCCACTACAGTCATTCCTGTGAATATCCAGATTGTGGAACGCCTTATCCTGAAGAATCAATGCATAACCTGTCGTTAAATTGCACAAGAGGCAAGTCTTTCTCTGGGTATGGTGAACACTATTATTCATGAACATCTGCACTTTCGGAAGGTTAGTCCATGTTGAGTGACAAGAGAGCTTTCGCTTTTGACCGACTGAGAAGGGTTCAAGCCTGCACTATATGCCATCTGCAGAATCTTGGCTGGGAGGTATTGCCACTTCCAACCTTACAGCCCAGACCTTGCTACGTGTGATTTCCACCTGTTTGAACCCATAAAAGAACTCCTGGGAGGTCAGCACTGATGACGAAGGGAAAGAAGCTGTCCTGGATTGGTTCCGACATACTGACAAATCTGTCTACGCTGCAGCTTTTCAAGGATTACTTAAGCGCTGAGATAAGTGCATAAATGTTTGCAGGAGATTGTATTGAAAAATAAATGGTATTTTAACTACTTGAAAAACATTTTTTTTTCCTCACAAACAAAAAAAGCTCCTGGGTTTGACTTGAACGCCCCTCGTGCATTTAAACCAACATCAGAACAGATGAAAGTGGAAATAGTAGTATTGAGGTAACAACAATTTGACCAAATCTGAGATCCAGAGAAATCAAGATTCACATCAAAGTTAAAATATTTAACTACAATGTCAAGTCAGTACTGCTGTATGGAGCGGAATAATAGAGAATGACCAAGACCATACAACAAATACTCCAGTTCTACATTAACAGATGCTTACAAAGGATAATGGACATAAAGTGGCAGGACATGGTGAGGAATGAAAACATATGGGGAGAGGAGCCAACAACCACCACTGGAACAACAAGTGAAGAAAATGCAGCTGGATAGGACATAATATGCTACAGAAGGCAACGTCAACATAGCCAGACGTGCTCTTACATGGAATCCTCAATAGAAGAGAAATAGAGGTAGACCTAAAAATACATGAAGGACTGAAGCAGAAGATGCAGCAGGGAATGACTTACTTACTTACTTAGTCGCTCCTCTTCTACCGTGAGGTGTAGAGGTTTGTCAAAGAGAACACCACACTGCTCTTTTCGCCTTCTTTTTCCTGGCCTCTTCCCAATCCAGCCCTCTATCACTTAGGGACTGTCATATGTTGTCTTCCCAACGTACTTTGGGACATCCTGGGGGTCTGCATCCTTGACTTTTTTATCTCCCATGACCGCTTTGGTATCCAATCTCCTTCCATTCTACAGACATGGCCAAACCACTGTAGTTGAGACTGCTCCCCTCGTGTCTGCAAGGGTTAAACTTCGAGATTGTTACGTATTGTCTGGTTACGGATATTGTCCCTTTTCGTCACCTGAACCGCCTTTCTTCGGTACCTCATTTCTGAAGTTTGTAATTGCCTTTCTTGGGCTGTAGTCATTGCCCATGACTCACATCCATATGTCAGGACAGGCACATAGGTCGAGCAGTATACATCCATTTTTGTTTTCCTGCTTATTTCTCTTTTACTGAGGAAACCTCTGTTTATTGCATGGAACAGTCTAACTGCTGCTGCCCTTCGTGCAGTTAACTCCTCTTTGATTCCTCCTCTGCTGTCTATTACCACTCCTAGATATTTAAAGTTGCTGACCTGCTCCAGTGCTCGTGTTCCCAGGGTTATCTGATGTCTCTTTTCCTCTCTGGCGATCACCATGGTTTTTATTTTGAAGTTGCTGATGTGCATTCCTCTCTTCTTCAACTCTTCTTCCCAGACCTGCAAGTTGATCTGGAGATGTGCTTTGGATTTCGTGATCAGGGCCACATCATCTGCAAATGCAAGTTCCGATATGTAACTTGGTCTTATCTTCCAGTACCCTACTTCATACTTTTTTTCCGTTCCTTGCAGGCTTTGATGACTTCATCCATGGGGAGTATAAAAAGGTACTGTGATAGAATGTCCCCCTGTCTTACTCCGCTAGTGGTCCTAAACTCTCCTGACTTTTAATTTGATGTCCGCACATAATTTCTGCATGTTTTATAGAAACTCTGTATGCCAGAGATCAGGGGTCCTGGGATGTTCTTCATTGTCAGGTACTCCCAGAGTTTGTCCCAAGGAACTTTATCAAATGCTTTCTCTAAATCCAAAAAGCAGAGATGCATCTCTTTATCATATTCAAGAGCCTTTTCACTTAGCTGTCTGAGTGTAAAGATAAGGTCTTGAGTACTTCTGTTTGCCAGCAGGGAATGAGCTGACAGAATACTTTTCTGCAATGAAGTCTCTATTACTTTCTGCCCCCGTAGCAGTATTTCCTTCACCATTAATCATTACTTTTTGAGCAAAATGTGATTTTGAACACTTTTTTTCTGCAGGTTGAAATCAATTGGGCCAACATCACCAGCAAAATTGAGATGGAATATCAGAATGAAAGGGAAAGACCATCTGGAGCAGCAAGCGGTACAACTGGAATCAGTAATGCTGCTCGCAGCACTGGCATTAAACCATGACATCTCTGTCTTTCAGTAAAGATGCAGTGTAAATGTTCTGTACAAATGCATTGATTACCTTTAAGACGCAGCACTAGATTTCCAAACGTCACATATGACTTTGAAAACCTGAAAACGTTTTTATATGTTGGTCTATTAATATGATAGTTTGCGTACAAAGACACAAATGAATAAAGAACTTGCTGGTGTTATTGTTTTTGTTGTGTGTGTGTTAGTTTGTGAGATACAGGAAGATGAAGGTGAAAATTTACTTTAGAAAAGTACAAAAGACCGTTTGGCTTAGAATCGTTTACTGCAGATTGGTATTAAAGTAAAATTTTTTGCTTGACTTGATTTCATTTCACTACCAACACAGAGAGTTAGGCTTTGGTGATTTTGATTTAATGTTCTGAAACTGTGCAGTTCTGATCAGCGGTTCTGATCAGACATGAAGGATGTTTTCAATATTTGGCCACTGATGCAGAAGGGGCTGTTTCATCTATTGAAGTACTGGGCAGGGCAACAGGGGGTGCTCAAGCATTTCATAAGGAGTTTTGTAGCATTTGCAGTTTGAATTTGTTTGATGGGTCTATTTTATGTCGGTGGAATTTGAGTATACAATGTCCTGTTCTTAGTCTGAAAATGTTTGTTTGATGCTTTCATCCAAGTTGGTTTACCAGGGGTGCTCCGAGAGTAAAGCCTCCTATTCTATTCCATGAAAACCAAAACAGATAAAAAGAGCACAATAACGTCATTTGAAAGAACAATGTCTTGCCTTCAAAATACAATTTTTCAACATAGTCACCTCCCTTGGCTAGACATTTTCTCCAATGATGAACAAGAGCATACATGCTGCGCTCATTAAAATCTGCACCAGTGGAGGTGACCAACTCTTTTACAGCTGCTATGACGACGTTGTTGCTAGGAAAATGTTGCACACGCAGTTCATCTGTCATTGGCCCGAACAGATGGAAGTCAGAAGGTGCCACATTTGGACTATACAGTCCAGCCAAGACTAACTATGTGATGTGCTCAACGGTCTTCTCTTCAAGCTGGTATGGGGGGGGGGGGGGGGGGGGTTGACTTTATTGAATTGCAAAAAACAGGTTGTCTTCTTCTCAAACCTGACCCTGGAAATTTGAGCCTTCTGCTAAGTAGCGGTTAGAGTTGATTGATGGTTTGTCAATATTCTAGGAAATCAAGAAGGATTTCCCTTTCCTACCCTATCACACAGTACACATCACTTTACCTGCTGAGGGCTGCGCCTTGAGCTTTTTCCTCGATGGGGAATTCACATGTCGCCACTTCATAGACTGCCGTTTTGACTCAGGATCGTAGTGGTGCCACCATGTCTCATCACTGGTGATGATGCGATTCAGGAAACTGTCACCTTTACTTTTGTAATGGTTCAAGAGGTCATGACAAACTTGCATGTGATATTCTTTCTGTTCCTGTGTGAGCATTCATGAGACCAACCTGGCACAAACTTTGTGATATTCCAACATTGACACCGTCGTTTACATCACATTGAAGCCAATATCCATCTCTGTAGACAGTTCCCTGGCTGTAATCCTTCGATTTGCATGGATGAGCTGATCGAGACCTTCATTGCGAAGTGTGACAGCTGTACAGAGCCGTCCGGATTGTGGCTTGTACTTGTTGCTTACGCCACTGCTGAAACGCACAACTGACTACCTCACTGTGCTAACATCCACTGTTTGGTCTCTGTAAATGTTCAGCAAGCGTAGATGAATGTCAATTGATGCAACTTTTTCCGGATGGAGGAATTCAATAATGCATCTCAGTTTATAACGTACTTACATGACATTTGCTATTTTGTCAGACTGCTCCTCCATTGGCACCTGTCAGACAGAAACCAAAATTTACGGATATTGGCAGGAATGTCCAAACTTTTCTGCCATACTGCCAAAATCTACTTCTGACTTGGTGGAACATCATAATAAAATAGTAGACAATACTTTTGGACCGACCATCGTATATCATCCTATTTCAATGGTGCTAATAGATGTTTAAAAATCTTTCATCTTGGCCATTACCTAAGTGTGTTACCCTTTACACTCTAATGTGGCCAAAACTGGTTATAAAATGTCCGTGTCCCTACACCCTAACATGTTGAGAACCGTCCATGGAAACTTTTTTCCATAGTAGAATAAATAGAGCCAGCCCAATTTTGCATGAAACTAAACTTCTGCATTTTAAACTGCACGATGCCAGAACTTTTATCTTTTCCTTCTTAACCTTTTTTATTTTGGGCTAATTTTGTCGATTTGTGTCATTCAGTCTGATCAAAAAGGTCAGAATTCAATGCATGAAAATTTTATTTTTTAAAAATGTACTATTGCTGAACAAATTGAGCTAAAATTATGATCTAAACATTGTGAGACACATAATTAAACTATGTCATGAAGTACTCATAATAAAGATTATTAGTGTGAAGCAAGTGTAAAATCACATTAATGCAGAGGTGGAAATTGTAGAGAACATTTTTTTTTAGTACTTACCCTGTCACGTATTTTGTTGATATTACCATCAATTACTGTACATGTACCTCTTGTATTATGTGTCTCAGTCAAAGTCTGAATTGAGCATATGTTGAATAATTCCCAAGTAATCGATATGTGTTATCATTGGACTGATCAAATAATAAATCAAATCTACGATCTTGAAACCCAACTTTCGTTGCAAAAAACGTAAAATTTGCTGTAATGGACCTGCTGGAAATAATTGTATAGTACGAAACCATCCTCTATTAGTTGTGTCAAGTTGAGGATTTGACTACTGCAAGATCTCCCAGGTCTGAATCCAGCTTGTTCCTTGATCAACCTCGAGTCTATCCAGGGAGAGATGCGGTTCAGGTTCATCCTTTCAAATACCTTGTGTAGGTGTCATAAGAGCGACACTGGTCGAAAAATATTGTCAGGATTATATCCCCTTTTCCATCTGCCACTGTGAAAAGATGCTGGTGGTTGTGGGTCATGTAAGAGTAGTAGGCCGGTGCTCTCATCCTAGCTCTCTAATTTTTCACCATTTACGTCTGTTTCATTGTATCCCCACGCCATGCTGTGGCAATTGAAATCGCCCATGTTTATTTGGGTTTTCCGGTTTCTGAAATTGACAGGTTCTTGAAACTCAAAATTGTCATTGCGTGGCTTGTATACTGACGTCACTGTGCAAGCCTTGGTTTCAATTGTAATAGTCTCTATGTTTCCTCCATGAGACTGATATACTGATTCGATGTCTAGGTCTGTTGAGGCGAACATAGCGCTTCCATATTTCTCATGGGGTGTCTCCGCAACAAGTTTCATGCCATGTCACACAGTTAGTCGCCTATTACCACATGCTTTCTGTTGGGCAGTGGTACTATTCTTGTCCCTGTCGTACACAGAGACCTCGGCAGACCACTTGGGTCATATATCTGCAATACTATAAATTAAAAATCTGTTTTGTCATAATGAAACAACCAAAAACCAAAATTTTAAGGTCTGAACATGTTTACGATTTCGGAAGCATCTGAGTTAAAATCTTACACAGGTGATCTCATTGGTACTGTGACATCAATAGGTTTAAAGGTCAGATGTTATCTCTGTTGGTTTTTGGAAGGAAAGGTGCTAACTTGATTTCTTGGTGAAGAAAACGAATATATTTAAGAAATGTTAAAAATCTCAATTATGATGTTTGTAATGTCAATGTCACCAGAACATTCCCACAGGACTATCCCACTTATGCAGACCAAAGAGATGCCGTCTGGCCCGGGAGAGTGACCACGAAAAGCTTTCGGAGACCGGTAAAGAACTTAAACGCAGTCTCCTTCGTGAACCTCACCGTGCTAGAAGCATCGCTTGTTTTTGATCGAAGAAGACGATGTCAATATAACATTTTTGTTTGCATATTTTATTTCTGTTTATGGGATCTAAGACTGGTGTTTGGTTTAGGCAGTTTGATGGTCACATATTTGGCTTATTTTTTGTTACTAAGACTGACATTTGGTTTCTGTTTTGGCACACTGGCTGACAATAAGTGACGTTAGGCTATTAACTGACAAAAGATGAAAATTAGGGCTATTGATGATGGGGTTTATTTAGGTTTAAAAAGAAAACACTGTAAATATTTTATGAAAAACACATTTTCTGTGTTTCACATTTTTGTAAAGTACATTATTTATCACAAATAACAATAAATTTAATTTTTCCAGAAAGTGTATCCATTTTTCTTTGTAATTAAATTTGTCATTTGTATTGTAATACAACAGGGCGATACATCTCTCCTAAACTTTTCACGGCTGCCCTTGAGGAAGTCTTCCGTACACTCAATTGGGATGATACGGGTATTGATATAGACGGAGAAATGCTCAACCACCTTCGGTTTGCGGATGCCATAGTCATCATCAGACACAGCATGAAGGAAGCTGAGCAATGCCTGAATGAGCTCAACTGTCAACACCTGGCTCCGAAATATCATCCTATCATCATTAGAACTATATGTCTCACGATAACAGACGATCGACGCGATGGGCATTGGTCGCCTAAGCAGATTTATATCACACTATTATTATTACAACGGCCCTGCTTCTCTTATTCGTCATATCTAAATTGTCACATGATACCCTCTCTGTCTGCTATATCAGAACTTTGGCCTGTGACCTGCTTGGGTCAGCTACTAAGTTTTCTGTTTTTGACTGAGCCTAGCGTTATTGCTGATGGCTTTGATGAGGCCAGATGCAGCGATATATTTCCTAATAACGTCAGAAATGACGAAGGTTGTCTCTGCTACGTGGAGGAAGACTTTGAAGCAATGAAATAACCACCATCACAATTATCAGCATATTCCTGTTTTTCTCTGGCTGGAGCATGGTGTCACACCTACACATGATCATAGTGCAGGAAGTATGGGCTAAATCAGTAACCATTGTGATGGTGAAAAACTCATGCGCTTGCACAGAATGCCTTTAACTCAGGCCTAAAGACAGTAAGGTGTGGAAAGGCCATTTGGGCTAGAAAGAAAGAACTAGATACAACACTTCAAATATAATACTGCAATGCTGAATGTAGTCTATAGCAGACAATGCTGTTGGGGATAAAGTGTTAGAGGCTTTATTGTACGAGGCTACATCTTGTTTATGAGGTGGGGTTACCAATTGACTTACTCGCTGTCGTTTCTTAAATAACAGTACATCAGGTACATATTTACAGCTGGGTCGACACAAATGTACTGGTAATGAGAATTGAAGCACGAACATTACCAGTGAAAAACAATTGCTTTACTATTTCGTGGATTAGACAGCGAAGATGCAGCGCCCCGAAGGGTTGACAGCAGCCAGCAACCCACAGCTACAGCATTGTAAATAAGCTGGCAGTAGCCAGCGGCCCATAGCTACAGCACTGTGAATGAGCTGACAGTAGCCAGTGACCCATAGCTAATAGCTGTCCATCATCCTTGTCACAGATTTCCCTGTTGGGTGTGGGTGCGCATGTGGCTGAACAGGCCAATGCGAGCACGAAAACTTCTGCTACATATCGGGCACACGAGGTTTGTAGAAGGGGATGGTGTTCCCGCTGCTCGGGATTTCCGCGTCTCGCGTCTGTTCTGGGCTTTCACAACACGGTCATCTTCACCAGCAGCTACACCCGATTTGACTGCGCTTCTCCAGTCAGATCTGTTTTTCGCAAGACATTCCCAGGTGTCGATGTCTATCTGGCAACTTTTTAGTGAGTCCTTCAGACCGTCTTTAAAACGTTTCTTTGGGCCCCCTCTCTCGCGCCATCCCTCTCTCAGCTCGCCGTAGAGAAGCTTCTTTGGGAGCCGCTCGTCTGAAATACGGACGAGGTGTCCGGCCCATCCTAGTCGTGCTTTTTCTAGCAGTGCATGGATGCTGGGCATGTTAGCCCTCGAGAGAACCTCGATGTCAGTGACACGATCTTGCCATCGGATGTGGAATATTCGCCTCAGGCAACCTGTGTGGAAGTGGTTTAACCTCCTTGCATGTCCAGAGTATACAGTCCAGCTTTCGCAAGCGTATAGTAGGGTTGGCATGATGGTTGCACGGTAGACTTTGAATTTGGTCTTGACGCTGATGCCACGACGTGCCCAGACCATCGAGCGCATTCTACCAAAGGCTGTGCTGGCCTTTGCTATTATGCTTGCCACCTCATCGTCTAAGCTGACAGATCTCGACAGCGTGCTGGCCAGATATGTGAATTTGTCTACGGCATTCAACGTCTGCCCGCTGACTGTAGTCTCTGGTTTTGTGTACGGCATGCCTGGTGCTGGTTGGTACATGACCTCTGTTTCTTTGGCATTTATGGTCAGACCAAAATTTTCGCATGCGGCAGAGAACTGGTCCATTCCAACCTGCATGTTCAGTTCTGAGTTGCTCATTAGAGCGCAGTCGTCAGCAAATACAAGTTCCCTGATTATGTCGCCAGCCACTTTGGTTTTGGCCTTCATTCTTCTGGAATTGAGTAACTTGCCATCTGTGCGGTACTTTATTGGTATTCCAAGCTCCAATGATCTGAAGGCGTCTGTCATCGTGGCCGCGAACATCATGCTGAACAAAGTCGGGGCGAGTACACATCCTTGTTTTACTCCGTTTGATACTAGAAACGTTTTAGCGATTGCACCGCTGTCCAGTACACGAGCACACATGCCTTCGTGTAGCTGTTTCACCATTGTTATGAACTTGTTGGGGCAGCCAAACTTAGACATTATCATCCACAGCCCTCCTCTGTTTACTGTATCAAATGCCTTTGTCAAATCAATAAATGTGGTGTACAAGGCCTGATTTTGCTCTCGACACTTCTCTTGTACTTGGCGAGCGGCAAAAATCATGTCCATTGTTCCTCTTCCGGCTCTGAATCCACATTGGCTTTCTGGGAGGTGGTGGCTTTGTTCAAGGTGTTTGTTGAGCCTGTTTAGCAGTAAGCGCGCTAGGATCTTGCCTGCAACGGAGAGTAGCGATATTCCACGATGATTGTCGCATTCCTGACGATTGCCTTTTCTTTTGTATAGGTGAACGATTGAGGCGTCCTTAAGCTCCTGCGGAATTTTACCTTTAGACCCATAGCTACAGCACCGTGAATCAGCAGCCCATAGCTACAGCCCTGTGAATGAGCTGACAGTAGCCAGTGACCCATAGCTACAGAACTGTGAATAAGCTGACAGTAGCCAGCGGCCCATAGCTACAGCACCGTGAATTAGCAGCCCATAGCTACAGAACTGTGAATGAGCTGACAGTAGCCAGCAGCTCATAGCTACAGCACCATGAATGAGCTGACAGTAGCCAGCGACCCATAGCTACAGCACCGTGAATGAGCTGACAGTAGCCAGCGACCCATAGCTACAGCAGCGTGAATGAGCAGTCAGCGACCCATAGCTACAGCATCATGAATGAGCTGACAGCAGCCAGCGACCCATAGACACATCACTGTGAATGAGCTGACATCAGCCAGCGACCCATAGACACATCACTGTGAATGAGCTAGCAGCAGCTGGTGGCCCATAGACACATCACTGTGAATGAGCTGACAGCAGCCAGTGACCCATATATACAGCACCGTGAATGAGCTGACAGTAGCCAGCGACCAATAGCTACAGCACCGTGAATGAGCTGACAGTAGCCAGCGACCCATAGCTACAGCACTGTGAATGAGCTGACAGCAGCCAGCGACCTATAGCTACAGCATCGTGAATGAGCTGAAAGCAGCCAGCGACCCATAGACACATCACTGTGAATGAGCTGACAGCAGCCAGCGACCCATTGACACATCACTGTGAATGAGCTGACAGCAGCCAGCGACCCATTGACACATCACTGTGAATGAGCTGACAGCAGCCAGCGGCCCATCCTGGGCGAACTACAAAGAAGAAGAAGGGGATGAGGATCAGGATAGAGATACGAATGAGGAGCCTGAAGAGGACGAGAAGGAGGAAGAAAAGAAGAAAAAAAGGAGAAGACGAGGGGAAGACTGGGAAGGCTGAGAAGGAGGAGGTGTGAGTGGAGGTTAGGAGAAAAGGAAGAATAAAAATATGAGGAGGAGGATGAGAAGACTGAGGAGGAAGGGATGGAGGTGTAAGAAGAGGAGCTGTGGATGAAGTGGAGGAGAAAAAGAAGAAGAAAAAAGAAGTTCCTCACATACAAAGTGAACCGAACAAAGCATCCACAAATTTCAACAAAGAAATAACTTTATAAGTCTTTATCAGAACACAACGAAACTTTAGAACAATGATCATCAAATATTGAAAATAAATGTGCACAAATCATTTGCTGAGTCAAAGGTGCAGAATATTTTCCAAATGACCACCTTTCAACTAGTTTTTGTCTCAGGTCTACCGTACATCTCTCTCCAAACTCGGTGGTCTGTCTCAGGCTTCTATGGTCACCATGCAGTTTGTTCCACAGATGGTTGGAGGAGGACCGTGCTATCATTCTGCTATTCTCAAAGATTCCACGATCTTCGGAACATGTTCTTTATCATATGAGCACATATCATTAACCTGACGCTGAAAGTAATAACAGGATTAGCGAAAAGAAAGAAGAAAGAAAGAAGAGCGCGAGTCAGTAAATTGGTCAAAATTGAAAAGTTAAAACAAAATAAACTAGATACAAACTTGAAAACCATCGATGGTTTCACTTACATCGTCTATTTACCGACAGTTATGCACAGCTTCAATCGACACACTTCTCACCGTAAACAGAAAGCATTTCATTATGAATATAATTTCAAGTCAATTAGCTCTCCCAGTGACGTAGTGGGGGGGGGGGGGCGTCCGCCCCAGACGCCAGCATGCGGAGGTTTTAAATGGGCTAAGACGGAGAAAATATTCCGTGGAATCTTTGAGAGGAGCAGAATGATAGCAGGGTCCTCCTCCAACCATCTGAGGAACAAACTGCATGGTGACCACAGAAGCCAGAGACACACCACTAAGTTTGGAGAGAGATGTACAGTAGACCCGAGACAAAAACTAGTTGAAAGGGGATCATTTGGAACATACCTTGCACCTTTGAGGTAGAAAATGATTTGTTTACATTTATTTTCATGTTTGGTTTTCAATATTTGATCATCTTTATTTGAATATTCCGATGTGGTCTGATAAAAGTTAATCAAGTTATTTCTTTGTTACATTCAGGATGGTTTGATCGGGTCACCTTGTATGTATGTATGGGTCGTCGTCGTCTTCTTCTTCTTCTGATTCTGCCTTCTTCTTTTTCTTTTTTCTCCTTCTCTTCTTCTTCTTCTTCTTCTTTTTCTTTATCGTCTTCTTTTTCTTGGTAACCACTATCATACGAGAAACAGAGTATCCTTAAATCAATCACACCGTCACAACAATGCACGTTTCTCACTGTTGTCAAAGACACTGAAAGCTCAAATATGAACCACCATCGGGACAGTTAAGCGAGACTGATGTGACCCTAACACGGACCTAGAGTCTTGTTTGGGTCAGGTATGTTTGGCCATTATCGTTTTTGTGTGGATTTTTTCGTTCTGTCTGGAGCAGTGACACAGAGATGTGTATTATCTCATTGCCTTTTTTTCGTTCTGTCTAGAGCAGTGACACAGAGATGTGTATTATCCTATTGCCTTTTTAATATAAGCACAGAACAAGTATTCAGACAGATAGCAGGAATGCCAAGGCTTGTCATTGTAGGAAAGGTAATGAATAACCTTAGATAGGAGGATGATACAGTTTTGATTGCTAAACATTAGCAAGAATTGCCGGAGCTTGTGACAACAAAATATTCAAAATAAAACAAGAATCTGAATTAGACATAAACATAATGAAAACAAATACTATGATACTTGAGAAAAATTACAAGAAACCCTATGTGCGGATACAAATGTAAGATCAACTACTGTCTGTCTGCCTCTCTTCTCTCTCTCTCTCTACTTTGGTCTTGTTGTTTCTCTCTACTTTAAACAATCAATACAGACTACCAACTAATGTGTGACAATTACGAACTGCTGTGACCATATAAAACATTCCAATATGCGCCACCCACTTCAAGTTAAGGAACAACACAAAATATACAAAGGAGTAAAGTTCACGAACAAAACCATGGCTTGAAAATCTGCCAACCGTAGCGACAATCCGCCCAACAAACTATTGATTATGTCAAGGAAAGAATGTCAGAATACAAACACAGTCAACTCGCTGCTTACATTCATGAATTTCAAAAAATACACAAATACTGCAGTCAGGGATGTTGTGGTAGAAACTTCACTATAAGAGGTCTCAGTTTTTGTGAGATGAAGGAAGACAGCTACTATCCTCGCTGTCTTGACTTACAGTAACACGGATATGTAAATGTATTTCCATATCAGTAATTACCTCTGGAGATGAGGTACTAGAGACCTCATTGTTCGGACACACACACGAGTCCATATACTGGCCAGTACGTCCTGATAGCACCAGAAGGACTACGGTCTGGGGTGGAAAATGGCAAGCCTTCGCAACAGAATCCAAAAAAGGCAAACCTCTAATCAAACCAAAAACTTAAGCTTTTGTGAGAACCAGTTCTCATTTCCCTTAACAGTAAATCAGGTACTCATTTACAGCTGGAACAAGTTGCAACCACAAAGAAGCATCCACTCTAACAACGTTGCATCTTACGCTCTACATGTACATATACTGTGGTCTTACGTTTCCTTTAACATGTCTCAATGGGAATCCCAACTTTTTCTTTTCCTTATCTCATAGAATAATCATTCCTTCATTATTGTATGCTCAAAGATCTATTTAGTTGTATTTTTGTTAATCAGTGATCAATTTTGTGTTATTATTAGGGTCATGATTATGATCATCGTCATCTTCTATCAACGTGTATCGTTCAGAAGGTATGGGAGAGGTAGTTTTCTGTATCAGGGTGCTCATCGGTTGTCTATTGTGCAGAATGGAAGACGGACATGCGGAGAGCTGA
Organism: Ariolimax columbianus; assembly: GCA_036924085.1. NCBI lineage: Eukaryota > Metazoa > Mollusca > Gastropoda > Stylommatophora > Arionidae > Ariolimax > Ariolimax columbianus. Next base: position 36,344,744 of record JAVGWX010000021.1, read on the forward strand.
CAACGGGCAATCATCGTAACAAAGGTAGACCCTTCCTCTGCTACAAAGACTTTTGCAAGCGTGACCTGAAAGCGTTGGATATGAACACCTCTAGCTTGGAAGAACTTACCAAAGACAGAGCCTACTGGAGGCAGGCTTTGTGTGCTGACCTGTAAGCTGCAGAAGACAAGATGCAGACATCAAGCGTGTGCGGTGAAAGCAAGGGCAACAACTCTGACAAAGGCTCTTCTCTAGCGCGAAGTCCATTGTCTCTCTATACTGACAGGATGCCAATCACCAACCACTGTTTTCAGCAAGGTATTATGTGATCAAAGTATATTATCTGGCGGACTCTGATTGTGTTCATAAATTCCCTTTGTACTCCTAATTCCTCCAAGATGTTACTGTTTATTTTATTTTCTTTCCATGAGATGCACCACATTCTTCTATACATTTACAGTTTAAAGTCAGCAATGCTCTTCTCCAATCGTTTGTTCATTGTTCAAGTTCAATCTATACATGTGACTTTTGCTCTTTACTTTAACACCAAGTCCTGTGGTTCTGTTCACTTTCAGCCAGCAGAGCTATGACATTCGCATATTTGAGAATTGTTATTGATATTCCACCGATAATGAGTCATGTTTATCACATACATAGATGAGGACGGTGTGGGCTAGTGATTAAGTGACAAGGCTCACAATCCGAAGGTGCTGGGTTCGCTCCCCATCATAGCACCGGCCGTTACCCCGGGAATACAGACTCTTAGAAAATGCAGGAGGAAGCAGCCACTTACATAATATGTATGCCGAATTCGGATGCACTAGACCAAAAGGCGCAAAATAAAAACACAGAGCAACGCACGCCGCCTTGTGGAATAGAGAAATAAGAATAAAGATGCAATATGTAAAAAGCCAACGTTAGTGAGGGAAACAACCTCAGTGATCACTTAAACGAACTTCTCTTTGCTGATAACCTAGCACTAATAGCAAGATCAGAAAAACAACTGCAGCAACATATCAAATATCAACAATCTTAATTAGGCATGTACGAAGTACAGTATGAAAAGCAATATAGACAAAACCGAAGTTATGATGATTGCAAGAAAAGAAATGGAGCAACAATATTCATATAAAATCAACAAGTAAAACAGGTGAACATTTTCGGGTAACTGGGTAACATAATCTCAACAGGTGACAACGGTGACACCGAAATTCAAAACAGAAGTAATAAAGCAAGTCAAATCATTGTGAAAATGTCCCCGATATTATTATGTTAGCGCGTGGCAATGGGTACAAAAAGAATCATATATAACACAATATTCCTACCCATATTGTGCTACCAGTGCCATAATTAAACATTAACAAACAAATAAAAAAGAAACATTTTAACAAAACAGATGAAATGTTTGCACATAATGCTCGGAGTAACAAGAACGGATAGAATCAGAAACGAAGATATTAGGAGTAAACACAAGTGTAAACCTCATCAAGAGACAGCAAAATAAATGATTTAGCCATGTAACACGTCAAACACTAGAAATGCTAAACAGATACTTGGATACAAAATCAAGGGCTGACCACGCGTAGATGGATAGCAGAAATAATAGTAGCAGTAAAACTCCCCGTATACGAAGCGCATACTTACTTACTTACCGTGTCCGGCAACCTCACATGGTCTTCGCCCCAAAACCAGCCACTGTTTTGGTTTTTCATTTTCACCACCAGATTCTCCACTGCACAGGATTCCTGCATCCTAGGACATATAATCAGGTGTTCCGGGTCCTGGACGGCCCTACATTCGCAATATTCATCGTCTGTAAATCTCCACTTTTTCAGGTTAGACCCACATCCCTACTGGCAACCAAACACACAAAGCACATATTAGGACCCGGTCAATAAACCTCTTCATAACCTGACGCTGAAAGGCACAAGCAGGTTAAAAGGAAAAAGAAGAAAGAATGAGTCCTGGCAATTCCTATATCTGTCGAAAAATGTGTTCTGTGTAAATTAAACAGAAAAGGGCACTGTGGGCGTCATTGTTGTACTTCTATTTCTACATATAAACTTTGTGAATAAAACATAACATATCTTACAGTTGCATTTTTCTCCCAGTACAAACTATTGAGTATCCTCGTGTATTTTCAATCTCTAGACATATTTTCTCATGCTGGACTCTGTCAAAGACCTTTTTATAGTATTTAAATAACACATAAATATGTTTATGTACTGAATGCTCATCCTGATTTGAAATATTGTTTGTTGTGTTCCGCTCTTCTGTATAAATCTAAATATCGGATTTAGATAAAAATTCGAGACAGGTCTGTAAGATGGCAATTGGAGTTTAATATAGATAAATGTACAGTTACCCACATGGGTAGATCCAATATGGAACATAATTACAGAATGGGGGAGAACAATATTAGAAAGATAGATAAGGAAAGGGACCTAGGGATTATAATAGAGCAAACAGGTAAAGTGAGTGAGCGAGTTCAGGTAGCAGTGAAAAAGGCAAATGCAATGTAAGGTATTATAAAAAGAAATTTTAAACATAGGAGTAAGGAAGCGATTGTCAAACTTAATAAAGCATTAGTTAGACCTAGATTGGAGTACTGTGTACAGGTGCTTATCGTAGAGGAGATATAAACATGCTGGAAAGGATACAAAGAAGAGCAACACAACTGATAGTGGGATTCCAGAATTACAGTTATGAGGAAAGACTCAGAAAAACCGGCCTAGAGTGTCTAGAAAACAGAATAATCCGAGGTAACAATACAGGTTTATAAGATAATCACAGGAAAGGTTAAATTAGACTATAACAAGTTTTTTTTCAAAATACAGCCAGCAACGAAAATAAGAGAGCACATATACAAATTAGCTAAAGAAAGGTCCAAATTGGATATTAGGAAATATTTTTGTAGTCAGAGAGTGGTGAATGCTTGGAATTCATTGCCCCAGGAGGTAGTGGAGGCAGGGACAATTCATGCATTTAAGAATAGGTTGGATGCGCATAGCTTTTTAGAGCAGGGTAATGCAAATGTAACTGGTTGTATACATACTCTGATGAGTCTTCTAACCCAGAATAGAAACGTTAAGTTAAGTTAAATTGTTTATCCTGAATTTATTTGTCTGATGTACGCCCCATTCTTTACAGCAATGCTCACTGATGCTGTCCGTGGCGCTGCTACTGGCATGCATATCAGGTACAGAACACAGGGTCAGCTATTCATAACTAAAATCATAACTGAAATCATATACCAAGGTGATCCTAGATCTCCTATTCGCGAACGATTGCACCCTCAACACTTGCTCAGAAAAAGATATGTAGTCCACCATGACGGAGTTTTCAGCGGCATGCAGTAACTTTGGGGACACGATCAACACTAGAAAAATAGAGGTACTCTTCCAGCCTGCCCCCGGGGAGCCATACATCGAACCAAACATTCATCCACATATCCAACCACCTACACCAACCAAAAATATGGAGAACTAATTCCAAACCAACCTACAGAAATAGAAATGCTATTAACTATGAAGAGCCAAGCTGCAACATAAACAACATCGAAATAAGTACAGAGATCACAGGAATCAGAAGAAAAGACCAACGAGCTGAAAATTTTAGCACAAACAATGATTGAGGAGAAATATAATACCAAAGAATGGACACAGGTGTACACAGATGGTTCAGCAGAGGGGGCAGGCCGAAACGGGGGAGGAGGCATATTCATAAGACACAAAAGTGGAAATATAACAGAAGAGGCCATCCCAACAGGACAGTTGTCCACAAACCTCAAAGCAGAATCGATGGCCCTCCTGCGAGCACTGACAATACTTCAAACAGAAAGGCAACCTCCAACAAAAATAGCTGTATTCACAGACTGCATAGTACTATTAGAGACAATACAAAAAACAAACAACATACCACTGTTATCAGAGATCAGAGCAGAACTGGGAAAACTCCAGAGATCCTCAACAATAGCACTCCAGTGGCTACCCTCCCATTGCGAAATCAAGGGAAACGAGAGAGCTGATGCTCTGGCAAAAGATGGCAGCAAAAAGGCACAATTTAATCATCGAGTACCATACAGAGAAATCAAGAACATCATCAGAAACCAGTATATACACTAATGGAGAGAAGACAGAAACATAAGCAGTACACCAGACCCAATTCACAAACTCATAAGAAATCAACAAACTACCTTATTTCGCCTGAGAACTGGACACTGCAGACTACTAGAACATCTATATCGACTGAAGATCTCACACACCGATAAGTGCCCATGTGGAACAGGATGCCAGAACCCTGAGCATATTCTACAGGAATCCCAATATATAGGGAAATGAGATGCCAGACCTGGCACAGGGTGCGAAGCTGAGACAAAAGCTGTGGGGCAGCCGCTCCGACCTGATGAAGACTACATACTTCATCATGGCTACTGGCCTGCAGATATAGCATGACCAAAAGATCCTGAACGCAAAGAAGAAAGAAAGAAGAACCAACGTCTCCCGTCAGTCGCTAGCTTCACCTATGCAGTATCCTCACTAGAGAGGAGAATATCAACAGTGAGGTCAATAACAGGATTGCTAAGGCAAGCTCTGCCTTTGGGAGATCCAAGCATGCGTCTGAAACGGACAATGCATCAGTATCGCCACCATGATCAAAGTCTCAGAGTTTGAGAAGACACGCCACACCATGTGATGACGCAAACGGTCCTGACTTTTCTTGCACACACCGTGGAATACGCTTCTCTGCCCGGATTGGTCTTAGTGCTTAACTCTGACATTCTTAGCAAGACTAATATGTTGAGCATTCATATACTTCTGAAACAAGTTCCGCTACAATGGACGGGACATGTTGTTCACATGCCAGATAAGCGCATCCCCAAGCAGCTGTTACGAAGAGCTCAAAACAGCTAGATGCTACCGAGGGGGGCAGAAGAAACACTACAGAGACTCATTGAAAGTGCCTCTAAAATGTTTCAATATCGATGTCACCTCCTGGGAGATGCTTGCACAAGATCGTACCACCTGGCGAGCTAGAATCACAGAACGTGTTCAGATCGCAGAGAGTACATCCATCGCGAAGGCTCATCGAAAGCGTGCTGCCCGAAAGAAGAAAAAACCAACACAATGATTCCACAGCCGGCTCCCCGCATGTGTGCCTTGAATATAGCAGGATGTTTCAGTATTGGTCTTTACAGCCATCAGAGAACACATTTCGCAGCGATAATATGATGAAGTCGTCATCTTCGCTTGCGATGGGCAACTATTATTATTCTATCCTGTATAATTTTAAGCAATATCTTAAAGTCGCGATGGTTCTAAAATCTGATTATTTGGCTGCACAAGGTATCTTGGGTAGTGTTATAAAGACATATGCAATCAGGTAGTTGGTATAGATCCCCTTTTGTAGATGCTATTACCGAGAATAGTATACACTCGAATTCCAACAGAACTTCTATCAATCCAATGTTTATTGTATCTTCGCCTTTTGCTTTCTATTTGCGTATTTCTGTTATAGCTTTCTCAACTGCTGATGTGATGATGCTGGGACCGTCATTATTAATTGTCGCCAAACTGAATTTCATTCATCAACGGTGTGTTTTCATGCGATCTGCTTTTCTGCAGAGTTTATGTTTTGGATGTGTTAATTTGTCATCATACTGTATCTTTCGCACACAGAATTGAGCAAAGTAAAATATTTCTGCATATCGTCTTCACTCTCGTACAGTAGGCATTAATTATCTGCAAAAATGAATTCATTTAACCGATCAGCCTCTGTCATATCTTCCTTTGCATTGTTCAGCAGGTTCTCCCTTTTGGTGCGGTAACCGAAAAATAAAAATACCTACCTATATGGCATGTTTGTATCGATGCTTACGGGAGACTACTCTCAGCGCAGATATCAGACGCCTGCTGTAACTTCGAGGAGATAGTCACTATCAATATTATCATACTGTGAGTATGTGATGTTTATGATTGAACTAATGGTACACGTCATTACAAATCCACTAAAACAGCTCCCTATCGCTGCGATTATTAAGTTTACAATACAATTTATATTAAGCTGGGCCTATTTTAAAGTTAATTCAATAGCGGATATTAAATCTCACAAGTAAATTTTTAATTTTTTTTTGTGTGCACTCTGATTTCACTGTTCACCGTAGCAACTAGTGAAAGTAAGTATTACCTGAAGGATGTTCCGAAGTCCATAGTTCATTCAATCGTTGTTATTGTATTGTACTACAATAGTACGCCAGATGTTATTACCAGTAGACAATGTCCCCTCTTAAAACAAGGTTTTTTACGTTTTTCCCACCACATTAAAGTAGACGTCGTTAGTAGAGTAAGTTAAAGTAGACTAATCACTAATCATTTTACAACACTTAATTAAGTTAATTATTTATTAATGAATAGAAAAGTTAATAACTACACAATGTGTGGGACTTGGCAAAATATCTTTTTCTTCGTCGCTCATTCTCAAACTCTCGTTACGGGGACGACGTGGGCTAGTGGTTAAGTAATAAGTGACATGGCTCACAAACAGAAGGCGCTGGGTTCGATCCTCATCACAGCACCGGCGGTTACCCTGGGGAAGCAAACCCTTAGAAAATTCAGGAGGAAGCAGACCCTTACATAAATGCATGCTGAAGTCGGATATATTGGGCCAACAGGCGAAAAATAAAAACTACAGTGCAACGCACACCGCCTTGGAAATTAGAGAAATAAGGCAACACAAAAAAAAACACACAAAAAATGTTTTCGCTAAGAAGCAATAAAAAGGGACTTTGCAAGTAGCAGGATGGATGTTTTCCTGGAGAATGACATGCTTTGTCATTGTGCTGTAGTTTACAGCTTTACTGCAATATTTGCACCTGTTGATCTGACACATCCGGCTTCAGCAGACATTTTTGGGTACCAGGTAAGCCTTCCCTCTTCGATCTCTTCTCCTTAGCCAATCTGCTCTGCTGTAGTCTGTTATCCCACATCACCACGTGGAAGTGTAGAAGGGTCTACAGCTCTGGTTTGCTGTCTCTGATGCTAGTAGTCAGCTTTGGGTCGCTGCAGATCATGCCGGGACAAAATATATATACCCTTCAGCCTGCATAATAAATTCTGGACTTCGGACAAGAAGTACCTTGAACACCACTACAGCACCATAGCCGGCAATAAAGAGGAAGGTCTAGGGCAAAGACATAGAGTGACATACTACGGGATAAAAGCTCTCAGCTCTGACCCCTCCCAAAGTCCCCCAATGCATTAATAAATCCGATGGATCGCCCTGCATTTCAAGAGAGGAAATAGCTAGCAGGTATGTCGAACATTACATTGCAACCTTGAACCGCACTGCCGTCACCAACACATCGAATCTACTCCGCGAGTCTCTCACAGCAACTCCTGACATAGACATCAGCCCAACCCCTCCCACCATCACCACCACCATTGTTGAAGTAAAGACAGCCATACAGAAACTGAAAGATGGCAGCAGAGCTGCAGGGCCTGACAATATTTCGCTTGCGCTTTCAAAGTACGTTCTGGACTTGATGACAACCACCCTGTACTGAATCTTTGCAATGATCTGGAATACTGACCAAGTTCCCATGGCGTGGTGCGATGGAATAATCGTATCTCTAAACAAGGAAAAGGGCTCAGACTGGAATGCGGCAATTACAGGCCTGTTACCCTACTTTCCATCCCTGGAAAGGTCTTTGCGCATGAGCTCCTCTCCAGAATGCAACCCTTGTTGCTGGGTCCCGCGTCTGCTGACATGTGAACAGAAACAAATGTGGGTTGATTGCTATTGCCAGTTGTTCAAAATGTGTTGGTCTAAAAACATGTTGCCGACCACAGTGACAGTAGATGAAACTTGGTTCACCATTATGGCCCAGATTTTTTATTTTCGCAAAACTTAAAAAAAAACAGCTGAAAGGAAATCATTTTGACAGTGATGAAGATGTCATACTGGCTTGTGATAACTGGTTTAGTTAAAAAAATAAGTTATTTTATTCTGAAGGTCTTTTCAATGTCACGCAGATATGGCAGAAATGTATAAATTCAGGTGGTGGCTACATTGAGAAGGAATAAGCACTGTACCAAATTTCAACTTTCTCCTCCTACTCCTTCGTGGTCAGGGTAAAAACTTATGACAAGCCCCTTGTATGTAAATATGTCCGCGCTCACTAGTTCTACATTTTCTATTTTAAATGTTGTGACATTTAATATATTCGCAACCTCCGGCACTCGAGGCGGACACCTTACCTCGAGACCACTGAGTCTCTTTGTTGGCTATATACACTTAGTCTTTCTATTGTGTCTTGAATGTGTTGGTGTGAGTTTTGCAAATAGTGCAATCTCATCTGTGTATTCTAGATCTTCTAGTATAGAAAATAATACCCATCTTATTCCTCTTGGGGTGTCCTCTGGAATGTTGCATCATCCAGTCAATGATAGGAAGAGAATGGTTGATAAGGGGTATCCCAGTCATACTCTGTTTTCACCTCATAAGTTTGGTTTCTCTGTCCAACACTGCATGTAAAATGTGTATATAGAATTTAATGATAGAAATAAAAAGGTAAGGGATACTGAAAGCTCTTAGTATCATCCATAGACTATCCCGGTGTATGTTGTGGAAAGCCTTGTCAAAATTAACCAAATTTATATTAATAAGATAATCAATGGAAGGGATAAATTAAACTAACAAGGTTTTCAAAATACAGCCGCCTACAAGAACAAAAGGGCACAGCCATAAATTAATTAAAGAAAGGTCCAGATTAGATACCAGGAAATATTTTTTTGGTCAGTGAGTGGTGAATGCTTGGAATGCATTACCATAGGAAATAGTGGAGTCAGGGTCAATTAAATCATTCAAGAGTAGATTGGATGCTCGTAGTTAATTTTAGATTCAGTGAATGTAAAAGATGCTGGTTGTACACATACTCAGCAGAGTCTTCTAAACCAGTATAAAGAAGTTAAGTTCAGTTTTTGCCATTCTGAGCATTGATCTATTATGCTTCTGAGGGGGAGACATGTGTCTTTTTACCAGATCTCATTATTATGTACATTGAAACAGTCTAAAATTAGCGCACCAATGGCAAAAAGAAGATTAAGATCTGCGAGGAATAATAATACAAAATGTCACAATCAATATTATGTGTATGATATAGTCAAGTATAACTTTACTTTTAGTAGAATTTAAATTTATGCATGCTCATATTTTCCTATTTCTTTTCATCTCAGTATTAAATATCTTCATATGTTGTTTTACCGACATTTTTCAATGCTATAGTGTATCATGTCTCTCAATTTGGGAATTGAAGTGATAATACCATTCTTGAAAGCTATCTACACCAGTTGATACATACTATGGTTTTGTTAAAATTAATATTTGGTTCTGACAAAGAACTGGGAGACACTGAGTGTGAAGACTACTACACAACTAATCTTATGTTACGCTATGCTAAATATAATATTTGTTCATTACAAGCAACAGCACCAGTCTTGAGTTCTTTTTTCTTCTTCTTTTCATGATTGCTTTATTTCTCAATTCTCTAAGGCGGTGAGCGTTGCACTATGTTTTTATTTTGTGCCTCTCAGCCCAGTGCATATGACTTCGGCACGCATGTTATGTAAGGGTCTGCTTTCTCCCGCATTTAATAAGGGTTTGCTTCCCCAGGGTAATGGCTGGTGCTGTTATGGGGAGCGAACTCAGCACCTTGGAGTTCTGAGCCGTGTCACTTAACCACTCGCCCACACAGTCCTCACTTGAGTTATGATATATCATTGCATATGGCTGTAAATTAAAAGAATATGTCTTTATGTGATGTGTTTAAAGCTGTCACTTACACTGTATTTTTTAGTGAAGAAGAATTGCTATGGTCATCAACCTCACTCTCTTGTCCTGAACTATTAAAGTCCAGCGGCAAAATGTAGTTACAACATCTTGAGAAATGAAAGAAAATGCAGTGGATGTGGATAGCCATTTCATTCAACTTCATTACTTCATAGAGAAGATACTACAGGGCAAGATCCATGGGAAAAGAGGAATTGACGACCAAGACTCACCTTAACATCTCGGACATGCACTGGCATTAAAGTACGTACCTATGAAATGAAGGGAGCTTTAGAGGATAGTGTCAAAAACAGTGAAGTTTATACAAGAGACAATATTGCAGATATAGACATATTTTCAAGCGAACGAAAGAAGAAGAGGAAGAGGTTAGTGTCAAATGTAGAGACATGCTCAGACAAACTTACATCCACCCTTAGGACTGATCATCCAAAGGATAGGGTCAAATGTAGAGACATGCTCAGACAAACTTACATCCACCCTTAGGACGGATCAACCAAAGGATAGGGTCAAATGTAGAGACATGCTCAGACAACCTTACAACCAGCCTTAGGACTGATCAACCAGAGGATAATGTCCAATGGAGAGACATGCTCAGACAATCTTACATCCAGTCTTAGGCCTGATCAACCAGAGGATAGCGTTCAATGAAGAGACATTCTCAGACAACCTTACGTCCAGTCTTAGGACTGATCAACCAGAGTTTATGGTCAAATGGAGAGACATGCTCTGTCAACTTTACAACCAGTCTTAGAACTGATCAGCTAGATAATGGTGTATATTTTGTTTTCTTGACTAAGGAGCAATTGAGCTCAGCATGTTGGATTTGAACCAGTCATTGAGTCCAACATGTTGAAAGTAATGTAAAGAAGCGTGTGGCCTAGGCATTATGAGCTTGGTTTACAATCCCAACATACCAAGTTGAAATCATGTCATGCTCAGATCGACCATGTCATAGGTTTTTTCATGGTATGCCAACTTCTCCCAGTCTACCCTGCTGTAAATAGGTCCCCGGCAAATTAAGGATCTGGAAAATTTCGGATCTCCCACAGGAGCTTCAGAGTTTGTGCTCTGTCGTTGTTATTTTCGGCAATGAATAGAACTGAGATACTTAACTAGAGAAGAGCAAGTCATCATCTTCAGACTGAGAACTGGGCATAACAGACTCAAGGGTCATCTTTACAACAAAATGAGGATTGCGACAGATGACAGGTGCCCATGTGGGGAGCATATCATGACCGTGGAGCACATCCTGCAAAGCTACATGCTCACGCAGGAAAAGAGAGAACAATACTGGCCTCATGAGACAGATATGAGACAAAAGCTGTATGGAGATGAAACAGCCTTACAAACAACGGTTTCCTTTGTAAGAGAAACCGGAACCTTGAACTGAGGATGAACGACAAATAACTGAGCACATATGGGAGCACCCAGTTGCAATGAAGTCGGTACTAATAGTCATTTTCCATTTTATTAAATGTTGAGAGATCAGGTTTAATGAAGAATCTTCCACTAGATGAACATAATTTATCTATTGTCTGCATTGCATAGGTGAGTGGGAGGACTTCCATGGTCAAGATGGAGAAACAAAAGGACATTATTGTTATTGGCGCTGGTATTTCTGGTCTGGTTGCTGCCAAAACTCTTAAGGAGGATAATTATGATGTGACAATCATAGAGAGGTCATCGGACATTGGTGGTCTCTGGACTTACAGAGAAAATGACTATGGAGTAATGAGCTTCACTCATATGTAAGTCTGTCTTAATCTGTGCACATCTGTCTTAATATAACTTTTGTATACGTAAGTTCATATTGGTACTGTCAAGATAGGGGGCAGAACGATTACCAACCTTCGTTCTGCAGATGACATCAGTGGGTTGGCGGACACAGAAGCAGAACTCCAGGAATGGGTCAGAAGGCTTGATGAAACAGTGATTGAATATGGTATAGAGATTAACGCTGGAAAGATAAAATTAATGACCAACAACACCGAGGGCTTTAGCAGCAGGATTAAAACTACTGGCCAGGAACTCGAAGTGGTCGACCGTTTTAAATACCTGGGATTGATTGTCAGTGAAGGATCAAAATGTGCGGTTTTGCCAGAATAGCACAGACAATAGCGGCGCTAGCACGGCTTAACAAAATCTGGCAACTTAAACGGTTAGCAATATGCACGAAAATCGAAAATCAGATTAATGCGTACATTAGTCCTGTCAATATTCATCTATGCTTGTGACACATGGACAACTACAGGTGACCTGCAGCGTAGAATACAGGCCTAGAAGATGAGATGTTTCTGAAGACTTCTAAACGTCACATACAAAGATTGAGCTACAAATGAGGAAATACGAGAAAGAATTACAACGGCAATAGGGCCTTTTGAAGACTTCTTGGCAACTGTCAAAAGAAGGAAACTCGCTTGCATCGGTCACATATCGAGATCAAATGGTCTTGCAAATATGATCCTGCACGGGGAGGTGCAAAGAAGATGATGAAGAGACTCCCAGAAAGAGGTGGGAGAACAACATAAAAGAATGGGCCAATCTCCGACCAGAAGAGACACTAGCAGTGACTGCTGACAAAGAAGAATGGCGTGGGGTTGTGAGGATGTCTTCATGTGTGCCCCAATGACCTCACTGGTTACAGGATGACCTGACCTGACATGTAAGTCTGTCTTAATCTGTGCACATTTGTCTTACTTTTTTATATTTAATTCTGTCTTAGTTGTTGGCATGTGCACTTTTGTGTACATTTGTGATATGTAGGTCTGTATAAGTCTGTCTTAGTCTTTGATATGTAGGCATGTCTTAGTCTTTGAATGTAAGTTTGTCTTATTAGTCTTTGAGATGTGAGTCTGTCCGAGTATTTGTTATGCAAGTCTGTTTTAGTCATTAGTCTTTAATTTGTAAGTTTGGAGGCCTAAATATAGATGGGGAAAGGCTCACCGATCTACGCTTTGTGGACGACATTGTGCCCATCAGCCACACTGTCGAGATCGGTAGAAATGTTGGAAAATGGATGAACAAAAAGAAAACGCAATGTCTCCGAAAACCATACTGCCAAAAATGTGAGATCAAGCTGCTAAATGAGCCTGTCGAAGATGTCAAAGCCTACAAATAAATGTCACCCACACCCTAGACCGGGAAATCTTCAGACGAAGAGCTGCAGCCTGGTCTAGCTTCAATACTATAAAGCCTATACTCCTGCAGCTGAAATACACCATCAATTCAATTCTGCGGTGCTACCAGCCATGACTTATGGATGCAAAATGTGGAATCTATGCAACGCAGATGCCGAGAAACTACGAGTTACCCAGCGAGCTATGAAAAGACGCATCCTCAGGATCTTGATCAGAGATCGAATCCACTATATTGAAATCAGAGAATACACTCTATTTTGAGGCATTGTGCAGACTGCGTTGTCTCACAAATACCACTGGACTGGCCACGTGGTGCACATGCCAGATAACAGATGGACACTCAGAACGACGTTTTTGTTGGCCACACGGTCACCCACCCATACGATGGCGAGATGAACTGCTGAGAGACCTATGTCCGAAATGGTACAACACAGCGTAAGATTGGACTGCATACATGATATTTTTGGCTACCTCGCATAAACCGCCGAACTGAAAGTCGAGAATATTGTATTGTATTATAAGTTTGTCTCAGGTTTAAATATTAGTTTGTTTGATTATTTTATATGTAAATCTGTCTTAGTTATTAATCATTGATATGTAAGTCTTAAGTCTTTGATAAGTAAGTCTATTAAGATCATCACTCTTCTCTCTACTCTTCTTACCTCACACTCTCTTCTTCTTCATTCGTTCTCAATCTCCCACTACCAAACACTGAAAGGGCTTAAGTAGCAGAATGAAGTCCAAAGAACGGAATGCGTTGTGTCGTAGTTTACAGCTTGGCTGCGATATTTGCACCTTTCGGTCCAACACATCCGACTTCAGCAAGCATTTTTTGAGTAGCGGGTTAGCATTCCCTCTTTGATCCCTTCTCCTTAGCCAGTCTGCCCTGCTGCAGCCTGTTATCCAGGATCACCACGTGGAGGTGTAGAAGGGTCTTGGCAGCTATGGCTCGCTGGCCCTGATGTTAGCAGTCAGCTATGGGTCGCTGACCACTGCAGCTCATGCGCTGCTCAGCATCTTGATCCCCCCTCACACTCTATTTCATTGCACTCTGTTAAACAATCACACTCTTACACAACTTTGAGACACGCCCTCAGGGTGAGACCCTTCCATTGCACTTTGGTGGGGTTGACCTCTGAGATCGCACTAACTAGCATAGGTATATACAGACACACGCATCCAAGCACTGGTTAATACGTCCTGATATCACCTATTAGACTGCGGTCTGTGGTGGAAAGGGTCATGCCTCTGCCAGTAGATTACAGAGAGACAAACCTTTAAACCGGGTAGAGGAATGCACACTGCCTTGGGGAATAGAGAAATAAGGCGAACGCAAAAAACCAAAAAACACCACATACTACTCGTAAACAAATCAACCTGCTACCTTGCAGTCACCACCAGATGATGGAAAAGCTATGAGAGACAACCCAGAATACATAACACAACCCGGTCTGCCGAAGACAGAGTGTGTTGGCTACAGCCCAGACACTGTGAACAATTAAGACACACACGCATCTACATGCATAGAAAAAAATGCCTGAATGCAGAAGAACATCTGAGAGGACCATGAAAAAACCCAAGCCATTCCCGGCATGTCAAACCAAGCGATTTGAACCTAGTACATTAAGATTATAAGCCAAGCTCACAACCGTGAGTCTCATTTAATCCCTTTCTTTCTATAGTCAGTAATATTACTTAGTTAAACTATATGTTCTCTCTATAAACAGTAATGTCAGCAAGTACAACTATGCTTTCTCGGACTTCCCCTTCCCTGAATCTGTACCTGACTACCCCCATCACTTGGACATGGCCAAATATATAAAAGACTATGCCACCCACTTTGGACTTAATGAACTGGTCCACTTTAACTTGCAGGTAGACAGCATTGAACAAATGGGTAAGTCCACTATGTGACAGTGTACAGTAGTTAGTTTTATCACACTGACAAACCCCTTGTAACCTTAGATCCAAATTTTCAGTGGTAATGTATGAAAGAGAAGGTGAATGCCATTATACATTTTGGGAAAGTGTAATCTTTTTTGTGTCATCTGTTGGACCATTGTTACTTTCAATCTGTGTCTCTGTAGTGTGTCATTAACGCTGCCAACTATCTTTTTCTTGGTCTTTCTCATGCTCTGAAGCCTAGCTGTCTGGTGTTTTGGGCCCAGCTGTTTGAAGACATTTTTGTCATGTGTGCAAGCTATTTAATTATCTGTCTGGATTTAATTGTCTGTCTGTATGTGTTCCCGCTTTCTCTCGGACTACAGACTATCTTCTAGTGACCCTGACCACTTTATTGTTGTTTAATGCCAACAATGAGTAAGTTTACTCTTTTGTGTGCCCTGAAAAGAACATTGTGGTGAGTTGTAGTAGCTTTCCTCACATCCCGAGCTTGCTGATAAAGGTATACCATGGTCCTCCAGGTGGTTGTGCTATGCTTGGCTGCATCACTACTTACCGGGGATCACGTCAATGCACATCTTGTTTGCTAGACTGCCTAAAAAACTGCCTGTTTCCAGGGAACTCTACATGGAAGAGAGATTGTAGTCTTGGTCAGTGTATTGTGCCTGACCTTGACACAACGTTCTGGTTATTATGTTACTAGCATTTCAGTTCCACCCTTACCACTTTAGCAAGTATCTTATTTGACCTGTTGAAGGTTTTAGTTTTGTAGTTTGGTCTTGGGTGAGGTTCATGTCTGGCACTTCTTCTTCGTACGCTTACAGACGTCAACTTGAATATCTCTAAATGAAAAAAGCAGTGGTCCACCTAAGGTCATCGGTATCTCCATAGAGCTTGTCTTGGATTGGGACAGGAGATGGCCAAATGTGCATTCTCTGTAACTCATATGTTGGACACTTCTGCAGCAGATGTTCAGCAGTCATTTTATCAGTGCCTCAGACACATTCATTGGTATATCCCTATTTGAATTTGTTGAATAGATGGTATAGTAACTCACTATTGCATGTGCACATTCGTAAAATCACCACTTGTTCGGCTCTAATTAGCCTGTAGTAAGCGTCATTTTGTTGTTCTTCTGGATGCTCCGCGAACCACTTGTTCTTGTATCTGCATCTGATAAACTCCTGATATCGTCATAAGTTTTACATGTATTAGGTCGAGACAGCATTCTGCCTTCTCTTGCCAACCTCCTGATTGCCAAGAATGTTGCAATGAGAAGAAATTCACTGAATCACCACTCTCATGAATCTGGAACATAGTTTAGTGATTACCCCTTTTAGAATTTTCTTTGGGGCTTCTAAGTGCTGCTACCACAGATAGTAGTGCATTTGTGAAAAGTATCACATGTTTCTCTGTGTTTTATTTCATTGTAAGTTACTTGTGCAGCAGTTTTCAAGAACTCTGACTCTGCTCTGAAGTCAACTTGAAAATTGTCTGGTTACCACTGAAAACCTTCTTTCAGTGTTGTTATTTAGGTCTATCTATTTCTAGGGTAGTATTTCTCTATGTATTTCTCAGTTATGTCTTTTCTTTTGTTTCTAACTGGCTGTTCTTGTTCACAATGCCAGGCACGCTATCTATCAGATCTGGAAAGCGCTGTTTTCTTCAGGTGAGGAGCATGTGAGTACTGCAGATGGGCGTTATTTGTGCTGAGCCAATCATATAATCTGTTCTCTACTTCTCTGTAACTGATGCCACAAAGTTGCGCAGTTTTAGTCTTTTCCTTTCCAAGTCCATTTATTCTCCGGTACATTGGATGATCAATCAGCTTTCTGAATTTCTCGCCTTGTTGTTGGGCCCTGCCGTCTCTTCTGTCCTTCATTGGTTGTAGGTAATAGTTCATTAATGGGTGTGGACTTCATACCCACATGTTATGATTCTCATTGGTTGGCTTGGCTTCGTTCGTTCTCAATCTCCAGCTACCAAACCCTGAAAGGGCTTGCGTAGCAAAATGTAGTCCAGAGAACGGAATGTGTTGTGTCGTCGTTTACAGCTTGACTGCGATATTTGCATCTTTCGGTCCAACACATCCGACTTCAGCAAGCATTTTTTGAGTACCTGTTTAGCATTCCCTCTTCGATCCTTTCTCCTTAGCCAGTCTACCTGTTGCAGCCTGTTATCCAGGATCACCGCTTGGAGGTGTAGAAGTGTCTTGGCAGCTTTAGTTTGCTGGCCCTGACGCTAGCAGTCAGCTATGGGTCGCTGACCACCGCAGCTCATTCACTGCTCAGCATCTTGATCCCGATTCTCATTGGTTGATTCTAGACTACTGATTTTGTCAAAGTTTGATTTCGCTGCTTTTATCCACGCCACAATGTCATATTCCAAGACTGGTGACATATTTCCAGTGTACAGCTTCTGAAAAATATGCATATCTGCTCCCCATGAAGTGTCATCAAGTTTTTTCATGGTGGACATTTGTTGCCTTGATCGAATCTGGCTTCGCTCAATCTTCGCGTCTGTGTCAGACGCTTATGAAAGATAATACCCTAATAGTTGTATAACTGATAACAGAGAGTTGCCTTTTTTGTTTCCATTGGAATGTGTTGGTAATGGTGATAGTTGACATACCACCACATTTGCATTTTGAGTTATTGCTTCCATATTCCTGTCCATTTTTCCCATTAGCTGTGAACATGCTTTCTTATGATGTCTAAAACCTCAAACTTAATGAAGTTCTGTGTTATGGACCTGGATATGGAGTTGTCTTCCTGCTGTGCTGAATGTAATTAATTTATATTGTGTTTGTTTTATATTATTATAATATTCTTCTTCTTCTTGATTATCTTATTATATTCTCCTCAGCATTTGTCCTGAAAAAGGCTTAATGTTGTGTCGTAGTTCACAGCGATATCTGTGCCTTTCGGATTACACATCCAATTTAATCCGACTTTTTTGCATAGTAGGTTTGCTTTCCGACCGTGATTTCTATTCTTTTAGTCAGACTACACTAGGGCATCCTGTTTCAGTCCAAATAGGGTCTTGGTTGGCTCTGATTCGCTGACTCTGATGCAAGAAGTGAGCTATGAGTTGCTGGCTGTTGTCAGCCCATTCATTGTGTGCATCTTAGGCTCTATATTATATATAACAAAGGCAAAGGTCGCCGCCCATCGTAGACGATGATGGCATAATTTATTTGCTAGCGCAATTTTTAGTAAATATTAACTGCGCTACTTTTTATCCTCACTCTCTCGTCTCGAGCCGCCCAACCTCAGTGGCAAGTAAAGGACAAGACGACTATGGGGCGACTACGAGATGCAGGGGACTCCGCATCAAGCACCTATGAAAAAGACGGCGGAGTCCGGAGTCGAACCCACACCACCTGATCACGAGGCCGACGGCTTAACCACTTCGCCACGGAATCTCACGATTATTATATAACACAAGGCATAAAAACATCTATTCCCGACCCCAACTTCATCTCACATGGGCATCTCATTTAAGGATAAGCGTGCAGACAAACAGGTGGTTGGGCTGTTATGTTTTTGCATGATGAAGGTGCTGCATTCTTTTAGCTTTTATCCTGGCAACTATTGGGTAGGAATTTTGACACCTTTAGAATTTTTGTCAAAACAGTAGTTATAGACCAACTCTTTTTGATTTACAGCTGCTACTTTTATATGCACAGCGTGTGGGAACAGCGTGGTATAGTAGTTAAGTGATGATCCAGCTCACAAACCTAAGGTGCTGATTCACTCCCTAATCACAGCACTGGCTGTTACCCCGGAGGAGCAACCCCTTAGAAAATGCAGGAAGAAGCAGACCCTTACATAAAATGCTTGCCGAAGTCGGATGCACTTTGCTGACAGGCACACAAAAAATAAAAACATATTGCAAGCACACCACCTTGGGGAATAGAAAAATAAGGTGAATGCCAAAAAAATTTTTTAAATATGCACAGCGTGTGCACAGAAGCTCCGAGTATATTGTCTGTCTCCGATCATACCTCCCTAGAGACCAGAGAATGCTTGGAGCTTGTGGTGTTTTAACCACCCACCATTTCACACCTTTGTTAATTTCTTCAGAGTTACTTCTCAGCAATAGTGACATCCGCACATGTCGATCAATCAATCAAAACCTTCCACCTCGCTGAGAGCGCAGGTCTTTAACAAATGCACACCACATCCATCTGTTCTGTGCTGTTCTGATTCATCTGATACTCTACTGTTATTGCTGAATAAATGCCCAAAATGAGTAAGAATGCTGTTTTGTACACTTTAAAAAGGGCGTTAGGTGGTGGGTTGCAGTAACTTTCCTTAATCCTGAACGGGGATGATGAGGCTAACGTCTGGTCAGGCAAAACACACTGATCAAATAATGTTAGCCAGTGTCAGGAGAAATATACTGGCCAAGACCCTCACCTGACCACATCATTGGTCATCCTGGACAATAGTCTGGCTAACAAGGTGAGGTTCGACGTGATCTCCGTAGTAGTGAGTGACATGCAGATGAAGCCAAGCATAGCACAACCGCCAGGAGGACCCCAGTCCACCTTCATCAGCATGCTCGAGATGTGAGGAAAGGTGCTGCAACCTGTCACTTAACGTCCTTTTCAGGGCGCACATAAGAGTAACCTAGTCATTGTGGGCATTCGAAACAACAACATCCCAAGCGTGCTGATGTATGTAGACTTGGGTCCTCAAGTTAGTTGTCCTATGCTTAGGCTTCATCTGTGTGTTGCTCACTACTAAAGGCATCATTTCGATCACCCACCTTGTTAGCCAGGCTGCCATAAAACAGCCCTTTTCCAGGAAGAACTGTGTGAATGTGAGGTAGGGGTCTTAGTCAGTATATTTTACATGACCCTGACTAACATGTCTGATCAGAATGTTTTGCCTGACCAGACATATTCTTCTCTTTCCACTCTACTATGTAAAACATATTATAACATTGGTGTTAAGTTTCACTTCCCATCAGCATTGTGTTCATTTTTTTGTCCACTAATATCATTTTGTTGGCTCTGATTTAGCTTTCCAAAATAAATTCCAATAGGATCTGGCCGATGTGTGGTAAGCTGTTGAGTCATGAGATAGAGATGTGTCTTGTGACCTTTCCTGATCTTGTCATGTTTCAGCAGGGGGCAAGTGGAAAGTGACATGCAGTAAGGTCAAGAATGATAGACAGACAAATGTGGAAACAGATAACAAGGTCGTCTTTATTTGTGCCAATGTTGCGGTCACAACTGGCCATCATGCCAAGCCAAACTGGCCAAAATTCAAAGGAGAAGATAGTTTTTCTGGTAAAAATGTCTGTTTATATTTTTGTTTGAGAAGATAGTTGTCCTTGTAAATATCAGCCTGTTTATATTATTGTTTTGGAAGATAGTTTTCCTTGTAAAATCAGCCTGTATTATTATTTTGGAAGATAGGATTCCTTGTAAATATCAGCCTGTATATATTGTTGTTTTGAAAGATAAGTTTTCTTTGTAAATATCAGATTATTTATATTATTGTTTTGAAAGATAGTTTTCTTTGTAAATCTCAGAATGTTTATATTATTGTTTTGAAAGATAGTTTTCTTTGTAAATATCAGATTATTTATATTATTGTTTTGAAAGATAGTTTTCTTTGTAAATCTCAGAATGTTTATATTATTGTTTTGAAAGATGATAGTTTTCTTTGTAAATATCAGATTGATAATATTATTTTTTAGGAAGATAGTAAACACCCTAAATATTAGACACAAATAACTGATCAGATCTGCACAGTTTCACATTATATATTTTTTTAGTCAGAGAGTATTGCAATGCCACAGGAAGTAGTGTTGGCAAGGACAATTAATGCATTTAAGAATATATTGGATGCACATAGCTTTTAGAACAATGAAATGTAAATGAACCTGGTTGTATACAGACTCTAGAGAGTCTTCTAAACCAGTAGAAAGACGTTAAGTTATTATGATATGAAAATCATCAAGAGCTGATGCTCAGGGATGATGGATGATCAGGTCGAGTAGGACTAAAAGGATGAATCAGGAGAATGTATAACCAGTGTGGCCAAATATGCAGCAGGGAATGAGCCAGTGGCTCATAACTGGCTGTTTGCATCATGATCAGTGATCTATAACTGATCAATACCCTATTCTGCCTCCGAGTGATGGCCCTGGAAGCAGACTGAAGCCATGCAGCCTGACTAAGAGATTAGGGATTGAATAGGGAAGGCAAATCCATTCCCCAAAATACCGTACTGAAATCGGTTGTAACGGGCTGAAAGGCACAGATATCGTTGTTAGCTACAACATAACATCACAAACGTCCTTTTCAGGATGAATGTTGAAGAAGTATAACCATTGTGCTACAGGACATGTATATCTCTATGCCATCTAATGAAAAAGATACAAACAAATGGCCATCCAAAAGACAACATCAACCTCTTGAAATGGAGAGATCAAAGCACCATTTTCTGGCTTTGAGTTCAACATATTCAACTTAACAAGTGCCGATTGTGCACTCATCCCTACAAAACTGTTGGACATCTATTTGGGTGGCTGGCGCTTGTGGTATTAGGAAAGAACTTTTTCCTCCGAGACAGACAAATTACTTACCTTCCATGTCCAAGCACCACTTTATACAGTATGCATCCAGTATTCAGTATGGGGAGTGTGTAGCCTAGTCGACAGTGAGCTTGCTTGCTAAGACTGGGATTACAACCACACCAGAGTTTGAAATCACGGTGGACAGAAAAACATCTGTGCGTGGGTTTGTTCTTGGTACGACCGCTCCTCCAGTCGACCAAGCTGTAAATTGGTACCTGATGCATGTTTGGGGAAGGTATAAACAACAAGGAAGGGAACTGGCCACCCCAGCTCACATAGGCTGTGGCTTAGTCCATGAAGAGCTACATTGGGCTAGTCATAAGTCTTTACTCTAACCACAAAGGAATAGGAAAGTTGACACTGCTTATTCCTACTCAATGTAGCCACCACCTGAATTTATATATTTCTGCCATCTCTGCGTGATCTTGTAAAGACCTTCAGAATAAAATAACCTATTTTTCTAACTAAACCAGTTATCACAAGCCAGTATGACATCTTCGTCACAATCAAAATAATTTCTTTTCAGCTGTTTTTTAAGTTTTGGGAAAAGAAAAAAGTCTGATGGAGCTAAATCCGAAAAATATAGTGGGTGTGGAAGAATCTCAATATTCAAATCATTGGCTGTTTGCAGCACAAGCCTTGCTTTATGGGAGGGCGAGTTGTCTTGAAGCAAAAGCAGAATTTGAGTGTGCGCTGTCTCTCATTTTCTGGTCACAGTCTTTCTTAGTTTGGTAAGGAGATCCGCATAATATTGCCCATTAAACTTGTTGCCATGAGGCAGGTAATCTTTTAATGTGACACCTTTGACATCCCAAAAAAACAGTCAGCATCACTTTTCTTGCAGATTTCTGTGCTCTTGGCTTGACATGTGTTGGTGAGCCCGGGGTTTTCCACTGCATGCTGGAAATTTTGTATTCTGGTTTATAATGGTGAACCCAAATCTCATCTACTGTCATCATGGTTGGCAACATGTTTTTCGACCGACACATTTTGAGCAATTGGCCACAGCAATCAGCCCTTGTTTGTTTCTGTTCACATGTCAGCGGATGCGTGACCCAGCGGGCACACACTTTTCTCATGTTCAGTCTGTTGTGTAAAATTCTAAAAACTGTACTTTCATTCAGTTTTGCTGACCTAGATATCTCTGCAATTGTCATTTTCCTATCCTGGTCAATGATTTTCTTCACTCTTGCAGCATTTTTATCACTGGACTCTGACGATGGTCTTTCTGATCTTGAAGGATCAACAAAATGGGAACTGCCACACTTAAACTGCCAACACCAGTTTTTTTACAGAAGCATATGAAGGACATAATTCCTCAAACACTGGTTCCATCTCCCTGTGTATACCTGAAGGTGTTTTTCATTGCAACATCAAGAATTTTATCACAGTTCTGGCCTTTGATTTCTCCATTGTTCTGACAAACCGTTAGAGTAGCACATCTGGTCAATAAGGTATGTTGCACCATACCGGGTAAACCCGTCAAGGAGGGAAAATCATACTTTTAAAGTCCAGTACAAATTGAATGAGCTACAGGGATCAAGATGCTGCAGCGGTCAGCGACCCATAGCTGACTGCTAGCATCAGGGCCAGCGAACTATAGCTGCCAAGACCCTTCTACACCTCCACGTGGTGATCCTGGATAACAGGCTGCAGCAGGGCAGACTGGATAAGGAGAAGGGATCAAAGAGGGAATGTTAACCCGCTACTCAAAAAATGCTTGCTGAAGTCGGATGTGTTGGACCGAAAGGTGCAAATATCGCAGCCAAGCTGTAAACTACGACACAATGCATTCCGTTCTCTGGACTACATTCTGCTACTTAAGCCCTTTCAGGGTTTGGTAGTGGGAGATTGAGAACGAACGAAGAAGAAGAAGAAAGAAGAAGAATGAGCTACATATGTGGTAAATTTCCACTTTCTCCTCCTACTCCTTCATAGTCAGGGTAAAGACTTATGACAAGCCCCTTGTATCTTCATCCCTGACGACAATTGTTGCCATTGAACCCACCTTTACCTTTACCAGTATTCAGCAACATGGATTGCATTGTCAATTGCCTCCGGCATGCCGCACCTATTGCATATTTCCTGGAAGTTGAGGAAGGTCATCAGGCGGTCTGGGTTCTGTTTTGCGCCACAGTCACATGTGTCATCATCTCTGTATCCCCGTCGTTTCATATTCCTTTTGCACAGTGATACACTAGTTCGGAGTCTGTTCAGCGACTTCCATGTTGTGTATTGTAGATGATGTCTGGGGGCGGGTTCCTCCCAAAGTTCCATCTCTGATACCTGCATCAATTCGTGCCATCTCTCGATACAGCATTTTCATGGTTTGTCTGTATGAGCTGTGTTGATTTTAGAAAGCTATGTCTAGATTTGAGTCTTGTACTCTGTACCTGATGTCCAAACATTGGGTGCCTTGGGCCATGCTCCTGTTTTTCTCGTTTGATTTCTGCTGCGATACTTCTTCGAATCTTGGGTGGTACAATACCAATTATAGGGTATATTTTATCAATTGGGGTGGGTTTTAGGCACCCTGATACTATCCGACCCACCTCATTTATTGCTATATCAACTAGTTTCCTATTGCCAGACAAATAGAACTCTCTGTATGTAGCTAAACAATAGCTTAGCAATACTTGTAGATACCACTAAATGGTATTTGGCCAAAGGACAGGGGTCCATAGGCTGTTGGATCAACAACCAACCAACCAAATGTTGTTGTTTAATGCCCACAATAAGTAGGTTTACTCTTTTGTGCGCCCTGAAAAGGACATTAAGTGGCAGGCTGTAGTAGCTTTTCTCACATCCCGAGCATGCTGATGAAGGTGGACCACAGTCGTCCAGGCGGTTGTGCTATGCTTGGCTTCATCTGCGTGTCACTCACTACTACGGAGATCACATCAATCCACAACTTGTCAGCCGGGCTGCCGTGAAAAGAGCCTGTTTTCAGGGAAAGCTACATGGAAGACTAATAGTGGTCTTGGTCAGTATATTGCCCATGATGTAACGTCCTGGTCAGTATGTTGTGCCTGACCAGACTAGCATCTCAGTTCCCCAAACCAATCAATGAAAGAGAAAGAGCCCCTTTGAGCCTGTTTTAGGGCATTGGCATCAGTTGTGTTAACCAGTAACGTGTATGTTTTTTGTATGTATATGTGTATTTATCCACATGTTGTCTGTATACCTGTGTCTGCCCATATTTATGTATGTATATTTGAATATGTGTATCTACCTGTTTGTTAGTTAATTGTCTATCACAAGCGAAGATGGCAAAACACAGGTTCTTAAAATGTGCACCTTTGTTGGTTTGCCGGTATTCTGTGTAAGTTTTGTCAGGTTGTGTTTTTAATATAGCAATGTAATTACCCTGTGATCATATAATCTATTCTTGAATGCATTAACTGACCCTAACTCTACCATAGTCTGTGGCAATGCATTCCAAACATTCACCACTCTCTGGCTGAAAAAATGTTTCCTGATATCTAATCTGGACCTGCCTTTTAATAATTTGAAGCTATGCCCTATAGTTCTTGTAGTCGGTTGAACTTTGAAAAACTTGTTATAGTCTAATTTATCCTTTCCATTGATTAATTTATAAATCTGTATTGTCACCCCAAATTCTTCTCTGTTTCTAGACACTGCAGACCAGTTTTTCTAAGTCTCTTCATAACTATAATTCTGGAATCCCATGATCATTTTTGTAGCTCTTCTTTGTATCATTTCTATCCTATATTTACTCTATAATGATGATGATATAATCCCTTTAGCTGTGATCTGGCAGCTCTTGACAGCCCAATGCTTCCCGGACAAAAGCACACATCCTACTCAATTGTTGTAGTATGTGTAGAGTGTGTTGTGCATGGGGGGAGCAGCAGGTTCCGTAGATCGGCCAACCCTGTGCACAAAGTCAGGAGGTCAACTGACTCCTAGTGGTCGTGGTAGAATCTGCAACTTGGTTCACGTAGTGGGTCTAATCTATTCAGATGTTTGTTGAGAGGGGCATAACCTGTTCTCAGCTTGAAGATCAAACTCTGGTTTCTTCGTTTCCGTTTCTTGACTGGGTCCTGGGGATCTGGTTTTACTTGGTGCTACTCTGTGATAAGGACTCCACACCTGAATACAGTACTCCAATTTAGGTCTCACCAATGATTTAAATAGTTTGACTATCACTTCCTTGCTTCGATGTGTAATGTTTCTTTTAATCATACCCACCAGCATATGCTTCTATGTATGTATGTATGTATATTTGTGTGTATATATTCATGTGTATGTCTGCACATACGTCTATGTGTTAGTATATTCTGCTTCAACTGTGTTTTCTTTCATTCCCAGGCAAGATCATTCACTCTGTAGACTACAAAGACAGTGTCTACAATGGCTGTGTTGGCAAGCGAGTCTTGGTAGTGGGGATTGGAAACTCTGCAGTCGATGTGGCTGTGGACCTTGCCACATTGGGCAGGTGAAACATTACTTACTGAATAGACCTGCTTCTGTTTTGTTCTGTTTTTTTCCCCCCACCACATGTGTACTTTGATTAGATAATTGAGAAATGCAAAAGGCTGAAACACTGTCTTACCAAACAACAATAACAGACAATGAAAATTGTTGGGGTGTTTTTTTGCGTTCGCCTTTTTTCTCTATTTCCCAAGGCGGTGTGCATTGCACTACGATTTTTATTTTGTGCCTGTCGGCCCAGTGCATCCGACTTCGGCGTGCATTTTATGTGTCGGACTGAAAGGTGAAAATCTCGTAGTCAAGCTGTAAACTAGTGACACAACACGTTCCGGACTACACCCTGCTACTTGCACAGTCCTGTTCAGGGCCTGGTAGCGGGAGATTGAGAACAAATGATGAAAAAGGTGTGTTATAGACTATGGTTATGAGAGAAGCCTGATACAGACTGACAAATTTATAAATGAAAAAGGTTTGGTTTTTGTGTGTTTTAGACTACGGTTATGAGAGAAGTAATACAGACTGGGAAAATTTTGGAGTGAAAAAGGTGTGATTTTTGGGGAATACCATCACACTGTAACATTAAGGGAAACAAGAAGATCAGCTGTCTAGCCAAAGGGGGAGCGAAACTGATACAAGAAGAATACCTGCTCAACTACGAAGAAGCAAAAGCCACAATTGAAGAACAATATAAGGTAAAGTGACAGGAAGAAAGCCCAAATAACTGGCAGATGCCGGATACTACCAACTGTCTAGAAAAGACCAGGTTTCTTCATCTCCCAATTGGCCATAAGAGAGTGAGACATGACCTGTACAACAAATTCAAAAACTGTCTAGAAAAGACCAGGTTTCTTCATCTCCCAATTGCCCATAAGAGAGTGAGACATGACCTGTACAACAAATTCAAAAACTGTCTAGAAAAGACCAGGTTTCTTCATTTCCCAATTGCCCATAAGAGAGTGAGACATGACCTGTACAACAAATTCAAAAACTGTCTAGAAAAGACCAGGTTTCTTCATCTCCCAATTGGCCATAAGAGAGTGAGACATGACCTGTACAACAAATTCAAAAACTGTCTAGAAAAGACCAGGTTTCTTCATCTCCCAATTGCCCATAAGAGAGTGAGACATGACCTGTACAACAAATTCAAAAACTGTCTAGAAAAGACCAGGTTTCTTCATCTCCCAATTGGCCATAAGAGAGTGAGACATGACCTGTACAACAAATTCAAAAACTGTCTAGAAAAGACCAGGTTTCTTCATCTCCCAATTGCCCATAAGAGAGTGAGACATGACCTGTACAACAAATTCAAAAACTGTCTAGAAAAGACCAGGTTTCTTATCTCCCAATTGCCCATAAGAGAGTGAGACATGACCTGTACAACAAATTCAAAAACTGTCTAGAAAAGACCAGGTTTCTTCATCTCCCAATTGGCCATAAGAGAGTGAGACATGACCTGTACAACAAATTCAAAAACTGTCTAGAAAAGACCAGGTTTCTTCATCTCCCAATTGGCCATAAGAGAGTGAGACATGACCTGTACAACAAATTCAAAAACTGTCTAGAAAAGACCAGGTTTCTTCATCTCCCAATTGGCCATAAGAGAGTGAGACATGACCTGTACAACAAATTCAAAATAGGTACCATCAGCCTATGTTACTGTCGCCTGGCAAACATGACAGCAGTACATGTACTTCGGGCTCACAGATCTCAGGAGAAGGATGTGGCCCATCCACAATCCTCTCTAGGGGAAACTGTACACGGGTATTGAGACCACGAAAAAGACCAAACTTTATTGTAGAATAAATCCTCTTCTTCATACACTTTCAGGGGTCGACTTGAATTTGTTCAAAGAAAGCAGCGGTCATCCTGAGGCTGTCGTCACTGCCATAAAGCTTGTCTAGCGTTGTGATGACTCACTGGTGATGACCACATATGCTTTTTCTGGTCCTACTTTTGCAGTAGATGTTCAGAGGCCATTTTCCCAATACCACAGGAGCAATTGTCAGTAGTACATATCTTCAGTTGATTGAATAAATGGTACGCTGAGCATTTGCTGCAAAACTGCCCGACATATGAGGATCAGATAGAGCAGATGTGGCCATCACCAGTGGCAACACTAGACAAGCTCTATGGCAGTGTCGACAGCCTCAGGATGACGGCTGCTTTTTTCGAAAAAATAATGGTTACTGTCTGACTGCGTACGAAGAAGAAGAAGAAGAAGAATATATGGTACCTCAGTTTGTTGTGGCTTGTGTATAATAAATGATCAGAGAAGAAGAAGAAGAAGAATATATGGCACCTCAGTTTGTTGTGGCTTGTGTATAATAAATGATCAGAGAAGAAGAAGAAGAAGAATATATGGCACCTCAGTTTGTTGTGGCTTGTGTATAATAAATGATCAGAGAAGAAGAAGAAGAAGAATATATGGTACCTCAGTTTGTTGTGGCTTGTGTATAATAAATGATCAGAGAAGAAGAAGAAGAATATATGGTACCTCAGTTTGTTGTGGCTTGTGTATAATAAATGATCAGAGAAGAAGAAGAAGAAGAATATATGGTACCTCAGTTTGTTGTGGCTTGTGTATAATAAATGATCAGAGAAGAAGAAGAAGAAGAATATATGGTACCTCAGTTTGTTGTGGCTTGTGTATAATAAATGATCAGAGAAGAAGAAGAAGAAGAATATATGGTACCTCAGTTTGTTGTGGCTTGTGTATAATAAATGATCAGAGAAGAAGAAGAAGAAGAATATATGGTACCTCAGTTTGTTGTGGCTTGTGTATAATAAATGATCAGAGAAGAAGAAGAAGAAGAATATATGGTACCTCAGTTTGTTGTGGCTTGTGTATAATAAATGATCAGAGAAGAAGAAGAAGAAGAATATATGGTACCTCAGTTTGTTGTGGCTTGTGTATAATAAATGATTAGAGAAGAAGAAGAAGAAGAAGATATGGTACCTCAGTTTGTTGTGGCTTGTGTATAATAAATGATCAGAGAAGAAGAGGAAGAAGAATATATATTACCTCAGTTTGTTGTGGCTTGTGTATAATAAATGATCAGAGAAGAAGAAGAAGAAGAATATATGGTACCTCAGTTTGTTGTGGCTTGTGTATAATAAATGATCAGAGAAGAAGAGGAAGAAGAAGAAGAATATATGGTACCTCAGTTTGTTGTGGCTTGTGTATAATAAATGATCAGAGAAGAAGAAGAAGAAGAAGAAGAATATATGGTACCTCAGTTTGTTGTGGCTTGTGTATAATAAATGATCAGAGAAGAAGAAGAAGAAGAATATATGGTACCTCAGTTTGTTGTGGCTTGTGTATAATAAATGATCAGAGAAGACGAAGATTGCAAGACTAATATTAAAACTGCTAAAGAACCAGCTCTTTACTTTAAATAAACATGGCACTTAAATATGCCATAAAAGACAACACGTATTGATCTGACACATATGTTTATTGACACATACAGGAATATAATCAACATCGTATAACATTGAACAAGCCAACCATTAACTATGCCATGATGTTCCTCACTCCTACCAGGTGTCCAAGTGTGTACATCAGCACGAGGTCTGGGGCTTGGGTAGTTCCCAACTATGTCTTTGGTGTGCCCACTGACTTGTACGCCTGCCGGTTTTTCCTGCATCTACCTAGGGTTGTCACAAACTTTATCTTTGGCACTCTGATATCTGTTCTGGCAGGAAGTCCTTGGAAGTAAGTCACTTGTCTTGATCTTGTTCTACTATGCTTGTGTGTACACGAGTAAGCTAGTCTATATAAGTGTACATGTTTGTGTACACATGTTTTATGAGGATGTCTTGTTTGCAAGCATAGTTTTCAATATGAATAATTGAGTGTAAATAATTTTGTGCATGATTTTATATATATATATATATATATATATAAGGCATGATTAAATTAAACCCGTCCATACGACGTCAGCGCATAAGGAATATGATGATGATGTCACAATTCACATAATAGGCGCAGACCAATATGAACAAGCAAACATATGTTCATTCTCCTCACTAGCATAGATTCTACTGCAGAGCAGATCGTTGACAACATGGCCAGTGTGTTACTGAATCCGTCCAAGGTGGATCAGCAAGCCATGATTCATCATCAGAGCTTACATCTGCTAGTGGAGGAATTTGCTGTGGCATTTGGACAGTTCAAAAGGTGGTTCAGAAGAAAATAAAGTATTGGAAGGTGTGTTCAGAATGGGTCCCACAGGTGTTGACCGTCTATCATATGGAAGAGAACACATGGGATGGAGTTTGAACAACTTG
Organism: Ariolimax columbianus; assembly: GCA_036924085.1. Classification (NCBI taxonomy): domain Eukaryota; kingdom Metazoa; phylum Mollusca; class Gastropoda; order Stylommatophora; family Arionidae; genus Ariolimax; species Ariolimax columbianus. Next base: position 36,374,947 of record JAVGWX010000021.1, read on the forward strand.
CTGCATTACAAAGCAAAGGGTAATGCATTTCTGTTGCGGATTATAGTAGGCAATGAATCATGGTGCTACCACTTTGAGCTGTGCAGTCAAACAGTGAGCATGCAAAAAAAACATCCAGTATCTTCAAAACACAACATATTCAAGTCACAGGTTTCCGTTGGTAATTTTATGCTGATTGCATTTTATTAACTTACTTACTTAGTCGCTCCTCTTCTACCGTGAGGTGTAGAGGTTTGCCAAAGAGAACGCCACACTGCTCTATCCGCCGTCTTTTTCCTGGCCTCTTTCCAATCCAGCCCTCTATCACTTAGGGACTGTCGTATGTTGTCTTCCCAACGTACTTTGGGACGTCCTCGGGGTCTGCGTCCTTGACTTTTGATCCCCTATGATCGCTTTGGTATCCGATCTTCTTCCATTCTACAGACATGGCCAAACCACTGTAGTTGGGACTGCTCCACTCGTGTCTGCAGGGGTTGAACTTCGAGATTGCTACGTATTGTCTGGTTACGGATCTTGTCCCTTTTCGTCACCTGAACCGCCTTTCTTAGGTACCTCATTTCTGAAGTCATTTTGTTAACATTAACGGCTTTTGTTGGAAGATTTTAAAGGGTCTGGTATGAACGTCAATGACATTCGCTATAGGGACACACTAGTCAAGCTTCATGAAGCCATCATGAATAAGCTACAGGAAATGCTTTCAAGGGGTGGGATTCTGCTGAATAGAAAATGCTCGTTTGAATGTTGCAGACATTGTGCAGGATATGCGGATCGACGTGATCCCCACAGTAGTGAGCATCACACAGATGAAACCAAGTATAGCACAACAGCCTATATTCACCCCGTCCACCTTCATCAGGATGTGAGGAAAACTACTGCAACCCACCACTTAATGCCCTTTTCAGGGCACACAAAGGAGTAAAGTTACTCATTGAGGACATACAACAGCTGACTGAGATTAGACTCTCCTCTTCTGCCGTGGGTTGTAGAGATCTTTTTTCTTGTGTCTATTATATTTCCTACAGGTTTGGATTCCCTATGCCCAACTCTCTTTAGTCGCCTCATACAGAATGCCCAATGGAAACCACAAGTAAATAATGTGATTGTTTTGTCATGAATGAAATGATCACAATTGTGACATGTGTTACAGATGGGGGTTGAATCCCAGAATGAAGTCCTTAGAGACACAGCCAACAGTTAGTTCAACCCTGATTCATCACATTCAGCGAAGGAACATCCAGATTGTGTCTGATATCAAGGTAATTGGTACATCGCTGTGTTTTCCGGTTTAGGAGCATGTTTGAAAATTTGGTAGAAAAGAAAAAAATTGATTAAATCGAAGAATTGGGCCTATCTTGTGGAAAAATAGGAAAACATATAGCAGGTCCTGGACACTCTCAGGAAGTTAAATATAACGATAGCACAAGCCTCCCATTTCAGGATAGCAAGAAATCAAATACCAAGTCCTGGACACTCTCAGGAAGTTAAACATAACGATGAGCTGCAGCGGTCAGCGACCCATCACTGACTGCTAATGTCAAGGCCAGCGACCCAGAACTGCCAAGACCCTTCTACACTTCCACGCGGTGATCCTGGATAACAGGCTGCAACAGAGCAGACTGGCTAAGGAGAAGTAATCGTAGAGGGAATGCTAACCCGGTACTCAAAAAATGCTTGCTGAAGTCGGATTTGTTGGAACCAAAGGTGCAAATATCACAGTCAAGCTGTAAACTACGACACAACGCATTCCGTTCTCTGGATTAACTTCTGCTACTTAGGCTCGTGTTAGGGTTTGGTAGCGAGAGATTCAGAACCAAGCCAAGCCAAACATAACGATAGCAAAAGCCTCCCAGTTCACGATAACAATAAATCTACATATCCTGCCACTCTGTGACGGCTCATGGCAAGAGCAGTAGGACAAGAGAAGTGGAAGAAAGGACACATTATTTTTTATCTGTAAAACTGTCCTACACCCGAATGGTGCCTGCGTTGAACAGAATAGAATCACTATGACATTCAAAACATGCCATTAAAGCTGACTAAAGAAGGTTGTGCATAGGTCTAGCAACTTTATGGTCTGTGTTTGTCAATAAAATTATGCCGCGTCGTAGTTTAGTGAGGTTATGATATCTACACCTTTCAGCGCGACACATCCGGTTTCAGCACGGCATTCTTTGGTACCAGGTTTGCCTTTCCTCTGCAGTTCCTATTATCATAGCCAAATAAAGTAAGCGCACGCCGCTTTAGGGAAACAAGCAAATAAATTATGTCAGCTACCAAAATGACAGTGAGGTGAGGGAGAAATCAGCTGCCTATTCCACTATCACATCGGGTATAAGGATGCAGATTGTGTCGGTCACAGCGGTGTTAACTTGGTTGGTGGCGCAACCGATGACACACGCAGTGATACTGTCAGACTCACGGTGCATGCTAAGAAGGGAGTAGGCCTCTCTTCTAAGCAGCTCTAGTATCACATGGATCTGCTACCTGGGACATGCAGGTGTCTAGGTCAATGAAAAAACTGATGCAGTGGTGGGACAAGCTGTGTTGAACGACGCGGTGATGACGAGAGACAGGGTTGAGTTGATCAGGGCAGTCATGGACAGTCTACAGAATGATGAAGAGGATGATAGATTTGGGAGTGACTAGGAGAGAGGGGAGAAAGTGTGTCCTGTCTGGAAAAATCCGAAGAACACAAAATTAGCACCTGACTGGAACTCTTGAGTATAAATACGCTATTAGTCTTTCCTCATAACTGGAATTCCACAATCAGTTTTGTCGTTCTTCTTTGTATCCTTTCCAGCATGTTTATATTCCTTCTATGATAAGGACTCCACACTTGTACACAGTACTCCAATCTAGAACTAATGTTTTATACAGTTTTACAATCCCTTCCTTACTTCTATGTATAATATTTCTTTTTATCATACATTACATTGCATTTGCTTTATTCACTACTACCTGGACTTGCTCACTCACTTTATCTGTATACTCTATTATAACCCCCAGGTCCCTTTCCTTATATATCTTTCTAATATTGTTCTCGACTATTCTGTAGTTATGTTCCCTATTGGATCTATCCATCTGGATGACTGTACATTTATCTACATTAAACTTCATTTGCCATCTCACAACCAGTCTCGAATTTTATCTAAATCCGACCTCAATATATCCACTTCTGCTATGAATGAGACACTTCTACATAGTTTTGTGTCGCTCGCAAATTTTCAATCATGGATCCTATATCAATGTCCAAATTGTTTATATATATCAAGAACAATATTGGTCCCAAAACCAAGCCCTGTGGAACTCCACATTTGACTTTAAACCACTCAGAGTACTCCTTATTTATGCCCACTCTCTGCCTTCTTACGTTAACCAACTTTCAATCCATTCGGCAACTTTCCCACCTATTCTATGTGATTTTGACTTTTTAAATAATCTTTTTAAATAAGAATTTGCTTTACACAAACTTTTCGTGTTATGTGTCCCAGTCAAAGTCTGAATTAGACATGTTTTGAATATTCATGACTAATCCATATGCGTAATCATTGGACTAATAAAATAAAATAAATAATTTCTTGGGTCTTCAAGCACAATTTTTGTTATGATAAATATATGGACTTTCAAATTATCATAAAATGCGCTAATGTCAACTTAGCAGAAATAATCTTACAGTTAAGCGTCAACTGCACATGTGCAAACACAAACCATTGCGTCAAGTCATGACAAAAATTCCACAAACTAAATTACAAACGCGTGTTTCAGAGGTGGTTTTGATTTTGACCAATGGTTAGATTTTCGGTGGCCAATTTCAGTGCCAATGAGTTTGAAAGGGTTAAGCGGGGATGGATAGAACACACTCTCAGAAAGAAGTCAGACAGCATAACTAGACATGCATCGGATTGGAACCCACAGAGAAAGAGACGGGTGGGAAGGACAAGAAATACCAGTCAAAGAATGGTTGAAGAGGAAGCCAGTTCAGTTGAGACCTCATTTGTGGAACTCAAGAAGACGACGCAGAAGAGGAACAGATGGAGAGAATCTTTTACAGCCCTATGTTCAAGAGAAACCAGGTGGATAAATGATGATCATGATAACGTCACTTCTTACAGAGCATAAATCTACCTATGCCACCGCACCCGAAATCCTTACAGGAAGCCTGCGTTAAATCACTTTATGTGCTCTTGCAATGGTGCTTTCTGCAGCATTTTGTTTTACATAATGAGGTTGCGGATGAGCCTATCACAACCCTATAGTTGCTTTTTTTCAACATTTATAGAGGTGCAGTGGTTCTGTTCTTTTCTCCGGAGGATGAGACTCTTAAATTCACATAGATAACAACATATTATGTGGAGGACTCAAACAAAGTAATCTCAATATTTTGTGTTCTTCTTCTTCTGCATTTGTTCTCAATCTCCTGCAACAAGGGCTTTGCAAGTAGCAGGATTTAGTCCAGATAACGGAATGCGTTTTGGCCCTAGTTTACAGCTGGACTGCGATATTTGAACCTTTAAGTCTGGCACATCCGTTTTTGGCAGCAATATTTTTGTAATAATGTACAAGGGTTAAGTCAGTAAGTAGGTCACAAACTGCTATAGAATAGCTGGAAATTGTAATTGGGCGTTTCTAAAGGTGTCATTAGGTGTCAGCAACACATCTAGCTTGATGATTACTTTAGGTAGCAGATGCACATGCACAGATACAAAATGGCGTCCTTGCCGACAGACTGTACAATTAAAGAACAGCTTGCTGTTGTGCATTTCTTGGGGACAAAATTACTTTCTGCAAAGGACATTCATAAATAAATGTTTCCTGTTTACAGTGTTTGTCGAGTAAAGCTGTGCATAACTGGGCCGATAAATTTTGTCAAGGATGCTCAACAATTTCTGATGAAGCCCGACCTTGTCTCCTGTTCAGATTGCAAAAGAAGCAGCTGTGTGGTGGGTGGGGGAGAGCATTCAAGCTGACATTCTAGTAGCGATAGACAATGTAGCAACTGGTATAAGGCGCACTAAAAACCCAGCTTGGTGAGAGATGTTTTGTGAATGACAAAGAGGTTCAGCGGGAAGTGCAAATGTGACAGCAGACTAAAGACTTTTTTGCTGCAGGTTTTGGTGCACTGATAGAATAATGGAATAACTGTATCAGTATTAACGGAAATTATGTTCAGAAATAAAACAATAAAATATAATTACAACAATAAATGGTTTTCGTTTGTACCTCATTTATTACATTTTTTTAAGAGACCTATTTATTGATTACTTTCATTTATATGTCATATTGAGGTTACTTTTCAATTCCCTCTTTGTATTGGCATAAAATTTCAGCTTCTATCTTGTGTTATCCCATCTGCAGGAACTTAATGGCAGTACTGTCCATTTTGTTGATGGTTCTAGCGCAGAGTTTGATCAGATTATCTACTGCACCGGCTACAAGATTGATCTACCATACTTGCCCAACTCAATCAAGGAACAGGCCATCAGAGGAGAATCCAATCAATTGCAGGTTGGTATATACCTTGTGTCAGACACTGTCTGTCCAACATTTGATAGTAGTACAATATTCTATTCAGTACAATAATAATACGAGGAACAGTCATTAAGTAGCAGTAATTTTGTTATAAAGTGCATACAAGAGTATGTACAATGGAAAACTTATTTCAGGACACAAATGGCTCTTTAGCAATACTCCAGGAGAGGAAGACTAACGTCTGTTCAGGCACAACATACTGATCAGACCTGTTAGGGTCAGGCAAAATTTACTGGCCAAGACCCTCACCTCGGCTTCCTTGTTGTCCTCCCTGGAAACGGCCTGTTTTAATCGCAGCCTGGCTAACAACGTCCACCTTCATTAGCACGCTCGGGATGTGAGGAAAGCTACTGCAACCCACCAGTTAGCGTCCCTTTCAGTGCGCACAAAAGAGTAAACCTGCTCATTGTGGGCATTTGAAACAACAACAATACTCCATGTAGAGATTGTGATGATTGAGCAGAATGTCCAATGTAGCATACAACATGGCCGCACTACTGCCGACCATGTAAGACTGCACAAGGACATCTGCACCTGTAGAAGTACAGGTTGACTTGGATCAAGATGCTGAGCAGCGTATGAGCTGCAGTGGTCAGCGACCCATAGCTGACTGCTAGCATCAAGGCCAGAGAACCAGAACTGCCAAGACCCTTCTACACCTCCATACGGTGATCCTGGATAACAGGCTGCAACAGAGCAGGATCAAAGAGGGAAAGCTTACCCAGAAGTATAAAAAATGCCAGCTGCTGAAGATGGATGTGTTGTACCGAAAGGTGCAAATATCGCAGGCAAGTTGAATTCTAGTGACACAATGCATTCCGTTCTCCGGACAACATCCTGCTACTTGCAAAGCCTGTTAAGGACCTGTTAGCGGGAGATCGAGAATGAAAGAAGAAGAAGAAGAAGAAGAACAGGTCGACTAAGTGAGTTTTCTGTCAACAATAACTAATGTATGACATTTGAGTCAAACAATAGATCATAGTACCACATTGGATTGTAGTCAAACAATAATAGCACATTTTATGTCTTAGTCTTAGTCAACCTGTACTTCTACAGGGGCATAAGCCCTTGTGCAGGTCCCATCTGTGATGTGAGCTGGATATAGCCAGAAGGAGGATTTCCTGCTTAGCGGGCTAGGCTCGATCAGCTTATTACTCCCCTATGGAGGGTGGTTAACTGATGTGTGATTCCATCTTAATAGACTCAAACACCAGAGTAAAGTAGACCCGCAGCCTGTTAGGCCCCATCTATGCTGCTCTTAACAGACCACCTAACCATGGTCAGTGTTATGCCATGTCACACAGTTAGTCACCTCTTACGACATGGTATCTGTGAGGCAGTGGTGCTATTCTTGTCCTTGTCATACACATAGACCCTCGGCAAACCACTCGCGACATCTTATAATAACAACAAACAACTCATGTGTTACTTGAACCCCAGAGAAGAGCAATGAATAGTAGCACCGTAACCTGCCAGACATGTAAGAAGTGATTAAGTATAGTTAAGATTGGTACTGGCTGTCCTGTCCTGTAGGACATATAAGTTACAAGGAAGAAAAAAAAAGACCTCTACGCCAACAAGATACTACCCAAGTTGTTCCTCAGCGCCAAAAGTCTTCCCTCGACCGGCTGGAGGCGCAAAAGAGGCCGTCCTCGCATAGTATGGCTCAAGCAGATATCAATCTCTACCTCCACCCTGGATGAGGCTGGAACAATACTACATCAGTGAGTCATGGATGTGGCCGACTGATTCCTCAGGCCCATAAGCGAACATTATTATATATTATTATTATTATTATTATTATTATCTGCACCCCATGGTAGATGAGGAGCGACTAAGTATTTAAGAATGGTAACACACCATTGATGATACATGTTCCACCTAATGTCTTAATTATCAGACTGACTTTCAGCCTCAACGTTCCTTTCCTTGGTCTCTGCGTGAACTTCAACTATTGCTATTACAGCTGTACAAGAATGTATTTATACCCGAGATTGGCTCCAATCTGGCCTTCATTGGATTTGTCCAGCCTGCCTCTGGGGGAATACTGGTCATGTCGGAGATTCAGGCTCGATGGTTTGCTGAGCTGTGTAAAGGGACGATCAGACTGCCCTCTAAGTCGGACATGAAATCAAATATAGAGTCTGAGCTGGTGAGCAGATATTTTTAGTAGAAAATGTTTAATTTTTGTGGCCAGTTGGTGGGGTTGAAGCTGGTGGCAGAGTAGGTTAGAGTTTGTGTCTGCAGATTGCAAACTAGTGCTGTTTTAAGCTGAACATTAATTTAGAATTCTTGTTTTTATACTGTTCATTTAAATAACAAGAAGGCAGAAATGGTAACGATCTTTAAGAAGCAACAATTTTCTGAAAAGTAGTATCAATGTCAATGAGACAATATTAACCCTTTCCAGCCCCATTCAACTCGACTATGACATCTAGCACATGTATACTGATCTGTCATATAGTTGGTTGGTTGGCTGGCTGGCTGGCTGGCTGGTTGGTTGGTTTCAAATGCTCACAATGAGTTGGTAACCATTTTGTGTGTCATGAAAAGGACGGAACTTGTGGCAGATTGCAGTAGCTTTCCTGACGTCCCGAGCGTGCCGATAAAGTGGACTGGGGTCCTCCAGGCGGTTGTGTAATGCTTGGCTTCATATGTGTGTCTCTCACTACTATAAGGATCACGTTGAACCTCACCTTGTTAGTCAGACATGGTATTTCAGGTTTTGAAAAACCGAACGCATGACCGGAGATGTGGCTCATGCACAACTTTTGTTTAATAAAAAGTTTCTTCCATTGGGTGATATTTATGTTTTCTGTGATTTTTTTTAAAGTGATGGAATTAGCAATTTAAGAGCTAAGAAGGCATTAGCTGTAGCGGTCAGTAACCCATAGCTGACTGCCAGCATCAGGGCCAGCAAACCCGAGCTGTCAAGCACCTTCCACACCTCCATGCAGTGATACTGGATAACAGGTTGCAACAGAGCAGACTGACTAAGGAGGCACAAATAATTTGGATGGATTTTTAACTTGAATTTTGTTCGGGCAGCGGCCGTTAAGCCTACTCTTTTCGATTTCTAACTGCTACAGGATTTTTTTAACATGCTCGACACTGAACACAGGAGTCCGATCTCACTACTCAGAGATCAGGGAAATTTTTACCAGAAGATCAATATGAAAAAAATCTTGACCTCAACCGTGATTCGAACCTGCTTCCTCCAACAACCGAGGTGGGCACCTTACCTTGAGACCACTGAGTCCCCCTGCACAATGTTAACTCATATACTCCCATGAGCTGATACACCGGCTTTCTGCTTTTTTTCAGAAAACCAAGGAGCAGATATATCGGCTTTTGCGACTGTGTTCACAAACTCACATATTTTCCCATTCCTAGTTCTAAGAAATGTTTTATTTTGGTTATAGACGGGCGCCCAGATTTTGTACTTTTCATTTCCAGAAGAGTTAGCGTAGGTTTAATTTTTAGAAATGTTTATTTTTGTACTTGGAAACCATATTTTTTTCAAAGGCAGCCTTAAATCTAGCCCAAGCCCCATCTTCCAGAGCAAATAGAGTTTATACAGTACAAACTTGGTAATAGATAGATTATATTATTGCTAATGGTAGTGATGATGAAGATATCGATCGTTCTGATAGCGCTATTTCAATTTCTTTATCTAGTCTTAGTTGTAAGCCGAGCGATGAATGTGAAACTAAATCTACTGACAACGGGGTGGAGCCCTCTTTTTTCTCAATCACTGGTAGTAAACGTTCACAATTTCAGTAAAGTTTCAAGATCCTGAAAGCCATGCTAGTGTGTATAATATAAATGTGTGTGTGTATATATAAATATAATACAGCAGGAACATTCTTTCTGGGTGTGCGTAAATTGTAAACACCCACGCTGGTGTTGATTGGGGCTTTTTATTTTTTTGCACGTTTTTCAACTTCACAGGCCTTCAGTAAAATGTGAATTCTGTGAAAACTACTTCACCAAATTAGGTGTAACTTTCAGAACATCGTCCCTTGTGGATTACCGTCAGTAGAAATTTATTACGTTATTCGTGTATTGGTTTAGAGCTGAATAATGTGCTGATAATTTAAAATAATAAAAAACTATTATGCAACTATAATTCCTCATACACAAATGTTCACCTCCATTTGTAAAATGTATGTATTTCATTGTATTCTGGCCTCAATTGTGAACAGTTTGGTATACAAATGTGTTATTTCAGGGAACATTTATTGAAGATAAATAGATCACAATTAAGTGATGCTGTGTTTGAGTTTTACAGCAGAAAAAAAATAGCATCCAGAGGTCCAAAAAATTTGGGAGTGAATGAGTTAAACATGCATTTTATATTCTTTAAAACAAACAAAAAACACTTTAAGCGGGGGCTTGACTTCATTGCCTCAGGTTTTTCCCCCATTTTAGCTCGGTCTCTCTCGGCAGATGGGGGTACCCCATCTGTCGAGAGCATTGCACAAAGCACGAACTCCATACCTCCAGCGATGAACCCAGGGATCTCCTGAAAAAATTGACATCATGGACCGACAGTCGCAGCTCGAAATCAAACCCCGACCGTCTGAACACAAGGCAAACGGCTTAACCACTTCGCCACAGATACCCCCGACTTTATATTCAATATGCCAGTGTTGTAGTGACACATGAATAACCTGACAACATCTAGTCTGATCTCTCATACTGGTCATTCTTGTATTCCAGAAGGACAGCCAGGTTCGCTGGTACAAATCAGCCAGACACACGATTCAAAAAGATCCCATCATCTACTCTGATGAAATTGCCAGCTTCTTTGGGGCAAGACCAACCCTGCTGACTAGTCCATCTCTAGCATGGAGGTATGTATCTCTTTGTTACATTCTCTCTCACCCATCTCTTTGTTACCTCCTCTCTCACCTATCTCTTTGTTACCTTCTCTCTCACCTATCTCTTTGTTACCTTCTCTCTTACCCATCTCTTTGTTACCTTTTCTCTCACCTATCTTTTTGTTACATTCTCTCTCACCCATCTCTTTGTTACCTTCTCCACCTATCTCTTTGTTACCTTCTCTCTCACCCATCTCTTTGTTACCTCCTCTCCACCTATCTCTATGAATACATGAGTCTGTATAGCTTACCCATGATGTTCATGGATCTTCCCCCCATTTCCTCAGAGTATGACCGTACACCAGTTTGTATGTGTGGTTTTCCCTTACAAGTTTTACTTGTAGCACATTGTGCAAATATAATGTCCAAATCTTGACTGTCTTGACAGCATTTCTTAGCTGTTACAGTCTCATAAAACAATGGATCTAATCAATCTAGTATGCACTTTCTGATAATATATTTTTTGATGTGATAGAAAATTGTCGTTAGGCTAGAGGTTGATGGGAAATAGAGTTTCACTCAGAGATTGGCTTGGCTTGGAATGGCTTCATTTGTTCTCAATCTCCCACTACCAAGCCATGAAAGGATTTTAAGTAACAGAATGTGGTCCAGAGAACTGAATGCATTTTTCGTAGTTTGCAGCTTGACTGCGATATTTGCACCTTTTGGTCCAACACATCTGACTTCAGCAGGACTCAGAGATTGATGTGATATACAGTTACAGTCTCACACCTATAATTTCACTGGCAGATATGGTATAGTCTCACTCACTGGGATTTGTGACATAGAGTCTCACTCACAGACAGATGTCACATAGAGTCTCACTCACAGACAAATGTCACATAGAGTCTCACTCACAGACATATGTCACATAGTCTCACTCACAGACAGACATCACATAGTCTCACTCACAGACATATGTCACATAGAGGCTTACTCACAGATAGATATGGCATAGAGTATGAGAGTAACACTGAATGCTATTTTTAGATGACACCTCATTTTGCTGTAGTTTGCTCATAACAGTCAAATGAATACATACAACTCTTGTCAAATAATCACGTACAGCTCTTACCAAATAATTGTACATGATGCATGTTAAATTATCACAGTCAACTATTGTCTTATTATTACAGACAACTATTGTGAAATGATTACAGACAACTCTAACCAAATTAAAACATGCAACTATTGTAACTGTGGACTAATGGCAGACTCTCTCTCGGATTAAAAATTGTATTTATCAGATATGTGGGATTCCTGTCCTCCTGTATGGTTCAGAGACTTGGACCCTCCTCAAACAGGACATATCAAGATTTGATGCCTCTTACATGCGCAATCAGCAACGCACCCTCGGTATCTGGTGGTTCGATCTCATCTGTAATGTCAATGTCTCTGCAAAGACAAGTCTTCCCTTTATCTTGGACACTCTGGCCCACCGCTGCCTGGCTTTGACTGGACCAGGAAGTTCCGGGTCACCAGATCATGTCCAAGTCAGCTATGTGTAAAAATGGTCTCCCACCGGCCGGATAAAGGCATGAGAGAGGCCGCCCCCGTTCTACATGGATCCTACAGATGGTAGTCTCTTCTTCAGCATTGGACGAGGTTTGGCTGTAAGCCTTAGCAGTTGGACATGTTAGTGGTCGATTTATGCAATGGGCCCTAGATGCTCTAGGTGAACATTATTATTAACTATTGTAAAATATTTACAGACAACTCTTACCAAATTATCACAGACAACTATTGTAAAATATTTACAGACAACTCTTACCAAATTATCACAGATAACTATTGTAAAATATTTACAGATAACTTTTACCAAATTATCACAGACAACTATTGTAAAATATTTACAGACGTTTACCAAATTATCACAGACGACTCTTATCAAGTTATTACAGAAATATCTAAGAAAACTGTTGTGAGATGATTGCAGACAACTCTGATCAAACTATCACATTCAACTCTTGTCAAATTATCATAGTCAACTGTTGTCAAATAATTAGTCAAAATAATGTTAAATTATCAAGTTATCACAGTCAACTGTCAAATTATCGCAGTCAGCCCTTGTCAAATTATCATGTCATATCATCACATGATCACAAACAATTTGTCAAATGATCACTTAAATTCTTATCAAATGATCACATACAACTCTGATACCATTCCCTTTTCACACCAGGATACTGTTTAGCTCGTGTGGTGCATCCCAGTGGAGACTGAATGGCCCACACAGGTGGGCTAGAGCAGCAGAGCAGGTATGTCCACACTTGACCTCTCACCTGTCTAACAATCTGCATCCACATGTGTCATGTTGATTATATTCAATTATAGTAATCAGATCTATTGTGACACCACTAGAAAGTAAGCCTATCCATGGCAGACATATGGTTGGTTATTGATCCAGCAGCCTATGGGCTCCTGCCATTTGGCCCAATGCCATATAATGCATTTGTCTAGCCTCAGAGGTAAAAGCTCTTTACTAACACTGGCAAGAGCCGGACATTCAAAAGAATGATGTTCAACAGTTCCATAGTGATGTATACACAGCTATGGGAAAAAAACATGAAAAAAACTAGTAAAAGTTGATTAAGGTTGAGCTTAATCAAAATTTAAAAATGGGTATGGTCAGATACCGCACCGCACCGAGACGAGAACACAAACAAAACCTACGTTACGACCAATAGGCCTTCATCAGGGACAACAACACTGAACTAACAAATCAACATATAAGAAAAAAAGGGTCAACTCATCTGTTTCAGGTAGGAGACGCTTTCTGTCTAAGCGACCGGTTGTGCCAAGTACTCGATAGAAACTGATTTCAGGCAATCACCTGTTTGTCTGCACCTGTTTGTCTGCACACTCAATTCAAGTGTAAACAAATTAAAGGACCTTTACACCCCCAGGGATAGAAGAGCAGCGACTAAAAGATGTGAGGAAAGCTACTACAACTTGTCACTTAACATAAGGTAGCCAGACCCATCAGCTACAAATTAACTAAAGTCAGGTCAAAATTAGATATTAGGAAATATTTTCTTGGTCAAAGAGTGGCGAATGCTTGGAATGCATTGCCACAGGAAGTATTGGAGGCAGGGACAATTAATGCATTCAAGAGTAGATTGGATGTGCATAGTTTTAAGAGCAAGGAAAACTAAACGAAACTGGTTGTATAAAGACTCTGCTGAGTCTTCTAAAGCAGTATAAAAACGTTAAGTTTAATTACAACCTTAATCACTTTCATCAGCAAAAAAAGTTCAGGCACCTATATTTAACTATCATTTTCAAAGTCACATTAAGTAACCAACTTGTACACACATCTTTATAAAGCAAACTTTGTCTCTTCATCGTCTTCAATTCGGACACATCGCCACAACCACCATCACTTTCACCACACAAAAAAAGTTCAGGCACCTATATTTAACCATCATTTTCAAAGTCACATTAATTAACCAACTCGTACACACATCTTTATAAAGCAAACTTTGTCTCTTCATCGTCTTCTATTCCGACACATCGCCACAACAACCATCACTTTCACCACTAAAAAAAGATCAGACTCAACAGTCTTTGATCCTTTCTGAGCATAGGACATTGACTACCCTCCTCCAACAAGTTTGGTCTTGTTCTGCCCTTTCTCTCTCCAGTTGAGGTCCAAGGACCGAAGTTCATTTTCAGTCTCTTCTCCAAGTGTTTTTTTTGTCTTTCTCTCTTTCTCTTCCCCTGTTGATTCCATGTATGTCAAATCCTGTCTGGCCATGTTTGATGGAGATTTTCGTAACATTTGTCCTATCCAACCCCATTTCCTACATTTGATTCGTTGCTCAACTGGTTGTTGTTGACTCCTTTCCCAGAGGTCTTCATTCCTCATCATGTCTTGCCAGCTTATACCCATAATCGTCCGTAGACATTTATTAACGAACGACTTGAGTTTCCTCTGTACTGCCTCTGCCGTTCTCCATGTTTCTGCTCCGTACAGGAGTACTGGCTTGCCATTGGAATTAAACAATCTTAACTTGATATTAATCTGGGATCTTCTACACCTCCACATGGTGATCCTGGATAACAGGCTGCAACTGAGCAGATTGGCTAAGGAGAAAGGATCAAAGGGGGACAGGTAACCCGATACTAAAAAATGCCTGCTGAAGTCGGATGTTTCGTACCGAAAGGTGCAAATATCGTAGTCAAGCTGTAAACTACGACACAGCGCATTCCGTTCTCTGGACAAATTGAGGCTCTCATACTCACATCATTATTTTAAAACAGTGATATTTGCTAACTCACTAGAACACACATCTTTATAAACTGCACTTTCTCTCCTCATCTTCATCTACCACAACATCATCACCACCACCACCATTACACACACTACCCTGAAAGGTCAGTCTCTCATATTTGACAAAATCATCACATTCCAGGTGAAAAGAGTCCCTGTACCAGCCATGTGGAACTACACAGGATATTTGCTGGTGGTTTCTCTCCTGGTTCTGCTATACCACATAATCACCTGCATACTTCACCTGGTTCATGCTTGAGTCTAGCAGGTTGTGACCGATACATTCCCAACCATGGTTCCGAAGTTGGCATCATAAGTTGTCGTCTTAGGGGATATGAGAGATTCAGTGTGATGGGAGTGGTCTAACCAGTTGAATGAATGTTAGAAGAGCTGGTTACCCCTTGATGAAATGTACCTGTCAGTCAGGGTGCAGGTGTTTGTTTCTCTTTTTCTGTATGTGCGTGCATGTATTCAGAAATGTCTCTCTAATATGTCTGGGTTTGGGTGTTACTATGTATGTATGTGTGTGTGTATATGCAGGAATGTTTCTCTTTCTCTTTATATGCAGGAATGTTTCTCTGTATGTGTATATATGCAGGAATATTTCTCTAATATGTGTTGGTTTGGGTGTTCCTCCGCATGTGCGTGTGTGTATGCAGGAATCTCTCCAATATGTGTGGGTTTGGGTGCATGCATGTCTATCTAATATGTGTGGGTTTAGGTGTTCCTCCGCATGTGTGTGTATGCAGGAATGTCTCTCTAATATGTGTGGGTTTGGGTGTTCCTCCGCATGTGTGTGTATGCAGGAATGTCTCTCTAATATGTGTGGGTTTGGGTACATGAATGTCTATCTAATATGTGTGGGTTTGGGTGCATGAATGTCTATCTAATATGTGTGGGTTTGGGTGCATGAATGTCTATCTAATATGTGTGGGTTTGGGTGTTCCTCCGCATGTGTGTGTATGCAGGAATGTCTCTCTAATATGTGTGGGTTTGGGTGCATGAATGTCTATCTAATATGTGTGGGTTTGGGTGCATGAATGTCTCTCTAATATGTGTGGGTTTGAGTGTTCCTCCACATGTGTGTGTATGCAGGAATGTCTCTCTAATATGTGTGGGTTTGGGTGTTCCTCTGTATGTGTGTGTGTTATTTGGTTTTTTTGCGTTCACCTTATTTCTCTATTCCCCAAGGCGGGTGTGCGTTGCACTATGTTTTTATTTTGCGCCTGTCGGTCTAGTGCATCTGACTTCGGCATGCATTTCATATAATGGCCTGCTTCCTCCTGCATTTTCTAAGGGTTTGCTTACCTGAGGTAACGGCCGATGCTGTGATGGGGATTGTGAGCCATGTCACTTAACCACTAGGCCACGCCGTTTCCCCCCCCCCCCCCCCCTGTGTGTATGCAGGAATGTCTATCTGTGTGGGTTTGGGTGTTCCTCTGTATGTTTGTGTATGTGTGTTCAAGAATGTGTCTCTGTCCCACATTTCTCACTTTGTGTGTGTCTCTGTGGGATGTGTGTGGGTATGGGTCTCTATGTTTGTGTGTGTAGATTTGTTTTGGGTGTGTCTCTTTGTGCATGTTGTCTCTTGTGTTTGTCTCTATATGTTTGTGTATCTGTCTCTATGGGTGTGTTAATGTGTATATGTCCTTTTGTGTGTGTTTGTGACCCTCAGTATGTTGGCATGTCTCTGTATGTAGGTTTGTATCTGTGTATATACCCTATGTTGATTGTGTCTCTGTGTGTAGGTTTGTATCTGTGTGTATATACCCTGTGTTGATTGTATCTATGTGTATATACCCTGTGTTGATTGTGTCTCTGTATGTAGGTTTGTATCTATGTGTATATACCCTGTGTTGATTGTGTCTCTGTATGTAGGTTTGTATCTGTGTGTAAATACCCTGTGTTGATTGTATCTATGTGTATATACCCTGTGTTGATTGTGTCTATGTGTGTAGGTTTGTATCTATGTGTATATACCCTGTGTTGATTGTGTCTCTATATGTAGGTTTGTATCTATGTGTATATACCCTGTGTTGATTGTGTCTCTGTATGTAGGTGCTAGTGTCTGTATGTTAACAAGTAACTGTGGATGTATTTTTATACTTGATATGTGTGTCTGGATTTCTGTATGTGGATATTCAAATGGGAATTTGTTGTTGGATATATATGTTTGCTTTATAATATTAGTTGGCGTGAAGTACATTTTTTTTAATTTATGTATTTGAAAACATATATATTATATGCGAGTTTCCTCTATTTATACAATTGACTATGCATACCACAGCTTCATGACAATCTTTCTAAGCAGAGTTTGACTGACATACTGTCATTCCTTGTATCAGGCATTTTTTTTTGCTTATTTGGCGCACACAATTATCTTGTAAGGTTTTTTTTATTCAATAGATAAATATATTTGCATATTAATTTTGTTTGTTCTATTAGTTTTTTTTCTTTAAATCGCCATTTCTTTTTCCTCTTGATCTGTCTCATTATCAGCTATCCCCGTTGCTTAAACACCCGAGCATTAGTTTGGCAACAAAGCAACAGCTGATAAACAGTATATTTATGCCGATTTTGTGCTACCAGTGCCAAACATGGCCTCTGTCAAGAGCGTGCGAGAGCAGAATTTTGACTTGTGAAATTAAGTGTTTGAGGAAAGTCATCAGTGTTACCAGAAGAGACAGAATGCGGAATGACGACATTCGAAGTATGGTCGGCACTACGTCTTGTGCCGAATACATTTCCAGGTAGAAAATAAGTTGGTTTGGTCATCTCATGAGAATGCACCCTCATCATCTTCCACTGATGGCTTACAATGCTGGTAGATCTGGCTACAGGGCAAGGGGGCGGCTGCGAGGTAGGTGGATAGATGACAGAGTGATTGTGCAACGACAAGGGCTCATGTTGACCGACGCAACGCACTTGGCGCAGGATAGACGACTCAAGCTCCCCACGACGCTAAACAGCACAAGTGGAAAGAAAACTAACTAACTGATCATGGGGAGATGCAATCTTCTTTCGAGTTCACGGTCAGTCTCCCCAATATATTTCATGTTGCAGCGATAGAAAATAATATTGTAGATAAGGTTACGAGACTTGCAGGTGAATCCCTCTGTTATCTAAAAAAAAACTGACTGCGGGAAGGATATAGAACCTGTCTGGATAACATTGACACATTATTGTGAGGGGGTGAGGGCGTCTGCACGAGAGATAGGGGTGACACGCTGAAGGGAGGCAGTAAGAATAGTTTCAGGATAGAGATTTCTATGGGAAAAGTCAAGTATATCACTGGCTTTATAGAGAACATCTTCAACTTCCTGGCATATGTGACGAAGGTGTAGCAACTGAGAATACGGGAGTGAGTCACAGGAAGGTTGAGGGTGAGAAGAAGTGTAAAAGAGATAGTGAGAATTTTGTTGGGTACTGAATTTGCCTTTCCACTGTGATCTCTATTACCTTAGCCAGACTACACTAGTACAGCCTGTTTTCAGGGCCGCCACTTGGATGTGGAATAAGGTCTTGCAAGCAGCCAGGTATGAGCTGCTATCCAGGTCATTCACTGCTACATCTTCGGCCTCAATGCAGTACCACCATCATAGCTCAGATGAAATGGTGATGCAATATGACCTTGATGAATGGCAACACAGGACTAGAAGGGTAGGATAGACCTATTAATCTAGGAAGGGAGCTTTCCTAGTAGAGATAGCACACAGCTGCTGTCTTGCGGGTAGGTTGGGAACCGCCAAAAGATATTGAAGCAGTTACAAACAAATGCATGCTGAATATGGACAGACTGGGCCCCCTGGAGACAGCAGAAAACAGCAAATACACCTGGCCTCCTAACCCTTACTCGAATATGTGTATGTATAGACGTTTGATTCTCAGTTTCCCTATGATTTTGACCTCATAGATACATCAATGACATCTGGACAAGCCCTAAATGTCTTATAATGATGATTCCACCTTTTGGCTCCAAGTGAAGTATACAGCCACCACTAAAGCTGGCCCCCTTACAAGAAGCCTGTATTTGTGCATTTACAGTGGTGGGTTTCTTCATTCATTCTCAATCTCCCGCTACCAAGCATGAAAAGGGGCTTTGCAAGTAGCAGAATGTTGTCTGGAGAACAGAATGCACTGTGTCGTAGTTTACAGCTTGACTGCGATATTTCCACGTTTCGGTCTAACACTTGCAACTTCAACAGGCACTCTTTGATCCCTTCTCCTTAGCCAATCTGCCCTGTTGCAACCTGTTATTTAGGATCACTGCATGGAGGTGTGGAAGGATTTTGGCAGCTCTGATGTCCTGATGCGAGCAGTCAGCTTTGGGTCGCTGACCACTGCAGCTCATACACTGCTCAGCATCTTTATTCCAGTGGTGGGTTTAATTGCAAAGGTTTTACATAATGAGGTTGCTAGTCTCCATGCACATCCCTCTTTAGTCACCTTTTACGATATGCTTGCAAACTAACAATACTTACTTACTTTCCGTGTCCGGCAACCTCAAATAGTTTTCCCCCCAAAAACCAGTCACTGTCAATGCTTTCATTTGCCACTATCAGGTCCGCTATTGCTCCACAATAACAATATTCATTGTCTGCAAATCACCAGGCTAGACCCACACCTGTTCTTAACCTGTTCAGAGATCTCCACGTAGTATATGGCAAATCATGTCCTGGTGCAGGTTCTTCTTTGATCTCCTCCATCCAACCTTCGCCATTCATTTGGCTCTACTTTACTATGCGGTTTCTCTCAGGACTCTATTCTGATGGCTGTACAGTTCGCAGATAACTTTTCCTTGATTTTGGTCGTATTTTTTCCGCTGTATGTCCAAAAAGAGGGGGTCACAGGACTGCTTTTGTCTCTCAACTTCAGATGTGACATGTCTCCAAATATCCAGAGGTGCGATACCAGTGATTGCATAGACTTTCTCCGTTGGTGTCAGTTTAAGGCATCCTGTTATAATTCAGCATGTCTCATTTACTGCCACATCGACTTGTTTCGTGTGTAGATGCATTCCATACTGGTGCCACTGAAATACAGTGCAAGGGCTGATCTACGGAGCACTATCAGGGATGCTCCCCATGCAGTGACAGTGGTCCTATTCTTTAAAACCCGGATGTCATTATGGTTTATGTCACATGAGTATAAAATTATAAATGAAAACTGACCAGAGACAGGCAAGGGAGCTGTAAGTATCACTGTTATTTATTTATTTACAAGTAACAAATATAATAAATACATTTTATAAACATACATAAGATAGGACCGAAGAAACAGCACAGTGAATGAGCTGATAGCAGCCACTGACTGCTTGCATCGGGGTCAGCAAATCAGAGCTGACCAAGACCTTATTCTGCCTCCAAGCGGGGGCCCTGGAAACAGACTGCACTAGTGTAGTCTGGCTAAGAAAATAGGGATCACAGTTGGAAGGCAAACCCTGTACCCAAAAAAAAAAAGTCAGCTTAAATTGAATGTGTTGGGCAGAAAGGTGAAGATATCGCAGCCTCGCTGTAAACTACATTTTTTTTAGTATGAATGCTGAAGACGAACTAACAAAAGATGAAACAAACAAGCTTAAATATCACGTACAAAAGTAAAAAAAGATAATCCTATAGCCTGCTCAGTGTGATGCAGTCATCTAGGTTTGAAAGAAAGTTCTAGAAACATCACATCTTGTGTCACAAAGTCAATAACTAATTTTCCTGGGTATTTGTTTTAAAAAAAAGAAGAGTTAGCCAGTCAAAAATATCAGCAGTGAACGACATAAGTGTCTTAACCACAGCATCGAGGAAGCTGAGCAATGTCTAATGGTCTCAACAATGCAAGCGTTGGAGCTGGTGAAAAATAAATAGACAAAAGACCCAATAAATGGTGAATATTTTCTGACTAAATCATTTTCAAGCCGCATTTCCTCATATAGTCAAAATCGTGACTTTGTACATTTACTTGGGCCAAGAAATTATGAACTCCCACAAAATGAATCAAGAGATCTCACAAACGGTAGCAGCAGGATGATACAGCTTCAGGCCCATACTTCAACAGATAAAAACAGCGAAGCGAGACCTCATACCTTCAACAGCCCAGTCATAGTATATGGTTGGGAGGAGTCAAACCTAAAAATAAAAAAAAAGGACATTGTGTGGCTCCAAGCTTCTGAATCTCACTATAGTATCACATCCGCAACACCACCATCAGGTGTCAAACTTGCTTCAATGATATCGTAGATATGACGTTGCTAAGGAAGTACGGGTGGGTAGTTCTCTTGCCTGACAAAGTGACATCAAGGTGGCCCTATGCCTTTAATTGTCAACCTGGACATCCACCAATGAAATGGAGACCACTCTCTTTGTTCAGCCGTGTGGACAGTCTTTTCTCTTGCTGTGTCTGCTGAAATGGGTGACTTGCGCAGTGATTTGAATTAAAGTGAGGAAAAAGTGCACCTTTTGTCACACACTCTCTAGTCCTGAGCTATCCCTGGCCAGTGGCAAGATATTTATCGAGATGACTGGAGATAGCACAGGATGCAGATTTTTCCTCTGGGTTTACTCCCGAAGCCTTTCCCGTAAACATTTATCCCGCAGGCAGGGATAACATCTATTTTTGTGTGTCGTGCCTTTCCCATTATCACAAAAGGTCGTAGGGACATAATTCAGCGCGTGAGTGAGTTTAGCATTTCTTCCCCCGGCTGTGTTCAGTCCATTATAGTCGTGTCTACATTTCACACACCAAAATTGACACTGTTTGCGGCTAGGGCGAAGGATGTCAATCTCATGAATTTCAACCGTGTGAACTAGACCGTGAAATACGACACAGGTATAAGCGTAGTGCCATTCATATAGCCGGTATCCAGACCAGGATAATTGGAGGGAATAAATCACAAAATATGAATTAACCAGTCCAAATGGAAAACAAAAACACGTTTGTGTGAACACAAGTGTAAATCATAGACTAGTGTGAATTCTAGACAAAGATGGCGCTGTAACCGGCTTGGGTCTACATTGCTCTTCTGTTTTAGTTCATTATGGATGCATTGATGGTACACTACAACAGACTGTTGTCAGTCCATCTCTTGATGTTGTCTTCCCATTTATAGCACTGTCTTCCTCATGTCCACATACCTTTCCATCCAGTATTGGGTCCTGCCTCTTTATATGTCCACAATGTTTTATTTCCTTCAGTAATTCTCTTCCCATTTCCAATCTCTTCATTTGTTCACTTTTCCTTCTATGTGACGCGGCCCATCCTTCTGTACAACCATATTTCAAAGGCTTCAACTTTATCCACAAACTGATATTGTTTATCTTTCAGCAGCAAAGACGAGATGAGATGTTTATGCTATTCTTTTTCTTCTTCATACTTGAATGTCTCTAAAGACAGCAGTGGTCCACATGAAGTCATCAGTATCTCCATAGAGCTTGTCGCGGATTGGAATGGGAGAATGTGCCCTATCTGTATCTCGCATGTTAGACACTAATGCAGCAGTTTTTCAGCAGTCATATTATCAGTGTTATAGACACATTTCATCGGGATATCCTAATTTGAATTTGTTGAATAGATGAAATCGTGAACTGTGCGGAGTATGAAAATCATCACCTGGTCAGCCCCGTTTAGTTTGTAGTAAGCGTCATTTTATTGTTGTCCTGGATGCTCTGCTAACCACTCGGTCTTGTATCTGCACCTGATAAACCTCCTGAATTCTTCATAAGTTATACATATATTTGGTTGACAGCATTTTGACTTCTCTTGCTGGTATGTCAGCCTCCTCATTGCCAAGAATGTTGCAAAGAGACGAAATCCACTGAATCACCACTTTCCTGAATCGGGAACATAGTTTAGAGAGAACCTCACAGAGTTCTTTTAGATCAGCTTTTAATGCTATTTTCACAAAGCAAACAATCATCCTAGTATGGTCCTTGTTACACTGACGCTGTGATGAAAAAAATGTGTAATTTACTGACAGATCAGTAGATATACACTAACATTACTGACAGATTAGTAGATATCACTAACATTACTGACAGATCAGTAGATAAATACATCCTACTTCCCTCACAGATCAACATAAATAAAACACTCTTGTCAGCACAGTATGTCATATGTATGACTATACTGACTAAACAGTACTGTTACAAGTTATCATATCCATAGACAGACTCAGACTGTTTTGTAGACAGTGTTGTTACAAGTTGTAAAATCTATAGTCAGACTCATATTGTCTTCAAAAAGACTAGACAGCTTTGTTGCATGTTGTCATTTCTACAGACATACTCATATTGTCTACAATAAGTCTTGACAGCTTTGTTGCATATCTATAGACAGACAGTCTTCAACAAGATTAGACAGTTTTGCTGCATATTTATAGACAGACTCATACTGCCTCTTAACATAACTAGACACTTCATTACAAGTTGTGTCATCATACAAATCCACACCATCTCAGATATCCATCACAACACCCTCATCATGATTGCTGTATCCTGTCTGCTGTTTCCACCATGAAGAGATGTCAGTAGAAACATTCTTGCCAATCAGAAGCGAGTCTGTAGTGAACATGGGTATGAAAGGGTTGTTGACCACAGACTCCGTGTTGCTCTCGGAGACTAGAGGGAGCTGCTTGTTTGCTAGATGCACAAAACAAAACAATCCATTAATGTCATTTTATCTTTATAAAGTATAAGATATTCTGTCAAAACAAAATATAAATTGTAAATTTACAGAAGCATGAACAACAATTATATTACCTATACATATATGAACAAAAATTCAAACCATACAAGGCGTGTTCAAATGAAACCAGACCTAACTGCACCAAGTGTACATACGTAAAATGCGCATGATGTCACTTCTGATGTAAACAGCACATACCAACCGCCAAGTTTGCAAAATTTCATTATCCTCCGACTCATAGTTTCCTCAGCAGTCCGCTGAAAATATGGCGGGTGTGATACAAAATCTGTCCAGAGTTGATTAGCGAGCAGTGATTCGGTTTCTAACAGCTGAAGGATGCCAACCAGTCGACATTCATTGCAGAATGCAGGCAGTGTATGGTGACAAAAGTGTGTCGAAGACAACAGTGAAGAACTGGACAACGATGTTTAAAGAAGGACGTGAGTTAACAAAAGATCTTCCGAGACCAGGTCAGACGCATATTGTTGCGTCAGAAGATGACATCACCAAAATTGATGCAGCAATTCGAGTGGACCGTCGCCTGACCTTACATTCGCCACACTTTTGTCACCATACACTGTTTGCATTCTGCTTTGAATATCAACTGGTCGACATCCTTCAGCTGTTAGAAACCATTCGCTGATCAACTCTGGATGGATTCCGTATCACACCCGCCATGTTTTCAGTGGTCTGCTGAGGAAACTATGAGTTGGAGGATAATAACATTTTGCAAACTAGGCGGTTGGTATGTGTTGTTTACATCAGAAGTGACATCATCATGCGCATTGTACGTATGTTCACTTGGTGCAGTTAGGTCCGGTTTCATTTGAATACATTTCATATGTATGAAACAACAGATCAATCACCTGTTTGCACACTAGAAAGTTAGGACCTACATACAAACAAGGATAGAAGTGAGTTGAGACAAGATATTTATTAAATTAAATCACAGATTGAGATGTAAAATTAAAATGAGAGAGGGAGATAAGAAAGTCACATATACAGATGTAAAAATTAAATCACAGATGGAGATATGAAAGTTAAAGAGAATGAAGTTTTAAAAAATATATCATAGATAAAGATATGAGTCCCCAGGCCAATTAAGCTGCAAGAAGAAAACTACCCACAAACTTACTACTAATAGTCAAATGTGAGTCCAAAGGGCAAACTAGGGAAGACATCTGCTACAAGGGTGATTTGAAAAGTTCTGCTTTTGAGGAGATAATTTCATTAATGTGCAAGATTTATACATGAGCTATACATTTTCTAAAAGCTTGGAATGTCATTATTTTTTAATGTAGTCACCACCCCAGTTCATACACAAACACCAACGTCAGGCAAGTTGTTGCATCACGTCGAGGACAACAACAACAAAATCCGGTCTCGCCCTGACACACCTGCTCTCGGCGCTGTTTAATCTCTAGTGTCAGCATGCAAGGGACCCATCTTGCACATACTTTCCTATACCCAAGCAAGACATAGATAATGTGATGGACTCGCTCAATCAAAAGCATTGCAGCGATATCTTTCTGATTGACGGTGGGCATGAATAAGTTTGTCAATGCAAGCTTGGTGCTGTGATCGGTCGTCCGCTGCTAGCCTTGTCATTCAGGTATGTCATGGCAGGATTGCCACCTTTTACAGTCCGTGCCCACCTCCTGACAGTACTGATATTCCCTCAGGCATCACCATATACCACAGTCATTCTTCAAGGCATGTCGATGGGCTCACAACCTTCAGCTGTCAGGAATTCAATCACAGCACGCAGCTTCAACCATATTTCCATGTAGGTCGCCATTTTACTGTCTGCTGTCCGTATGTATCACGTTCCAGGCACATGCCATTATAGTCACATCATTAGAGATTATTATTAGTTATGACGAAGGAGGTAAAACTTTTCACATCGTCCTTGTAAAAGATGACCAGATGAATTTGCAGAACAAAAGAAGATGAGCATCTAGTTAATCAGTCTTAAGACTGGTTGTAAGGTTTGTCAGAATATGTCTCTCCATTTGACCCTATCCTCTGGTTAATCACTCCTGACTAGTTGAAAGGTTGTCTGAGCATGTCTCTCCAATTGACACTATCATCTGGTTGGTCAGTCCTAATATTAAGATCAATCTGTATTACAGAGGAAATGGTTTTTAAAAAATTGGAGGAGTTGAAAGTGGATAAATGTCTAGGGCAAGATGGTATTCATCCAAAATTGCTGATTGAAATTAGAGATCTACCAGCAAAACCATTGGCTATAGTATGTTTTCAACCACTTACAAAAGGGATTGTTCCAGGTGATTGGAAAGATGCAGGAGTGATCCCCTTATTTTTTTTAAAAATCAGACCCAGCAAATTATTGATCAGTGAGTTTAACGAGCATAGTCTGTAAATTGTTAAGAGTCAATAATCAAAGAAAACATTGTAATGCATTTAGACAAGTTTAATCTAATCAGAAATAGTCAGCATGGGTTTACTAGAGGGAGATCGTGCTTAACAAATCTATTAGAATTCATGGAGGAGGTTACCAAAATGATAGATAAAGGGGAGCCAGTGGATGTTATTTATCTTGATTTTTCTAAGGCCTTTGATAGAGTACCTCATAACAGATTATTTCGAAAGTTAAAATCACATGGAATAGGTGGGACAGTTACCAAATGGATTGAAAATTGGTTAACCCGGAGAAGGCAGAGTGTGGGCATAAATAAGGAGTACTCTGAGTGGTGTGAAGTAAAAAGTGGAGTGCCACAGGGCTCGATTTTGGGACCAATTTTTGTTCTTGATATATATAAACGATTTGGACATTAATATGGGATTCATGATTGCAAAAAACAAAAGTGGATATATTGAGGTCGGATTTAGATAAAATTTGAGAATGGTCTGCGAGCTGGTAAATGGAGTTTAATGTAGATAAATGTAGTTATCCACATGGGTAGATCAAATATGGAACATAATTACAGAATGGGCGAGAACAATATTGAAATGATAGAAAATGAAAGGGACCTAGTGATTATAATAGATCATTCAGGTAAGGTGAGTGAACAAGTCCAGGTAACAGTGAAAAAGGTGAATGCAATGTTAGGTATGATAAAAAGAAAATAGAAAAACAAGGCGAACTAAAAAAAAGAGCCCCATAATACAGTGCAACTGGTCATACTTAAATAGTCATTATTCTCAGCACCTTCAGTGTTGTGAGCCGTGTCACATAACCACTAGCCCACACTGTCCCCTGGTGAAGATATGAAATAAAATTACAGATATTGATATAGAGAAGCAGTTTATCTCTGCCCAGATGCAGAATGAACAGTTATTAAAAAAATATAACAAGCAATGAGAAATATAATGTGAACGTATTCCTTACATGAGTTGGTTTTACAACTTCGTTTTCGTAAAGTGTTTCTGTCCTTCTCTGGTCTGGATACACTATCACTCGGAGTTGGGGTCAAGAATTTCCTGCTAGATCCGCCCTGTCAATAGATATTAAAATATGCAGCTCAATACACTACCTATCACACTTTACGGCACAGAAACATGGACAATCAATATATGGTTGAAAAGTATAATTGAGGCCTTTGAAATGTGTATATTTAGAGTCCCGTTATGTTATCATATGTTACGCAATCATATGAATATCTTCAATTACAACCAGAACTCTTGCATACGAATGTTAAGTTCACTCTACAAGCATTTTCTGAGTATCATTATTAAACCAACCAGTCGGGGAGGAAGACTAATGTCTGGTCAGGCAAAATATACCGATCAGACATATTAGTCAGGGTTAGGCAAAACATACCGACCAAGACCCTCACCTCGGCTTCCTAGTAGCACTCCCTGGAAACGGGCTGTTTTCATGGCAGCCTGGCTAACGAGGTGAGGTATCAATGTGATCACTATAGTAGTAAGCGACACGCAGATGAAGCACAACCGCCTGGATTAATCCTGTCCACCTTTATCAGCACGCTCGGGATACAAGGACAGCTACTGCAACCCATCACTTTACATCCTTTTCAGGGTGCACAAAACAGTAACCTACTCATTGTGGGCATTTGCAAACAACAACAACAAACCAACCAGTCAGTCTATTTCAAAATTGACTGCATGCCATGTTTTCTTTCAGATTTATTTTAAAAGTCGTGTGTAACACAACTCTAATGCTTATGTGGGAAAAAAACATGAACAAAATTTGTAAAAGTTGATTAAGGTTGAGTTCAATCAAAATTTTAAAATGGGTATGGTCAGATAACGAGACGAGAACACAAACAAAACCTACGTTACGACCAATAGGCCTTCATCAGGGACAACAATACTGAACTAACAAATCAACATATAAGGAAAAAATGGTCAACTTATCTGATAGTAGACCCAGTCTGTTAAAGCGACTGGTTGGGCCAGATGCTTGACTGAATATAGATAGGAAGACAAATAGATGGGGGCCAGTATGTGGTTTAAAGAAAAGGTATGGAAGATATTAATGCCATGCGGTTTGAGATAACCCATGCTGGAGATAAGATGTTTATGTGCAACTGTCATGTTTATGTTTGTAATATTCATAATGGATTCTATGTGTGGATAAAGCTAAAAAAAACTTAAGAAGCTACTATCTCTTCTGTTTACAAGCCAGACAGACACATACGTGTTGAAGCCATGGTTAGTTTCAATGGCAGGACTCTTTTTAAGCAACATATATTCATTTCATTGCAAGTAAACCCATTGGAAGGCAAAGTCTGGTGTGTTGCAGAAGCCAAGTTACTTTTGAAGCAGAAAGAAAGCCTGTTTTCAGCAGAAAGAAAACCTGTTTTCAGTGTTCTAAAAAGAATGTGTGGATGTTTATTGATTTCCGTCCAATTCTTGATTCTAGGAACCAACATCACCACATATGGGACATTCCCTTAAGTGCTCCAAGCAGCCAGCCAAGCGTAAATATACTCAGTCCCAGTCAGGTGTTGATTTTGTGTTCTTCGGATCTTTCCAGACAGAACACACGTTCTCCCTTCGTCACTTCCAAATCTATCATCCTCTGCATATATGCATTTTCACGACCCTCTGTCTCTTCATTATTTTGTAGACTATCCATGACTGCCCTTATCAATTCAACCCTGTCTCTCATCATTACCGCGTTGTACACCACAGCTCGTCCTGCCACTGCATCAGCTCTTTCATTGCCCCAGACGCTTCTTGCATGTCCAAGGCAGTAGATCCATGTGACACCTTGTATACCACAGCTCGTCCTGCCACTGCATCAGCTCTTTCATTGCCCCAGACGCTTCTTGCATGTCCAAGGCAGTAGATCCATGTGACACCTTGTATACCACAGCTCGTCCTGCCACTGCATCAGCTCTTTCATTGCCCCAGACGCTTCTTGCATGTCCAAGGCAGTAGATCCATGTGACACCTTGTATACCAGAGATGTTAGAAAGAGAGGTCCACCCCCTCCTTAGCATGCACTATTGAAAAGAGTAGACTTAACGGCTGCTGCCCAGACAAAATTCAAAAATTCAAGTTAAAAATCTACCAAAATTATTTGTGCCTTCCCCCAGGCCTAGTAAGCCGCAGGAAGTTCTAAAATACCTACTACGCATAGCCGAAGCCTTTGGCTGCCTGGCAACAGACATAAAACATGTCTGTTTGAATACCAGGATTCCATGAAAATAGTTGTCTCCCCCTGCCTAGCAGGGGATATATTTCTTCATTTGTGGCTTAGCTTGTGAAGGGATAAGGAATTAAAATGGAGAAAAAAATAAAATTTATCAGTGGAGATGTTATTCCATATGTCTGTCTATTGTCTGATCCTGGTTTGCTTATCGGCGTCAGGTGTATGAGTGACATTTGGACAGCGCCTTGGTGTGCTCTTCGTATAAGGTGAAACTGGCTGCCTCTGAAATTCTGTCAATCCATCTTTTGCGAGGTCGGCCTCTAGCTTTTGTACAGCTGTATTTCTCTGTTGCGATATGTGGCCAAACCATTTAATTTGCTGTTTTCTAATGAAGTCTAGCACTGGCTTAGTGCCCATCTATTTCCTGATCTCATCGTTTCTAATTCTGACCTATCTTGTCACATTTAGCATTCGTCTCAGGCAATTTAATTTCTATTTTTCTCTTATCTGTTGCAGTCAGTGTCCATGTTTGACACTGGTAGCGTAGTGTAGACATAAAAATTGTGTTGAACAGGACTCTTTTTGTGCCAATCTTTACATGTTTGTTCTTCAGTATTGTTGACAATTCAAAACCATAATCATTCATCTGAATACTATCGGAACATTCACTTACAATGGACACTACCACCCCAGAAAAGATCCTGTCAATCAACAACGAAATGGAACTGTCAATGATTACCTGTGTTGCACTAGGTGGTTGAATGACAGGTGTACGAAGTTCTACATGTCCTTTCTTGCGTGTCCGTGGTGGGGCCTGGCCTTCTTCCTTGCTCTCCTCATTCTCTAGGTTGGTCAGGAACTGCTCAGTTACTGTAAAAAGTGGCTCATTTGTTGCTCGCAGGTTGGATATGATGTTGGAATGTTCTTTCTAGAAAAAACACAAATTCAGATCTGTTTAACAGGCTGTAAATGTCCAGCATCTTATAGATAATAAGATTTTCCCTTTTTTCTAGTGGCTTGAATAGAGCAACTAATGAAGTAGATCTATAATATACAGGTCACTTGGACCATTTTTACATTTGCATGTGATAGAGCTAGAATTTCTTTAAGACTGTGAGTTTAGAGTTACATCTAATACTTGACGTTTAGACTTGAACATAAAAAAACCATAAAAGCTTACAAGAACAATAAAACAAGGTCTTCATCTATTACAAAAATATTGGTTAAAAATAAACTAAGCTAGCTAAACATCAATAATTCTTTCTAACTCAGGGAATGTTAGCATGAGCTAGATGGAATCCCTGGAACTATAAAACCCAGTTCAATAGTCTATCCTAATATCTATGAAACTCTATACAAATCTTGTTCTATACTGATTAACTACTATCTTCTATGTAGACCCATGTGCCCTCTGGCTGTTGGTGATGATGTTGATCTCTGGCTGTCATTGGTCCTGCACCATGTAACATAAGCTTTCTTCCCAAAACTTGGGGATGTGCTCCCGGAGGATTCAGGTTACAATTCTTTCATTTAGGGGCTTTGACTGACCCCTCTGATCGTTTTGATTTTAAAATGTTAGAAATAATCTCTCATACGTTCACCATCTCTCGTCCTCAACAGATCACCACAGCTGATGACTGTGAAGACTACATATATACTTTGTCCCGTTATCTAGCATGCATACATTCACTTATCTCTCGTTCTCAACAGAGCACCACAGCCGATGACTACATATATACTTTGTCCCGTTATCGGACATGCACATGTTTACTTATCTCTCGTCCTCAACAGATCACCAGAGCCGATCACTGTGAAGACTACATATATACTTTGCCCTGTTATCTCTCATTGATCATAGAAGAGCGACTATTCACCCCAAAAGGCACAAATTCATTGTCCCCTGAAGTATAGTGAGACAGCCTTCTAGATCCGCTCTCAAATACCCAATCTTGTATCTCCTTTCTTTTTAAAGACCCATTTTAGCCGTATCCAAAACCAAGATGGTGGTGACACTAGGTACCCTGTTTCCTGTCCTGCTGACTGGTCAGCCGTCAATCTCATCTTGGCTACTCTCATCTTGAAAACCTATTGATTCTCAAGTCTACCTGTCATTCTTTCATTCCAAATATGACAGCCTGGCGTGCCATTCCCAGCCGCCAAACCAGTCCCAACTACTAGTAAACATGCTGCCTATCTCTCATGATTTAGTTTACCCTGACTTTGTCAATTAGCTTCTCAGAACCAATTTTGTGGCTCTCCAGGAATAAGTTGCTGTTTCTACCCCTTTTTTTTTCCTGGCAGGGGGTCCTGTTACCTATTGCTCTCTGACATATAACCCTGTTACGCTAAATTTTTAGGGAAAGTAATTAACTGGTTGCGTACTATAAGCCACTTCCAGCGCCAGAACACTTCTTCACCCATGGCCATAAGCCGCTGTTAGCTCCAATGTTTGTTTCATAGTAAAACATCATTATAAATTTATAATTTTCCTTTCCGTTTCGGTACGAGATTTTAATTTACCGATAGGATGTTGATTTCTTGAACCACATGTGGAGCAAATCAGATGTTAAAAATTGTATTCTTGTCATAATTATCATATTTTCAAGCTAGTTACCGAACTGTAAAAAATTGTTTACCATGGCAACAAGCAATTAGGTCGCCAAAAGCACTTGTATGGCTCGTCTAACTATTGAACAGGCTAGAAACTTGTTTGAACAGATGAATAATATGTCTAGTGAAGACGAAGTAAGTGAAACAGATGTCGACAATAATGATTCTATTGACTTTGATGAACGTGAAAAAAATAGTACTGACAGCGCAAGTAGTGATAGCGAAGATGATGCATGTCCTGGATCATCAAAAGTCCCTAAAAATGCTAAGACGGCTGCTAGATTTACAAATAGTTCAGTTAAAAATGGAGCTCAAGAAAGAGAACAGTGGCACCAAGTAACTGAAGGTGAAACAACAGGCAGTATTACCTTTGTTCCAACTCGTGAACCAGGTATGCATGCAAAACTAGATGCATCTTCCTCTGAACTAGATTGTTGGTTTGCCTTGATAACACCAGATGTGTTAGATTCATTGGTATCAATGATCAATGAATATGCAGAATTGAAGAAATCCAAACAAGTTTCTTTACAAAAGTTTACACTTGCAGGTTGGAAGCCTATCACTGAATATGAGCTGTTAAAATTGTTGGCCGTGATTATCGCAATAGGTTTAGGTAAAAAAGCATTGGTGAAGGATTATTGGGCACACAAACCGCACAACTACAACCCATGGTACAGTCAGATGTTTCCCAGATTGCGATTTGAAATCATTTACCACACCATGATGCATATTGGAGATGCTGAATCTGTAGGCAAGGACAAAATAGAGCCATTCTTGAATTCACTAATAGCAAAGTTCCAGGATGCATTTTATCCATTTCAGGATCTAGCCATTGATGAAATGGTAATAAGCTATAATGGACGCTGGAAGCACAAGCAGTACAATGCCTCCAAGCCAAGTATCACATCAAGACTTTTGGCTTGTGTGATTCTACTACAGGGTATGTCTACTCTGTATTGACATACTTTGGAAAAAACACATCATATCTCCTTGCCAATGACTGTACAAGTCAGGCCATGAAGGTGTTTGATTACCTGCTGCAAGGAATTAGAAAAGGCCACCATGTATTTGCGGATAGGTACTACACTGTAGACACCGTGATTATATATCTGTTGAGTATGGGTATTGATTATACTGGCACACTCAACATCAACAGGAAAAATTTTCCGCTTCAATTGAAGACCATTTCTCTACAGCTCTGAGAAGCTAGGTGGTACAGAAATAATGATGGATCCCAGATGTGTTTTGCTTGGCGAGATAAGAAAGCCAAAAAGCCATGTATTGTTGTCTCCACCAAGACTACAGTTCAGATGGAGCAGGTTACAACTAGAAGAAGCAACACAGTTGAAAAACCAAAAGTAGTATAGCGATACAACATGTGTACGAATGGATGTGACCATAGCGACCAGATGGTATCATACTATCGCAGCTTCCAAAGAAAAACAAGAAAATGGTGGAAAAAAATATTTTATTGGATCATTGAGGTTTCACAGGTAAATGCTCATATATTATACACGCTCTGTCAGGCTGGTGAGAAGCCTGTGCCCTTGAAAGTCTTCAAAGAAAATTTCATAAATCAGCTGACTGAAAAGGCATCATTCCGCAAGAGGTAGTAACCACAAACAGCTATAAAGTTGGGAGAAAATTCAAAGAAGGAAACAAAATTAAAAGATATGAGGGTGCTATGCATCTTGTGGATCACTCAGACAAAGACAGGAACTGCATTGTATGCTCAACTCCTGCAAAGAGAGCCAGCACACATTTTTATTGGACTGGTTGCCCAGAAAAGCCACATCTCCATCCAAAGAACTGTTTTAGAGTGTACCATACACATGATCCTGCAGATGGTGCTCACTAAAGACATTGATGTACTGTCAATAAATTGGAGATATACATTTTATTTAAAATGTTAATTTTTCAAATTTTTTTCTGATCTGGTCTACATGTGGTTACATTAGCTATTAGAAGTGTAAATATTATCCAATTTCTGTGTTCTTGGATTTGTTTTTCTTATTGTTGGATATACTTTATGATAACCACCAAGTAAAAGACATTAAATGTTTTGGACATTTAAAAATTGAAGGTGAGCTGGCACTTTTTTTTTATAATTGTGTAAAGCTTTTCTGTTGTAAATAATAATTTATCATTTACAAATTTCCTACTAAAAAATAACACACAATTGTTTTAGATCTATCTTAGAGAACATTCATTTACCTACAAAATGGTATATCATTCATAAAAATATGTTAATAATTAAGAAAACTGCAGCTAAATTTGTACATACACCTGCAAATGGGAAAATGGGACCTAAATTTAATTCTGCCACAGCCTCTTTTTCAATTCAGTAGCTAATCAGTTAAGCAACAGGAATTTTATTTTAAAGTGCATAAAAGAGTATGTACAATAGAAAATCTTATTTCAGGACACGAAATGGCTCTTTGGCAATATTCCATGTACAGATTGTGATAATAGGGTAGTATGCGCATATTCTATTTAGCGTATAACATGGATGTCCCACTGTTGATTTGCACCATGGAAGAACGAGGTATTATTCGTTTTTTATGGTTAGATGGCTTGAAATCTGAAATCTACATAAGAAAGAAGGTTCAGTATGAAGACAGTTATTTGAGTCACAGGAGAGTGTATGAATGGGTAGAAAGATTTCAAAATGGAAGACAAAACATTGATGCGGAGTCGGAGAACAGCAAATTGTGGCAACTGACAATGAAACAGCAGATCAACCAGCTAGTCCATTGCAACAGGTGAGTGACTATTGATGAAATAGCCTGAGATTCTAACATGAGTCACAACACTGTGCATAAAATTGTCCATGATGGCCTCAGTTGTAGAAGAGTGTGTAGCAAATGGGTCCCAAGGCAGCTGATAAGGCAATGGAGGCAGTGCAAAATTGAGTTAAGGTCATACCAAAAGACTTTTTCCTAGAGGGCATCCACAAGGTAGAGGACCCATGTTCCCAGGCACAGGAGATATGTAGAAAAATAAAATAAGACACAAAAAATGTCTTGTTCGCACTCTTGCAAAAACAGTATTAATAAAATTGCTGTTACTTAATGACTGTCCCTCGTAGTATGTGTTATTTGGGATCAAGATGCTGAGCAGCGCATAAGCTGCAGAGGTCAGCAACCCAAAGCTGACTGCTAGCGTCAGGGCCAGCAAACCAGAGCTGCTAAGACCCTTCTACACCTCCACGCGGTGATCCTGGATAACAGGCTGCAACAGAGCAGGCTGACAAGGGGGAAGGGATTGAAGAGGGAAGGCTAACCCGGTACTCAAAAGTGCCTGCTGAAGTCGGATGTGTCAGACCAAAAGGTGCAAATATCACAGTCAAACTATGACACAATGCATTCTGTTCTTCAGACTACATCCTGCTACTTGCAAATCCCTTTTCAGAGCTAGTTAGTGAGAGTTTGAGAACGAATGAAGAAGACGATGTATTTGTTATTTAATATACTGAAGATGTTAAAGTGGCTATTGGGAGGGTATAGTGTGATAAAGACAAGGATAAAACCAATACCACACTGACAGTAGGTCATAGAAGGATAGAAGACACACCAAAGCTCACACAGGCCAAAAACCTGCTGAGTGTGGTGCGAGTAGTTTTCTGGGTTTCAAAGAAAGGTTTAGAAGCAATACCCCATAATGATGCAGGCGTAAAAAAGTGTGTAATAAGTCATTTTTCTGATGGAAGGGGAGATCAATCTCAAAATCCTGGTATTCAATCAGGCACGTGTATCTGATGCCAGGTAGCCAATGTTGAGTAAACTTATTTCGCTCTTTTATCTTGGTGTACTATGTTGGGTCCAGGGCCTTCATTATGCCATCTCTCCACCTCATCCTCGGTCACTCAGGAGGGCGGCTAAAGTTGTATGGCCAGCACGACATCACTCTACATATCCATCTGTTATCTGGCATGATCACCACATGGCTGGCCCATCTGTATTTTCTTAACAGTGTGACATCTATGATGTCTTCAAAGAAAGTTTGACATCTGATCTCTTGTTTTATGGATTTGGTCTTGAATGGAAATCTTCAATGTTCTTCGCTCCATCGATCATTGAGCAATACGTCTATCTGCATCAGCTTTCAGTAGGTTCCACACCTCGCATCCATATATCATGGCTGAAATAACTACACTGTTGAAGGTGTGAGCCCTAGCGTTAATGTTTCTCTTCTGTTGCAGTATGGGTTTAATACAATTGAAGCTGAGCCAGCCCGCTGTTATACTTCGTGAGTACATACTTCGTGAGATCTCACGATTTATTAAATGGGAGTTTGTGATCTCTTGGCCCAAGAGATCAGAAGAAGAATATATTGAAGAGCTAAGATGAAATCTAAGATTTATATCTAGGTACTCGCTCAAGGGACAAAGATGTAACACAGTGAATGAGCTGACAGCAGCCAGGGATTCATAGCTGGATGCTTGCATCAGGTTTAGTAAACCAGAGCTGGCAAAGATCCTATTCTGTCTCCAAGCAGAGGCTCTGGAAACAGGCTGCACTAGTAGTGTGGTCTTGCTAAGAGAATAGGGATTGATGCGGGAAGGCAAACCCGGTACCCAAAATTAGGTAAGCTGAAATCGGATGTTGGGACAAAAGGCGCAGATATTGCAGCCTCATTATAAACTATGACACAACAACCTTTTCAGGATGAACACAGTAGAAGAACTCACACAGAAACAAAACCCCAATACACAACTTCAAACTCTGTCCCATTAGCCAAACATTAATCCAAATGAAACAAATGCAACATTTTATAGTGAACCAACATCAATGGAGTTTATCCACAAAGGATGTACTTACTGTTCGAATCCTCTTGAGACATTTGTCCAGCCAGTTTTTAATGGTTAGTTTTGCCACTTCCTCCTCAATGTTAAATTCCAGCTCTTCCCTGGCTAGAGATTCCTCCAGCTGAAGAGACTTGCGAATGTCCACAGACCGATAGGACAACATGCTATACAAGAGGGATATGGGAAAACTTGTACATTTATTTGGATGACTGCAAATACAAATAAAGGCAGTATCTACTTTTTATGTTAGTGCACAATTAAAGCCAAAATCATCATTAAAAAAACTACTCTATGTTACTAGAGTCAAACAGAATTGAGCATATGAGCAGAATTTTGACGCATTAAATAAAGTGTTCGAGGAAGGTCATTGGTGTTACCCGAAAAGACAGAATGCAAAACGAAGACATTCACTGGTAGATCGAGCTACAAAGCAAAAGGTTGGCTGCAAAGCAGGAGGTTTAGGCATGGGTTCACAATAAGCGACGCAACACACTTGATGCAGGATAGATGATTTAAGCTCCCAACGATTCTCAATTGCATAAGTGAAAAGAAAACAAACATTACAAAAAAACTTATTATGACTTTAACAATCAAATTACATTTAGACTCACATCACTAATCTCACATCTATTTTCAAACTTATTTACGCTTACATTACATATCTATTTCCAAATTTATTTATGCTTACATCACATCTATTTCCAAACTTATTTACACTCGTATTACAGATCTATTTCCAAACTTATTTACCTTCACATCACATATCTATTTCCATAGTTATTTACAGTAAATACCCACAGCTATTTCTAAACATATTTACAGTAACTGTTTACAGCTATTATTTCTAAACTGTTGACAGCCTCCAACGTCCTGCAAGTGTACACCCTGCTATTCTGCTAGCCATACAATATAAAAATTAGAGCTGCCTATCTTTGGCCTTCCAATTTGTTCCATAGTCATTCTAAACCTTTATATGGCCTGCGTGCACTTGTACCCAAGTAAAACATGATCATTTATTATTTTTACCTCAGTGTACAGGAAGGAAAACTAATGTCTGGTCAGGCAAAATATACTGATCAGACATGTAAGTCAGGTCAGGCAATACATACTGGCCAAGACCCTCACCTTGGCCTTCTTGTAGCCATCCCTGGAAACAGGCTGTTTTCATGGCAGCCTGGATAACGAGGTGAGGGATCGACGTGATCCCCATTGTATTGAGTGACATACAGATGAAGCCAAGTATAGCCCAACCGCCTAGAGCACCTTGGTTCACCTTCATCAGCATGCTCAGAATGTGAGGAAAGCTACTGCAACTTGCCACTTAACGTCCTTTTCAGGGCGCAAGAAAGAGTAACCTACTCATTGTGGGCATTCGCAAACAACAATAACCTCAATGTACAATTATTTTTTAAAAACATAAAAAAATTAGAGTTGTCTCACTCTACTTAATCTGTCAAAAGTGTGACATGAATATCAACACATTAAAAACACAGACAATGAATATAGGTAGAAAGCACACCACACTTGATATTCATGTGAATGAAACAAAAATAAAGCAGGTACAATAATTTCAGTATTTTGGAACTGTTTTTACTGAGGATGGCAAGAGATAGATCGAGGAAGCTATGGATAGACAGCGTAAATGAGACCGGTTGTAAAATAGGGAAAAATGTTACTCGGGCCATGAAAGATGCGAAAGACAAATACATACCAGTACACTGGGCAACAACCCGGTAGAAAGTGAGATGACAAAAGAAGAAGAAAAAGTATCATTATTAGTTGGAAGTTTAACCTGAGTGAAACATTAGTTGGAAGTTTAACCTGAGTGAAACATTAGTTGGAAGTTTAACCTGAGTGAAACATTAGTTGGAAGTTTAACCTGAGTGAAACATTAGTTGGAAGTTTAACCTGAGTGAAACATTAGTTGGAAGTTTAACCTGAGTGAAACATTAGTTGGAAGTTTAACCTGAGTGAAACATTAGTTGGAAGTTTAACCTGAGTGAAACATTAGTTGGAAGTTTAACCTTAGTGAAACATTATTAGTGGGAAGTTTAACCTGAGTGAACCATTTTTAGTGGAAAGTCTCTCCTGAATGTACAATTGTTAGTGGGCTTTCTAATTCAAGTGTTCCATTATTAGTGGGCATTCTCATTTGGATGTACTATTACTGCAAAGTCTTGTTTCAGTGTACCATTATTAGCAGGCAGTCTCACCTGAGTGTACCATTATTATCAGGCAGTCTCACCTGAGTTTACCATTATTAGCAGGCAGTCTCACCTGAGTGTACCATTATTAGTGGGCATTCACAAAGTGTACCATTATTAACCAGCAGTCTCACCTGAGCACATCATGGAAGGTAACCTCCCCACCCTGGTGTAATTTCTCAATCTCATAACACATATGCTTGAACAACAGGCGGTCCCTCTCCAGGTCCACCTCCAACCTGCCTCGCAACAATCGAAGCAGGAAGCGAACTCTCCGTGCTGGAATCATACCCTGTGGAATGTGGAACAATGGCCTATTTCTATTTTGGGTGCCAGTGAAATGAATTAAACTGACAA
The DNA here is from genome assembly GCA_036924085.1 of Ariolimax columbianus. Classification (NCBI taxonomy): domain Eukaryota; kingdom Metazoa; phylum Mollusca; class Gastropoda; order Stylommatophora; family Arionidae; genus Ariolimax; species Ariolimax columbianus. The sequence goes on from JAVGWX010000021.1 coordinate 36,413,864, forward strand.
TCTTGCCATTCACACAAAATAACTAAATAAGGAAACAAAGAAAGTGAAGTACAGACAAACCTCATATTTCATATACTCCCATTACATATGCTTGTTCATCCGGATATTTTTCCGTTGACTCCATTCTCCACATTCCGTGCACAGGTTTGTTTACTCAAACACTTTCTGGCCTAACTTGATCCACACATTTATATGTGCTCTATCACTTCCTAAATTTTAGTTGCCCATTGCAAGCAATGATGTTGACAATATCAGACTGTTTTGTCATGATAATGTAACTTGCACTGTATTTGGATTACAGTGATGAAGAAGCTGTGCTAGTCATCAACCTCACTCTCTGGTCCTGAACTACCTTGGATCAGTAGCAAGACGTAGGTCAAAATGACTGGAGGTAATTCAGGATGCAGGCACTCTGGTCCCAACTCTTTGAGACCAGGGGTCGCTTGAAATCTCAAACCCACACCATTTCTGTTTATTGCTTTGAGAGGCGAATGCATTACCTCTCAACCACAGTGACACCTTCCTAGCCTATCATCAAACATTGACCAATGTAACTCACATTTTTGGCAAGGCACTTTTGTCGCCTGCCGGCCCATAGTTGAAAACAAAGGTGCCTAGTACATCACTTTCTTTTCTACTCTCTGCATAATTTTTATGAATAAAACAAAATATATGTCTTTGTGATCATTGCTACTACAAACATACTTTGTTTATGATATTGTATTGGTGCTTTCCTATTCCCTGATCTACAATACCAGAATGACAAGAAATACTTCATTAAAACATGGTGTGAAATAAACAATATTTGTTGGCCTAACCTTTCTGTTGATGTCCACTAAATTCCATGTGTTTTGAAACTGTCTGATATCATTGTAACTGAGTAGAGCATCTTCTTCGTTGGAGTAGAATAAGGAAAAGTTCTCCATGATGATGGCTGAAATGTGTAACAAAAAAAGACACCATTCATAATGCAGCAAGGAATCAAGTAGACGTGCATGATCTTTTTCAATCTACATCTGCTATAGCGGCAGCGACCATTCCCCGGGTAACGGTCTCGACATGACCGGCTAAATCAAGTGAGGCTAGACGATGGGTCTAATAAGCCCACAGTGATATGGAGCTTGTTTAGCTAAGCATGTGAAGCCTGGATTCGGCGGAATGTACGGAAGAACAACTGGCTGGTCAACTGGCTAGGCGACTACCAGCAACTCGTTGTGGAGCGTTTGGAGCAAGACTAGACACAGAAGATCCCCTTGGTCGCCAACTGCATCCGGATTACTGCTCCAGTCGTCTTGATCATATCTTGCCACTGGATCAAATGAAATCAGGTTGAGAGAGTGAGGCTGACGGTTCACAACTCTCCCTCACGTAAATCTAACTCACGCACAAGTCATATTGTCATCTCACAGATGACCATATGGTCCTCTTTGGAAATGATGGACAAACAACAACATGTGGTATGTTGACTGCATATGTAATCATGTTTCTGCATAACTTCCTGTTCCTAGATATGTTATTATGTTGCTATGCAACCTAACTTACGCTCCAGAATGACCCTTCTTCTTCGTACGCAGTCAGACAGTAACCATTATTTTTTCGAAAAAAGCGGCGGTCATCCTGAGGCTGTCGCCACTGCCATAGAGCTTGTCTTGCAGTTCCACTGGTGATGGCCACATCTGCTCTCTCTGATCCTCGTATGTCGGGCAGTTCTGCAGCAGATGTTCAGCGGTCATTTTACCAGTACCGCACGGGCATTCATCGGTACACCCTATCTTCAATTTGTTGAATAGGTGGTACCTCAGTCTATTGTGGCCAGTGCGAAGTCTGAAGACAACGACCTGCTCTCTTCGGTTCAACTGGTAATAGGCATCGTTTTTGGTGTAACCAGTATGTTCGGTTTCCCATTTGGTCATGTATCTGGCTTTGATAAGTCGTTTTGACTCTTCGTACGTCATACTAGTATCTGTTTGTGGTAGTCTTGCACCTTCTTTTGCCAGTCTGTCTGCCTCCTCGTTGCCTTGGATGTTGCAGTGTGATGGGACCCACTGTACCACTACCCTTTTTGGTGCGGACTGCTGGCACAGTTTGCAGAGTGCTGCTCTTAAGTCATTAAGCTCAGTATTTTTCTGGCTTTTTAGCGCTGTGACTACGGCGAGAGCATCTGTAAGCAGGACTATATGGCTTTCATTTTCACTGTGTGTCACCATTTCTTCCACTGCCGCCCTCAGTGCCTCTGCCTCCGCTCTGAAATTGCTTGTGTACTTACCAGTAGCGAATGACAGTGTTATTTTTCTGCCATTTGGTAGGTTCAGGAATGCTCCTGCCCCTCCGTTCTGTGTAGTATTTGTTACAGAACCGTCGGTGTATGCATGGGTCCAGTCCATGCTTGGGTAGCTTTTCGTTATGAAGCTTAGGGTAGTATCTCTCCTTTCTTTTTCAGTCTGGCAGTTCTTGTTTGCAATACCTGGTATATTTTCTACCACCTCTGGAAATATATCCTGCCTCCAGGTGGGTTTTCGTACAGTAGTGATGGGTTTTGGTGTTGTTAGTGCGTTTATGGGATCTTCATGCATCTTTGCTTTGGCTATTTCTGCAAAGTTTCTCCGCTTTAGTTTCCCATTTCCCAAATTGTTTAGTCTCTGGTGCATTGGATGGTCGATCAGTCTTCGGAGTTTCTCTGACTGCAGCTGGGCTCTGCAGTCTCTTCTATCGGTCATGGATTGCAGTTTTGTAATCTTTTCACGTTCTACAATTGGCGTTGACTTCATGCCACCTGTTATAATTCTCATGGCTTGGTTTTGAAGTTTGCTAACTTTATCGAAGTTCGCCTTCGCTGCTGTTGTCCATTCCGCAATGCCATACTCGAGAACTGGTCTCACTCTTCCAGTGTACAGTTTCTTTAGTATGCCTTCGTCTGCTCCCCAGCTTGTGCCAGCAAGTTTCCTCATGATTGCCATTCTTTCTCTGGCTTTCATTCGGTTTCTCTCGATCTGACTTTTCCATGTCATGCGCCGATCAAATGTGACTCCCAGATAGGTTGGGTTGTCGTTTGGCTGCAGGAATTTGCCATTTAGACTTAATTTGGTATTTTGGGGTTTTAATGAGAGCGAGAATATTGTGCATGTGGTTTTCTCCTCGTTTATTTTGACCAGCCATGAGTTCGCCCACTCTTCCAGCGATGTTAGGGCCGTCTGCATCCGATTTCTTGCTATGGTGAGATTCTTTTCAGAGGTCCACATAGCCAGATCGTCTGCAAACATTGAGCTATGGACTCTTCTTGGTATATTCTCTGTAATATCGTTTATATATACCAGGAAGAGTGTGGGTGACAGTACTCCCCCTTGGGGTACTCCCTGCTCGAGTGTCACCTTTTTGCTCATCTGCCCTTGTACTTGGACTCTGGCCATTCTTTGTTTGAGGTAGTGGTTGATCCATTTGTACATTTTCCCACAAACATCACTTCTTCTTAGCTTGACTCTAAGTCCGTCTTTCCAGACTTTGTCAAATGCTTTTTCCAGATCCACCCAAACAGCTACTGTGTGTTTCTGTGCCTGGTAGGCATCTTCTATTTCCTGGGCTATGAGGATGACCTGGTCCTCAATGGATCTGTGCTGTCTAAAGCCGGCTTGCTGTGGAATTAGTATTCGTTTTTCTTCCAGATGCCACATCAGTCTGGTGTTTATCATCCGTTCCATCAGCTTGCCGACACAGCTCAGTAGGCTGATGGGCCTGTATCCATTTGGATCTGTTTTATCCTTTCCTGTTTTTGGTACTGGTACCAGTATTGCGTCTTTCCATGCCTGGGGTACAATTCCCCTTTTCCAGCTTTGGTTCAGGACCGATAGCAGTTTCCTCTTCGCTGTTTGGCCCAGCCCCATCAGCATTTCGTTTGTTATCCCGTCTTTTCCGGGAGATTTCCTTTTCTTTAATGTTTTCATAGCCTCTTCCATTTCGCGCATTGTTAATTTGGCCATCATGTGCTCTTCAGGTGCCGTATTCCTGTTGTCGTGCCCCTTTAGCTCTTCGCTAATGTCTGTATGCTTATCTGCAGGGACCTCGATGTGGTTTGCTCTGGCATAGTGATCGACAAAGGCGTTTGCGGCTTTCTTACCTGTGATCAAGTTCTCGCCCTGCTTGATGGTAATTTGTTTATTTGACGGGGTTTCGTCGTTCATGGCTCTGACTAGCTTCCATAGCTTGTTCCCGTCTTTGTCCAGGTTTAGGCTTTCCGTTTTATTTTTCAAGCTTTCTCTTGCTGTTTGCTTAAGAGTGTGTTTGTATTTCGCCGTGGCGGCTTTGAGGGCGATGTTTGCCTCCATGGATTTTTCTCGCTCTGCCATGTTCCTAGCATTTGTTACTGCATCTTCCACTTTCTGCAACTCATCATTCCAGTAGGGCTTATAGTTTTTCCTAGCTCCTCTTGGGATGGTTTCAGTGGCGGCTTGCATTATTGCCTTGCTTAGGCTTTCCACCATGGGCTTCATTTTGGTGTTTCGTGTGTTGATGGTTTCACACAGCCCATCTGTCAGGATTGCAAATCGGTCCCAGTCGGCTCGTTTGTAATTCCAACGTGGGAGCGGTTTTGTTTCCTGTGGGCCTACTTTCATGTCAATGGTTAGCCTGATCGGCCTGTGGTCGCTACCTGCCAGTTGGTTTAGCACCTGGCGGTCTATTTTATGGTGTATGTCCTGTGTGGAGAAGGCCAAATCTGGAGTCGAGGTGGTATGCCATGTTCTTGAATAGAAGCTAGGGCTATCCTCTGGCCTATTGATTAGGGAGAGATTTGCATCTATCTCCAAATCTTCTACTTCGTCACCTCTGCTGTCTGTGTCAGAGTATCCCCATCTCTCCGAGTGGCTGTTGAAATCTCCAACTACTATGCAGTTGGAGTTTCTGACCTCCATACTCGAGAGCGATAGGTCTCTATTTGGTGGTCCGTACAGATTGAAAATGCGGAGCTTCGTCTCTTGAGCCATTATGTCAACTCCTACAATTTCTGCTTGTCCGGTGTGATTGACAGATACCGCGCTACTCGGTATGCAGTTTCTGGTCAGTATCAGGACCCCTCCTTTGTGGCCTTCTCTATCCAGACGGAAGGTCTGGTATCCTCTGATTGAGAATTTATGATTATTGTTGAGGTGCGTTTCCTGGATACATGCCACGTCAATCTTACCTTCATGCAGGTGATGTGTTAGGGAAAGTTTTTTGTTAATGACTCCCTCCGCATTCCACTGTAGTATTTTGAGGCCAGACTGACCCAAAGGTGCTCAGTCTCCTTCAGCACATGGCATGGATACTAATAATTCTTGTAGCTTACGGGTTGTACAGGGACAGAAGATGCAACACAATGAATGATCTGATAGCAGTCAGCGACTCTGATTGCTTGCATCTGAGTCAGCAAACCAAAGGTAACCAAAACCCTATTTCGGCTCCATGATGCGACCCTAGAAACAGGCTGCTCTAGTGAAATCTGGCTAAGAGAATAGAGATCATAGTTGGAAGGCAGACTCGATAGAAAAACAAGTCAGTTGAAATTGGATGTGTCAGACCAAAAACACAGATATCGCAGCCTCACTGTAAACTATGACACATCGTCACATCCTTTTCAGAATGAACGCAGATGAAGAAGAAGACTGGTTGTACACTCTCCTGATACATCCTCATGGGTGTCTTTTCCTGCTTGATATGACCTAGGCTTGATTTTAAATTTCTGCTGTGTCTATAGTAGTCTTATCATATAACATCCTGATCATAGTCTAATTTTGTATCAATTATGTTGCTGACATTTTTAAATGTCAAGATGGCAAGCTCTATGGAATTCATTATTCTAGTTTAACCTTTTTTGGGCTCAACGGCGTGAGATTACAACGATTTGGCACCATTCTACTGGCGTTGCAAGCCACCAGCTCTTAGTTCATCACTTTATCGTTTAACCTGTAGCACGCCCTTGTCCGTTCTCTTTGAACCAGCTAGGCCTACAAAAACGGTGTGCGGAAAAATTTTTTTTTTTTTTTAACGGAGTCACTCCTGACAGCCATTTTTTACTGCTGACTACGCCCTCCATATATACACGATATTTTGCCGGTTAAAGTATCGTGTGTTCGATTACAAATGGCTTTTGAACAGTTTTAATTTTGTATATGCCGTTTGGAGCAAGCCGACTTTTTGCGAAAGGGGAAGTAGGTTGTTGAGAAAGATTTTTATCACGTAGATCTGTTTATTTTGTTTGTTTAAATGAAAGAACTACGTTTGAATTGGAAACTAACAGTTGTGGCGATATTGTAAACACAGTATCGATACGTTGTTGTGGTTTCCATGGTTTTCTATCGAAGCGACTAGGCCTAGTGGTCGAGTCCAAATTTTTCCCGAGATTTTCATAAATTTTCAACTTCATCTTTTTAAATCTCAAAAACTAACAAACATACAACAAAAACAATAACACCCACATGTTCGTTATGCTATTGTGTATCTACACACCAGAAAATCATATTTATTGACAAACAAACATAAAAGTTACAAATTTTGAAAGACGACTACCACAGCGACTAATTAAGAAAATTAATTAGGTCAAATTTTTTTCAAAAATAATGTGGAGTGCGTAAGGTTAAACTACAGGGTTAATGCCATAATATGGATGAACATACTGCTCTTTCGATTGTAGAGAGTTCCAACTTTTGTGTTGCACGGCTAGACAGAGAAAATGGCGATTCTGAAATTTATTTTAGATTTTAGAAAAGATTTATTCTGTTTTAGGCTTGGATTTGAAGATTCACTTATATTTGAGAATGGGGGAGTTAAGTTTCTGCAGCAAATTTTTTCTGAGGCCGATCTATTTAGTTTGTTTATGTAGATACAATAATTACATTTATAGTCGAAGTGACAGACATAGCCATTACAGTAAACATTGGTAGTAGTATTAGTACGTTTTTTGTCGAATTAAAAAAAAAATCCGTAACCAAGGGACGCACTACCGAGTTAATCTATATGTTTGTGCTTTTTTTCACCACTATCATTTTCATCTTCTTGTATCTCAGAAACTAACATACACACAATAACAACAATAACACCGACAAGTTCTTTATTAATATATGTCTCTAAAAAAAATTAACCCATAGCATTACTGCCGTAGGGGTGTGAGGTCTTAGTGATCTCACATTTAAAAGGCTCGGGTATATGAGGATGATAGCCATCTCCTCTCCCTCGCCGCTTTTACTTCCCAGACTGAACCGGTACCAATTTAAGACTGGGTCAACCTGGGAGCCATTGCGGTCTAAAAAAACAACTGGGGAATGAACCAAGGACCACTCAGATGCGAAGCCAGCTCGCTAACCACTGCGCTACGCCCTAATATCTCTAATGTTCCTAATATGTCTTTAGACACACTTTTTAAAAAAAGTATTTAAAAAAAGGATTAGAGGTTCTCAAAACCAACAACCACGTCAGTGCTTGACCTGCTGAAAAATAAATCGACTGCCGGAAATAGACATAATTTTTTATATGGGTTAACTCGTCTCCCTTTTTCAGTCTGTAACAGTGCACTTGTTTCTTCTTTCACATACTCATAATTGTTTCTGCATCTATCTATTGAACATAATAAGCTTCCTTGCTCACTGGCCTATTTTTTAAAGAAAATGCTAATTACTATTTTTAGATGTTATGGAAATTCTGAACGTTAACAAAAAAAATATCAAATGTACTGTAATTTCTATATTACGCACACTTTACTGAAGACATGTAAAGTTAAAAAATTACATCTTTTTTCTTCAACTAAATGTAAAAATTACTATACATTTTCACAAAGAACCCATGCCATCTTTGTACAATCTTTGTGAAATAAAAAGCAAAAAATATCTAGACTTTTGATAGAAGTACATTTATAAGTTAAAAAAAAAAAAATGAATGTGTCCTCAGCAGGTGTCACTAAAAGTGTTACCAAGTACTGACCCACAAGTAGGTTGAGAACGATGTAGGTTATGATCACATAGAAACTGCAGAAGTAGACAATAGAGGCCAGGTAATTGCCACAGTCCGTCTGCCAATAGTTGCCGCCTGTGGTACAAAATGGTGGACTCACCTAAGAGAGATCACAAAAAACAATTAAATGTTTGATTAATCAAATTAGTAACAATAATATATATAAATATTTTCAATGTGACCGCACTAACACCACATAAGATTAGTAGGTTGTTATCAATGCTGGATTAAGGCATGGGTCGAGGACGTCTACAGCAGCCTAAAATCCTCTGTCAATAAGGTCCTCCAAAGATCTGTGTTTCTGCAGTTTCCTTCTTTAACTTATGCTGCCAGAACACATCCTGCAAACATGTCCACTGCACCAAGGCTCCCGTGAGAAGATCTGGCCCAAGGAAAGAAACATACAAGACAAACTGTGGGGAACCATTGAGGACCTGCAACTGACGTGTCACTTCATGGAGGCGTCCCATCTGGTGACATAAAATGAGCATACAAAACTGAACACAAAGAAGAAGAAGATGTTAAGTTGAACAATATCTGTAGTTCAGAGAACTACAAAATCCTAAAGAGGCAATACTTCTTGTTAATGTTGATTAATCTGCACATTTTTTACAGCAAACAACAATCATTATTTTGGATCACTGTAAGAAACAGATTATCATGAAGCAAATGTTAGGTTGATTTGTTATATTAGAAGACACAGATAATTGATAAATGTTGTCAGACAGTCGGGATTTTACATAGGGGGCTCAGTGGTCTCGAGGTAAGGTGTCCACCTAGGGTGTCGGAGGTCGCAGGTTCAAATCACGGTGGAGACTGAGATTTTTTTCATGTGGATCTTCTTATAAATATTCCCCTGATCTCTGGGTAGCGAGATCGGGCTCCTGTGTTCAGTGTCGAGAACGTTAAAAATCTCTTGGCAGTTAGAAATTGATAAGAGTAAGCTTAACCCATTAAATCCCAGCCCAATCGGCAATGGCCGCCATCAATTTACTTAAAGCCTGGCCGGCGACGGCCGTTGTGGATATACTGATTTAATTTATTTTTCTTTACACTTTAATTGCGAATAGACACGCTAAATTTAGCTGTCACGTGACAACATTTTGGTCCAGATTGGATATTAGGAAACATTTTTTCAGTCAGAGAGTGGTGAATGCTTGGAATTTATTGCCACAGGATGTGGTGGAGGCTTGGACATGAGTCAGACTTATGAGTCAGATGATGGTGATAGAGAATTTGTTGATGGAGTTGCAGAGAATGAGAACGAATCGGACGTTGATGAGGAATAAGTTCAGTGCTTAGAAGATGAAAGTAGCGACACTGGCCTTACAAGTGATGATGAATTATCGGTAGAAGATGGTGCAAATGTGACACACACCACCCCACAGCCAGGCCCTAGTGGTGATAGAGAATGGTCAAAGCTTTTTTTTTTTTTTAGCCATACGACATTTTTCCAATTGCTGGGGTAGTTGAGGGGTTTTGAAGGCTGAGGACTACAGACCGCTTCGCCACTGCTGTCGTCACGTCGTGTGCTGGCTATGTTTGTTTATTTCACCCCCACAGAAAAACAACATATGCCATACCGGAGATTCGAACCGCTGCCCTCCTTGTCGGCAGGCAGGCCTCGAAACCATTCAGCCACGCGCTCCTCATGGTCAAAGCAACTGAGTAATATTATTAAAAGATTTAGTGAGGAAACAGGTCCTGCAGATGACATAGATCCAGATCAAGATTACTCTGCTTTTGATTACCTTTCATTATTTCTACCTTAGACCTTTTTTGAGTACTTTTTTGAGAGTAAACCAATGCATATATCTGCATCAGAATTTTTGAAAAACCAGATCCTTCGTGGAAACCTGTTTCTCCTGATAACATGAAGGGCTTTCTTTATGTTAACTATATGTTTGAGGTTCATCAGTTACCCTCCTACAGAATGTTTTGGTCTACTGATGAACTGTTGAATGTGCCTGCAGAGTCAAGTGTAATGACTACAGACCTCTTCGCCACTGTTGTCGCCGCGTCGTGTGCTGGCTATGTTTGTTTATTTTACCCCCAACAGAAAAACAACATATGCCATACCGGGGATTCGAACCACTGCCCTCCTTATCGGCATGCAGGCCTCGAAACCATTCGGCCACACTCTCCTCTATTTTAAATTTATTTGTGTGATTCAAACTCCAGTTTATAGAGGAGCTCCAAGTACTTACAAAAATTTTAATTAATAAAATTCTTTAGAAAATTACCCAGACAAGATAGTGTTTGATCATTCACGACACAATGACGTAAAAGTTACAGGTGACCTGGGGAAAGTCAGATCTATGGATTTATGTAACTCAACAATGATAGATAGTCCTACCATACAATCATGCATGATCTTGTTCCAATCTTCACCAGTGACAATTCTGAACAAAAGCAGGACAGCGTTGTATGCAGTCTCAAAGTTGGCATGCCTGTGACACAGTTGAGATTATATTTATTCAGGAATTGAATTCAAATGTAATAATATGACCTGAAAGTAATTTATTGTGGTCTATTCAGACAATGTAAACTATGTATTAATGACAATGTTTGCAATCATTGTACATATGTGAAACTGGGGAAAGGCTTATTCGAAGTTGCTGAAAGGAAAACCAAATTATACAAAACTTATGAAATAAAATTACTTAAAATAAATACTAAAATAAAACTGTAGAAATAAAATTTCTGAAAAATACTAAAATAAAACTACTGAAATAAAAAGAACTGAAATAAAAGTACTGCAGTGAAAAGAAAGAAAGAAAGAAAGAGAGAGAAATAAAAAAAAGAGAGAGAGATAGGGTAGGAGAAATGGGGGAGGGGGGGGGGGGTGGGGGAGGGAGAAAGAGAGAGAGATGGAGAGAGTGTGGGAGAGAGAGAGAGAGTGGGGGAGAGAGAGTGGGAGAGAGAGAAAGAGAGAGAGACATGTATGCATCAGCATCCACACCATGACAAGGAGTCAAAACAAACGACAACTATTTTTATTACTGTTATGGGTTTAAAATATGTAATGACATGGGTTAAAAAAATGTAATGTCATGGATTTTAAAAAATGTAATGACATTGGTTTAAAATATGTGTCTAGGGTTTAAAAAATGTAATGATACATGTTTAAAAATGTAATGGAAAGATTTTAAAGAATGTAATGGAAAGGTTTAAAGAATGTAATGACACAGGTTTAAAAAATGTAATGGAAAAGTTTAAAGAATGTAATGGAAAAGTTTAAAATATGTAATGACAAGTTTAAAAAATGTAATGGAAAGGTTTAAAGAATGTAATGGAAAGGTTTAAAGAATGAAATGACACAGGTTTAAAAAATGTAATGGAAAAGTTTAAAGAATGTAATGGAAAGGTTTAAAAAATGTAATGACACAGGTTTAAAAAATGTAATGGAAAAGTTTAAAGAATGTAATGGAAAGGTTTAAAAAATGTAATGACACAAGCTTAAAAAATGTAATGGAAAGGTTTAAAAAATGTAATGACACAAGTTAAAAAAATGTAATGGAAAAGTTTAAAGAATGTAATGGAAAGGTTTAAAAAATGTAATGACATTAGTAAAAAAAAATGTAATGGAACGGTTTAAAGAATGTAATGGAAAGGTTTAAAAAATGTTATGACACAAGTTTAAAAAATGTAATGGAAAGGTTTAAAGAATGTAATGGAAAGGTTTAAAGAATGTAATGGAAAGGTTTAAAGAATGTAATGGAAAGGTTTAAAGAATGTAATGGAAAGGTTTAAAGAATGTAATGACATGGGTTACAAATGTATAATGACAAATATTTATTTAGTGACAGAAGCTCTGACTAGAAGTGAGAACGGTCTGATACATGCCTGCCAAGATTATATCCATATTTGACACTTCCGAACAAGATGACACCAGCATAAGCATAGAATAGCATCAGTAGGAACATGCCCATTATAATGAAGAAGGACTTGAACACGGACATCACCACCGTCTGCATCAACATCTTGAGAGTAGCCTGAGAGAACACACAAGAATACATCTTCACACATATTTAACCAAATGGAATGAACCAACATAATTGTCTGAGATAACGTAGCATAGGTCTTGTTGTTGTTTCGAATGCCCACAATGAGTAGGTTTACTCTTTTGTGCGCCCTGAAAAGGACGTTAAGTGGCGGGATGCAGTAGCTTTCCTCACATCCTGAGCGTGCTGATGAAGTGGACTGGGGTCCTCCAGGCTGTTGTGCTATACTGGATCATTTGCATGTCAACTAGTACGGGGATCACGTTGTTAGCCAGGCTGGCATGAAAACAGCCAGTTTTCATGGAGGGCTGCAAGGAAGCCAAGATGGGGGTCCTGACCAGTATATTTTGCCTGACCCTGACTAACATGTCTGTTCAGTATGTTTTGCCTGACCAGACGTTAGTCTTCCTCCCCTAGCATAAGTGCAATTTATGAAGAGGCCAAAAGGTCTACTAGACGTAGATATAGAAATAAGTAGAATTTTCAGACCAACAAAAGATGTACATTAACCCTTTACAGTTTGTATCGCTTAAAACCGGCCACCCGAAAGAAGATTCTTTTTGTCTATCAGGCATTTCACATGAGGAATTTCACATTTTGATATTGCCTACAAGATGACTGAGGATTTGAGTATGCTTAAGCTGTTATTTACTGTAGAGTTATTTTCTATATTTAGACATTTAAGAATGTGGTAAGGTTTCAAAGCTGATGAATACTAAATGAAAATCAGACTTCAAGATCATTGAAATAATTTACTATATGATCCAACTTTTGTTTATTTTGTAAGTGGATTGCACGTTGATATTCAACGCATGTCCAATTCAGACTTTGACTGGGACTGGTAAGAATATTGCGGGATCAAAAACAGAAATACTCATGACCTGTCGTGAGTATGATTGTTATTTTTTTTATTTTCAGGAGGGGGGAATTCAGTGCGAATTCACATGTACTCTTGCCGTGATTTGAATATGTCCACTATATTATTACCAGTACAGTAGGGGAATTGAGATGCTAGTTCACTCAGGCTCTGACCAAGACCACTATCTCTCTTCCCTGTTTTCAAGGCAGTCTAGCTTAAGAGATGTTGATCGAGGTCTCTCCTATTCTGCTAAAGCCATTTATTTTTAATTTGGCTTCTAGTCTCTACAGAATTGATGTAAATGGCTCAATGTCCATCCTTTCTCAGTCATCTCTTCTGACATGCCTGGCAGGTTGCAGTATTACTATTCCATGCTTCCCTTTCGGGCCCAAATACCTCACAGGCAGCCGATATTATAGCAAGTTCAACCTTCACAATTTTACAAAGTAATGACATGAATCAGATTTATTTGTAATAAGAGACAAGAGCTCCGATCACTCTACAAATTAAGATGATCTAAATATAAAATAAAGCAACAAATCGAGTACCACTCGAGTGGTACCCGGAGTGAAAAGAAAAGAGCAACTGTAACCTTCCATGCACGATGCAAAAAAGTGACTAAAGAGGGTCATCCATGGGGTTAGTAATCTCTTCATATAAATAACATTACTATTGGAATCAGCCGCTGCAAAAGCTCAGATACAGGCATCCTGTAAGGGAACCAGCTGTAGATGAAACTGTAGATAAAACCTATGTTTCACACTAGAGAAAAAAAGGTGAATGATTTCAGACTAACTCTTTGAACCCTGGTCCATAAAATCATATTCCCCTGTGTTCCTATGAATATTGATTGTGGAATATATCTATTACAGACAATCCTGTATCAAATTTACTTGACATATTACGTAGGATACTCTTCTCCCTTCCCCCCCATTTAGAACGGCTATTTCCCAAATTTAAAAAAAAATGCCTTTTCATCATAAAAATCATCTAAAACATCCTGAAACATGCTTTGATGAGTGTGCTGCCAAATTTGTATTTTCCAGAAATATGTGAACTATGTAGAAGTTACAATATTATGGTCAAAACCCAAGTAGTACAGCCCAAATTAGGCCTTCAAATAATGGTCCATCCTTTACATTGAATAATGGATAGCTCAAGTAATCGGGTGCTTACACACTCCCTGATATATAGGGGTCACATGTACCAAGGGATACGAGGGACCAGCTGCAGTCATGGTCCATGCTTCGTATTGGAGCGAACAGTTAATGACGATGATAAAATATAACAATAAGTAGAAATTGAGGACCTTATAGCCAGTAAAACATGTCTTGTTACAGAACACAAAGATACAGAAAATGCGTGCTTACATGTTTTCCTGTCACAGTGAAAAATCTCAGGACGATGACAATGTAACCTAGCGAATTGATTCTCTCATCCTGCAATTTAAGAGATAATAAACATCCTTCAATTGAACAATCAAACCCTTTCAGCTACCTGTGGCCCACAGGTCTTCAAGAAATACAGTAAACCTTTAGTATGATACGTAAAAATTGTACGTATTATAGTTAGCTAACTAACTATAATACATATAATTTTTACTAATTTTGACCAGCTAAAACTCACATGTGTATTATATGTGAGTACTAACAAATTTGCAACACCAAAAGTTAACTTACATTGGAAAGTTTTATGTAATTTAACACTGAAAATGGCATGAAATTGAATGTGTCATGTGTTTTCTCACTAGATGTACTTCTTTCTAGTGAGATTGGTGACGATGTAGTCCAAATACTTACAATTTAGATGTTGTGCCCCTATTTCTGTTGGTTATTACCCATACTTTAAGTTTTAAACAATTGTTTCATAAAATAAAATCTTGAAAGATTATGGTGTGTATTATACACACATTTTCAGGGAGGAAGACGTCTGGTCAGGCAAAACATTCTGATCAGACATGTTAGAGTTAGACAAAATATATACTGGCCAAGGCCCCACCTCGACTTCCAGGTAGTCATCAGGCTGTACTTCGTGACAGTCTGGATGATGATGATGTTCGTCCATCACAAGTGATGAAGACCACTCACTTCGTTCAGCCATGTGGAAGGTCTTTTCTCTTGCTGTGTCCACTAAAATTGGTGACTTGCGCAGTGATTTGGATTAAAGTGAGGAAGAAACTGTGCCTTTTGTCAACCTCACTCTATGGTCCTGAGCCACCTTTAACCAGTGGCAAGATTTTATCGAGACGACTGGAGATAACACAGAATGCAAATTTTTCCTCAGGGTTTACTCCCAAAGCCTTTCCTGTAAACAGGTACCGGTTTAGCCTCCCCTCTTTGATCCCTACTCCTTAGCTAGTCTGCCCTGTTGCAGCCTGTTATCCAGGATCACCGCATGGAGGTGTACAAGGGTCTTGGCAGCTTTGGGTCGCTGGCCCTGATACTAGCAATCAGATCTGGGTCGCTGGCCCTGATACTAGCAATCAGATCTGGGTCGTTGAACACTACAGCTCATGTAACTGCTCAGCATCTTGATCCTGATGTGGCCAGTATAAGTAGGGCATACAAGGTCGTTTGAGTTTTCTCTGTGAGCGAGTGTGAGGGAGTTAGTGAGGTTTGGGTATTTGTGAGAGTGGACTGCGTGTGTGTGTGTGTGTAATAGTATATGCTTCTATGTGTGTAACAGTGTGGTATGTCTGGGTGAATATGTGTGTTGGAGAGTATGGTGTGTATGTGGATAAGTGTGTGTGGGAGAGTATGGTGTTAATGTAGATAAGTGTGTGTGGGAGAGTATGGTGTGTATGTGGATAAATGTGTGTGGGAGAGTATGGTGTGTATGTGGATATGTGTGTGGGAGAGTATGGTGTGTATGTGGATATGTGTGTGGGAGAGTATGGTGTGTATGTGGATATGTGTGTGAGAGTATGGTGTGTATGTGGATATGTGTGTGGGAGAGTATGGTGTCTATGTGGATATGTGTGTGGGAGAGTATGGTGTGTATGTGGATATGTGTGTGAGAGTATGGTGTGTATGTGGATATGTGTGTGGGAGAGTATGGTGTGTATGTGGATATGTGTGTGTGAGAGTATGGTGTGAATGTGGATATGTGTGTGGGAGAGTATGGTGTGTATGTGGATGAGTGTGTGGGAGAAAATGGTGTGTAATTTTGTGGATAACTGTGTGAGAGTATGGTGTCTATGTGGATATGTGTGTGGGAGAGTATGGTGTGTATGTGGATATGTGTGTGTGAGAGTATGGTGTGAATGTGGATATGTGTGTGGGAGAGTATGGTGTGAATGTGGATATGTGTGTGGGAGAGTATGGTGTGTATGTGGATATGTGTGTGGGAGAGTATGGTGTGTATGTGGATATGTGTGTGGGAGAGTATGGTGTGAATGTGGATATGTGTGTGGGAGAGTATGGTGTGTATGTGGATATGTGTGTGGGAGAGTATGGTGTGAATGTGGATATGTGTGTGGGAGAGTATGGTGTGTATGTGGATATGTGTGTGGGAGAGTATGGTGTGTATGTGGATATGTGTGTGGGAGAGTATGGTGTGTATGTGGATATGTGTGTGGGAGAGTATGGTGTGTATGTGGATATGTGTGTGGGAGAGTATGGTGTGTATGTGGATATGTGTGTGGGAGAGTATGGTGTGAATGTGGATATGTGTGTGGGAGAGTATGGTGTGTATGTGGATGAGTGTGTGGGAGAAAATGGTGTGTAATTTTGTGGATAACTGTGTGAGAGTATGGTGTCTATGTGGATATGTGTGTGGGAGAGTATGGTGTGTATGTGGATAAGTGTGTGAGAGCATTGTGTGAAAGTTAGTGTGTAGATGGGAGCATTTTGTGCATGTGTTTGTGTAGACATACATGTGTATGTGTCTGTGTGTTTTTTTACATACTTACACGCTTGGTGCTGTAGTGCAAAATGATCCAGATGACTCCCAGGAGAGTGACAAACATGTCAAATCTGTTGCGCCTGCTGGTCCAGTAGCCGGCAGGTGAGAGAGCTATCATCTTCATGATAACCTGTTCAACATTAAACACACATCGTGGGTTAGTTCAGTGTCAATCAATCAAAACCTTTTCAGTTCCCTGTGGAGCAAAGGTCTTCAATAAATGCAAACAAAGCATCAAGCATTGACCTGTCTATATCTGCTAGCTTTTCAGGCTTAAAGTTAAGATGGAATAGTCACTCCCAAGCCCAACCCTCTTTACTAGCCACTTATGACATGCTCGGCAGGTTACAGTCGTTCATCCTCAATCTCCCTCTACCAGGCCCTGTAAAGGGCTTTGCAAGTAGCAGGATGTAGTCTGGAGAATAGAATGCATTGTGTGGTAGTTTATAGCTTGACCATGATATTTGCACCTTTCGGTCCGACACATCCGGCTTCAGCATGGCAGTTTTGGGTATTGGATTAGCCTTCCCTCTTCAATCCCTTCTCCTTAGCCAGTCTGCCCCGTTGCATGTTATCCAGGTTCACCATGTGGAGGTGGAGACTGTCTTGGCAGCTCTGGGTTGCTGACCCTGACGTTAGCAATCAGCTTTGTGTCGCTTAACGATGCAGCTCATGTACTAGCCTGAGGCGATAGTAACACTTGGGTGTTCAGTGTGTTGTCTTCAAAAGATTAGAATGCAGTTTTAAGTGAAAGCAGAAACAGATGTGGACCAACATTTCATCCAAATGCCAATTTCAGGGACATGACAAAATCAAAGCAGCACAGAAGAAACAAGTTAATTAAATGAACAAATGTTCTGACTTAATTAAGAATCAACATCATTGCCGTCATCTTAGGCGTCCCTCTCTGCTGTACCCACATATGATTTCAAAATGTGGTAATCTGTGCTTTGCTACCTCATAGACTGCAGTGTCTTCATCTAAAAGGTGGTCGTCGAGCAACTGAAAATTTCAAATTTCACATCTATCCATTGCTAATCTCCCCACTGCGGGTGCCCCCTGAGAGGAGGATGTCAGTTATTTCATTCCCACAAACTCTAGCATAACCGGGACAGTTGTTTTTTGTTGTTGTTATTTTTGTTTTTGCATTCGCCTTATTTCTCCATTCCTCAAGGCAGCATGCGTTGCACTACGGTTTTCATTTTGCACATGTCGGTTCAGTGCATCCGACTTCAGCGTGCATTTTATGTAAGGGTCTGCTTCCGCCTGCATTTTCTAAGGGTTTGCTTCCCTGGGGTAACGGCTGGTGCTGTGATGGGGATCGAACCCAGCACCTTCCGTTTGTGAGCCGTGTCACTTAACCACTAGCCCCCTGACCAGGACAGTATATCCATACAAGTTCCCCAAGGTTTTAAGTCTTTATATCCACTATCCATTCATGCAATAGCCAGCCCTTCTGTACATTTTGAAGCAAGGATTAAGAGTCAAAGATGATTGCGGCTCTTATTAAAGAGGTCTCAGATAGTCACCTCAGAGTAGGTCAATGCCTCGATTTCTATTCTCATAATGGAAGTTGTTGTTAAGTTAGCACCACTCAGCTCAGCAACAACCCTGCCTCCCTCTTTAAATAGACATTCAGCATTAAAGTGGATACCCCAGAATGCACGATGAGGAAGCACAACGTTAGAACATTTTTACTCCAGCTTTTCCTCAAGATAGCATTATTGCTGTGCCTTGCCTATTCTGACATCAAAGACTCAGGAAGGGATTGTCGCACTGAGCAGAAAATAGTGCGAAATAGAAGACTTGTAGTGAGACGGAGAATCAAGAAGAAGACTTGTAGTGAGATGGAGAATCAGGAAGAAGACTTGTAATGAGACGGAGAATCAAGAAGAAGACTTGTAGTGAGATGGAGAATCAGGAAGAAGACTTGTAATGAGACGGAGAATCAAGAAGAAGACTTGTAGTGAGATGGAGAATCAGGAAGAAGACTTGTAATGAGACGGAGAATCAAGAAGAAGACTTGTAGTGAGATGGAGAATCAGGAAGAAGACTTGTAGTGAGACGGAGAATCAAGAAGAAGACTTGTAGTGAGAAGGAGAATCAGGAAGAAGACTTGTAATGAGACGAAGAATCAAGAAGAAGACTTGTAGTGAGATGGAGAATCAGGAAGAAGACTTGTAATGAGACGGAGAATCAAGAAGAAGACTTGTAGTGAGATGGAGAATCAGGAAGAAGACTTGTAGTGAGACGGAGAATCAAGAAGAAGACTTGTAGTGAGAAGGAGAATCAGGAAGAAGACTTGTAATGAGACGGAGAATCAGGAAGAAGACTTGTAGTGAGACGGAGAATCATGAAGAAGACTTGTAATGAGATGGAGAATCAATAATTTGTCATTATCAAACTGCTTGTGGAGGTCTAGCCTTCTGCGACAGATCAAATTTCATCATGAAACTGAGACTCTCAAGTTACTCATGTTTGCTGTAATGTACAAAATATAGCAATAACAACAAACATGTTTGTACTGACCTCCAGAAAAAACAGCAGTGTAAAGGAAGTTGAGAAGCCAGCCAGGATGTACATGTGAGCATCATCCTTCCACTGAAACAGATGTCAGCCACAGACAGAAATATTAGCAATTTATAATAATAAACAAAGACATTAACTGACACACAGATGATTGACCTTTGTATACTTCTATCTCCGAGCCAAAAATTGCTAAGAAGTCAAAACAAACATTTACAGGTAAATGCTCAGAGACCTATATATTAATTTTTTAGCAATTTACCTTCTGTGTATTATTTTGCTTAAATTGCTCAAAAGTAACTAGAGGATCAAGATGCTGAGCAGCGCATGAGCTGCAGTGGTCAGCGACCTATAGCTGACTGCTAGCGTTGGGGCCAGCGAACCAGTGCTGCCAAGACCCTTTTACACCTCCACGCGGTGATCCTGGATAACAGGCTGCAGCAGGGCAGACTGGCTAATGAGAAGGGATCGAAGAGGGAATGCTAACCCGGTACTCAAAAAATGCTTGCTGAAGCCGGATGTGTTGGACCGGAAGGTGCAAATATCACAGTCAAGCTGTAAACTACGACACATCGCATTCCGTTCTCTGGACTACATTCTGCTACTTAAGCCCTTTCAGGGTTTGGTAGCGAGAGATTGAGAATGAACGAAGCCAAGCCAAGCCAAAAGAAACTAGAAAATTAATATTTTGAATAAAATAACTAATAAATTAGACTCAACCTTTACAGCACTAGTGGTGAGATTTTTAGGCTTAAATTTTTTTCATTTGGCTTGGCTAGGTTTGGTTTGGCTTGGCTTGGCTTCGTTCGTTCAATCTCCCGCTACCATCTCCATTTTTTTCATTTTATCCTTAAAGGCCAGAAAACTAGCCCGACAGATTCACTAGTTTATAGCTGATAAACTTCAGGGTTAAAGCTAAAGCAACATACGAGTATCTGAATCTAAATATAGACCTCACTTTCGTTCACTATGATTTCAGTGCAAAAATGGCTAGATTTGTTTTTAAAGTGAATTTTGAAATTTTACTCACTTTTTCACTTGGATTGGAAGATTATCCCATTAATGACGGTTATGAAGTTAAGTTGTTATAACAGATTTTTCTGAGGTTGATCTATAAAATTATCCTGGTCAGTATGTTGTGCCTGATAGGACTAGCATCTCAGTTTCCCCTAAAATGTAATCTTTATTATGAATGCGTCATGCCACAGATTGTTTAATTATGTGTCTTACGATATTTAGATTGTAAATTTTAGCTTAAGTTGTTCAATATTAATCAATTTGATTTTAAATGGTACTTTGATGTACCGAAAGGCAGAAATCTGCAAAATTACCCAGCACCAGAAAGGGTTAAATTACTTGTTGCCCTCCTAGAATGTGATTTGTGTTTATATTTGTTGTCTCCTTGCTTTTTTCTCGTAGTTAACCATTGAGACAGACGAACATTTTGTGTGTCAATCTAAACTTGACAGGCAAGACTTTATGAAGAACTAAACTTGAAAGACAAGACTTTTTGTGCTGAGCTAAACTTAACTTAACGTCTTCATACTGGTTTAGAAGACTCTGCAGAGTCTGTATACAACCAGTTTCATTTTCGTTTCATTGCTTTAAAAGCTATGCACATCCAATATATTCTTAAACGCATTAATTGTCTCGCCCTCCACTACTTCCTATGGCAATGTATTCCAAGCATTCACCACTCTCTGACTAAAAAAATGTTTCATAATATCTAATCTGGACCTTTCTTTAGTTAATTTGTAACTATGCCCTCTTGGTCTTGTAGGTGGTTGTATTTTGAAAAACTTGTTATAGTCTAATTTATCCTTTCCTTTGATTATCTTATTATTTTATTAATGCATTGTCCCCTTCAATTCTTCTTTTTTCTAGACACTGTAGGCCAGTTTTTCCGGGTCCTTCCTCTCATAACTGTAATTCTTGAATCCCACTATCAACTTTGTCGCTATTCTTGATAGATACAACATTTTAGGTACAGCTAAACTTAATGGACAAGATTTTATGTATTAGGCTAAACTTGACATAATTTTATGTTGAGCTAATCCTGACAGGGAAGACTTTCTGGGTCAAGCCAAATTCTAGAGACAAGACTTTCTGCTTCAAAAAACACAACTTTATGTGTTGAGTTAATCTTGACAGATAAACTTGCTGTGTCAAGTTATACATAATGACAGGCAGATACACTGTCAAACATCTGTTGAACCAAAATAACTGTCGAAAACAAAAGACAACAGACAGCCTGTACTGATGTTATCATGTACTCACTGCTGGAACAGACAACATGTACTGATGTTACTGTATACTCACTGGAACAGACAGCATGAGGCAGTTGGCTATAACCAAGAAGACGATGAAACGCTTGAAGTAGAAGTGCTGAGTTATGTCATAGATAAGTGTTTGGAACACATTTCTCTCTGAGGAACAAAGTTATGTTATAGATCAATGCTTGGAACACATTTCTCTCCGAGGAACACAGTTATGTTATAGATCAATGCTTGGAACACATTTCTCTCTAAGGAACAAAGTTATGTTATAGATCAATGCTTGGAACATATTTCTCTCTGAGGAACAAAGTTATGTTATAGATCAATGCTTGGAACACATTTCTCTCTGAGGAACACAGTTATGTTATAGATCAATGCTTGGAACACATTTCTCTCTGAGGAACACAGTTATGTTAAAGATCAATGCTTGGAACACATTTCTCTCTGAGGAACAAAGTTATGTTATAGATCAATGCTTGGAACACATTTCTCTCTGAGGAACAAAGTTATGTTATAGGTCAATGCTTGGAACACATTTCTCTCTGAGGTACATAGTTATGTTATAGATCAATGCTTGGAACATATTTCTCTCTGAGGTACATAGTTATGTTATAGATCAATGCTTGTAACACATTTCTCTCTGAGGAACAAAGTTATGTTATAGATCAATGCTTGGAACACATTTCTCTCTGAGGTACATAGTTATGTTATAGATCAATGCTTGGAACACATTTCTCTCTGAGGAACACAGTTATGTTATAGATCAATGCTTGGAACACATTTCTCTCTGAGGAACACAGTTATGTTATAGATCAATGCTTGGAACACATTTCTCTCTGAGGCACATAGTTATGTTATAGATCAATGCTTGGAACACATTTCTCTCTGAGGAACACAGTTATGTTATAGATCAATGCTTGGAACACATTTCTCTCTGAGGTACATAGTTATGTTATAGATCAATGCTTGGAACACATTTCTCTCTGAGGAACAAAGTTATGCTATAGATCAGTGCTTGTAACACATTTCTCTCTGAGGTACATAGTTATGTTATAGATCAATGCTTGGAAAACATTTCTCTCTGAGGTACATAGTTATGTTATAGATCAATGCTTGGAACACATTTCTCTCTGAGGAACAGAGGTCATGAGGTTAAATGGCAACTCTGCAAAACTACCAGATCATCTTCTTCATTAAATTTTTTTTTTTTATAAATTAGATCACAAGTTAAGTATCATTATCAAATACTACTTGGGTATGGCTTGGGCTAGTGGTTAAGTGACACGGCTCACAAGCAAAGGTGCTGGGTTTGATCCCCATCACAGCACCGGCCGTTACCCCGGGGAAGCAAACCCTTAGAAAATGCAGGAGGAAGTAGACCCTTACATAAAATGCATGCTGAAGTCGGATGCACTGGGTCGACAGGCGCAAAATAAAAACCACAGTGCAACGCACACCACCTTGGGGAATAGATGAATAAGGCGAACGCAACAACAAAAAACAAAACAAAAATACTACTTCTCCGTTCCGTCCTAAAATAGATGATGTGACGCCGCTTTGTAGATTAAAATGAGGCTGCAATATCTGCGCCATTTGACCCGACACATCCGTTTTCAGCACAGTATTTTTGGAACTGGGTTTGTCTTGCCTCTTCTATCCCTATTCTCTTAGCCAGGCTGCAGTCTTGTTTCCCAACCGCCACATAGATGCAGAATAGTCTTGTCTTGGTCAGTTATGGGTCACTGATTCTGATGCACGCCGCCATCTAAGAGTCACTGGCTGCTGTCAGCTAGCTCATTCCCTGCTGCGTCTTCGGCCCTAAATACAAAATGCCCTTAACTTAAATTTTTTTACTGGCTTTGAAGACTCTGCATTCACTTGATCTAAAAATAACTATGTGCATCCTATTTATTCTTGAATGTATTAATTGTACCTGCCTCCACTATTTTCTGTGGTAATCCATTCCAAGCATTCACCACTCTATGACTAAGAAAATATTTCTTAATATCTAATCTGACCTTTCTTTAATTAATTTGTGGCTGTGCCCTCTTGTTCTTGTAGGTGGTTGTATTTTGAAAAACTTGTTATAGTCTAATTTAACCCTACCAGATGGCTGTACCCATTTTTCTGTAATTTCCTTAACTGCCGCTAAACCGCTGTACCTAATTTTCAATACTTTGGATAGTACGTCATAAAATGCGTCAGAATCTAAAAATAACCAACCAATCGTGGTCAATCCTCGTGATTAGTCATTGCAAATGGCTGCCCCCATGTTTGAATTGATTTTGTGGGGTTTAACGTGAACAAATTTGGAAAATTGACAATGAAACGAACGGCTGATGAACCAAGCACTTCAACAGGAAAGCAAAGTAAGTCTAGGCTTATGACAGTCCAACAGGTGATCAATAATTTTGTTGATTCAGACTCTGTTCAAGTGAAACAGACAGTGAGAGCTCGAGTGATGAGATGAAGGCTTTTCTTGTGGGGTTTAACGTGAACAAATTTGGAAAATTGACAATGAAACGAACGGCTGATGAACCAAGCACTTCAACAGGAAAGCAAAGTAAGTCTAGGCTTATGACAGTCCAACAGGTGATCAATAATTTTGTTGATTCAGACTCTGTTCAAGTGAAACAGACAGTGAGAGCTCGAGTGATGAGATGAAGGCTTTTCTTGGACTGAGGATCTATATGGAATACTCATGTATAAAGCCCAGCTATCAGGATTATTGGACAAATGAGGGCTCTTTGTTGTGTTTACTCCCGGATTTTGAAATGTTTTATGACTCGAGACAGATTCTTTACTTTTTGCTGGGTGGATTGGCACACAAAGGTGGAATATTGACGCTAGATGAAAGGTAAACCTATTTTCTACAATGTCTCCAAGTTAAATCTTATTCTAATCACTTGTTTGCATGTAACTAACATTTTTCTATATCTGTTGGTTTTTTTCTCTTTAATGCTCAGGAACCCAGGAATGGGGGACAGTTGGGTTCAGGGCCTTAGGTGTGGTAGGGTTAACCTGTTTTCATTTTTGAGCACAGCCTCTTTAACAAGTTAAAGACATATACTTCTTGCCTTGAGCTAACCTGACATATCCTATGGGAGGGGAAATTGCACCTCATTAAGCCAGTTTAAGACGACACACTTTCTTGAACCAGTTGAAGGCGCTGCACCCTCGTGAGTTGGCTTGTGGTGTTCCCATAACTAGATTGGGGCACTACATGACCTTCAACTAGTTCAGAATTAGAGCACACACTTTTTATAGCCAACCATGATTATAAGATCATGTCAATGATTAGATGTCTTATTGAGAACAAGAAAACAGACATTAGTCTGCCATAACTACTTTCAATAATGACATCAATGATATACAATAAAGCACAGACAGTTGCATAGATAACAACACAGTTATACGGGGGAGTACGAGCACATGAATTGCAGTGGTCAGCGACCCATAACTGACTGCTAGCATCAGGGACAGCGAATCAGAGCTGCCAAGACCCTTCTACACTTCCACGCGGTGATCCTGGATAACAGACTGCAGCAGGGCAGACTGGCTAAAGAGAAGAGATCAAGGAGGGAAGGCTAATCCTGAAAAAAAAAATGCTTGCTTTCGGTTGAAAGGTGCAAATATCACAGTCAAGCTATGAACTACGACACAACACATTCCGTCGTCTGGACTGTATTCAGCTACTTAAGCCCTTTTCAGGGTTTAGTAGCAGGAGATTGAAAATCAAGGCAAGTCATATGGGGGAGTACAGAAGGTTGCATAGATAACAATACAGTTAGTTGTTGTTGTGAATGCGAACAATGAGTAGGTTGACTCTTTTGTGCGACCTGAATAGGATATTTAATGGCAGTTTGCAGTAGCTTTCCTCAAATCCCAAGAGTGCTGATGAATGTCGATCGAGGCCCTCTACTAGGTTGTACTATGCTTGGCTTCATATGCGTGTCGATCCCCCACCTTGTTAGCCAGACTACCGACAAGGACAACCTGTTTCCAGGGAAAACTATGTGAAAGTTGAAGTGGGGGTCTTGGCCAGTATATTTTGCCTGACCCTGACTAGCATGTATGGCTTGGCTTGGCTTGACTTGACTTCGTTCATTCTCAATCTCCCACTACCAAACCCTGAAAGGGCTTAAGTAGCAGAATGTAGTCCAGAGAACGGAATGCGTTGTATCATAGTTTACAGCTTGACTGCGATATTTGCACCATTCGGTCCAACAAATCCGGCTTCAGCAAGCATTTTTTTAGTACTGGGTTAGCATTCCCCCTTCGATCCCTTCTCCTTAGCCAGTCTGCAGCCTGTTATCCAGGGTCTTGGCAGATCTGGTTTGCTGGCCCTGATGCTAGCAGTCAGCTATAGGTCGCTGACCACTGCAGCTCATGTGCTGCCACTAACATGTATGATCAGGGGTATAGATGTATAGGTGGTCGCTGTAGTCAAGAGGTTAAGGCATTTGCCTCTCACAGTGATGAACGGAAACGGTGGGCAATCAAATCCCGCAAGTTTCAAGAAGCGACCCCTGGTCTCACGGGAGGTAAGACCAGAGTGCATGCATCCCGAGTTACCTCCAGTCGTCTTGAAAAATAGTCTTGCCACTGATCCAAGGTAACTCGTGATAAGAGTGAGATTGATGACCAGTGCATATTCTTTCTCACTTAAATCCAAATACAGCGCACATCACATTATTAAGACAAAACCATCTGGTGTTGTGGTTATCATCGCTTTTTTTTTAGTTAATTATATGGGCGATAGCACAGATGATTTTAACAGAGGTATTCTACAATGACACATGTAAAAACAGACCTGGTCTGGGTGGAATGTGCAAGGGCTGAGCTAACTTGATTCTTCCCTTTAGATCCAGCCATCTTCTCTGATCAACTGTTAACAAGGCTGTACCCTGAAGGATGCACAAACATGTTTTATTGACAGTCAACTACAGTTATGTAAGCCAGCAAGAGGGAGCTACTACTTTCTTCAGGTTAGGTCAGGTCATCCCATAACCGGTGAGGCCATTAGGGCACACATGAAAACATCCTCACAACCCCACACCAACCCTTTCTGTCAGCGGTCGTTGCCTGTGCCTCCTCTGTTCGGAGATTGGTCCATTATTTTATGTTGTCCTCCCACCTCTTTTTGAGACGACCTCTTCATCGTCTACCTTACACCTTTCTGTGCAGCATCCATCGTATTTGCAAGACCATTTGATCTCGATATGTGACCGTTCCAAGCAAGTTTCCTTCTTTTGACAGTTGCCAAGAGGTCTAAAATAGGCTCTATTGCTGTTGTAATTCTTTCTCGTATTTCCTCATTTGTAACTCGATCTTTGTACGTGACGTTTAGAAGTCTTTGGAAACATCTCATCTCCAAGGCCTGTATCCTATGCTGCAGGTCAGCTGTAATTATCCATGTCACACAAGCACAGAGGAATATTGACAGGGCCAATGTATGCATTAATCTCATTTTTGTGCATATTGCTAACCGTTTATCTAGCAAGATTTTGTTAAGCCATGCAAGCGCCGCTATTGTCTGTGCTATTCTGGCCAATACCTCACATTTTGATCCTTCATCACCGAAAATCGAACCCAGATATTTAAAAGGGTCGACTACTTTGAGTTCCTGGCCATTAGCTTTTATCCTACTGTTGTTGGTAATTAATTTTGTCTTTCCAGCGTTAATTACCATACCATAAACAAGAGCTGTTTCATCGAGCCTTCTGATCCATTCTGTGCTGATCTGCAAAATGAAGGTTGGTAATCGTTTGGACCCCTATCTTGACAGTACCAACATGATCTCCAAGTGTTTCACTCATAATTCACTCAAGGAATATGTTGAAAAGTGTTGGGGAGCGTGTACAACCCTGTCTCACACCAACTGATGTACAAAACCAGTGGAGCAAATCTCCCTCCTACCCTTGATTGGAACACTAGGGTATTCTGAGGATCTTTCTGCAAACATTTTGACTCAAAGGATTCAATTCTTTGTCAAGGGTTATTTTAAATGCACAATGTGTGCACTGGACCCTAAGTTTATCATTCAGTTCCTATAGGACTAGGTGCTGGATCTCACTTCCTTTAAGACCAGGGGTCACTTTCCTATAGGACTAGGTGCTGGATCTCACTTCCTTTAAGACCAGGGGTCACTTGAAACTTGTGATTTTTACATCCGTTTCGTGCTTTCACTGATTCAGTTCTTGATAGACAAGTGCCTCACCATCACTGCTGTTACGGCTCCTACTAGTTGTTTATAAGTCTACAATAAAAGAGGTGTATGTTCATAGAGGATTACCTTGTTCTCGCTGTAATTGGCAATAACTACGCCCACAAACAGGGTCAGGCCTATCATGTAGCCAATGAACACAAAGAAATGAATGTAGATGGCCTCCCACTGAATAGAAAACAAAGACAAGTGTTGTATATTTATACATAATGTATCTCAAAAGAGGTTAATGTTAGGGTAAGGTGAAACATTCTAATCAAAACCCCACCTCACACCCTTGCTGTTCTTCTGGAAATAGACTGTTACAGCTCGCCGGTCAACGAGGAAGGAAATAGCACTGTGATCCTCATAGTGGTGTACCTACTTAGAAGTCTTGCATTACACTACAGCAAAAAGGACCAAGGACCACCTTCTTTGGTATGTCTCAGGATATAAGAAAAACAACTATAACTGATAACCGCTTCCAAAGAAATCTCATTAAGACAAACTCTGCACAAGCAACTTCAAACAATAACAACAACAGCAGCGGCTGCAGTCACAATCATCACCGGTGACAACAACGTCAAATCTTTGATATCAGTGTCAGGCATGGACTTTAACCTCTAAATTGGGATCAAGGTGCTGAGCAGCGCATGAGCTGTAGTGGTCAGCGACCCATAGCTGACTGCTAGCGTCCAGGCCAGCGAGTCAAAGCTGCCAAGACCCTTCTACACCTCCACGCAGTGATCCTGGATAACAGACCGCAACAGAGCAGACTGGCTAAGGAGAAGGGATCGGAGAGGGAATGCTAACCCGGTACTCAAAAAATGCTTGCTGAAGTTGGATGTGTTGAACCGAAAGGTGCAAATATGGCAGTCAAGCTGTAAACTACGACAACGCATTCCATTCTCTGGACTACATTCTGCTACTTAAGCCCTTTCAGGGTTTGGTAGTGGGAGATTGAAAACGAACGAAGCCAAGCCAAGCTTTAAATTTGACTGTCCCGTAAACTAGGTGGTCCTAGGGTTCAGTGACCAGTTCAGTTGGCAGGATAAAGAATGTAACTCTGAAATTCTGACCAATTCAAACATGTTGACCATTCACACACTTCTGAAAAAGTCAAGATTATATGGACAGGGCCTGTTTTTTGCATACGTAATGACTGTATATCCAAAGCAGTTGCTGTACAGCCACAATGTTCAGCTACCTATATATACACTCGGCGAACTCACTATATTGTTATTAGAGGGACGTTGTGGTTGAGAGGTAAGGCACTCGTCTCTCAAAGTGATAACCTGAAACTGCAGGGGATCAGGTTTCACAGGTTTTAAGTAAACCTGAGACTCAAGAGAGGTGGGACCAGAGTACCTGCATTCTAAATTACTTTCAGTCATCTCGACTTATTGTCTTGTCACTGGTCCAAGGTCATTCGAGACCAGAGAGTGAGGTTGATGAGCCGAGAGTGAAGTTGATGACCAGCGCAGTTTCTTTCTCACTATAATCCAAACACAGTGCAAGTCACATCATTAATTGTGATGGACCACTAACTGATGAACAATGAGCTCAGAACATGCAAATGCTCAACAGCGGACAAAAGAAATGCTAGAATCCTTAAGAATGTCTCTGAAAAGTTTCAAAATTGATATCACCTTCTATGAGATGCTTACATAGAATTGTTCTACTTGGCACACTAACATCACACAAGATGCTCAGATAGTAGAGGGAAACATCATCTCCAAGTCTTAGAGAAAGCGTGCCAACCAAAAGAACAGAACCCCACAGCTAATTCCTTACATGTGTCTCTCAAAGCGGCAGAGTCTGTTGTACTAGGACTTGACTTTACAGTCATATGAGATCACATCTCACAACAGAAGTCTGATGCTGTCGCCATCTTCCCTTGCGATGGGAAACTATTATTATTATTTGCAAACACACCAAAACAATATACCCCATATGGCTTGGCTTCGTTCGTTCTCAATTTCCCCGCTACCAAACCCTAAAAGGGCTTAAGAAGCAGAATGTAGTCCAGAGAACGGAATGCGTTGTGTCATAGTTTACAACTTGACTGCGATATTTTCACCTTTTAGTCCAACACATCAGACTTCAGCAAGTAATTTTTGAGTACCGGGTTAGCATTCCCTCTTCGATCCCTTCTCCTTAGCCAGTCTGCCCTGCTGCAGCCTGTTACCCAGGATCACCGCGTGAAGGCGTAGAAGGGTCTTGGCAGCTCTGTTTCGCTGGCCCTGACACTAGCAGTCAGCTATGGGTCGCTGACCACTGCAGCTCATGCGCTGCTCAGCATCTTAATCCCTGATCTTTATATGTACCCCATATAAAACAGTACTTCTACTTCTTCCTTTTTTTCTTCATTCCCCATCACACTCCCACATAAATGGCTTTAACAAAGTTATTTCTGTGGTCTGTGCCACAGGCCTCTATCTTCAGAATGCTTATCTTTGAGGCTGCTTTTCTTGCCTTTGTTGTCTCCAGTCTACGTGTAAGGCAGTAGTTGTTTGATGTCAGAGGTGTCTATTCTAGGAAAGTTGTCTTACTGTATTATTGAATCTTTCATACTCGAGGCAACAATAATCTTTTTCTTCGACGTTCGTCCTGAAAAGGACATTGTGTCGTAGTTCACAGTGAGGCTGTGACTACTGAGCTGTTCGCCCTAAGACATCTGATCGTGTTTGCCTTCCCATTGTGATCCCTATTATCTTAGTCAGACTACACTAGCGCAGTTTGTTTCCAGAGCCTTTGCTTTGAGGCATATTAGAGTCTTTGTCGACTGTGGTTCGCTGACCCTGATGCAAGCAGTCAGCTATGAGATGCTGGCTACTGTCAGCAGTCAGCTATCTCATTCACTATACTACATCTCCGGCACCTGATGAAAAGTACTGCTACTTGCAAGTTCTTTCAGACATGATCAAAGGCAAGAGTAATCTGAACTTAAATATTTCAAAGACACGGAATCATTACTATTCCACATGAAGGGAAGAGGAGACTTAACAGCAAAAAATACTGACCAGACTATGTTAGTAAGGGTAAGGTGAAACACACTGATCAAGGCCAAACCTCACTTCCAAGCATTTCTCCTTGGAAACAGCCTGTTTGGCTTGGCTTAGTTCATTCTCAATCTACCACTACCAAACACTGAAAGGGCTTAAGTAGCAGAATGTAGTCCAGAGAACGGAATGCGTTGTGTCATAGTTTACAGCTTGACTGCCATATTTGCACCTTTCTGTCCTACACATTCGACCTCAGCAAGCATTTTTTGAGTACCGGGTTAGCATTCCCTCTTCGATCCCTTCTCCTTAGCCAGTCTGCCATGCTGCAGCCTGTTATCCAGGATCACCGCATGGAGGTGTAGAAGGGTCTTGGCAGCTTTGGTTCCCTGGCCCTGACACTAGCAGTCAGCTATTGGTCGCTGACCACTGCAGCTCATGCGCTCGAAACGAGCTGTTTCACAACAATCAGGCTTACAAGGTATGTAATGGCACTGTGATTCCTCATAGTGGTGAGCTTACTGTAAAGCCCTGCATTGCACTATAGCCAGGATGGCCCTGTTTCATCTTCTCAAGTATTTCTCAGGATGTGGGAAGAGCCCCTGTAACCCCCTACGAACACCTAACTCAAGTACGAGTGACATTTGCAACAACTCCACATGAAACATGACTTCAAACAACATCAGAGCTAATTTAAGACAGCTGGTAGAAAACAATGTCAACTAACCGCTCCAACTCTGTCTATGATCACGTCCCTAACCTCCAGCCAACCTTCCAAGGATAGAACTTCAAACAGAGCCAACATGGCATTGCCGGTGTTATCAAAGTTAAAGTTACGAGGGTTAATCCTGAAATAAATCAAGTTTCGAGGGTTAATCCTGAAATAAATTAAGTTACGAGGGTTAATCCTGAAATAAGTTAACAATTAAATAAGTCACGAGATTAATCCTTAAATAAAATAACAATAAAATTAGTTATTTGATGGTTATTTATGAAATAAATTAGCAATAAAATAAGTTATGAGAATTAATCCTGCAATAAATTAATAAAATATGTAATGAAGGTTAATCCTGAAATAAAATAACAATAAAATAAGTATAAATGTCTTTGAAAATAAATGTTTAAGAAAATTATTAAATATACGCTGAGACCAGTTCATAACTAATGACTCAATAAGAACAAAGACAAACCAACTATACAAGTCAGCCATCATCTGGGAAAAAAACCATGGACATACATCGGACATGTCCTTAGAATGAACAACAACCGTCTTCCATTGCAATCACTCGAAAAGACACCAAGGGGCGTTCGGAAAAGAGGGAGACCCAAGGAAACAGAACAATAATCATCCGAGAGGGCTCAACTATGGGTCTCAGCACCATACAAGACTTAAAAACAGTGGCGTCACACCGTTCCAACTGGAAATTATTTGTTTCTGCCTTATGCGCCGTAATTCGCGTAAAGGACATACATAGATAGATACGAGCAAAACATTTTAGCTCATAAAAATATTTGCTAGCGTAAATACCAGGAATCAAAGAATAGGATCATTACAGCTTCCTCTCTGTAATCTGTAATCCTATTGTTCAATAAAGCATAACGTGTGTAGCCAGCATACTATTATTATCATCTCTACACTGTAAGCCAGGCTACTGTAACTGCTCGCAGGTGTGTGGTGAAGATAAAAGGTGGTGTCTTCATCACTATATTTTATCTGACGTTGACATTTGGATTGGCTTCCAGATGGTACAGCAGAGGACAGATTTATATAAATTTGTCTTAAGGTAAGGGAACAATGACTGACAGCTTTATATAAACTTGCCAAACGGAAAGAGCACAATGACTGGCAGCTTTATATAAACATGTCATTCGGCGAAGGAGGAATGGCTAACAGATTTACAAATGACTGACATATTTATAAAACCTTCTGTCATATGATGTGGGACCAATGATTGATTGACTTATTTTGACTTCTATCATTAGATGGGAGATCAGTGACTGATTGTGTTATGTAGACTTATATCATTAGATATGAGATCAGTGACTAATTGTCATATATTGATTTCACTTCTATCATTTGATGGGAGATGAGTGACTGATTGATTTATGTAGACTTCTATCATTAAATAGAAGACCTGTGAATGATTGTCATGTTTAGACTTCTATCATTAGATGCAAGATCAGTAACTGATTGATTTATGTAGACTTCTATCATTAAATAGAAGACCTGTGATTGATTGTCATGTGTAGACTTCTATCATTAGATGCAAGATCAGTGAATGATTGACTTATGTACACTTCTATCATTAGATGGGAGATCATGACTGATTGTTGTATATAGACATCACTTCTATCATTAGATGGGAGATCATGACTGATTGTCGTATATAGACTTCACTTCTATCATTAGATGGGAAATCATGACTGATTGTTGTATATAGACTTCACTTCTATCATTGGATGATAGACCAGTGACTGATTGTCGTTTATAGACTTCACTTCTATCATTAGATGGGAGATCATGACTGATTGTTGTATATATACTTCACTTCTATTATTAGATGGGAGATCTTGACTGATTGTCGTATATAGACTTCACTTAACTTAACTTAATGTCTTTATACTGGTTTAGAAGACCCTGCAGAGTCTGTATACAACCAGTTACATTTACATCACCTTGCTCTAAAAGCTATGCGCATCCAGTTTATTCTTAAATGCATTAACTGTCCCTGCCTCTACTACCTCCTCTGGCAATGCATTCCAAGCAGACACCACTCTCTGACTAAAAAAATATTTCCTAATATCTAATCTGGACCTCTCTTTAGTCAGCTTGTAGCTATGCCCTCGTGTTATTGTGGGTGGCTGTATTTTAAAAAACTTGTTATAGTCTAATTTATCCATTCCTCTGATCATCTTATAAACCTGTATTAAGTCACTACGAATTCTTCTCTCTTCGAGACACTGTAGGCCGGTTTTTCTGAGTCGTTCCTCATAACTGTAATTCTGGAATCCCCCTATCATCTTTGTCGTATCTTCTATCACTAGATGGGAGATTATGACTGATTGTCGAATGTAGACCATTTCTATCATTAGATGAGAGACCAGTGACTGATTGTCTTATGTAGAGTTCTATCACTAGATGGGAGATCAGTGACTGATTGTCATATGTAGAGTTCTATCACTAGATGAGAGACCAGTGACTGATTGTCATATGTAGAGTTCTATCACTAGATGAGAGACCAGTGACTGATTGTCTTATGTAGAGTTCTATCACTAGATGGGAGACCAGTGACTGATTGTCATATATAGACTTCACTCCTATCATTAGATGATAGACCAGTGACTGATTGTCTTATGTAGAGTTCTATCACTAGATGGGAGATCAGTGACTGATTGTCATATATAGACTTCACTCCTATCATTAGATGATAGACCAGTGACTGATTGTCTTATGTAGAGTTCTATCACTAGATGGGAGATCAGTGACTGATTGTCATATATAGACTTCACTCCTATCATTAGATGATAGACCAGTGACTGATTGTCTTATGTAGAGTTCTATCACTAGATGGGAGATCAGTGACTGATTGTCATATATAGACTTCACTCCTATCATTAGATGAGAGACCAGTGACTGATTGTCTTATGTAGAGTTCTATCACTAGATGAGAGATCAGTGACTGATTGTCATAGACTTCACTCCTATCATTAGATGATAGACCAGTGACTATAAAACACGTACCATACAGAACGAGGAGGCCACACAGACAACTAACACTGAAGCCAAGCAGAATAAATAAACCATGCAAGGTAAACGACAAAGAAAGATGAATAGATGTGCTAGCTCGTAATGACATCATGGCCTACCATGTCCGTGGAACCCACATGCCCGGGAAGTTGTTGTCATCCTTTGTTAACTGCATTTTGGTCACCTGAACCTCCACAAAGAAGATACCTGTGCAGTTATCCTGGAAAAATATTTTAAAATAAAAACAACTACTTGATAAGTTCACTTTTTACTTGCTGTAAAATGATGCAGCCATATATACTAATGTGGGGGTGGCGTGGGTCGGTGGTTAAGTGACACGACTCACAATCCAAAGGTGCTGGGTTCGTTCCCCAATCACAGCACCGGCCGTTACTCCTGGGAGGCAAACTCTTAGAAAATGCAGGAGGAAGCAGACCTTTAAATAAAATGGATGCCAAAGTTGGATGCACTAGGTCGAAAGGTGCAAAATAAAAACATAGTGCACCGCACACTGCCTTGGGAAATAGAAATATTAGATAAACACAAAAAAAAAAGCAACCCCAAAACACATATCAATGGATTATTGCTACACAATGAGATATCTAGCTAAGACTTCTCATTTTGGGTGAGAGGGCTGGTCGTCACTGACTGAGAAAAGTGGTTCATTCAGAATAGCAACCTCCAGTATTTTTCTTTTTTTTTGCATTCGCCTTATTTCTCTATTCCCCAAAGGGATATTTTCTAAGGGTTTGCTTTCCCGGGGCAACGGTCAGTGCTGTGATTGGGGAGTGAACCCAGCACCCTTGGGTTGTGAGTTGTGTCACTTAACCACTAGCCCATGTCATCCCATAATCTCCAAGATGAGAATGAAGCAGTGACTGCAGCTCTGAGATGGCTATCCAAGTCATTTCAGACTTCCAACCCTTGCTTTGGAAGTCACAGAAGGGCTGGTTAAGGCATTAGTGGGAGGCAGTTGTAGAGACATCAAACTTGCAGAGGTTGGTGTGGATCTACCACCCTGGTCATTCCTAGGTTCATATCAATTTTTAAAAATGTGTTTGTGTGTTTGTCTTATTTCTCTATTCCCCAATGTGGTGTGCGTTGCACTACAGTTTTTATTTTGCGTCTGTCGGCCCAGTGCATCCGATTGTTTTCGACATGCATTTTATGTAAGGGTCTGCTTCCTCCTGCATTTTCTAAGGGTTTGCTTCGACGGCGTAACAGCCGGTGCTGTGAAGAGGAATAAACCCAGCACCTTCGGGTTGTGAGCCGTGTTACTTAACCACTTGCCCACACCGTTCCCCTTGTTCGCCACAATGAAAGAGCTGATATCCTGGCTTCACAAACACCAATTATGGATACACTAGATATCTTCTTCTTCTTCCTCATTTATATTCAGACCTCAATTTCAATGACTCTAACGAAGGCTGGAGTCCACTCAAGGCTCCGTGCACTTCGGTACAGCTTCTCGTGGAAGGACACTGGCTGTTGCCAAATGCTTCTTCTTTTGTCGGTATACAACGGGCAGGACTGCAATATATGTTATGCCGTCATGCGGGCTGTGTCAGACACAAAGGTCCATAGTGCCAATCTTGAACTTGTACAGATGACATCTCAGTCCGTTGTGACCTGTGCGTAGCCGGAAAATGATCACCTCGTCTCGCCTGGAGAGTTGGTGATAAGCATCGTTTTCTATATGGCCAGGGTGGTCTTTTTTCCATTTTGCACTGTATGTTGCCCTAATGGCTGCTTTAGTCTCATTGATACACTAGATATAGTTAAATGTGACATTTTTAAGTCTATCAACTACCATCTATTAGATGATGCCACCCAAATATCTGCGGCCAAACGACAACCCAAACTACCTGGGAGTCACATTTGATCGGCGCATGACATGGAAATGTCAGATCGAGAGAAACCGAATGAGAGCCAGAGAAAGAATGGCAATCATGAGGAAACTTGCTGGCACAAGCTGGGGAGCAGATGAAAGTATACTAAAGAAACTGTACACTGGAAGAGTGAGACCAGTTCTCGAGTATGGCATTGCGACATGGACAACAGCAGCAAAGGCGAACTTTGACAAAATTAGCAAACTCCAAAACCAAGCCATGAGAGTTATAACAGGAGGCATGAAGTCAACGACAATTGTAGAGCTGGAAAAGATTACAAATCTGCAATCCATGACCGACAGAAGAGACTGCAAAGCCCAGCAGCAAGCAGAAAAACACAAAAGACTGACTAACCATCCAATGCATAAGAGACTAAATAATTTTGGAAATGGGAAACTAAAGAGGAGAAACTTTGCAGAAATAGCCAAAGCAAAGATGAACGAAGACCCTATGAACGCCTTAACAACACCAAAGCCCATCCCTACTGTACGCAAATCTACCTGGAGGCAGTATATATTTCCAGAGGTGGTAGAAAATATACCAGGTATTGGAAACAAGAACAGCCAGACTGAAAAAGAAAAAAGAGACATAACTCTGAGGTACATAATGAAAAACTACCCAAGCATGGACTGGACCCATGCATACACCGACGGCTCTGTAACAAACACAACACAGAACGGAGGGGCAGTGGTATTCCTGAGCCTACCAAATGGTAGGAAAACAACACTATCAGCGGCAACTGGAAAATACTCAAGCAATTTCAGAGCGGAGGCAGAGGCACTGAGGGCTGCAGTAGAAGAAATGGTGACATGCAAAAGAAATGAAAGCCATATAGCCCTGCTTACAGATGCCATGCCAGCAGTCCGCACCAAAACGAGTAGTGGTACAGTGGGTCCCATCACACTGTAACATCCAAGGCAACGAGGAGGCAGACAGACTGGCAAAAGAAGGTGCAAGACTACCACAACCAGATACTAGTGTGACATACGAAGAGTAAAAAAGACTTATTAGAGCTAGATACATGACCAAATGGGAAACAAAACATACTGGCTACACAAAAAACGATGCCTATTACCAGTTGAACAGAAGAGAGCAGGTCGTGGTCTTCAGACTTTGCACTGGTCACAATAGACTGAGGTCCCACCTATTCAATAAATTGAAGATAAGTGGCACTGACGAATGCTCGTGCGGTACTGGGAAAATGACCGCTGAACATCTGCTGCAAAACTGCCCGACATACGAGGATCAGAGAAAGCAGATGTGGCCATCACCAGTGGCAACACTAGACAAGCTCTATGGCAGTGTCGACAGCCTCAGGATGACCGCTGCTTTTTTCGAAAAAATAAAGGTTGACATCTGACAACGTACGAAGAAGAAGAAGAATAAGAAGATGATGCAACCGCAAAAGATAAATCAACAATTCACAAACTGCAAATCTTTGAATATGACAAACAAGGTTCGAGTTGACTGAGATGCAAGAGCAGAGGGGGGTACAACCAATGAGCTGCAGGAACCAACAGTATCCACACCCTTCATCATTTACTGAGAGAAACCGAGCACCTATGGGTATGTCCAGAGTCCAGTGAAGTCGATTCTTAAAAACAGAACCAAAAAAATAGAATTTAACTTTCTGCTATCAACATTGGCATAATTTCAAGTACTGATGGTGAGATACGCCTAAAGAGCAGGACATCACATAACAAGAACATTTTGGTTACCAACACTGCCAAAAGCAGAACACAGATCCAAAACAGCTGGGGAGACTAAATGTCAACAAGGAAAAGTGCAATTGGACACCATAAAGCTGGACCCTCCCAAGGCCTAGAAAGTCGCAAGAAGGAATCTACCAAACAAACCTACTTTGAACAGAAGAGTCTGTAAGACATTCCAAGGAAGCTACAGGGGGTGGGCACTTTGTAAGATCTTCTTCTTCTTGTTTTTCTTCTTCTTCTTGTTTTTCTTATTCTTGTTTTTTGTTTTCTTCTTCTTCTTCTATGTTTATCCTGAAAAGGACGTTCTGATGTTGTGTCATAGTTTACAGTGAGGCTGCGATATCTCCCCCATTTGGCCAGACAGATTTTAGCTATCTTTTTTGGGTACCGGGTTTGCCTTCCCACTGTGATCCCTATTCTCTTAGCCAGACTACACTAGTGCAGCCTGTTTTCAGAGCTGCCACTTGGAGGTGGAATAGGGTCATGGTCAGCTGTGATTCGCTAACCCTGAAGCAAGCAGCCAGCTTTGAGTTGCTAGCTGCTATCAGCTCATTCACTGTGCTACATCTTCAACCCCTTTCTAAAATCTTCCAGGGTGAACACTTGGAGACTGAATAGGGTCTGTGTGAAAGAGAGAGAGAGAGAGAGAGAGAGACAAAGAGAGTGACAGAGAGAGAGATACAGAGAGAAAGAGAGACACAGAGAAAGAAAGAGAGATACAGAGAGAGAAAGAGAGACGGTGAGAGAAAAAGAGAGCCTGAATCAATACAGAAATGTATAGCTCTTATCATGTAGCAATAATTATATTTATAGTACTTACACATGTTAACAAAATACAGTAAATTTCTTGAAAAGTGTAACATTACAAAAGTTCATTAAAAGATGTTTAGGTAATGACTCAGTGACTGCACCATGATAAAAATAAAACAAAACCCTTGCTAGTGACACAAGGCCTTCATCAGGGATACAGAACAAATGTAAACAATTGACAAATCACAACAGAAAAACAAGACTTGGTGTAAGACGCATATACAATATGTTTGGATGTTGGCAGCCATTACCAGAAAGTTCCATAGTATACACCCTGTCTTAAAGAAAATGACCACCTTGTGTTTAAGAAACCTGAACTGAATTACAGCAGAATATCGTGGACGAGGCGATTGGTCAGTGGCATTGACTATTTACTTGTGTTCGGTTGCTTCATTGTAAATGACCAGGTAATTCTTCCTGTATCAGTTTTTCTGCCTCTTTGGCTAGACTGTAGACCATCTCGTTTCCCCTTGATGCTTCAGTGTGATGGTATTCACTGAATCACTGCTTTTTGGAACTTGTGAGACATTTTAGCCAAGGTAGCCCTCAATGTATAGCACACAAAAGGTATGCTAGCAATGAGCAGCAATAAAAAGTACTTTTGTTTAGCCAGGCAGTTTGTGTAAAGGTCTTACCTTTGTCTTAATTTTTTGGTCATTGCATCTAGCAAGCTTTCCTCCCAAGAGATGGACACCACATATGGCAAACACAAACATCAACACTATCAACAGCACTGAGACCTGGCATGAAGATATAGAAGAGATCGATCGATCTAATCTTATCATATATAATCATATATAATCTTATCTAGTCTCATCCAATCATATCTCATCCAATCAAATCTCATCCAATCATATCTAATCCAATCAAATCTCATTCAATCATATCTCATCCAATCAGATCTCATTTAATCATCTACTTAACGTTTTTGTGCTGATTTAGAAGCTCTGAAAAGTCTGTATACAACCAGTTTATTTTTTATTTCCTTGCTCTAAAAGCTATGTGCATCTATTCTTAAATGCATTAATTGTCTCTGCCTCCACTACTTCCTGTGGCAAAGCATTCCAAGCATTCACCACTCTCATCATATCTCATCTAATCTTATCTAATCAAATCATATACAATCTAATCATATCTAATCAAATCATATCTCATATCATCTAATTATATATAATCTAATCATATCTCATCTAATTATATCTCATCTCATCTAATCAAATCATATCTAATCAAATAAAATAAAATTATATCACATCTCATCTAATCTTATCTAATCCATTCATTCATCCAAGCTATCTAATCTGTATGTCTGTCTATGATTGTATGAGTACAGAATCATGTCTATAACAGACAATACAGACTTTCAAATAATCAGAAAACCACGTCAACCGATCATGAAGAGAGTATCTCTTCCCATTATCCTATGCCCTCAACATCTTTCCTTCACTTGAACTATCTTTTTCTGAAATAAATTTCAAGTAAAATAATTTTGTTGTGTTCTCGTGTTCAGAATGCTAAGGAAACCAATCCATTCATGTTGTAACACTAAAATAGCATACCACGAGTAGCATACCACAAGGACAGTCTGCGTGTCAACTTTTTGGTAAAAATAAACCAATTATAGTTCATAGATTTCTCAGGATTTTCTATGGATCCTTAAAGCTATTTTCTGATAAGCCACCAGACATTAGGTGCAAGGTAGTAATATAAATCATTTATCAAAACCTTTTCACTTCCCTGTGAAGCATAGGTCTCCAACAAATACATGACAGTCATACAATGTTGACCTGCCCATATAACTTAAAATTTTTGTGACAAAATTATTAAAGAATGCCCATCCTTAGTCCCTTTGTATATACCTAGCAGGTTGCAGGGTTACTATTCTTTGCTCCCCTTTCAGGCCATGCTAACACTCAGATTAAGCTAACTTTCAAATAAACCACAGAACACCAAAATAAGTCTTAATGGCAAATATCTGCGGCCAAACGACAACCAAAGCTACCTTGGAGTCACATTTGATCAGCGCATGACATGGAAAAGTCAGATCGAGAGAAACCGAATGAGAGCCAGACAAAGAATGGCAATCATGAGGAAACTTGCTGGTACAAGCTGGGGAGCAGAGGAAAGTATACTAAAGAAACTGTACACTGGAAGAGTGAGACCAGTTCTCGAGTATGGCATTGCGGCATGGACAACAGCAGCAAAGGTGAACTATGACAAAATTAGCAAACTTCAAAACCAAGCCATGAGAGTTATAACAGGAGGCATGAAGTCAACGCCAATTGTAGAACTTGAAAAGATTACAAATCTGCAATCCATGACCGACAGAAGAGACTGCAGAGCCCAGCAGCAAGCAGAGAAACTCAGAAGACTGACAGACCATCCAATGCATC
This sequence comes from Ariolimax columbianus, assembly GCA_036924085.1. Taxonomy (NCBI): domain Eukaryota; kingdom Metazoa; phylum Mollusca; class Gastropoda; order Stylommatophora; family Arionidae; genus Ariolimax; species Ariolimax columbianus. The sequence goes on from JAVGWX010000021.1 coordinate 36,455,165, forward strand.
AGAGACTAAATAGATTTGGAAATGGGAAACTAAAGCGGAGAAACTTTGCAGAAATAGCCAAAGCAAAAATGAGCGAAGACCCTATGAACACCGTAACAATACCAAAGCCCATCCCTACTGTACGCAAACCCACATGAAAGCAGCATATCATTCCGGAGGTGGTAGAAAATATACCAGGTATTGGAAACAAGAACAGCCAGACTGAAAATGAAAAAAGAGACATAACCCTGAGGTACATAGCCGGAAAACTACCCAAGCATGGACTGGACCCATGCATACACTGACGGTTCTGTAACAAACACAACACAGAATGGAGGTGCAGGGGTATTCCTGAGCCTACCAAATGGTAGAAAAATAACACTGTCAGTGGCAACTGGAAAATTCTCAAGCAATTTCAGAGCGGAGGCAGAGGTACTGAAGGCGGCAGTAGAAGCAATGCTCCCAGGCGAAAGCAATGAAAGCCAGATAGTCCTGTTCACAGATGCCCTGGCCGTGGTCACAGCACTAAAAAGCCAGAAAAATACTGAACTTAATGATTTAAGAGCAGTACTCTGTCAACTATGCTAGCAGTCCGCACCAAAAAGAGTAGTGGTACAGTGGGTTCCATCCCACTGTAACATCCAAGGCAACGAGGAGGCAGACAGACTGGCAAAAGAAGGTGCAAGACTACCACAACCAGATTCTAGTGTGACCTACGAAGAGTCCAAAAGGCTTATTAGGGCCAGATATATAGCCAAATGGGAAACAGAACACACTGGCTACACATAAAATGATGCCTACTACCAGCTGAACAGAAGAGAGCAGGTCATGGTCTTCAGACTCCGCACAGGCCACAACAGACTGAGGTACCATCTATTCAATAAATTGAAGATAGGTGGCACTGACAAATGCTCGTGTGGCACAGGGAAAATGATAGCTAAACATCTGCTCTAAAATTGCCCAACATACGAGGACCAGAGAAAGCACATGTGGCCATCACCAGTGGCAACACTAGACAAGCTCTATGGCAGTGTCGACAGCCTCGGGATGACAGCTGCTTTCTTCGAACAAATTCAAGTTGACGTCTGACAGCATTCAAAGAAGAAGAAGACGAAGAAGAAGATTAAGCTAATACTAGCTATAGGAATGATAGATTTAGAAATAATTGGCAGTAGAATAATAAGTATAGGAATAACAGTTATGGGAATAATGTAACAGTTCCAGCCGGAGCATGAGAGTTTTAGGGCAAAGGTGATGTGGTCGGTGACTCTGAGAACAAAGGTACCTGAATGTGTGCCAAGGTCACTCTCCATATCGACACTACGCCAAGGTCACTCACCGTCTCGATACTAAGTCAACAAAGGAAAACAGGGGGTTGGGGGAAAGAATGTGTCTAGTACAGGAAGGGGTTAGGTGCTGACCACTCTGGCATTCCGATTTGGGATGTGTGGTATTAGTGACAGACAGAGGCCAGCAGAACTTGCTGCGACATTTTCAGTGACAGGAATTCAGAGTGGTTCATGCCAATAACAAATAAATGGAGGTAGATCCAAACTAGAGGACGGCTGGGTCAGACATCCCACAGAGGCTCATTTGATAGCTCTGATATTGCTTGAGACTATATAATACTAGACAAAGTTTAACTCAGGCAGACTGGCCATGGAGAGAGTGAGAGAGAGACAGAATTTAGCTAGGAGTCTGTTTAGCTTGCCGACTTTATAGAAGAGTGATTGATAGGCTGATTTACGAATGTTAGTGATAGAACAGGCTTGCTGAACTAGCATACGCCTTTGGGCCTTGGCCAGTCGCTCTTTAAGGTGTGTGTTGGGTGCCCTGTGTCTAGAAGAGATCTGAATGTGTGTTGTACGTGCAGGACACCTTGTGAACGAGGTATGTCCTGAATGGTTACACCAGTGTACAGGTCGCCTAGGAGAGATATGGATGTGTGTGTGGTGTGTGAAGGACACAGAGGGAACGATGTATGTTCCAGAATGTGTGTATATGCAGATCGATTGTGTGTGTGATCACATGCGAGTATACGTTGAATAGATTGAATGTATTATGTCAAGATCACCTGTCTGGGGGGATCTGAGTGTGAGTGAATGCACAGAATATGATCATGTAGACGAGTTTTTTTAGAGTGTGTTGAGGGTGCAGATAAGGGTAGAGGAGTATGCGGCTAGAACTGGGTTGGATTAGTCGGGAGCAACATTCAATAGCTTATGCTTATAAACTCAGAGTATCTATTTAGTTAAGATGAATTTCTTGTGTTGTTTTTTATGTCATTGCACTCACTTTAATAGTTGTTGTGTGAGTATGATGTAATAAATATGCCACCTGCTGCGTGCTATGTTATTTGCTGAGTGTGGTCATGAATAATGTGGATACATGTGGTAACATTCTAGATAGAAAAACCCCAGTGAAAACCTGGACTCTGCTACAATAACAACTTTAGGAATAATTGACATAGAAATAATAAGTGTAGGGATTACAGGTATAGGAATAGCAGCTTTAGGAATAATTGACATAGAAATAAGTATAGGAATAATAGGTATAGGAATAATATTTATGGGAATAATAGCTTTAGGAAAAATAATTATGGGAATAATAGTTATGGGAATAATATTTATGGAAATAATATTTCTGGGGTTAATAGCTATAGGAATAATAGTTATGGGAATAATAAGTATGGGAATAATAGCTTTAGGAATAATAGCCACAGATCAAGATTTGTCCCAGATAAATAAGCGTTTTTCCGATTATATTAGTTGGATAGTTCATTCAGGGACATGTACTCACCAAGACAATTTCCTTAAACCCACGAACTAATTCGTAGACTACCCTCCTCATGTGTGGTACCAGGCTGTAGATACGCAGCGGCCGACAGCAGCGCAGAATCATGAGAATCTGTTCACGGGAATGAGGCTCTACACTACGAGGCATCCAGAGCATAAACACAACGCTCACCTGCACCAAATAGGTAACAAAAATTAAAAGGTAATCTCATAACGGATGTCTGATTAGTGTATTGATAGAGCAATCTCTTTTCATGGTAAAGGTACATGGTTCAACTCTCATTACCGACATGTTCCAGTCAACCCAGCAGCTGCTGTTGTGGTTGTTTTGAATGTACACAATGAGTAAGTTTACTCTTTTGTGAGCCCTAAAAAGAACATTACGTGATGGGTTGCAGTAGCTTTCCTCATATCCCGAGCGTGCTGATGAAGGTGGTCCGGGGTCTTCCAAGCGGTTGTGCTATGCTTGGCTTCATATGCGTGTCACTCACTACTACAGGGATCACGTTGATACCTCACGTCGTTAGCTAGCTGCCATGAAATCAGCCCGTTTCCAGGGAGGGCTATGAGGAAGCCGAGGTGAGCGTCTTGTCTATTATATTTCGCCTGATCCAGTCTAACATGTCTGATCAGTATATTTTGCCTGACCAGACGTTAGTCTTCCTCCCTCAACCCTGCTGTAAAGGGGTTCATTTATAAATTGGTACCTGATCTATGGTTAGGGAAGAAAAGGCAGCATGGAAGGGAACTCACCACCCTACCTGGTACAAGCTGTAGCTTAGTGTCAATGAAGTCTTTAACACTTCATCCCTGACAGCAGGCTAATGTACTTTATTTTTAATTCTTATTGCAGATAGTTGTGTCAAAGATAAAGAGCTTCTTCTTCTTCATTTACCATCATGTCCACATCAATGACTCCAAAAAATGTAATTTCCGTGTTTTGTCTTTCTAAAGTTAGTTGCATGTTGTACTGTGCTCTGTACATTCATCATCAAAATATATTGTTTGGGGTTGTTTCCATAACCATTGGCTGTCCTCAGACGGGTCTCACCCCCGAAATTTGTCTTACTATATTATTATGCCTTTCCTACACGATATTAAGCATTAGCAACTTCATTGTATAAAGTCTAGATGTTTTCTGAGTTAGTGGGATGTTTCCTTCCTAACTGCCTTGCCTACCATAATCGTGAGTCAGGTGCCAAGTAACAGCTGGGTATTGATAGCATATCGAGACATGTTGCAACAATTTAAAAAATGCCAGGGAAGAAATTTAAAAAATACAATAATAATACTTTGTGTACCATGTGGGACCATGTCGACCTAGATGTAAATGAGAACTCGGCACAGAGATGCAAGCAAGTGCAGTTAGGGTTTCATTGGCAACCAGAATAGCAGGGAGGTGATAGAGAAATCAGCTGCCTACTACACTATCACATCGGGTATGAGGATGGAGATTGAGGCGGTAACAGTGGCCCTAACATGGTTGGTGATGCAACCAGTGACACACGCAGTGATACTGTCAGACTTGCAGGGCATGCCCCGTAAGATAGAAAGGTGCATGCTAAGGGAGTGGGCCTCTCTTCTGAGTTAAAATAAGGCGAGGCTGCAGCGGTTCTGTGGATGTGTATAATGGGAAAAAAACATGAAAAAAAACTAGTAAAAGTTGATTAAGGTTGAGCTTAATCAAAATTTAAAAATGGGTATGGTCAGATATCGCACCGAGACGAGAACACAAACAAAACCTACGTTACGACCAATAGGCCTTCATCAGGGACAACAACACTGAACTAACAAATCAACATATAAGAAAAAATGGTCAACTCATCTGTTTCAGGTGGGAGACGCTTTCTGTCTAAGCGACCGGTCGTGCCAAGTACTCGATAGAAACTGCTCTTCTGAGCAACTCTGGTATACAAGGTGTCACATGGATTTACCACCCAGGACATGCAGGCGTCTGGGGCAACGAAAGAGCTGATACACTGGCAGGCCGAGATGTGATGAATGATGCAGTGATAACGAGGCAGGGTTGAGTTGATAAGGGCAGTATTGGACACTCTACAGAATCATGAAAAGACAGGGTTGAGTTGATAAGGGCAGTATTGGACACTCTACAGAATCATGAAAAGACAGGGTTGAGTTGATAAGGGCAGTATTGGACACTCTACAGAATCATGAAGAGACAGGGTTGAGTTGATAAGGGCAGTATTGGACACTCTACAGAATCATGAAGAGACAGGGTTGAGTTGATAAGGGCAGTATTGGACACTCTACAGAATCATGAAGAGACAGGGTTGAGTTGATAAGGGCAGTATTGGACACTCTACAGAATCATGAAGAGACAGGGTTGAGTTGATAAGGGCAGTATTGGACACTCTTCAGAATCATGAAGAGACAGGGTTGAGTTGATAAGGGCAGTATTGGACACTCTACAGAATCATGAAGAGACAGGGTTGAGTTGATAAGGGCAGTATTGGACACTCTACAGAATCATGAAGAGACAGGGTTGAGTTGATAAGGGCAGTATTGGACACTCTACAGAATCATGAAGAGACAGGGTTGAGTTGATAAGGGCAGTATTGGACACTACAGAATCATGAAGAGACAGGGTTGAGTTGATAAGGGCAGTATTGGACACTCTACAGAATCATGAAGAGACAGGGTTGAGTTGATAAGGGCAGTATTGGACACTCTACAGAATCATGAAGAGACAGGGTTGAGTTGATAAGGGCAGTATTGGACACTACAGAATCATGAAGAGACAGGGTTGAGTTGATAAGGGCAGTATTGGACACTCTACAGAATCATGAAGAGACAGGGTTGAGTTGATAAGGGCAGTATTGGACACTCTACAGAATCATGAAGAGACAGGGTTGAGTTGATAAGGGCAGTATTGGACACTCTACAGAATCATGAAGAGACAGGGTTGAGTTGATAAGGGCAGTATTGGACACTCTTCAGAATTATGAAGAGACAGGGTTGAGTTGATAAGGGCAGTATTGGACACTCTACAGAATCATGAAGAGATAGGGTTGAGTTGATAAGGGCAGTATTGGACACTCTACAGAATCATGAAGAGACAGGGTTGAGTTGATAAGGGCAGTATTGGACACTCTACAGAATCATGAAGAGACAGGGTTGAGTTGATAAGGGCAGTATTGGACACTCTACAGAATCATAAAGAGACAGGGTTGAGTTGATAAGGGCAGTATTGGACACTCTACAGAATCATGAAGAGACAGGGTTGAGTTGATAAGGGCAGTATTGGACACTCTACAGAATCATGAAGAGACAGGGTTGAGTTGATAAGGGCAGTATTGGACACTCTACAGAATCATGAATAGACAGGGTTGAGTTGATAAGGGCAGTATTGGACACTCTACAGAGACAAGAAAGTGTGTTCTGTCTGGAAAGATAGAAAAACACGAAATCAACATCTGACTGGGACTCTGAGTATATATACGCTTGGCTAGCTGCTTGGACGGAGAACGGAGCACTTATGGGAATGTCCCCTGTGTGATGATGTTGGTTCCTAGAATCAAGAACCAAGAATCAAGAACCAAGAGAACTTAGCAAAGTTAGGGAAATTTTCAGAGCTGCCATAGAAGCTACGAAATGTGTGCAGTGTCACTTTCAGAAATGCAAGTGATTGAGCACTTATGGGGGTGCCCAGGTGCAATGAGGTTAGTTCAATGAGACATTTTTCAAAGGTCATTATATATATTATGCAAGCAAAAAGTCGTAGCCAAAACAAATTGGGCCTGTCAACTACATATTAGATTAACCTAAAAAAGAATAATGTTCAAATTTACTTGTTTTCATAGAGTTTTAAGAGTATTTAAGTTTGAGAGCTTTTCTTCATGGAATTCGGCCTGAATAGGACGTTATGTCATAGTTCACAGCGATGCTGCAATATTTGAGTGTTTTGACTCAACACATTCAATTTCAGCTGACTTTTTTTTTAGTACCGGGTTTGTTTTCTCACTGTTATCCTTATTCTTTTAGCCAGACTATACTAGTGGCCCTGCATGGAGACAGAATAGAGTCTTGGTCAGTTATGGTTCCCTGACCCTGATTCAAGCAGCCAGCTATGAGTCACTAGCTGCTATCAGCTCATTCACTGTGTTGCATCTTTGGCCCCTTGAGATCTGATTTTAATTCAACTGGAAATGTTTATTTATTCCCTTTGAAGCTGAACAAATTTTACAAACAGATGTTAGTGTAGAGTGTCTCACCCCATAGATGTACAAGTCCAGAACACCGCTGAAGTCATTAACGACCGCTTTGGGTGTAAAGAGTAGTCCATTAGAAGTGACCTTGAGACCCATCTCAATGCTCATACATACAACAAAGGCATATTCAGCTATCTGTAACAGAAATATGACACATTAGCTGAGCAACTATTTGTAAAATAGCATATCGTAAAAATAAATCAAAGCTGCGAAATTAAGAAAATCACAGCTTGATAATAACACAAAAAAGTTTAGCTTAGACACTGCGATAGAATCATCATTGATGTTATGGTTTGTTAAGTGTTATCATTTGTAATGTTCTTTGTCACTGATGAAGACATGTAGATCTCGAAGTCAGGTGTCCACCTCAGGTGCCAGAGATCGTGTATTCGAATCAATGTGGAGACCAAGATTTTATTCATGTGGATCTTCTGGTAAAAATTCCCCTGATCTCTGGGTAGTGAGATCAGACTCCCGTGTTCAGTGTCTAGCACGTTACAAAAATTCCATGGCAGTTGGAAATTGAAAAGAGCTGCCCGGACAAAATTCAAATGAAAAATCGACCCAAGTTATTTGTACCTTTCCCCATGTCGTTTGTTAAGAGCAGCTATCGATGGTGCCTAACTGGCTGCAGGTCTACTTAGCTCTAGTATTTGAGTCTATTAAGAAGGACTCACACATTGGTAAAAAATCACTATCCAACTAGTTGTATACAGACTCTGTAGAGTCTTTTAAGCCAGTATAAAGACGTTAAGTTAACTTCCAAGATGTTTTCAATACTTTATCTATACTTTCTCCTGCATTCAAATTCAAAACAGAAGGCAACATTAGGCGTATTAACCTAGAAACGAACGCATTGAGAATAAGCGATTTTCAGCAGTATAGGATTTGAGGGCGTTGAGCGCTGCAGAGCTGAAACAGAATATCCTGTCGGTTAAATAGCGCAGCTAGGAACAGAATCTATATCTAAACATCAGTAAGACCAAGTTAATGAGCACTGATAAGACAAAAACCAGATCTAAAGTATGAGTGGAGAAGCAAGAAATACAAACGTCACAAGTTTGAAATATCTTGCTCAATTATAAGCAACAATGGAGAATGCAAAACAAAAAGTAAGAAGATGAAAGACGATAGCATTGCAGACGTTAACTAAAATGAAAAACTGTTGGCAGAACACTAACAGGATGGTAGAACACTAACAAAATGACTACCAAAAAAAAAACGATCCCAAGGACTTGCATCTTCCTAGTGGCAACACACGAATGAGAGAGATGGACAACCCTACAAACATTAAGGAAGAAGAGTTGAAGAAGAATGAATACATTGAGCTACAAAATGCTGCAGGAATATGTTCAAATTACCATAGATTAAGAAAAAGAAAAACACAGAAATCCTAAAGGAGCTGGATATATAGAACAAAACTGGCTAGTAAACAATATAAACTTACCGTTTTTATACTGGTTTAGAAGACTCTGCTGAGTCTGTATACAACCAGTTTCATTTACATTACCTTGATCTAAAAACTATGCGTATCCAATACAGTCTTGAATGCATTAATTGACCACGCATCCATTATTCCCTGTGGCAATGCATTCCAAGCATTCACCACTCTCTGACTAAGAAAATATTTTCTAATATCTAATCTGGACCTTTCATTAATTAATTTGAAGCTGTCCCCTTTTGTTCTTGTAAGTGGTTGTATTTTTGTAAAACCTTGTTATAGTCTAATTTGTCCTTATCGTTGATTATCTTATTGTCATCTCTAACTTTTCTCTTTCCTAAACACTGTAGGTCAGCTTTTCTGAGTCTTTCCTCATAACTGTAATTCTGAAATCCCACTATCAATTTTGTCGCTCTTCTTTGTATCCTTTCCAGCATGTTAATATCCCTTCTATGATAAAGACTACACACCTATACACAGTACTTCAATCTAGGTATAACTAAAGCTTTATATAGTTTGATTATCACTTCCTTGCTCCTTTGCTTAATATTTAATTTTTATCATACCTAACATTGCATTTTTGCCTTTTTCACTGCTACCTGGACTTGCTCACTCACCTTACCTGTATGATCTATTATAACCTCTAGGTCTCTTTCCTTTTCTATCTTTCGAATATTGTTCACTTTCATTCTGTAATTATGTTGCATATTAGATCTACTCATGTGGATGACTTTGCAATTGTCTACATTAAACTATATTTGCCAGCTAATAGATCATTTCCAAATGTTATCTAAATCTGACCTCAATATATCAACCTGTCCTTTAGATGAGACACTACTGCATAGTTTTGTGTCATTCGCTAATTTTACAATCATGGATCTGATATCATTGTCCAAATAATTTATATATATCAAGAACAAAATTGGTTCATAAACTGAGCCCTGTGGCACTCACTTTTTACTTTACACCACTCAGAGTACTCCACTTTTACTTTACACCACTCAGAGTACTCCACTTTTTACTTTACACCACTCAGAGTACTCCACTTTTTACTTTACACCACACAGAGTACTCCACTTTTTACTTTACACTACTCAGAGTACTCCACTTTTTACTTTACACCACTCAGAGTACTATTATTACATCAAGAAAACTAAAATATTTTGACCACATCAAATGCTGCAGTGGACTACAGTACCTGGTAAGCAAGGGAGAGGCAGACAGAGGAGGAGATGGACACATGACAATTTTGTTACATTCACCTCCTTTTTCTGTTCCCAAAGGCGGTATGCATTGCACTGTATTTTTATTTTGCGCCTGTCGGCCCAATCCATCCAAATACATGGAGTGTCCTTTTAATATTTTAGAAAACAATGTTTATACATAGAGACCTTCTACTTTACATTTTAAAAACAACATTTATACTTACACATAGAGACAAATTTGTTATTTATTTTTTTATTTGCGTTCACCTTATTTCTCTATCCCCCAAGACTGCGTACGTAGCACTATGTTTTTATTTTGCGCCTGTTGGTCCAGTGCAACCCACTTCGGCATGCATTCTATTTAAGGGTCTGCTTCCTCCTGCATTTTCTAAGAGTTTGCTTCCCCAATGTAACGGCCGGTGCTATGGTTGGGGAGCGAACCCAGCACCTTTGGGTTGTGAGCAGTGTCATTAACCACTAGCCCATGCCGTCCCCGAGGATGGCAGTGAAAGAGATGGGTGAACTGGCCAAACATCTTACAGATCGGTTGTTTTGAGAGCGACATTCTGTAAAGGATATACTATATGACGATAATATTATGCACTAAAACATAAATGGTTACCAACAATGATGACCAACCTGCAGAACTGGGTTCTCCATGATCCTGTTACGTGGAGTCTCAAACATCATTGAAATACAGGAGAGGATAGTCACAACAATCATGACCCAGTCCAGGTAGGTTACCAGCCCCAACAGTTTGCTAGGGAGTACAAGAACAGGTCAGTGATAGTAATACAAAGACTGAAGGAGAATGGTATTTATGACAAAGTTGTCAATTGAATATGTTATCTAGAATGTGCGGTTTCATCTGAATTCAGTGGCTCCCAAACTGTATGCAGCAACACCCTGGAGTGCTGTGGCTGGTTTACAGAGTTACAATGACACATTCCAATATGTAAATCAACTGCACACTGTAATTGTTAAGTAGGCTTATTTTCTGACTTGTGGTGCTGTTAAAAATTTCTGGTACAGTAAGGGTTGCCGTGGACCAAAAAAGTTAATGAATCCCTATCTTAATTCTTTTAGTGTCTGGACTCGAGTCCTGTGTTCTGCACCCGATGTCCAAACACTGGGCGCTCCGGGCCGTGCTCCTGTCTCTCTCATTCAGACATGGCTTTCTAAGAGCGGCAGACCCAATGCATACCGGCCCTGAGGGTCGCCGTGCCGAGAGGTGGCACGAATTGGTGCAGGCCCCAGAGATAGAGCTTCGGGAGGAGCCTGCTCCTGGGCATCATCTGCCGTGCACAACATGGGGGTCGCTGAGCGTACTCCGGGCTGGTGTATCATGGTGTAGGAAGAATATGAGCGATGGGGATGCACAGATGATGACACATGTGATTGCGGCGCAGTGCAGGACCCGGACAGGCCTGGTGACCTGCCCCAACATCCAGGAGGCATGCAATAGGTGCGACATGCTGGAGGCAAATGACAGGGCAGTCCATGTCGCTGAATACTGGATGCAAGATATATAACGTGGTGCTTGGACAAGGAAGGTAAGTATTTCTTTTAGTGTTCGATTAAATATTATATTGGGGGGTCAAAGACAGATGACCGCAACCATGGACCTTGGAAACAGAATGTACTTGTGCAGCCTGACTGAGAGAACAGGGATCAAAGCAGGAAGGCAAACCTAGTTCAAAAAATGCTGTGCTGAAACAAAATGTGCCAGGTTGATAGGCCCAGATACGGCCGAAGATAAAATGAACATGATGACAGCAGTCAGTGACCCATAGCTGACTGCTTGTATCAAGGTCAATGAACCAGAGCGGTCAAAGAACCTATTTTATGTCCAAGTAGCAGCTTTGCAAACAATCTGCCCCTATGCAGCCTGACTGATATAATGGAAATCGAAGAGGGAAGGCAAAACTGGATGTGCTGAAACTAAATGTGTCTGTCCAAAAGGTGCAGATATTGCAGCCTCGCTGTAATCTACAACACAACATAACAAAATATCCTTTTTGGAACAAACAACAAGAAGTATTATATGGCTTGGCTTCGTTCATTCTCAATCTCCCGCTACCAAACCCTGAAACGGCTTTAATAGCAGAATGTAGTCCAGAGAATGGAATGTGTTGTGTCATAGTTTACAGCTTGACTGCGATATTTGCATCTTTCAGTCCAACACATCCGACTTCAGCAAACATTTTTTGAGTACCTGGTTAGCATTCCCTCTTCGATTCCTTCTCCTTAGCCAGTCTGCCCTGTTGCAGCCTGTTATTCAGGATCACCGTGTGGAGGTGTGGAGGGTCTTGGCAGCTCTGGTTCACTGGCCTTTCTTAACTTAACTTAACTTAACTTAACTTAACTTAACTTAACTTAACTTAACGTCTTTATACTGGTTTAGAAGACCCTGCAGAGTCTGTATACAACCAGTTACATTTATATCACCTTGCTCTAAAAGCTATGTGCATCCAGTTTATTCTTAAATGCATTAACTGTCCCTGCCTCCACTACCTCCCCTGGCAATGCATTCCAAGCAGACACCACTCTCTGACTAAAAGAATATTTCCTAATATCTAACCTGGACCTCTCTTTAGTCAACTTTTAGCTATGCCTTCGTGTTATTGTAGGTGGCTGAATTTAAAAAAACTTGTTATAGTCTAATTTATCGATTCCTCTGATCATCTTATAAACCTGTATTAAGTCACCACGAATACTTCTCTCTTCGAGACACTGTAGGCCGGTTTTTCTGAGTCGTTCCTCATAACTGTAATTCTGGAATCCCACTATCATCTTTGTCGCTCTTTTTTGTATTCTTTCTAGCATGTTTATGTCCCCTCTATGATAAGGACTCCACACCTGTACACAGTACTCCAATCTAGGTCTAACTAAAGCTTTATACAGTTTGACGATCACTTCCTTGCTCCTATGTTTAATATTTCTTTTTATCATACCTAACATTGCATTTGCCTTTTTCACTGCTACCTTAACTTGCTCACTCACCTTTCCTGTATGATCTATTATAACCCCTAGGTCCCTTTCCTTATCTATCTTTCTAATATTGTTTTCTCCCATTCTGTAATTATGTTCCATATTGGATCTACCCATGTGGATGACTGTACATTTATCTACATTAAACTCCATTTGCCAGCTTACAGACCATTCTCGAATTTTATCTAAATCCGACATCAATATATCCACTTCCGCTTTAGATGAGACACTACTGCTTAGTTTTGTGTCATCAGCAAATTTTGCAATCATGGATATCATATCAATGTCCAAATCATTTATTTATATCAAGAACAAAATTGGTCCCAAAACCGAGCCCTGTGGCACACCACTTTTCACTTCACTCCACTCAGAGTACTCCTTATTTATGCCCACCCTCTGCCTTCTTCCCGTTAACCAATTTTCAATCCATTTGGCAACTTCCCCACCTATTCCAAGTGATTTTAACTTTCTAATTATCTTTGATGAGGTACTCTATCAAAGGCCTTTGCAAAGTCTAGATAAATAACATCCACTGGCTCCCCTTTATCTATGATTTTAGTAACCTCCTCCATGAATTCTAATAGATTTGTTAAGCATGATCTCCCTCTAGTAAACCCATGCTGACTATTTCTAATTAGATTAAATTTTTCTAAATGCATTACAATGTTTTCTTTGATTATTGACTCTAACAATTTACAGACTATGCTCGTTAAACTCACCGGTCTATAATTTGCCGGATCTGATTTTTTGCCTTTTTTGAATAAGGGGATCACTCCTGCATCTTTCCAATCCCGTGGAACAATCCCTTTTGTAAGTGATTGAGAACATAATATAGCCAATGGTTTTGCTAGTTGGTCTCTAATTTCATACAGCAATTTTGGGTGAATACCATCTTGACCTGGACATTTATTCACCTTCAACCCCTCCAATTTTTTAAAAACCATTTCCTCTGTAATACAGATTGATCTTAATCCCGCTGTATCCATGTCTCTTTGAAAAATATCTATAGGCTCTGGGATCTCGGAGCAGTCCTCCTTTGTGAAGACTGTGCCAAAGTACTGATTGAGCAGATTAGCAGCCACCCTATTCTCACTTATTATTTTCCCTGTACTGTCTTGATCCCAGAAGAATTATCTAATATATTGTACAGTTTTTTTGTCCCTAAAGAGTTTTGTTACTACAAATTCTGTTTTTTTTTTGTCCCTAAAGAGTTTTGTTTCTACAAATTATGTAAATATACTTTCATTTGTCCTTCAAATCATGTGTGTCTCTGTGGTATTTTTCATCCAATCAAATCAATTCAAAATGTACTTCCTGATAATCTATATCTGGCAGAGATAAACAATTGTCGGTCATTGTAACCTCACTACTAAACACATGTAGCCAACATTATATAAGTTGCTCTGTTGACTAATTCTAACAAATCTATCGTATATGTTTCATGTTTTTTAGAATTTGTGTGTTTAATATGTATAATTACAGTTTCTTATTAAGACCAACTTATTTCTCCACCCATCTCTGTTCCCACAAAACATATTTACAGGCATCACTTTTCATGTACAACTTTTCCCTTTCATGTACATCTTTTCCCTTTCACACACAGCTTTTCTCTTCATGTACACTTTTCCTTTCATGTACAGCTTTTTTCTTTCGTGTACAGCTTTTTCCTTTCGTGTACAGCTTTTTCCTTTTGTGTACATTTTTTCTTTCATGTACATTTTTTCTTTTATGTACAACATTTTTCCTTTAGTGTACAGCTTGTCTATTTCTTTTACAATTTTTCCTTTCATGTACAGCTTTTCCCTTTCATGTACACTTGTTCTTTCATGTACAACCTTTTTTCTTTAGTGTTCAGCTTTTCTATTTCATATACAACTTTTCCTTTCATGTACAACTGTTCCCTTTCACACACAGCTTTTCCCTTTCACACACAGCTTTTCTCTTCATGTACACTTTTTCTTTCATGTACAGCTTTTCTTCTCATGTACAGTTTTTCCCTTAATATACAGCTTTTTTCTTTCATGTACAGCTTTTCCCATTTATGTACATCTTTTCCCATCCTTGACGTCCATGGCCTACTTTAACAGCTGGTGGACCGGGGTGGCCTTAGCTAGGCGGACCAATTGTCCAATTAGGCTAAACTATAACTGTTTAGCATAGTGAATGTGTGCTTTCAAGACATCGGGATAGCTCACCGTCTCTTGGAATTGAGCAGCTGCTGGGTGGTTTAGGTTAGTGCTCTTCAACATGGGCACTACCGCCAACTAGTGAGTGATTTTATCTTTCAATACACAGACTCGGTGGATGATCACAGAATTTTCTTCAATTTAGAATTTAGTAGGTGGTAAGGAAAATTGACCGTTAAGAAAAGTTCTTCTTCTTCTGCGTTCGTTCTCAATCTTCCACTACCAAGCCCGTAACAGGGCTTCGCAAGTAGCAGGATGTAGTACGGAGAACGGAATGCGTTGTCGCTAGTTTACAGCTTGACTGCGATATTTGACCTTTCGGTCCGACACATCCGTCTTCGGTGGAACGAAAGTTATAAAAATGGGTGCCAAGTATGAAAATGTTGAAGAACACAGGTTTAGGGTGTGCTATTGTGCTCAGTCGCACCTGCTGATTATCACCTCAATTGAGCAACACAACACGTGGTGTAATAAGATTGATTTTTTGGGGGATGCAGTTGGATTGACACTAGAAATCGGCCCTTAGACTTTTAATTGCACGATAAACTAGTTGCAACTTGCTTTTGATCCATTCCTCTGTGTCACTTCAAAACATCACTATTGACCTTCAATACTGACAGTTTCGATTTACTGATTTATTCCTTCTTCTGCGATTGTCTAAAAAGGACACTGTTATGTTGCGTTGTAGTTTACAGCAACGCTGCCATTGGCGTTTTTCTGCCCAAACATCTGGTTTCAGCCCAGCATTTTTGGGACCAGATTTATCTTCCCTCTACGATCCATATTTTCTTAGACTGCATGGCTGCAGTCTGGCCATGCAGTCTGTTTCCAGAGCCGCCACAGGGAGGCGAAATAGGATCTTGAGAAGCTATGTGCCTCTGACCTTGATGCAAACAGTCAACTATGAGTCACTGGTTTTGATGCAAACAGTCAGCTATGGATTGCTGACCTTGATGCAAACAGTGAACTATAAGTTGCTGACCATTATGCAAACAGTCAACTATGAGTCACTGGTTTTGATGCAAACAGTCAGCTATGAGTCACTGGTTTTGATGCAAACAGTCAGCTATGAGTTGCTGGTTTTGATGCAAACAGTCAGCTATGAGTTGCTGACCTTGATGCAAACAGTCAACTATGAGTCACTGGTTTTGATGCAAACAGTCAGCTATGAGTTGCTGACCTTGATGCAAACAGTCAACTATGAGTCACTGGTTTTGATGCAAACAGTCAGCTATGAGTTGCTGACCTTGATGCAAACAGTGAACTATGAGTCACTGGTTTTGATGCAAACAGTCAGCTATGAGTTGCTGACCTTGATGCAAACAATCAACTATGAGTCACTGGTTTTGATAGTGCTGACCTTGATGCAAACAGTCAACTATGAGTCACTGGTTTTGGTGCAAACAGTCAACTATGAGTTGCTGACCTTGATGCAAACAATCAGCTATGAGTCACTGGTTTTGATGCAAACAGCCAGCTATGTTCCTCTGACCTTTATGCAAACAGTCAACTATGAGTAACTGGTTTTGATGCAAACAGTCAACTATGAGTTGCTGACCTTGATGCAAACAGTCAACTATGAGTTGCTGACCTTTATGCAAACAGTCAACTATGAGTCACTGGTTTTGATGCAAACAGTCAGCTATGAGTTGCTGATCTTGATGCAAACAGTCAACTATGAGTTGCTGACCTTTATGCAAACAGTCAACTATGAGTCACTGGTTTTGATGCAAAGTCAACTATGAGTCACTGGTTTTTATGCAAACAGTCAGCTATGAGTTGTTGACCTTGATGCAAACAGTCAACTGTGAGTCACTGGTTTTGATGCAAACAGTCAGCTATGAGTTGCTGACCTTGATGCAAACAGTCAACTATGAGTTGCTGACCTTGATGCAAACAGTCAACTATGAGTTGCTGACCTTTATGCAAACAGTCAACTATGAGTCACTGGTTTTGATGCAAACAGTCAACTATGAGTCACTGGTTTTGATGCAAATAGTCAACTATGAGTTGCTGACCTTGATGCAAACAGTCAACTATGAGTTGCTGACCTTGATGCAAACAGTCAACTATGAGTTGCTGACCTTTATGCAAACAATCAGCTATTGAGTTTCTGACCTTTATGCAAACAATCAGCTATGAGTTGCTGACCTTGATGCAAACAATCAGCTATGAATCGCTGACCTTGTAACCTTGATGTAAACAATCAGCTATGAGTCGCTGACCTTGATGCAAACAATCAGCTATGAGTCACTGACTGCTACCAGCTAATTTACTGCTGCATCTTCTGCCCCGATTCATTTTTTTTATTTGTACATAACTCAGGCTTTAATTAGACTAGAGTGAAGTAGCACAATGATGGTAGTAACGATGGTGATGATGATGATGATATGGTGAGGAAACTTACTGCAGCTGCTTATACTTTGACTTGACCTTCTTGCCAGTATCTGGATCTCGCAGGACATAATCATATTTGGCATTGACAATCAATTCACAGATCTTGCGCAGCTTGGTTTCCCTTCCCACCAAGAAAAGTGGAGTGTCAAAATATGGGTGATTCTCTCGCAGATCAACTTCCTGTTGGTTTCTGTACAACAAAGTTAAACAAACATCATCAGTGCAAAACAAAAATAATAAAGGAAGCATCGTTGATAAAAGTCAAGTTAATTTAAAAATAAGAACAAATTTTAAATTAGGAACAGACAACTTCAAGTTGATTATGGTGAAGAAAAACAAGATCCAGAGTCATCTTCCCTCATCCTTCCCATGGTCACATGGTAGAGGGTACTAGTGAATTCACATACCTGAGGAGTTCATTTTTATTTGATGGATGTAGTGCTGCTGACATGTTAATGCGGATCGGGCTTGCTGCCTCCTCTATGAATGACCTTCGCTGCGTGTGGAATAACGGGAGACTCTCTCTCGAATCCAAAATACAAATCTATGTGTGCTTCCTGTCCTCTTGTATGATTCAAAGACGTCGACTAAGCAGAACATATCAAGACTCGATGCCTTTCACATGTGCAAATAGCCATGCATCCTCTGTACCCGGTGGTTTGATCTTGTCCGCAATGTCGAGGTCTCTGCAATGGCGAGTCTTCCTTCCATTTTGGACACTCTTGTCGGTCGACATCTGTTCAGACATGTGGTTTGACTATACCAGGAAGTTCCGGCTCACAAGATCATGCTTAAATCAGTTACGTGTAACAACAATCCCCAGTCAGCAGGCTCGAGGCTTAGGAGGGGCTGCCCCCATTCTACATGGCTGCGGCAGATAGCAGTCTCTCCTTCAGCACTGGATGAGGTTTGACTTCAAGCCTTAGCAGCTGGACATAGCAGTGGTCGACCTACGCAACATGCCTTAGAGGCCTAGGCAAACATTATAGGAGCATATGGTGCTCACTGCATTCAGCTTTATGGTGAAAAGCCAGCGTTAAAGTATTTATGAACTCTTTACCTATTTAACTTCTTTATACTGAATTAGAAGACTCTACAGAGTCTGCATACAAAGTTTCTTGGACAGTGGTTTAATCGATGTGTGAGTCCACCTTAATAGACTCAAACACTAGAGCTAAGTAGACCCGCAGCCAGTTAGGCGACATCTATAGCTGCTCTTAACAAACCATCCAGGAAAAGGTACAAATAACTTGGGTAGATTTTGAACTTAAATTTTTGTCCGGGCAGCTGCCGTTAAGCCAACTCTTGTGGATTTAACTGGTGGTTCTCTGTTGCACGTTGTTTTACTACATGGTGAGGTTGTCAGTCTCACTAACAACTATTCTTAACAGCCTTTTATGATTTGCAGAGTGGGCAACAGTGTTCCTATTAATTCATCCTGGTAAAGGATTTTGGGACAAGTGATTCTTCTCCATAAACAATCTGAATTGCCATTATTTGATCAGATTTTTGCTTTTGCTAGACCTTTTGAGCTTTGTCTAACATTTCATATAATGATTTTGATTTCCCTAATAAACTTGATGGTCTGTCTCAGGCCTCATTCATCATCGCATCAAATCCAGCAAGTCCAGGTGGAAGATGAAACTCAAGAAGACGGTTTAGAATATGAACAGTTGAAATGCATCAGTTGCAGTACATGAGCTGTAGCTGTTAGCAACCCAAAGCTGACTGCTAGCATCAGGACCAGTAACCCAGAGCTGCCAAGACCCTTTTTTACATCTACATGGTGATCCTGCATTACATGCTGCAACAGCGCAGACTGGTTAAGGAAAAGGAATCAAAGAGGGAAGGATAACCCGGTATCCAAAATGCCAGCTGAAGTCGGGTGTTTTTGGACCAAAATGTGCAAATATCGCAGTCAAGCTGTAAACTATGACAATGCAATAAAGTCATGCGACGACTGCAAACATTAACACCCCTCGACTACCCCAACAATGGGAATATAGTCATGCAATGACTGCAAACATTAACACCTCTCAATTACCCTAGGATTGGAATAAAGTCATGAAACAACTATAAACATTAACACCTCTTGATTACCCTAGGATTGGAATAAAGTCATGAAACAACTATAAACATTAACACCTCTTGATTACCCTAGGATTGGAATAAAGTCATGAAACAACTATAAACATTAACACCTCTTGATTACCCTAGGATTGGAATAAAGTCATGAAACAACTATAAACATTAACACCTCTTGATTACCCTAGGATTGGAATAAAGTCATGAAACAACTATAAACATTAACACCTCTTGATTACCCTAGGATTGGAATAAAGTCATGAAACAACTATAAACATTAACACCTCTTGATTACCCTAGGATTGGAATAAAGTCATGAAACAACTATAAACATTAACACCTCTTGATTACCCTAGGATTGGAATAAAGTCATGAAACAACTATAAACATTAACACCTCTTGATTACCCTAGGATTGGAATAAAGTCATGAAACAACTATAAACATTAACACCTCTTGATTACCCTAGGATTGGAATAAAGTCATGAAACAACTATAAACATTAACACCTCTTGATTACCCTAGGATTGGAATAAAGTCATGAAACAACTATAAACATTAACACCTCTTGATTACCCTAGGATTGGAATAAAGTCATGAAACAACTATAAACATTAACACCTCTTGATTACACTAGGATTGGAATAAAGTCATGAAACAACTATAAACATTAACACCTCTTGATTACACTAGGATTGGAATAAAGTCATGAAACAACTATAAACATTACCTATGGATTACCCTAGGATTGGAATAAAGTCATGAAACAACTATAAACATTAACACCTCTTGATTACACTAGGATTGGAATAAAGTCATGAAACAACTATAAACATTACCTCTTGATTACCCTAGGATTGGAATAAAGTCATGAAACAACTATAAACATTAACACCTCTTGATTACCCTAGGATTGGAATAAAGTCATGAAACAACTATAAACATTAACACCTCTTGATTACCCTAGGATTGGAATAAAGTCATGAAACAACTATAAACATTAACACCTCTTGATTACCCTAGGATTGGAATAAAGTCATGAAACAACTATAAACATTAACACCTCTTGATTACACTAGGATTGGAATAAAGTCATGAAACAACTATAAACATTAACACCTCTTGATTACACTAGGATTGGAATAAAGTCATGAAACAACTATAAACATTACCTATGGATTACCCTAGGATTGGAATAAAGTCATGAAACAACTATAAACATTAACACCTCTTGATTACACTAGGATTGGAATAAAGTCATGAAACAACTATAAACATTACCTCTTGATTACCCTAGGATTGGAATAAAGTCATGAAACAACTATAAACATTAACACCTCTTGATTACCCTAGGATTGGAATAAAGTCATGAAACAACTATAAACATTAACACCTCTTGATTACCCTAGGATTGGAATAAAGTCATGAAACAACTATAAACATTAACACCTCTTGATTACCCTAGGATTGGAATAAAGTCATGAAACAACTATAAACATTAACACCTCTTGATTACACTAGGATTGGAATAAAGTCATGAAACAACTATAAACATTAACACCTCTTGATTACACTAGGATTGGAATAAAGTCATGAAACAACTATAAACATTACCTCTTGATTACCCTAGGATTGGAATAAAGTCATGAAACAACTATAAACATTAACACCTCTTGATTACACTAGGATTGGAATAAAGTCATGAAACAACTATAAACATTACCTCTTGATTACCCTAGGATTGGAATAAAGTCATGAAACAACTATAAACATTAACACCTCTTGATTACCCTAGGATTGGAATAAAGTCATGAAACAACTATAAACATTAACACCTCTTGATTACCCTAGGATTGGAATAAAGTCATGAAACAACTACAAACATTAATACCCCTCAGCTACCCGCAGCAATGGAATAAAGTCATCCAAGGACTACAAGCATTAACACCCTTTGACTACCCCAGCAATGGAATAAAGTCATCCAAGGACTACAAACATTAACACTATGTGACTACCCCAGCAATGGAATAAAGTCATCCAAGGACTACAGAAATTAACACTCTGTGACTACCCTAAAAATGGAATAAAGTCATCCAAGGACTACAAACATTAACATCTTTCAACTATCAACTACCCCCAGCAATGAGAATAAAGTCATAAAACAACTACAAACATTAACACCCCTCGGCTACCCCCAGCAATGGAATAAAGTCATCCAAAAACTACAAACATTAACACCTCTCGAATACCCCAAAATTGGAATAAAGTCATGAAACAACTACAAACATTAACACCCCTCGGCTACCCCCAGCAATGGAATAAAGTCGCTTGACGACTATAAACATTCAACTGACCTTTTCTGTTCTGCCTGCTGTTTTTTCTGCTGTATGTCCTTGATATCAAAATCATCCATCCGCCGTACACCCATCAAACTAGCATGGGTGTTGACATCTCCATTCTCTTTCATGTTTGGATGGGATTTCAGTTTGAGACTTGTGGGCCTGGAACCTCCCCTGGTACTGCGACTGTTTTGGTATTCAATACATACATCAATCATTTCTTCAGCAAACATGGCTATAGTACTATTCGAACTATAGGTCTAAACTTGTGTAATTCGATTCAGCTGACATTCAGATTCATTTGACTTTTGTGCCACAACTTCATTATACTGGTTTAGAAGACTCTGCATAGTCTGTATACAACCAGTTTCTTCTATTCCACTGTGTACATTCAATCTATTTTTTAATGCAATAACCGACCCTGCTCCCACTATTTTCTGTGGCAATGCATTCTTCTTCTTCTTCTTCTTCTTCGTACGCAGTCAGATAGTAACCATTATTTTTTCGAAAAAAGCGGCGATCATCCTGAGGCTGTCGCCACTGCCATAGAGCTTGTCTTGCAGTTCCACTGGTGATGGCCACATCTGCTCTCTCTGATCCTCGTATGTCGGGCAGTTCTGCAGCAGATGTTCAGTGGTCATTTTACCAGTACCGCACGGGCATTCGTCGGTACACCCTATCTTCAATTTGTTGAATAGGTGGTACCTCAGTCTATTGTGGCCAGTGCGAAGTCTGAAGACAACGACCTGCTCTCTTCGGTTCAACTGGTAATAGGCATCGTTTTTGGTGTAACCAGTATGTTCGGTTTCCCATTTGGTCATGTATCTGGCTTTGATCAGCCGTTTTGACTCTTCGTACGTCATACTAGTATCTGTTTGTGGTAGTCTTGCACCTTCTTTTGCCAGTCTGTCTGCCTCCTCGTTGCCTTGGATGTTGCAGTGTGATGGGACCCACTGTACCACTACCCTTTTTGGTGCGGACTGCTGGCACAGTTTGCAGAGTGCTGCTCTTAAGTCATTAAGCTCAGTATTTTTCTGGCTTTTTAGCGCTGTGACTACGGCGAGAGCATCTGTAAGCAGGACTATATGGCTTTCATTTTCACTGTGTGACACCATTTCTTCCACTGCCGCCCTCAGTGCCTCTGCTCTGAAATTGCTTGTGTACTTACCAGTAGCGAATGACAGTGTTATTTTTCTGCCATTTGGTAGGTTCAGGAATGCTCCTGCCCCTCCGTTCTGTGTAGCGTTTGTTACAGAACCGTCGGTGTATGCATGGGTCCAGTCCATGCTTGGGTAGCTTTTCGTTATGAAGCTTAGGGTAGTATCTCTCCTTTCTTTTTCAGTCTGGCAGTTTTTGTTTCCAATACCTGGTATATTTTCTACCACCTCTGGAAATATATCCTGCCTCCAGGTAGGTTTTCGTACAGTAGTGATGGTTTTTGGTGTTGTTAGTGCGTTTATGGGATCTTCATGCATCTTTGCTTTGGCTATTTCTGCAAAGTTTCTCCGCTTTAGTTTCCCATTTCCCAAATTGTTTAGTCTCTGGTGCATTGGATGGTCAGTCAGTCTTCGGAGTTTCTCTGACTGCAGCTGGGCTCTGCAGTCTCTTCTATCGGTCATGGATTGCAGTTTTGTAATCTTTTCAAGTTCTACAATTGGCGTTGACTTCATGCCTCCTGTTATAACTCTCATGGCTTGGTTTTGAAGTTTGCTAACTTTATCGAAGTTCGCCTTTGCTGCTGTTGTCCATGCCGCAATGCCATACTCGAGAACTGGTCTCACTCTTCCAGTGTACAGTTTCTTTAGTATGCCTTCGTCTGCTCCCCAGCTTGTGCCAGCAAGTTTCCTCATGATTGCCATTCTTTCCCTGGCTCTCATTCGGTTTCTCTCAATCTGACTTTTCCATGTCATGCGCCGATCAAATGTGACTCCCAGATAGGTTGGGTTGTCGTTTGGCTGCAGGAATTTGCCATTTAGACTTAATTTGGTATTTTGGGGTTTTAATGAGAGCGAGAATATTGTGCATGTGGTTTTATCCTCGTTTATTTTGACCAGCCATGAGTTCGCCCACTCTTCCAGCGATGTTAGGGCCGTCTGCATCCGATTTCTTGCTATGGTGAGATTCTTTTCAGAGGTCCACATAGCCAGATCGTCTGCAAACATTGAGCTATGAACTCTTCTTGGTATATTCTCTGTAATATCGTTTATATATACCAGGAAGAGTGTGGGTGACAGTACTCCCCCTTGGGGTACTCCCTGCTCGAGTGTCACCTTTTTGCTCATCTGCCCTTGTACTTGGACTCTGGCCGTTCTTTGTTTGAGGTAGTGGTTGATCCACTTGTACATTTTCCCACAAACATCACTTCTTCTTAGCTTGACTCTAAGTCCGTCTTTCCAGAGGCAATGCATTCAAAGCATTTACCACCCTCTGACTAAAAAAAATTGTCTAATATATGTCTTCTTGTTCTTTTAGCCAGCTGTACTTTGAAAAACTTGTTATAGTTTAATTTATAACGATTACAAAAAGACAAAATGGAAGAAGAAAAGACAAATACTGATAGTGTAACATTATGGTATGAATGATGATGAATAGAAAAACTGATAAACACTTAGGACTGGTAGATGACATCATCTCTCTTGTCTATGATGCCCCCTTAGGTATGTGACTTGACTTGGCTTTGTTCGTTCTCAATTTCCTGCTACCAATCCCTAAAAAGTGCTTTGCAAGTTGCAGAATGAAGTCCAGAGGACAGAATGCATTGTGTGTAGTTTACAGCTTGACTTCGATATTTGCACCTTTAGGTCCGACATGTCCGACTTCAGCAGGTATTTTTTTAGTACCGGGTTAGCCTTCCCTCTTCGATCCCTTCTCCTAAGCCAGTCTGCTCTTTTGCAGCCTGTTATCCAGGATTACCGCATAGAGGTGTAGAAGGGTTTTAGCAGCTCTGGTTCGCTGGTCCTGATGCTAGCAGTCAGCTATAGGTCGCTGCAGCTCATGTGCTGCTCAGCATCTTGATCCCCCTGGGTATGTGAAGCTCTCTACCTCCTCCAAGGATGTTTCTCTTAATGTATTAGAAGCCATGTTGTTGACAGCATTTCATTTTACAATTTTTGTCTTTTCTGCATGGATCCTTAGAACTGTCATACAACATTTTTCCCATTGCTGGGGTAGTCGAGGGGTTTTGCAGGCTGAGGACTACAGACCGCTTTGCCACTCCTGTCACCACGTCGTGTGCTGGCTATGTTTGCTTATTTCACCCCAAACAGAAAAACAACATATGCCATACCGGGGATATGAACCGCAGCCCTCCTTGACGGCAGGCAGGCCTCGAAACCATTCAGCCACGCGCTCCTCATCTTTACAACTACTTGCTAGAAAATTCTGAATAGTGTTATCTTTTTCTGTTTTTGAAGCTGGATGTGAGAAAGGAGGGCTATGTCATCTGCAAAGTTCAGGTCTTATAACTTGTAAACTGTGGTTTCTTTCAATAACCAACTTTCAACTGCCAGCAGGAACAGAAAAGGTGATAAAAATCATCCCTGACAAACTCCAGATTTAATGTTAAATGATTTTGTGAGTTGTCTCTCGCGCAATAATCTACACTGCATGTTCTGATACGTCTGCTTTATTATGCTGGTAAGCTTTTGCGGGATCCCATAGCAGTTTCCAGGTACCCCTAGTCAAAGGCTTTTTCATAGTCAACAAATTTATTTTTGTTTCCGTTCGCCTTATTTCTCTATTCCCCAAGGCGGTGTGCATTGCACTTTTTTTTATTTTGCGCCTATCGGCCCAGTGCATCCAACTTTGGCAGGCATTTTATGTAAGGGTCTGCTAACTCCTGCATTTTCTAAGGGTTTGCTTTCCCATGGTAACGGCCGGTGCTGTCTGAAGCCCCATGCACTCCTCTGAAGATCCTGCAAAGATTGTTTCAATTTCTAAATTATGCAGATGAGGTGGCTTGGTTTCATTCGTTCTCAATCTCCCGCTAACAAGCCCTGAAAATGGCTTTGTAATTAGCAGAATGTAGTCCAGAAAACGGAATGCGCTGTCGTAGTTTACAGCTTGACTGCAATATTTGCACCTTTCAATCCAACACATCCAACTTCAGCAGGTTGCAGATGTGGTCATTTTGGTATCGTGGTACATGACCTGAGTATATCCATGTTGCTATATCAATCTTTTTGTGGGGAAACATGATTCCTCCAAAGACCAGTTGGTGTCCTGGACAAAAATCTGCCAACATCTCACCATTTTCATCCATTACTCCAAGACCCAGTTGTCTCGAGGTAAGGTGTTCACCTCGAGTGCTGGAGGTTGCGGGTTCAAATCCCGGTGGACATTCCAGGATTTTTTCGTGTGGATCATCCGGTAAATATTTCCCCTGATCTCTGAGCAGTGAGATCAGACACCCGTGTGCAGTGGCGCACACGTTAAAAATACCTTAGCAGTTGGAAATCAAAAAGAGTAGGCCTAATGGCCGCAGCTCGAGCAAAATTCAAGTTCAAAATCTACTCAAATTATTCTAATGATTCTTGCCCCACAGAGAATATGTCGCAAAAAAGGGGACTGTATGGCCATAACAACAGGTCTTGGTTATGTGGTTAGTGGAGCAGCTTAGATGGCCCCTGACAGGTTGCGGGTCTACCTTGCTCTAATTTAAGCTTCTACCTCCACCAAACTCAAAAATAGGCGATCGTATATTCCAGGGGCTAACAGATGCTGGGTTTACCAAGTCACCAGTGGATTTTCACCTGCCAAAAAATATGAAACAAAGGAGGTCGCACCTCCCGAAGATGTCTAACAACATAAGTGGACTAAAGTTAGATAGATAGACTTCAAAACCACTTTTGCCAAATATCTCTTTGTAGTCTCAATTATTTTCTCCGATATTTGCATTCAAGTATTTCTTCACAGCTGCCATTTCTCTTGAACTTTACCAATAAATTTAGTATTTTGTTGTAGCCATTATTGTTATTCACTTTTCTTTTTCATTAGTTGAAGAGTAACATTGTATAAATGTTTAGTGTTATTCTTCAATGTTACCTCTCAAATAATCACATATACTTCTCTTATAGTCTGTCTTACTCCTCTCTTATCATCATACAGTTTACCTCTCAAATAATCACATATACTTCTCTTATAGTCTGTCTTACTCCTCTCTTATCATCATACAGTTTACCTCTCAAATAATCACATATACTTCTCTTATAGTCTGTCTTACTCCTCTCTTATCATCATACAGTTTACCTCTCAAATAATCACATATACTTCTCTTATAAACTTGGAGGTCTATATCCCACTTCTCTCTTCCCCATACAGTTTGTCTCTTCAACTGTCTGAATATTGTCACTTGTTCTATTCTTTGTAAGTTGTAGTAGTATGTGTCTGTTATATCGAACTCTGTGCCATAGTTTTCATATAATTCTAAAGCAAGCTAGAAGTCAAAGAGAGATGATGATGATGATATTATCCCTTCAGCTGTGAGCTAATAGCTCTTAACAGACTAATGCCTCTCAGGCAAAAGTCATGTCATCCTCAGTTGGAGCTTGTATAAAGTCTGTTGTCTTAGAGACATCATGATATCGAAGGGGAGGGTATGGATGCATCTTTGGAGTATTCCTGAAGGGAGGCAGGCAGTCCAGTGTGTCAGTGCCCCAGGATTATCACGTCCTGCCAGGGATGTAGCTTGCACACTGAGACGGCCATCTGATCATTCTTCAATCAGTTGTGCCAGCTCATCTGAAGTGGTATCTCCTGCCCCCTGGGAGATCATCACAAAGGGGCAGAGGTGCAATCTCTACTGGCCTGCATCCATGTGGATAATTGATAGAGGACAAACATATACCACTTGCCGGTGGGTTCTGTTGCTACATTTATGGGGATCTACTGCTCCTCGGCCCCTTAGTCTGGTCAATCTAAGGACCTGTCCAGCTTGGGTGACCCTGCAAGGATAAATACTTCCGTCGGCATTGTGCCCAGGACAACTGGGTTACGTAAGCTGTTCAACCCCAGCCAGATATGTTTACATGTGAAGAGAAAGGAAGAGATAAAAGCGAAGGAGTCAAAGATGGGACAAATCCAGGCTACCTTCTCTCCATCCTGACTTGGTGCTGATGAGCAAGGATGGACATTGTTCTACCCCCTACAGGAACAAGTTGGGCAGAACCTCCACTGATCATCTTCTGCTGGTTAGCATCTCTGGACAAACAATCATCAAATATCAGAAAACTCCAACATCCTCAAAGAAGAACCTACACATCAGCACATACAACATAACAACACTATAGCAATCACGTATACATACATGCGCACACACACGCGCACACACGCATGCACACACACACACAGATATACAGAGATAATATGGGGAGGATAGAGTAATTAGGGTCTTGTGAAACATTGATCAAGACTTCATCTCATGTTGTTGTTCGTACTCCTGGAAACAGACTGTGTCACAACAGCCTAGTCAATGAGGTGCAGACTGACACTGTAAAATCCCATAGTAGTAAGCTTACTGAGGAGCCTTACATTGCATTACAGCCAGGACCAGCCTGGCCCACCTTCTCGAGTACAGAAGTAAGAAGAGTTCCTGTAACCCGCTACCAAAAAAATGCCATCTAGAGTTAACTCAACTCAGCATGAGTGGCTTCGAGCAACATCAATCAGAGAGAGAATGAGAAGGAAACAGAGAGAGGACATTTTTAGAGATGTGAAATTTACACAGATTAAAGAGTGCATGCACGCACACACAAACGCACACACAGATAACATATGTGTAGAAATATTGATACACGCTGCTCACACACAGAAACACCTGCACATACAGACACACAAACATAAACACACTGACATGCACTAAAGCACATAAATACATTGATATAAGAATTGTGTGGAAACAGACACAAATTGTTCACACACAAATACATCCACACAAATAGACACACACACACACACAACACACACACACAAGCACACAGGCTAAATGTGTAGAAAGATGGATGTTTGGTTATTATTGATCCAGCAACCTGTATCTGCAAGTGTTTGTGAGGCATTGCTTAGTTCCATACAAAGTGTTTCAAAGTGTTTTATTTGTCTAGCCTCGGAGGAAGAAGCTCTTTTCTAACACTGACATTTAAAAAGATCGTGTTAAACATGTGTGCACAGCCGGCACTCTGAAGTATGTTTTGGTTGGATTCTATTCATGAGACTTTTAAGTTTTATGTGATGAGTGCAACGTGAGAAAATGGTGCTTTAATCTCTCCTTTTCAGGAGGCTGATGTTGTCTTTAGAATTTTAAATGGCCATATATTTGTAGATTTCTCTCCCAGTATTCCCCATTGCCTATCTATTCAGCAAGGCCTCTTTGTTCGCAGTCTTCAGTAGTTGTTTGACTATCTGTAGGGTTGTTGGTGTGTTTTGTTGTTCTTGACTTGATCCCTTTTAGCCAGTCTGTCTGCCTTGTCATTGCCAGGTGTATTTAAGTGACAACGAATCCATTACATTTAACTATTCTGACTTCATGGGATGTGATAAGTTGGTTGGCATCTAGGAATATCTGGATAAGTTCAGAATTACAATGACCACCATGTTGCAGAGCTTTAAGGGCAAACATAGATAAGTGGCTCTCTATCTTCTTTCTTTTCTTCTTTCAGAATTACAATGACCACCATCTTGCAGAGCTTTAAGGGCAAACGTAGATAAGTGGCTCTCTATCTTCTTTCTTTTCTTCTTTTCGCTCGCAGTCCTGCTTGTGCCTTTCAGCGTCAGGTTATGAAGAGGTTTCTTGACCGGGCCTTAGTATGTGCTTCGTATACGGGGAGCTTTACTGCTTCTGTTATTTTTTCTATCCATCTTTTTTGTGGTTGGCCCATGGCTTTGTATCCATTGTATCTGTATAGCATTGTTTTCTGATGGATACTATTTGGTGTTTGACGTGTCATGTGGCCGAACCATTTGGTTTGTTGTCTCTTGATGAAGTCTAAAACAGATGTTGTATCTACTTGTTTCCTAATATCTTCGTTTCTGATTCTATCCATTCTTGTTACTCAGAGCATTCTGCGCAGGCATTTCATCTCTGTTGGTACAATGTTTCTTTTATCTTTGTTTGTTAATGTCCAATTCTGGCACTGATGGCACAATATGGGTAGATATATTGTGTTGTTTAGTGCTCTTTTTTTTTATTTATTGTCAGGTGTTTACATAGTAATATTGGGGACACATTTGCCCAATGATTTGACTTGCTTTATAACATCTGTTTGGGATTTGGGTGGCGCTTTTTTCATCTGTTGAGATTATATTACCCAGGTATGTGAAATTTTTCACCTGTTTTACTTGTGGTTTCTATTTCTTTTCTTACAATCGTTATAACTTCTGTTTTCTCTATGTTGATTTTCATACTATAATCTGTACAGACCTCTTTATCAGGAGCAACAATTAGATCTTTTTAATGATTTCATCTTTTTAAAGACTAAGATCAACCCTTGATAGTAACATTCTAAGTTGCATTTCATGCTTTAGTTTTGTTTCTTGAACGGCAAGAGCTTTACCTCTATCCATCTGCTATAGTGGCCCCATTAGGTTGTCATAGTAATAACGAAGAGCAACAACTACAATAATGAGAGAACTTGACTTAGTGATTCCTATTCTACCATGGAGTGTAGAGATCTTTTTTGTCTTTTTCTTGTGGCTTATTTTTGTTGTTATTTGCGTTCGTCTTATTTCTCTTTTCCTTAAGACGGTGGGTGTGCGTTGTACTGTGGTTTTTATTTTGCGCCTATTGACTTCAGCGTGCATTTTATGTAAGGGTCTACTTCCTCTTGTATTTTCTAAGGGTTTACTTCCCCGGGATAACGGCCTGTGCTGTGATGGGGATCGAACTCAGCACCTTCGAGTTGTGAGCTGTGTCACAAAACCCCTATCCCATCTTGTGGATGGGAGTGCCTGCCTACATGTTCAACTCAACTTAGATAACATGAGAATAGTCAAATCAACAGCTTGAGTTGGAAGCCTACCTTATTATGCCAGTGATGGCTGTCTTCTTTTCTACTGCTCCTCCACACCGACTTTCATGCATGGGAGACTTGATGAGCTTCGTGTAAGCTGACTTGAGGTCAGGAGAAACTGTCTCCGCCTGCTCCTGAGCATCTACAACCAGACTGAGGCTGCTGTCTGCTCCAGTGAACTGACGGATGAAGCTTTCACGTATGTCTGAAATTTCAAAATCACCTGGCATCTTGTACAATCGGACCATCTGAGGGTGATCTCTAAGGAGAAAAAGACATTTCTTTTATTAACAAAAGCACAAGCAATGAAGAACCTGAATTCATCTTAACTGGCATGACCAATGTGAAGATTATGAACCAGAGCTGGAATACAGTATTAACCTTTATGGCGCTCAAGGCTGTTATTATAGCCAACAACAAAACCTGTTTGCGCACCAGAGACTGAAAAATTGACCGAAATTGACAGACAACAATTTAATATATAACACAACCAGTGCGCTATACAGCCATGGAGCTGATTTGGTAGTACACAATCGTCACTTCCTTCCCTACCAACTTTAGCCAGGAAAGCGTAGATCGACTTTGATAAACAGAGTTTTGAAAGGATATTATATTCTTTTTCAATCAGTGTGCACTCTGCCCATTATTTGGGATGGTAAAATAAGTTGTTGTAGAAGATCTTTGTGAAATAGTTCAGTTTAGTTAGTTAATATAGATGTAATAAATGCGTTTGAAGTGAAAACTAACATAGGACTATCCTAATAAAAACAGTAGCAGTGTTTTGTTGTTATTTTGATGGACTAAATAAAAGCAACATTCCCCAATCGATGAGTCTAAGTGTTTGTGCTTTGTTTTTATAAATGTTCACCTTCATCTTCTTCCATCTCAGAAACTAACATATACACAACAAAAACAAAAACACCAACAAGTTTTTTATTAATTTATGTCTTCTCTACACACAACAAAATCATATCTATAGGCTAACTAATAAAAAGGTTACAACCTTTCAAAGTCAACAACCACAGTAAAACATGACATACTGAAAATTAGTACAGCTGCAGGGGGAATGACGATTCATTTTTTAGTACAGCATGTGAAGGTTACGGATGGTTGATGACCAGGTGAATTGAAGGAAGTTTTTTGCTGCCCTTAAAGATGCAATCAGTCATGGTGGTCACTGATTGTTCTGTCAGTCAAAGATCTTCTTCTTGGTGTTGTTGGAAGCCACTCATAGAGAATTAATTAATTTTTTGATGTTTCTTTGGGGACAGGTTACAGTGGCTCTTCTTACATCCCACAGCATACTTGAGCTGGAACTGAGTCCTCCTGGCTGTAGTACAATACAAGGCTCCTCAGTAGGTTCACCATTATGAGGATCCCAGTATTAATCCCCACCTCGTGGGCTAGACTGCAGTGACGCAACCTGTTTCCGGAATATAATGTGGACACGAGTTAAGAGTTTTGATTAGTATGTTTCCCTTTGACACTGATTTCTCTCCAACCGAGGATCTTAGAGACATGATCAACAGTTGCCATTCAGCCCAGTTGATCTGTTTAACAGTTGGTCTCTGATACTAAGCTGGCAAGTCTAAGCTTGGAGAGAGAATGTGACGCTAAGCCCAGATAATATGTCTAACAGTTGGTCACTGATGGGTTAGGGGGATCAATGGGGGAGGAAGAAAGACTAACGTCTGATCACGTACAACATACTGATCCGACATCTTAGTCAGGGTCAGGCAAAATATACTGGCCAAGACCCTGATCTCGGTTTCCTAGTAGCCCTTCCTGGAAACGGGCTGTTTTCATGGCAGCCTGGCTAACGTGGTGAGGTATCAACGTGATCCCCACAGTAGAAAGTGACACGCAGATTAAGCCAAGCATAGAACAACCGCCTGGAGGACCCCAGTCCACCTACATCACCACACTCGGGATGTGAGGAAAGCTACTGTAACCCGCCCCTTAACGTCCTTTTCAGGGAGCACAAAAGAGTAAATCTACTCATTATGGGCATTCAAAACAACAACAAAAAACTTACGGAAACTTTGAGAATATCCTCAGTCTCAGAGGCAACATTTCCTGTGTTTCCAGGCTCTGCTCTCTCAATTTTAGCTAGTGAAGAAACAACATCGCACATCAATTTTGCAGTAGCATCAGACAGTATAATAATAACATAGCAAAAATAAACTTGGCTATGGGGACTGCGTGGCCTAGTTGTTAAGTGGCACGGCTCACAATCCGAAGGTGCTGGGTTCGATCCCCATCACAGCACCGGCCGTTACCCTGGGGAAGCAAACCCTTAGAAAATGCAGGAGGAAGCAGACCCTTACATAAAATGCAGGCTGAAGTCGGATGCATTGGGCCGACAGGCGCAAAATAAAAACTACAGTGCAACACACACCGCCTTGGGGATTAGAGAAATAAGGCGAACGCCAAAAAAAAAAAACTACGCTGAGAAGAAAGTCACAACTTGAGCACCAACATGCAAAGAACTTGGAATTGTTGTTCTTTAAAGCTAATTCTGCTGGGGTCTTCTTTGGTGATGATGTTCTTCTGTCAGCAATTTACAAAGACCATTCTTATATTATGAGGCATACTGAAGAAGGTAGACCTGGGTCCTACCTTGCTGTAGTGAAATGCAAGGCTTCTCAGCAGCTCACTACTATGAGGATCCCATTGCTGATTCTCACTCCGGCTGCTTTACCACAGCCAGTTTCCAGAAGCACAGCATGGACATCTTGATCTAGATGTCCAGTTCTTCAGCATAGCTGCGAGTCCCAACTTCGTCTCCAGTGGATCCTGTCTTGGGTCATGAAGTCCAGTGCGTGGTAAATACTCCTCTAGAGTCATCTCAGAAGTTGCAGTGTACAGCAAGGTAGTCTGACTAATGCATTGGAGGTCTTCCCTGCGGTCTCTTCTAGCATTGTGGGTACCAGACTGCTGTTGCTGTGCTCCAACGACCATCGTTTCATCGTAACATGTGACCTTTCCATCTATGTTCTGCCTTGTCTGCATAAATAACTGCATCTTCCACCATGGACAATTCGGACAACTCGGAGATACGCCAATTGTCCCTGGTAGAAGGATTGGACATTAACACTGAGAAAACAAAATCTATGACAATTAGCAAAATAGACTCGACATCTATTCTACAGATAAAAATGGAAGGTCAAACACTAAACAGGTCAATAGCTTCTTTTACCTTGGAAATATAATAATTTAGAATGGAAGATTCGAAAGGGAAATTAGGAAGAGAACAGAGATTGTCAAAAATGGCTATCCAAATTGGTCACTCACAAAATAAAAATGATCAGGTTTTATGTATTAATGTCTTTACTGTATGACGTTGAAACTTGGGCAATGAACAAACAATTGGAGAGCAGAATTTATGCTTTTGAAATGTGGATATATATAAAAGAATGGGACACATCTCCTGGAAAGAAAAGAGAACATAAGGAAGTCTTGGAGAAATTAGGAGTGCAAAGAGAACTGATGAACAAAAACAGAGTCCGACAGTTAAGATATTTTGGTCACATAAAATGACATATAACACCTTGTTGAAAACAATACCGGAAAGAAAGGTCAAGAGCAAAATTGCCAGAGGTAAACAAGCTTATAAGTGGAAGGATAACATAAAGAGATGGACAGAGAAAAGTCTGGCAGATTGTACTATCAATCGCTGTGTAGATGGCATTTTAACTGAACAGAGACATCGGTTGAAAATGGGAATGATGGCACAAGAAAGTGTAGTGCTCTTCCCAATCTGGTCTGACACTATTTGCAAACAGATGAAATAAGATGATATGTAGATCAGATCAGATCTACGTTAATCATCTTTGTGTTTATACAAATCAGATCTACGTTAATAATCTTTGTGTTTATACAGATCAGATCTATGTTAATCATCTTTGTGTTTATACAGATCAGATCTACGTTAATAATCTTTGTGTTTATACAGATCAGATCTACGTAAATCATCTTTGTGTTTATACAGATCAGATCTACGTTAATCATCTTTGTGTTTATACAGATCAGATCTATGTTAATAATCTTTGTGTTTATACAGATCCACGTTAATCATCTTTGTGTTTATACAGATCAGATCTACATTAATCATCTTTGTGTTTATACAGATCAGATCTATGTTAATCATCTTTGTGTTTATACAGATCAGATCTATGTTAATAATCTTTGTGTTTATACAGATCAGATCCACGTTAATCATCTTTGTGTTTATACAGATCAGATCTATGTTAATCATCTTTGTGTTTATACAGACCAGATCTATGTTAATCATCTTTATGTTTATACAGACCAGATCTACGTTAATCATCTTTGTGTTTATACAGATCAGATCTATGTTAATCATCTTTATGTTTATACAGACCAGATCTACGTTAATCATCTTTGTGTTCATTAAGATCAGATTGAGGCCAAGATGCAGCAATGAATGAGCTGACAGCAGCCATCATAGCTGGCTGCTTGCATCAGAGTTAACGGCCAATTATAGCTGACCAAGACCCTATTCTGCTTCACTTGGCAGCCCTGGAAACAGACTGTACTAGTGTTGTCTGGCTAAGAGAATAGGGATTTCAGTGGGAAGGCAAACCTGGAACTAAAAAAAAACAACTGAAATTGGATGCGTCATGCTAAAATGCAGAGATATTGCAGCCTCGCTGTAAACTATAACACAACATCCTTTTCAGGACGAACAAAGAGGAAGAAAGAAGAAGAGATCTACTTTAACCATCTGTTCATGGTACTGTTTCAGCTTTCTAAGACAGCTTGCACAGTAAAGTCATGAAAAACGCACACTTTCACCTCTCTCCCCACCAGCCCATCTTACCTGCTTCAGCTTTTTGATGTCCTCTTCCAACTCAAGGTTGTCCAAAATGACAGCCACAAACAAACTGATGACAATCTGTCAAGAGGGCAGCCATCATGTGGAAAAAACCGACTCATTAAACATGTCAAGCAGATCCACCAATGACTGGACCTGTTACAGCTTATAACCAATGAATGGGCCTATTTCATCTTATTTAACCATTGACTAGGCCTGCTACATTTTATTTAATCAATCATTGGGTATTTTTATCTTAAGTAACCAATGAGCAGTGAGAATGATCTGTAGCGGTCAGCACTCAAAGCTGTCTGTAGCGCCAGGGCCAGTAACCCAGAGCTGTGAAGATCCTTCTACACCTTCATGTGGTGATCCTGGATAACAGGCTGCACCAGAGCAGACTGGCTAAGGAGAAGGGATCGAAGAGGGAAGGCTAACCCGGTACCCAAAAATACCAGCGGAAGTCAGATGTGTCAGACCGCAAGGTGCAAATATTGCAGTCAAGCTGTAAACTATGACACAACGCATTCTGTTCTCCGGACTACATCCAGCTACTTGCAAAGCCTTTTCAGGGCTTGGTAGCGAGAGATTGAGAACGAAGGAAGAAGAAGATCTTTTTCACCTTAGGTCAGCTTGATTATAGTTATCCCATGTCTTCAGTGAGCTATAATGCATTCTTGAAGTCACACACACACACATACATACACGCATGTGGATGCACTCAATAAATCTACACCGACATACACACACACTGGTGCATAGCCAATCTAAACAACATTAATTTTGGTAATGACTGCATACAAAGACAATATCATGACATGACATTCTTTCTTCTTCTTCTTCAACGTTCGTCCTGAAAAGGACGTTTGTGACATAGTGTTGCAGTATACAGCTAAGCTGTGATATCTGCACCTTTCGGTCTGATACATCTAATTTTAGCACATTTTTGGGGGAATCGGGGTTGTCCTCCCTCTTTGATCCCTAAACTCTTAGCAAGGCTGCATGGTTCCAGTCTGTTTCCAGGACCTGCACCTAAAGGCGAAATAGGAGCTTGGTCAGTTATAGGCCACTGACCCTGGTGCAGTCAACTATGAGTCACTGGCTGCTGTCAGCTCATTCACTTTGCTGCTTCCTCAGCCACAAAGCATCAATTTATATATCTATATAATTTATATGTGTATATAATATCAGTAATGAGAATGATTTAATTAAGAAATTGAGAATGATTTAATTAAGAAATAACTGAATAAACAGGTAAGTAAAACAAAATCTTGGTACATTAATTACATATTATTATATACGTATGTGTGTGTGTATATATATATATATATATATATATATATATATAGTGTTTCATGTTCTGTGAAATAATTTATACATCAATATAACTTAATGTCATCATACTGGTTTAGAAAACTCTGTAAAGTCTGTATATAGTTAATTTCATGTACATTTCCTTGCTCTAAAAGCTATGCACATTTAATGTTTTCTTAAATATAATAATTGTCCATGCCTCCATTACTTCCTGCAGCAATGCATTCCAAGCATTCACCACTCTCCTACTAACAAAATATTTCCTAATATGTCAAGGATGAGTTTGCCCGAGTCCAAAGACTTGCTTTTGTTATATTCTAACAACTAAATTCCTCTCATAGTAGCTTATCACTTAGATGCAGGCTCGCCCCATTGCCTAAATTCACATGGTGGCTTCAACTTGTACTGAACAACTCATACCAATCTTAATACAGCAATATCTTTTATTTATAGCGCGTGGCTGAATGCTTTCGAGGCCTGTCTGCCGACAAGGAGGACAGCGATTCGAATCCTGGTATGGCATATGCTGATTTTCCGCTGGGGGGGAGGGGGGGGGGGAGAAACATAGCCAGCACACAACGTGGTGACAGCAGTGGCTTAGCGGCCAGTAGTTCTCAGCCAAAAAAATACCTTGACCACCCCAGCAACGGGAAAAAGTCGTATTGATAGTTTTTTTTAATAGCAGGCTCATTTGCCCTAGTCATATGGAAGGCTTCATCTCATATATCATTTTTTTTTACACAAAAATTCAATTTTTTTTCTCTCGATCGGCTTATTTCTCTATTCCCTGAGGCTGTGTGCATTGCACTGTGGTTTTTATTTTTAAAATTTTTTTTCCCCTAGTGCATCCGACTTAAGCATGCATTTTATGTACGGGTCTGCTTCCTCCTGAATTTTCTAAGGGTTTGCTTCCCCAGGGTAATGGTCTGTGCTGTGATGGGGATCGAACCCAGCACCTTTGGTTTGTGAGTCGTGTCACTTAACCACTATCCCACACCGTCCCAATTATGATAATTATTTCTGCAATCACTGTACAAGCAGGAAGTAAAATAGAATATAATAACTTATTATACTTAGACTAGACACCAACCTCAGTCTATAATGATGGATGCTTTTAGATGCCACTCTTCTTCTTCGGTGTTCATCCTCAAAAGGATGAGTTATATTGTGTCATAGTTTACAATGAAGCAGCGGTATTTGCGCTTTTCAGCCCAACACATCCGGTTTCAGCTAGCTTTTATGAATACGGATTTGCTTTTCAACTGCAATCCCTATTCTCTTAACCAGATTACACAAGTATAGCCCATTTCCAGGACTGTCACTTGGAGGCGGAATAGGGTCTTGGTCAGCTCTGGTTTGCTGACCCTGATGCAAGCAGATAGCTTTGAGTCGCTGACTGCTGTCAGCTCATTCATTGTCCTGCGTCTTCGGCCCCAGATGTCAATCAAAATAAATTGAAAGTTTTTTTAATCACACAACTTTGAAAGAAAGAAAAGCTCCTGCAAGCCAGATTGAACCAGCCTCCTCAAGTAGGAAAATCCCTACATGATCAAAAGATTGTTACTTTTTGAAAATATTAAATACTATATAATTGGTTCATCACTTCCATAATGTCAGGAATTCCTCTTTGACCTGGATTTAGCAGAAACCATAATTTATATTTCTTTACTGTTATTTTTAGACTTGCTGTCATGGTAGCAAAAAATGGGTATTGATATGATTGGCTGCTTATAATTACATGGTATAGTGTGACAGACAAAAGTCACTGTCAAACGACAAGAATTATTAGTGTTTATATGATTTTATATGCTTAGCATAGTTTAGTTGAAGAATCAACATCATTGTACACGGGTTAAACCCATAAGTGCTCTGTTCTTCTCCATATTTTTGGAGAATCTCAGCACAATGCATGAACTCTGTAGCACAGGCGAGGATCCCGTAATAGATTTGGTAAAATTTTAGCCTAATTTTGAATCTTGTCCGCACAGCGGCCGTAAGCCTACTCTTTTAAATTTCCAACTGCCATGGGATTTTTAACATGCGCAATATTGCACACTTGCGTCCGATCTCTACTACCCAGAGATCCGGGAAAATACAAGAAAGTCCATGTGAACAAATCCTAGTCTCCATTGATTTGAACCCGCGACCTTCAGCACCCGAGGCTGACGTCTTACCTCGAAACCACTCAGTCCCCTATGATTTTATATATGAGGTCTTACGGACAACAAAGGCTAGTTCACCATTTTTATTCACCAAGAAAGATATTAAGTTTAAACTGTTTCTTCTCGTTTGCCATGTTTTGTTTTATGTCTACACATGAAATATATCTTGCTGGATAAAGGCTGTTGTGCTGGAGAGTTCTTCAAGGCTCCAAATTAGCTTTGTGTGGGAGTTTGTGTCTGTGGGTCAGTCTCATGGAGAACATGATCCCCTGCTCTGTTCGATCAAGGTAGTTCGATAGTGGTCTCTCGTTTGGTCAACTTTCCTTATGACTTGGATAAGGGTCTTCTTTTATTGGAAGGTGATTGTCTGTTCTTTTTGTTCTCATGTTGCTCCGGCTTTTGATAACTTGTATACTCTCTCATTTCCAGGCATGCCACAGTGAGAAGGTATCCACTATGGCTCTACTCTTTTCTTGGCTTTTAGTTCGCATAATATTTTTTAAAGTCTGTTTATGTGTCATTCATGAGGACTTGCAGAGCTCACATTACATCTATAAGCAGAGTTGATATTATATCTGTAATTGCAATTTAACGTGAAAAAAGCTACAATAACAACTAGTAAATTGAAAGTTTCAGTACACAAATAATATTGTTTAATTTTATGGTAAATATCTCAGAAATATTTATATAATAATTATAATGCAATCAATCAAAACCTGAATCACTTCCTGTGGAGAATAGGTCTTAGTAAATCATGCCAAGTCTTCTTGTAATAGATCATATGATCATTGGCTCTTTCCGTCTTGTCAGACGATTGTATTTGTGCTTTTAGCACAAAGCCTAGACAGAAATATAGAGACCATGTGTTGCCCATGCAGTATGGTCCTCTCTCTGCCTTGTTTGCTCTAAAGGGAAAGGTGATCACAATACATTTGAAACAAGGCAAGCTGCAGAAGCTGCTTGATCTGTAGAGCAATGCGCTATCTGTTTGCCTGTCGTGGTTTCACTCCTAGGCCAGCTGCCAAGTTAACTACCTGGTTTGCCCTGCTACAACACTCAACTGAGGTTGCCTTTCCTCGCTCTAGGATAATGCATTATATCCTCTTGTGTGTGCTCCTTCGCACATCGTCGGTTGTCCGGTTTGGTAGACGCTGGCCAACTTTCAGAGTTATCAGAAAACGGTTGCACAGCCATATCTGACAAAACCCGACAAGATACGCCAGTATTCTATTTGCAAGGCTTCAGGTGGTTTGAAATCAGAGTTTTCCTTCTCCTAGAAGAACTGCCTTCCAAGGCTTTCAAGCTCCATCTGCCCAAAACTACTGGTTTTAAGGCGCCAGTGGCTCGCCTTCCGCCCCTTCTCCTGTTAGTCAAAACAGTTCTGCCGCGCGAAGGCCAGGAGATGGACTTTGGTGTCAGAGGCCATATGAGACGCACGCCATGGGAGCATTTAGTTGGTGTTGAGTGTTCATCCTCAACCACACCCTCGGCTATAACATTTTACCATATCCATCAGCTAAATTCAAATTTTTCCAGTCTCTTTTATAGTTGTCTTAAGTTTTCTCCGCAATTAATATGTAGGCTTGCCTCTACTTCACTTGTCTCTGAGGTCCAAGAACAGAGACTGCTATACAATTTTATCAATTACTTTTTTATCCAACTCCTCCTTTTTATGTGCTGTTCCGCCGCTGTCTGTCATGTTCTCTCACAGTGGTGATCTTATCACACCATTTCAATTCCTCTATTCTGCACAGGCAGCCATTTATGAAATGCGGCCACTTAGTCGTTATTTTTTCATGTGGTCCTCAACATTTTATAGCCATGCAATATAACTGACTTGAAATAAGCTGAAATAAGCATGTAATAAACAACAATGCCTCATTGTGTTAACAAAATATAATATTTATAATTTGTTATAATTTTCTTACATATAATCTAGTAATTAAAATTATTTATAAAATAAATATTATAATACAACTTATTATTATAATACAACTTATTATTATAATACAACTTAATATATATTATGTGTCATTTTATTTTACATATAATCTCAGATTTATGTATACAATAACTGCATAAGAAAGCAATATCCAATACACAATTGTCTACACCAAATGAGAAGCATAGCCAGGGAGTAAGGATATTGCAGAGATGTCATCTTGAGCTTGCTGCGTACGACAGGTGACACACACACACACACACACACACACATACATAAATTGCTTTATTTTTGCACATGCAGTTAAAGCTAATTCACATTGCAATTTGAGTGATATATATGATGAAATACAGGTGCAAGGTGTTTTAGTAAACATAGACATTCAGCACATTTGTCAGTATACTTGTACAGACTGATTTCTGACTTGCATAACTGCATGCTGACTAATATGTGAAGGAATAGTTCTGCTGGCAGTGACACATGCTTCTCGCGTATGGGGCGTGCAATATTATATGAGATTTAAAAGCATTTACTTATTTTTTCAAATTGAAACGATTAAGCAATTTCTACTGGATTAATTTATTAATTTGTTTGTATACAATGCAACAACTTTCTAAACATGTCTGAGTTGCTAATAAGTTCTAATGAGCAGCATTCTAGTCACAAACATAAGATAAGCCACACGTGAGTAAGTGGATTGAAATTAATGCCAGATAATTAATTGTGCTTAAATGCAGATGTGAGATATCCTCTGTTTAGATCCTGAAGGCCTCTAATAGGGAGGAAAGAATAGAACCACTTCCTCCGACTTGGCATATGGTTAAAGTGAATAAGTAGGGCTGTACATGAGGCTGACAATATCACACCAAAATAGTGCCACAGAAACCATCACTGCAACAGCACATTAATGCTTTGGAACAGGCTTCCTAAAAGGAGGAAGGCCAACTGCAGTGATCGTTCCAAGTTCCTAATGGAATGAAATAGGTTAGAATGAATGTCAGATATCCTGATGTCTATACA
Organism: Ariolimax columbianus; assembly: GCA_036924085.1. Taxonomy (NCBI): domain Eukaryota; kingdom Metazoa; phylum Mollusca; class Gastropoda; order Stylommatophora; family Arionidae; genus Ariolimax; species Ariolimax columbianus. The sequence goes on from JAVGWX010000021.1 coordinate 36,497,088, forward strand.
CCGAGATTTATGTGTGAAATTTTAGTGTACATACACAAGTTAATATGAGAAAGGCCAACTGCATGTAACAACCACCAGACAGGAACCTAAAGATGCACATGCTATGTAAGAAACAGAATGGAAAACAGAATAAGCACAGTTTAATGCAAGCCACTACCCAAATTAAAAAAATAACAAATGAAACTAATGCCAAAAGCTGGGTGTGTTTTATAGTCAAGCTTGAAAGATGGCAGATTGAAGTTATCGGTAGCACAATATGCTATATCTATACTGTCAGACTGATTATTGTACTGACAGCATCAAATGGGGGCTGCCATCACCAGCAACGGCTACGTTGTATCAATATAATTAGCTTAGCTCGTTAGCTGTGATAATGTTGGATTGATATATCATCTGCCATTATTAACACTATTTTGTCTGACATCCCTACTATCTTTGGTACTATCTATTAGATCTGACACCTCTACTATCTTTGGTACTATCTATTACATCTGGCACCCCGGCTACCTTTGGTACTATCTATCAAATCTGAAAAACCTACTTCTTTTGTTACATTCTATGTCTGACACCTCTACTACCTTTGCCACTTTCTATATATAACACCACCAAAACTACCTTTGCCACTTTCTATATATAACATCACCAAAACTACCTTTGCCACTTTCTATGTTTGATTCCCCTACTAACTTTGCCCCTTTCTATATATAACACCACCAAAACTACCTTTCCCACTTTCTATGTTTGATTCCCTTACTACCTTTGCCACTTTCTATGTCTGACACCAGTACTACCTTTGCCACTTTCTATGTCTGACACCACAACTACTACCTTTGCCACTATCTATGTCTGACACCCCTACTACCTTTGCCACTTTCTATGTTTGATTCCCCTACTACTTTTGCCACTTTCTATATCTAACACCACCAAAACTATCTTTGCCAACTTTCTATATCTAACACCACCAAAACTATCTTTGCCACTTTCTACATCTAACACCACCAAAACTATCTTTGCCAACTTTCTACATCTAACACCATCAAAACTATCTTTGCCACTTTCTATCACTACCAAAACTATCTTTGCCACTTTCTATATCTAACACCACCAAAACTATCTTTGCCAACTTTCTATATCTAACACCACCAAAACTATCTTTGCCACTTTCTACATCTAACACCACCAAAACTATCTTTGCCAACTTTCTACATCTAACACCATCAAAACTATCTTTGCCTCTTTCTATCACTACCAAAACTATCTTTGCCACTTTCTACATCTAACACTACCAAAACTATCTTTGCCACTTTCTACATCTAACACCCCCAAAACTATCTTTGCCACTTTCTATATCTAACACCACCAAAACTGTCTTTGCCACTTTCTACATCTAACACTACCAAAACTATCTTTGCCACTTTCTACATCTAACACCCCCAAAACTATCTTTGCCACTTTCTATATCTAACACCACAAAAACTATCTTTGCCACTTTCTATCACCACCAAAACTACCTTTGCAACTTTCTATATCTAACATCATTTGCTCTAGATGATAGAAACACATAGCACAGAAAAATGTACAATGTGGAATTTAGAACTTGGAGTGGGGCTTAGGCATCGAGGAATGTAAACAACAGTCACATGAATGTAAGAGAGGTTCCCATACTGCAGGCGCAGCACGGGTCAGCATTCTACTCTTTCCCTCGGTGTATGAAAGACATGTATTGCTCAATGGCTGACTGACAAATCGCTGACAGATTCAATACGCATCAAGCTACAAACTAACCATAATCACAAAATAGTAATTCCTGATTAATTACACGATTAAATTACTCTCCAACTACACTTAACAAGCAGTATTTGAATGATTAAATCAGCAAACCAATGACTGACTCAGTCAACAAGCTAATGACTCAAACAACAAATCAATGACTCGCTCAACTAACCAACCAAAGACTCAATCAACAAACATATGATTCACTCAATCTGCAATTTAATGACTCATTCACTCAACAAGCCTGTGACGACTCAACAAACCATTGATTCCCTCAATCAAGAAACCAATGACCAATAACTAAGACTTCATTAACAAGCTAATACCATCCATACAAAAAAGTCACTTGCTCAAAAAGTAAATTCTTGTTTTCTTGTTAGTTGCCCATCGCAAGTGATGATGCAACATCATCAGACGGTTTTGTCTTGATGATGTAACTTGCACTGTATTTGGATTATAGTGAGGAAGAAACTGCGCTGGTCATCCCGAACTACTTTGGACCAGTCGCAAGACATAAGTCAAGACGACTGGAGGTAACTCAAGATGCAAGAACTCTGGTCCTACCTCCCTTAAGACCAAGGGTCACTTGAAACTTGCGGGATTTGATCCCCCACCGTTTCCTTTCATTGCTTTGAGAGGTTCTCAACCACAGCAACCCCCAAAGTCAAATACTCCCATAGAAGGCCCATCAACTCCATCAGCAAACCATTTAGACTAATAAAACTACATTTGGAATGCTAATATTGCCATTTAATTATCACAAACTGCCATTTACAAGAGAACCAGTCAATCAATTCTACAACAAATAACAGATATCTGAAGGTATGACCTACAAAAAACTTGCCATATTTCCGGCAATAATGATATGCCAAAAAGGCTTCTTTAACAATTCACAATTCTCATTCCAACTAAGTCCTTCAACATTAGCTATTCAATGTATATTCTTTTTGAACAGTGCCATCACTATCTTCTCGGTGCAAACGTGCACAGATATCTGTAACAAATTCACATTCTGTCCTCACATATCTTCGACACGTCCTATTGAAGCCTGGAACTGCCAACAGATGCCTCGTTAACGCCATGCAATTCAGCGCTCAAAGTGACTGCAGTATTTACTGGGCATGCCATTGAATTAATAAGTCCCCAAGAAATGTGTGGCCCAAGTAAATGAACAAAAACCAGCACAGTGTAAAATTACAAAAATTGCTAGTTTTTACCAATTGGATAGGTTGTTGTCTCTGTAACAGAACTGCCCAGTGAATGAGCAGACAAATCAAGCTAGCCCTCTGAACTGTTCTAACGAGGGCAGTTTAAGCTACTATAGTGTCTCATTTTACGACGGGGGTCACGTTGCTGAAAATTAAAACATAAAGCGAATCTCGTGGTATCAAGAATTTGATAATGTACTAGTATTTCAATGTGGTACATTTCTTATTTGTGTTTATAAACATTTTATTTTAAATTTTAATTGATTTAATATGCATTTTTATTTTGTACATGTAAACTAGTCAAAGTATTCTTCTTCTTCTTCTGAGTTCATTCTCAATCTCCCGCTACCAAGCCCTGAACAGGGCTTTGCAAGTAGCAGGATGTAGTCCGGAGAACGGATTTGCGTTGTGTTGCTAGTTTACAGTTTGCCTGCAGGATTTGCACCTTACGGTCCGACACATCCATCTTTCACAGGAGTCAAAGTATAAATTTATATATAACATATAAATATTATGATCATTGAGGGGAGAGAGAGAGAATATGTTAATGTCTTTTTAAAAATTTCATAGACTGCTTTGGTATCTTAAAAGAAAGAATGTAGTGTTAGTGACTTTTTAAAATTTTTTCTCTCTCTCTTAGGATTTAGAAGGGGATAGTATGACATCAAGGTCTCTTTTTGCTAAAGAACTAAGGTCCCAGCTAGGACCAAGGTTTCAAAACTTCTGTATTGTCTGTAGTTACGAAACAATCTTACGAGTCTTAGTACTTTGACATGTCGTCATCTTTATAATATATACATAAAGATGTTAAGTTAAGTTAATCACTAACATTTAATTGTCAAAAACAATTGATTTTTATACACTTTTATCCGCATTCTGTGTATGGCTTCAATACGAATTTGCACAAATAGTTATAGTTTTAATTTTTTTAGCTGGTATTATTTAGCACACACAAAACAAAAACAGCTAAATCAATACACATGAACAGAATGCTGGCAAACAAATATATGTAGTGTGAGAATATACTTGAGTGATGCATAATGTAAACTGATAGACTTCTTTGTTCCACAAGACCAGAGCTGAGTGAATAGCTAGCTAGCAGAGAGTTTATTCTTCTTCTTCTTCCGCGTTCGTCCTGAAAAGGATGTTGTGTTGTAGTTTACAGCGGTGCTGCGATATCTGCGCCTTTCAGCCGACACATCCAATTTCAGCAGGTTTTTTTTTTATGTATAGTTTGCCTTCCCACTCTGACCCCTATTACTTGACCAAACTATCAGTGCCACCACAAGGGGGTGGAATAGGATCTTGGTCCGCTATAGTTTGCTAACCCTGATGCAAGCAGCCAGCTTTGAGTCGCTGACTTCTGTCAGCTCATGCACCGCTGCATCTTGACCCCAGCAGAGAGTGTGAAATGACCTACTTACAGTTTACGGTGCAAAAATAATTTTTTTAAATTGCAAAAGAATTTATAAAAGTGAATTGTCGCAAACTGATCCGTCGTGAAATGAGACCCTATATAACACAGCAAATGCTGGGCTCTATACAAGCACTATCTATACAACGAGGTCAAGTAAGGCATTTGTCTTTGTTCACAGTGTTTAGGTTTATCAGGTTCTATGTCATCTTGTGAGAGAACGAGCAGAATGCTGAGCCAGGCTATGCACCTGCAATGTGGGTAACGTCCCGTACGCTACAGGAGCACAGAAATATTCAGTGTCAAGTGAAAAACATGAAACCAGATAGGGTTAAATTATAGGGAAGGAGCTTGGTCCAGTGTGGAGGCTACCTGGTCCTGACAGCAGTTCTGTCATTTGTACATTTGTGTGACTGGTTACTTCACATAATTCTAGCTTCATCGCAGAATACGTAACATACTACCTGGCCTCATCAAAGCAGAGTTTAGTTTAGTTTAGACGAAGAATCAACATCATTGCACACAGTTTAACCCATTAGTGCTCTGTTCTTCTCCATATATTTGGAGAATTTCAACACAATACATGAACTACGTAGCAATAAGCGAGGATCCCAAAATAGATTGGGTAGATTTTTAGAGCAGAGTAATATACCTTTATGGCTGGCTGTTGTGAAAGAACTGCTTGAGTGCAGTACCGAAAGAAAGTAGCTGGGTAGAGAGGAGTAAGAGCCAAGTAAGAGTATAGAGTGGAAAAAATGATTAAGAGTGTGGAATAACTGAGTGAAGTGAGGGAACTGCCTGAGTGGAGTAAGAGCGCAGAGTAACTGAGTGGAGTGAGGGAACTTGGTTAGTGGAGAAAGAGCATAGAGTAACAGTGGAGTGAGGTAACTGCCTGAGTGGAGTAAGAGCATAGAGTAATTGAGTGGAGTGAGGGAACTTGGTTAGTGGAGAAAGAGCATAGAGTAACAGTGGAGTGAGGTAACTGGACGAGTGGAAGAACAGCGTAGAGTAATTGAGTGGAGTGAGGTAACTAGATTTTTAGGAGTAAGAGCGTAGAGTAACAGTGGAGTGAGGTAACTGGATGAATGGAGTAAGTGCATAGAGTAACTGAGTTGAGTGAGGTAACTGGATGAGTGGAGTAAGAGCGTAGAGTAATTGAGTGGAATGAGGTAACTGGATTTTTAGGAGTAAGAGTGTAGAGTAATTGAGTGGAATGAGGTAACTGGGTGAGCGGAGTAAGAGCATAGAGTAATTGAGTGGAATGAGGTAACTGGATGAGTGGAGTAAGAGCGTAGAGTAATTGAGTGGAATGAGGTAACTGGATTTTTAGGAGTAAGAGTGTAGAGTAATTGAGTGGAATGAGGTAACTGGGTGAGCGGAGTAAGAGCATAGAGTAATTGAGTGGAATGAGGTAACTGGATGAGTGGAGTAAGAGCGTAGAGTAATTGAGTGGAATGAGGTAACTGGATGAGTGGAGTAAGAGCATAGAGTAACAGTGGAGTGAGGTGACTGGATGAGTGGAGTAAGAGCGTAGAGTAACAGTGGAGTGAGGTGACTGGATGAGTGGAGTAAGAGCGTAGAGTAATAGTGGAGTGAGGTAACTGGATGAGTGGAGTAAGAGCGTAGAGTAATTGAGTGGAATGAGGTAACTGGATGAGTGGAGTAAGAGCGTAGAGTAATTGAGTGGAATGAGGTAACTGGATGAGTGGAGTAAGAGCATAGAGTAACAGTGGAGTGAGGTGACTGGATGAGTGGAGTAAGAGCGTAGAGTAACAGTGGAGTGAGGTGACTGGATGAGTGGAGTAAGAGCATAGAGTAATAGCGGAATGAGGTAACTGGATGAGTGGAGTAAGAGCGTAGAGTAATTGAGTGGAATGAGGTTACTGGATGAGTGGAGTAAGAGCGTAGAGTAATTGAGTGGAATGAGGTAACTGGATGAGTGGAGTAAGAGCATAGAGTAACAGTGGAGTGAGGTGACTGGATGAGTGGAGTAAGAGCGTAGAGTAACAGTGGAGTGAGGTGACTGGATGAGTGGAGTAAGAGCATAGAGTAATAGTGGAGTGAGGTAACTAGATGAGTGGAGTAAGAGCATAAAGTAACTGAGTGGAGTGAGGTAACTAGATGAGTGGAGTACAGTCAAGTATGGATTAAGTGGATGAGTGGAGTATCTGGGTGAGTGGAATAAGAGCATAGAGTGGACTGAGGTAACTGGTTAAGTGGAATACAATTGTAAAATAACTGTGGGGAGTGACATAACTGGTTGAGTGCAGTAAGAGCATAGAGGGGAGTGAGGTAACTGTTTAAGTGAAATAAGAGCATAGAGTGGAGTGAGGTAAACGGTTGAGTGGAGTGAGGTAACTGTTTGAGTGGAATAAAAGCGTAAAGTAACTGTGTGGAGTGAGGTAACTGGTTGAGTGGAGTGAGGTAACTGGTTGAGTGGAATAAAAGCGTAAAGTAACTGAGTGGAGTGAGGTAACTGGTTGAGTGCAGTAAGAGCATAGAGTGGAGTGAGGTAACTGTTTAAGTGAAATAAGAGCATAAAGTAACTGAGTGGAGTGAGGTAACTGGTTGAGTGCAGTAAGAGCATAGAGTAACTGAGTGGAGTGAGGTAAATGGTTGAGTGGAATAAAAGCATAGAGTACCTAAGTGGAGTGAGGTAAATGGTTGAGTGGGATAGGAGCATAGAGTAACTGAGTGGAGTGAGGTAACTGGTTGAGTGGAATAAGAGCATAGAGTAGCAGTAGAGTGAGGTAAATGATTGAATGTAATAAGAGTGTTGAATAGAGTGAGGTAATTGGTTGAGTGGAATAAGAGCATAGAGTAAATGAGTGGAGTGAAGTAACTGGTTGAGTGGAATAAGAACAAAGAGTGGAGTAAGGTAGCTGTTTGAGTGGAATAAGAGCATAGAGTAACTTAGTGGAGTGAGGTAACTGGTTGAGTGGAATAAAAACATAGAGTGGAGTAAGGTAGCTGTTTGAGTGGAATAAGAGCATAGAGTAACTTAGTGGAGTGAGGTAACTGGTTGAGTGGAATAAGAGCGTAGATTGTTTGAGTGGAGTGAAGTAACTGGGCGCAGTAACATACATGCTGGCCTAGAGTCATACAATATGTAACATTCTAATCAGCATTGATGGAACAAGTGCAACACATGTTTAGGACTGGCTGAACCATGTGAGTGGAGTACGAATGTGGGGTAACAGAGTGGAGTAACGAAAGTTATCCCCCCTGTTAGCTAGCGGGTCAAACATATATTATGAGCTACGTACATCAGACATTGGGTCATGAGATCTGGTCTCACCTCATTTTAGATTCAGTCCCAAAACGAGAGATCTGGTCTCATTTTAGATTCAGTCTCAATATGAGAGATCTGGTCTCATCTTACATCATGACCTACTTACACTGAACCTCAAATCATGAGATTTGGTCTTATCTTTCATTAACTATTTACATCGGATCACAGATCCTTTTAGATTCAGTCTCAGTATGAGATATCTGGTCTCATCTTTCATCATGAACTACGTACATCAGACCTCAGCTCATGAGATCTGGTCTCATTAACTACTCACATACAGTCTAAACATTACAAATATGGCCACACCTTATCCTACTGTCAATCTCAGTCCACTAGATCTTTTTCATTAGCACAATCAACAATTGTAATTTTAAAAAGTGATGTCGTCTTACCTGCTACAATAATCTACCTATGGCTAGTCTCTATAAACAAGCTTGAACTTGACCAACACTATATACACTTACATTCAAGAACTAACGGAAAGTATTAACTTACACCAGAAGAGGCGAGCCTCGAATGTAAAACTGAATACATTCAATTCAACTATTTTTTGCTTCATATGAAGCTTAGAGCAGACACTGCAGCCTGCTTTGTTAAAGGAGATCTGTATCAAAACACTTACCATAAAATCTCTCGTATATTACGCACAATATTTATTCAATTTGACCCTCTAAAACTCGGGTGCATATTATACGCCAGTACTTAAAAATTACATCATTTTCTATGCAGAAAGTAACCTACATTGAACAGTTTGCCACAATTTGACAGTGAAAATGGCGTTAAATTGAATGTGCCATGTGTTTTCTAGTGAGAGTGATGACAAGAGAGTCCGAAATGCCTAAAATTTAGATATTGCGTACCTACTTCTGTTCATTATTACCTATACTTTTTATTTTAATGAAAATTTCACAAAATAAAATCTTCAAAAATCATGGTGCGTATTAAACACGAATTTTCATTTGACCATTCTTTGGCTAAATCATATACACTAGTGTGAAATATTATACGCAAGATTTTACAGAACGTGCATCTTTGAAGTGGTGATTGCTGTAGCAGTCACTTTGTATAAAGAGGATGCTAGCCTCAAATATAATAATCTTTACTCACCATTTATGATTTGCATGGATGGCTACAGTGGATCTAGAATTTCCTACCTGGATCCCACTCAGGTGGAACTCATTGAGTTAGTTACACATCAAATGTATTCTCACAAACTTATATTGCATGGGGTTGTTAAACTGACCACAATCAATGTTACATTAAAACTGCCAGAGTAATCAGTTATAGACACGATATTGCACCATAGAATAGGGAGGAAGACTAACATCCGGTCAGTCAAAATATACTGATCAGACATGTTAGTCAGGGTCAGGTAAAATATACTGGCCAAGATCCTCACCTCGGCTTCCTCATAGCCTTCCCTGGAAACGGGCTGTTTTCATGGCAGCCTGGCTAACGAGGTGAGGTATCGACGGGATCTCCATAGTAGTGAACGACATGCAGATGAAATCAAGAATAGCACAACCGCCTGGAGGACCTCGGCCCACCTTCATCAGCACGCTCGGGATGTGAGGAAAGCTATTGCAACTCTCTACTTAACGACCATTTCAGGGTGCACAAAAGAGTAAACCTACTCATTTTGGGAATTCAAAACAACACAATAGAATTGGCCATATTAATTGGGCAAATTTCCGTCCATTCCGTGTACAGAATTTTTTGTGTAGTGAGTTTTGTATATTAATTTGTACTGTTCAGAAGTCTTCAGTGAGTACATTTCTCAATCTGTTATTTTTTTATAAACTGTGACCTATAAGGTCACAGCACAATTTAGGTTAAAACTATGAGCTCACCGCACACTTTAGGTTAACCTATGGGCACATCACACACTTGAGGTTAACCTATGAACCCACCACATAATTTAGGTAAATCTATGGCCATCACAGAACTTAAGGAACCACCCCACAAACTTAGGTCAATCTATAGACCCGTCAAACAATTTAGGTTGGCCTGTGCATCTGTCTCACAATTTAGGTCAACCTAAAGACCCATCAAACAATTTAGGTTAGCCTATGCATCTGTCACACAATTTAGGTTAACATGGATCTTGTCACACAATTTAGGTTAACATGGATCTTGTCACACAATTTAGGCTTTGTTTATTTTCTTATGTTTATTTTTGGGGAAATGGCAAATGAAGAGGTTAGCTGACAACGGAATGGGTAGAAGTTTGTCCAATTCATGAAATGGGCAGTTTTATGAATTAAGTGTAACATTTTAATTAGCTCCGTTGTATGTGGCTTGATGGTATTGTGTGTGGTAGCAATGAGAATAGCACCACAGCCAACCTGAAAGCATGTTGTAAGAGCAGTTTAGCTTCTCTAAGGTAGAAAACTCTCCAACTCAAGTCACAGCCCAAGCGGCTTGTGCGAGACAGATATAAACATGATGATTGCCCCACTGAGAAAATGTTGTAAGAGGTGGCTAACAGTTTGGTCTAACCCCACTGGGATGGAAGACATTCCAACTAATGGAATTGCATTTCACATCATTCACAAAGGCCGAGAGCCATTTGAGTGTTGAATAGTCTTCTCAATCTCAAACCCTGGTATTCAATCAGGCACGTATGTCTGATGCCAGGCAGCCAAATGTTGAGTAAACTCATTTCGCTCTTTTGCCTTGCGTACCATGTTGGGCCCAGGGCCACCATTATGCCATCTCTCCACCTTATCCTCGATCGACCACGAGGGCAGCTAAAGTTGTATGGCCACCATGACGTCACTCTACATGCCCATCTGTTATCTGGCATTCACACCACATGGGCGGCCCATCTGTATTTCGTAACAGCGCGACATTTATTGTTGGGTGTCAATTTGCTGACTATCGCAGAATAGTCTTCTGCGTTTAAAAACATAACTCTCTAAACAATACAACTTATATGATGTTTGGGCGGAGACTTGTTTTCTGGGATTAGAGAAGGTGACTTACATTTATCAGGTACATCAAGATACTGGATTTCAATAATTTTATAATAAAAAATTTTAAAAACTTGTCACATAATTTTTGTCTAAATATTGGTGTTGAGTTTTAATGCAGTTCTTGGCGTATTGACAGTCTAAAATCTCTTAAGCTGATCCTAGCATACACATGAAAATCTCATTATGTACACCAGAATCAAGGCTGAAATATGACGTGATGTGAACAGCTCCGTTCGTCTTGAACCTAACATAACCAGCCACACAAATTCTTGTAGGACCTTGACCTCCCACACTTCTGGACCTATGACCTTTTATTTTGACCTTTTACTCACCAAGGTGACAAATAAATGGTAGCAAATGAAATAAATGGCGACAAACGGAGCAACCTTCTCCCCAGTTTCGTACATGGTAACATGCATAACTTCAATCCACCCTTTCTGGGTTAGGATTTGAAACATTGACATGAAGGCCTGCAAAAAGGGGAGACAAGTGGAAAAATGTTACATCTGAAAAACAAGACAATTGTGTGGGAAATGTGGTGTTTCAAAACTGAAAGTCCAAAATGGATGAGTGGTTAGAGGTTTTGTGAGAGTTGCTGAGATCGGAAATCTAGACAGACAGAGAGCTGAGATCGGACATCTAGACAGACAGAGAGCTGAGATCGGACATCTAGACAGACAGAGAGCTGAGATCGGACATCTAGACAGACAGAGAGCTGAGATCGGACATCTAGACAGACAGAGAGCTGAGATCGGACATCTAGACAGACAGAGAGCTGAGATCGGACATCTAGACAGACAGAGCTGAGATCGGACATCTAGACAGACAGAGAGCTGAGATCGGACATCTAGATAGACAGAACTGAGGTTGGACATCTAGACAGACAGAGAGCTGAGATCGGATATCTAGACAGTCAGAGCTGAGGTTGGACATCTAGACAGACACAGAGCTGAGGTTGGAAATCTAGACAGACACAGAGCTGAGATCGGACATCTAGACAGTCAGAGCTGAGGTTGGACATCTAGACAGACACAGAGCTGAGGTTGGAAATCTAGACAGACACAGAGCTGAGACCGAACATTCAGACAGACAGAGCTAAGAGCAGACATCCAGACAAACAGGGAGCTGAGATCAGACATCCAGATAGAGACAGAGCTGAGACCAGGCCTCCAGACACAGAGCTGAGATCAGACATACAGAGTTGAGATCAGACATCCAGACAGACACAGACCTGAGATTGGACATCTAGACAGGAGTAGACCTGAGACCGGACATCTAGACACGGAGCTGAGATCAGACATCCAGACACAGAGCTGAGACCAGACATCCAGACAGAGTTTAGATCAGACATCCAGACAGAGACAGAGCTGAGACCAGACATTCAGACAGACACAGGTGAGAATATGAGGACAAACAAGCATTACAGAAAATAATCAGGTAGAAATGTTGAAACATAAGCACAAATATGAGAGACATATGAAGAGCAATGGACTCAAAGATCAGAATACAAGCATGAGACACACATACAATAGCAGATACCATACAGGAAGGTTTGGACAAGAGGACACATTTGAGAGATGTATTGAGAGTCAAAGACACAGAGATGAGAATACAAAGATATACACAGACAATAGCAATCCTCATACAGACATGACAGACAAAAGATGAGACACAAAGAGATACATGACAGGAGTGTAGACAGACTTTAAAGACATACATAAGATGCACAGAGAGACCAACATACAGCCATCATCGGATATAATGAGAGATATTATGAGGAATATAAAGACGAACATGACAGTCACAAAAATACAAGCATCATGAAATAGAGAGAGAGAGAGAGAGAGAGAGAGAGAGAGAGAGAGAGAGAGAGAGAGAAGGAGAGAGAGAGAGAGAGAGAGACAAGCAAGAAGGAGAGAGAGAAAACTGTAAATGAAATTATTAGTTATATTATTGCTATCTATATTAGTATAATTCATTGAGAAGCAGGTCCTGTTGAGAGGAAGACTCGTTTTTATCCCAGTTGAGAAGTAGACCCTCCATTGAGAAGTAGACCCTCCTTTGAGAAGTAGACCCTCCCTTGAGAAGTAGACCCTCCGTTGAGACTTTTAGAGGAAATGTGTTTATCTGTGTGTCCTAATATTACTGATGTAGGGCTAAGCTGAACAAACCACATCTACAACAAGAAAAAAAGGCTGCCTTAGAAAATAAAGATTTGAAACATACATAAATATACAGACATTAGAGACACAAATAGCTACCGACAGACATACAAACTACAACAAAAAGAGACATTAAAACAGTAAGACATACAAACATACAATCAGCTGCAGACAGAACATACATAAATGTATATATAGCTGATACAACAAATAATGGTATACACACTAAAAGGCAGATACAGTAAACACAAGCAGCAGAACAGACATTAGATTCTGAAAGCAAAAAAGACGATACATACAAGAAGATCGACAAGAGTAAAGATAGCTTTATACACACACGAATACTTGTATGCACTCATACACACACATATGCATGCACATAAGATTAAGATAGTACATACGATAAAGGAAATGTTCACATAGACATGTACAGTTTGCTCAAGACAAAACTTGTAGTGTAAATTCTGTCAATGGTGACTACACTAATAAGACAAAATTGTGACTTCGATTCTATGACAGGATTCGACCCACTTCTGAGACAAGATGGTTGCTTCACTTCTGAGATGAGATAGTGAATTCACTTATGAGATGAGATAGTGAATTCACTTCTGAGACAAGAAAATGACTTCGTTTCTGAGAGAAGACATGATCCACTCCTGAGACAAGATGGCTGCTTCACTTCTGAGACAAGATGGTGAATTAACTGTGAGACAAGATGTGACTCACTTCTGAGACAAGATAGTGACCCATTTCTGATACAAAATGGTGACTTCACTTCTGAGACAAGATGATGACTTCACTTCTGAGATAAGATAATGACTTCAATTTTAAGACCAGATCTGACTCACTTCTGAGACACATGATTCACTTGTGAGACAAGGCATGACCCACTTGTGAGACAAGGCATGACCCACTTCTGAGACAAGGCATGACCCACTTCTGAGACAAGGCACGACCCATGTCCTAAGAAGAGAGCCTGACACCATTACTAGAAGAACAGCAATGGGATGGATCCCTGAGGAAAGACAAAAGCGAGGCCGACCTAAGACAATTTGGTGAAGAATAGTGGAGGGCAAAATGGAAATCATGAATCAGAGCTTGCACACCGTACTGCAGACCAGGCGAAATGGTGGAAATTTGTTGCTGCCCTTAACATTTTACCAAACCACTGGCAGAAAAATTTGCCTATAGAAATGGCTGAGTTGAGAATGAGACCACTTCCGTCCAACCAAATAAAAAATTCAATGGCTATTTTAACTTTAAACAATTTTTTTTCTGTTTCACATGGATTTGGAAGGTTATCCCATTGTTGGTGTTGATGGAAGTTAAAACTTGCAACAGACGTTTCTGAGATAGGTCTGTTTAGTTTATGTAGATGTTATGAATACGTTTGTAATAAAAACTTAACAAATGTGATGATCTGGTTAAGAACACTACCAGTGCTTTGTTGCAATTTCATGGATTTACAAGACAACTGTTATACCCAAAAATTGGGGATCAAGATGCTTAGCGGCACATGAGCTGCAGTGGTCAGTGACCCATAGCTGACTGCTAGCGTCAGGGCCAGCGAACCAAAGCTGCCAAGACCCTTCTACACCTCCACGCGGTGATCCTGGATAACAGGCTGCAGCACGGCAGACTGGCTAAGGAGAAGGAATTGAAGATGGAATGCTAACCCGGTACTAAAAAAATGCTTGCTGAAGTTGGATGTGTAGCCAAGCCATACCCAAAAATTGGTAAGTCTAAATGTTTGTGAGGTAATAAAAAAAACAAAAATGGGTAAACTAGAAGATGTCACTGATCACTTTGTCAGCCAATGGCAAAGGATCTAGGAAAGAATGTTAGGGGGGGCGCGTGGGGGGTTGCCTTATTCTTCTGTTCCCCAAGGCGGTGTGTGTTTCACTATGTTTTTATTTTGTGCCTGTCAGCCCAGCGCATCCAACTTCGCATACATTTTATGTAAGGGTCTGCTTCCTTCTGCATTTTCTAAGGGTTTGCTTCCCTGTGGTAACGGCTGGTGCTGTGATTGAGAGCGAACCCAGCACCTTTGGGTTGTGAGCAATGTCACTTAACCACTAGCCCACGCCATCCCCTATGTTTGTGATTGAAAAACGGCATCCAGAATTGAAACAGAAAAGAGAATATTAACATGAATTTGTAATGAGAAAATACCTATACAGAATAGAGTACCATTGTACACTGACGGAAATGTGTAGGTGTATAAGTGGTAGTTCAGCAGAAGTAGTCGCTGTTTGGAAAAGAGTTTTTGAAGACTCCATTGTACTAAGCCACAGCCTGTGAGAGGTGCGGTGACCCTTACTTTCCCTAACTCATGCATCAGGTACCGATTTACAGCTGGGTTGAATGTAGAAGTGGTCCTCGATTAAAATAACGACCCAGATTTTATTTTAGTCTCCGGACACAATTCCGAAGCACGCTGTTACCACAGAAAATAACAAAATTGCTCGCTATAAACTGAGCGCCCCCAACAGAAATGTGATTGAAAAAAAACAAAAAACAATAACAATTCAGAATAACGTGTACAAGCTAACATCTCTCAGAGAGGTTCATAACAGAAGAAACTGTGAAATGTATGTTGAGATGGGATACTGAACTCTAAACAAACCATAACAAAATGAATAGTGGGAAATATTAAAGGAAAAAAATGGGAAATGGTGGTATTATAAGCACTGTGCTATTTGCATAACTTATACTTGGAATCCTAGTATTCAAACAGGCATGTTGTTAATGTCTGTTGCCAGGTAGTCGAAGGCTTTCCGTAGTAGGTATTTTAAACTTCCTGCTGCTTACTAGGCCTGGGGGAAGGAACAACAAAATTTGGGTAGACTTTTTGCCATAATTTTTTTATTTTGTTCGAGCAGATGTTGTTAATCCTAATCTTTATTTTTTTTAAACTGCTAAGGGATTTTTAACATGCTCGACATTGAACACAAGAGTCTGATCTCACTATTCAGAGATCATAGGAATTTTTACCATAAGATCCATGTGGTAAAAACCCAGTCTCCACCTCACCTCGAGACCCCCTTAACATAAATTGTTAGTCCTGTGTGCTCCTATCAATTGTCCTTTTTTTTCATCCTTTCTGGCATTTTTCCTGAAAAGGAAGTGACATGTCATAGTTTACTACGAGGCTGTGATATCTGCTTCTTTTGGCACAACACACCCAGTTTCAGCACAGCATTTGGGGACCAGGTTTGCCTTCCCTCTTTGATCCCTATTCTCTTAGCCAGACTACTTCAGCGCAGTCTATTTCCAGGGCTGTCATTCGGAGGCGAAATATGGTCTTGGTCAGCTGTCTTTTGCTGACCCGGACGCAAACAGCCAACATTTTTGTCGCTGGCTGCTGCTAGCTCATTCACTACTGCATCTTCTGTCCAATTTTTCCTTGTCTAGACTAGTCAGGACATCCCATAACCGGTGAGATCTTTGTGGCACCCATGAAAACTCCTCCACGACCCCATGTCACCTCTTTCTTTCAGTGACCACTGCCTGTGCCTTCTCTGGTCGGAGATTGGTCAATTCTTCTATGTTGTTCTCCTACCCCTTTTTGGGATGATCTCTTCGTAATTTGCCTTGCACTCTGCAGGATGGTATTGGTAAGACCATTTGATCTTGACATGTGGTCATACCAAGTGAGTTTCCATCTTTTTACGGTTACTAAAAGGTCTTAAAAAGGCCCTATTGCTGTTGTAATTCTTTCTCGTATTTCCTCATTTGTGACATTTAGAAGTATTTGAAAACATCTCATCTCCAAGGCCTTTATCCTCTGCTGCAGGTCAGCTATTGTTGTTTGCAAATGCCCACAATGAGTATGTTACACTTTTGTGCGCCCTGAAAAAAACGTTAAGTGGCGGGTTGTAGTAGCTTTTCTCACATCCCGAGCATGCTGATGAAGGTGGACTGCACTCCTCCAGATGGTTGTGCTATGCTTGGCTTTATCTGCGTATCACTCATTACTACAAGGATCACGCCGATCGCTCAGCTTGTTAGCCAGGCTGCCATGAAAACAACCCATTTCCAGGGAGGGGAACTTTGAAGTCGAGGTGAGGGCCTTGGCCAGTATGATTTGCCTGACCCTAACACATCTGATCAATATATTTTGCCTGTGTAGATGTTAGTCTTCCTCCCACTTTCATGGGTAAGTTTAGTCAGCTGTAGTTGTCCATGTCTCACAAGCATAGAGGAATATTGACAGAACCAATGTACGCATTAATTAGATCAATAATAACTGATTTATTGTATAATTATATTTCATAGATATAATATCAGGCAGTGCAAAAGTGGTTTTGTAAAATTGAATGACGTTAAGTTTTAGTTGCAGATACTGCATCACCTAAATGGAGGGGGAGGATAAGATTTGGCACAAAAATTCTGACAAAGATATATTTTCTGATCAGGATACCTGAATTCTGGGACGTGTGAACAATATTGATATAGTGGGGTCTCAGAACAACAGACAAATAATACATTCATAAAGTATAACCAGACGAGTACATTTTGTGCTTCTGTAATCATGCCAACCAAAGATGTTGAGCCCTGAAGTCTTATTTTCAGATTATGCCTGCACAACATACGTGCCGGACAGCTAAATTGTTTTTCATGATCTGTCTCCGTATGCTGTTGAGGATCAGGTGGTGGAACAAAGTACCAAACTCTGAAATTCTTAGCAAATCAAACATGTTGATCGTCCATACGCTTCAGCAAAAAGCTGAGATAAGATGGACTGGAACATGTTGTTAGCATTCCTGATAAGCGCCTCCTCAAGCAGTTTCTATACAGTGAGATTAAGAACAGGCAGATGCTAATCAGAGAGACATAAGAAACAGAAACTCCTTAAAAGTGTATTTAAATAGCTTCAGCATTGATGTCACTTCTAGGGAGTTGCTTCATCGCCAAGGGTCAGAGAAAGTGAGTCACTCAAAAGAACAGAATGCATGACGACTCCACAGCCAACAACACCCAAGGGTTTGACTCAGGTGCGGCAGAGTCTGCCATGCCAGGATTAGGCTTTAGTCATATGAAATCACATCTCGCTGCAACTATTACTATTATGACTGTCACACAGGAATGAGTGAATAAATGTCATCTAACATAGACATATAGTGATACAGCCATTATACTCAGAATAAGCTGAAACATTTTAGCATCGTAGACATGTGTGGGCTGTTAACAGAAAGACAAATTAAATCTGTGCAAACACATACATACACACACAGACATATTCAGGTGGAGAAACATACAGAGAGACGCACACAAACATATACACATTCATAGGCACACTGACAAACACACACACACACACATATATACATACATTCATTCATTCATGCACATAAATGCAAACACACTGACATACAAACAGATGCACAGACAAAGAAAGATACACACACAGGCAAGTATAGGCAGACTTGTACACATACTGATATACATACTTTCTCTTTTTTGTTCATTCTCAATCTCCTGCTACCAATCCTTGAAAAGGGCTTTGCAAGTAGCAAGATGTTGTCCAGACAACGGAATGTGTTGTGTCATAATTTACAACTTGACTGTGAAATTTGCACCTTTCAGTCTGACACATCCAACTTCAGCTGGCATTTTTGACTACCAAGTTAGCCTTCCCTCTTCGATCCCTTCTCCGTAGCCAGCCTGCTCTGTTGCAGCCTGTTATCCAGGATTACCGCATAGAGGTGTAGAAGGGTTTTAGCAGCTCTGGTTCACTGGCCCTGACGCTATCAGTCAGCTATTATCGCTGACCGCCGCAGCTCATACACTGCTCAGCATCTTGATCCCCAAACAAACATACAACACAAAGACAAACATTGACAGAACACATACACACACAATCATATTCACATATTCACACATCCAACTTCAGCTGGCATTTTTGACTACCAAGTTAGCCTTCCTTCTTCGATCCCTTCTCCGTAGCCAGCCTGCTCTGTTGCAGCCTGTTATCCAGGAACACTGCGTGAAGGTGTAGAAGGGTCTTCACAGCTCTGGTTCACTGGCCCTGACGCTATCAGTCAGCTATTATCGCTGACCGCTGCAGCTCATGCGCTGCTCAGCATCTTGATCCACAAACAAACATACAACACAAAGACAAACATTGACAAAACACATACACACACAATCATATTCACATATTCCACACACACACACACAGACACATATACATTTTTTTAAGGTAAAGTAGAAAGATACATTTAGCTTCCAAGATATGGTGCGGCAGAGGGGACTGTGCTAGAGACAGACATGCAGTAAGCCTAGAATGCACAGCCCAGTTCACTTTGTGGGCCAAACTAAGAGAGACAACCATGTAGCACAGCACTAACCATTTAGAAGCAAACATAGTGAATAACAAAAACTATCAGTACAGCATTAATTCCCCTTGCTGAAGTTCGTCCATTTTAGAGGTAGAAGGAGCGGGTGGTTTTTAGAACCGAGGAATAAAGGCTGCTAGCCTCTGCAAGATGAGTACATGAATGACAAAACTCTTTATGAAAAAGTGTGCAGAATATAGTATCTTTGTAGTGTGAAGGAATGTGATAAAAGCTGCGTCAGCATTGACGTGTACAAATTGGGTTTATATTTTGTCTCCGGTAGAAAAAAAAATCCTATGCAGTACTGAGGTTTTGAATACGTGTCTCCATGGCCACGAGACCAGTGTCCTAGCTGTTCGGCCACCCACTCCCCCATAACTACTTTGGGCCAGTGGCAAGAGTAAGTCAAGATGACTGGAGGTTGTTGTTTGCGAATGCCCACAATGAGTAGGTTACTCTTTCGTATGCTCTGAAAAGGGCGTTAAGTGGTAGGTTGTCGTAGCTTTCCTCACATACCCAGCGTGCTGACGAAGGTGGACCAGGGTCCTCCAGGCGGTTGTGATATGCTTGACTTCATCTGCAGGTTGCTCACTACTATGGGGATCACGTTGAATCTCACCTTGTTAGCCAGACTGTTGTCTTCAACAACAGCCTGTTTCTAGGACGACCAACGAGGTGGTCAGGTGAGGGTCTTAGCCAGTATATTTTTTCTGACCCTGACTAACATTGTCTGATCAGTGTGTTTTGCCTGACCAGACATGAGCCTCATCGTCCCGTGACTGGAGGTAATTCAGGATGCAGGCACTCTGGTTCCAACTCTTTGAGACCAGGGGTCGTTTAAAACCTGTAGTGATCAAACGCACGCCGTTTTCGTTCATTGCTTTAAGAGGCAAATGCCTTACCTCAAGACCACAGTGTCCCTCCTGATTAGTGTAGTGAGAGAGCAATCACTTTTCGCGGCAAAACATGAGGTTCAAGTTCCACAACTTTCATGCTCCAGTCGACCCAGCTGTAAATAGGTACCTGACTCACAGTTAGGGAATGAAAAAGGTAGCAAGGAAGGGAACTGGCTACCCCCACCTCACACAAGCTGTGACTTAGTATACTGAAGTCCCCAACACTTCATTTTCGACCAGCGGTTAAATCTGCTGACGGACTTCCTTTACTGTAATCTTGATGTTCACTAAGGCACATTGTGTGCCCTATGCCAGGTAGCCAAATCTCGTCTAAACTCGTCTCTGTCCTTTGCCATTTAGTACCATGCCGGACCAAGGTCATGTCAAAGGCCATCTCTCCATCTCACTGAAGACCGCCTGGGGCGACAATTATAGGTGTAGAGTCACCATCTACTTTCTTTACATTTTATAAATAACAAATGGCTAAAAAAGACTGACTGTGTTTGAAAGTAGTGTACCTCATCAAAGTGAGGCCAACACTTTAGAACTATAAATTACTTTTTGGCAAAAAAGTGTTTGTTAGGAGCAGAGGACAACGCTAAGGAGACTAATGAATAAATCTACATAATTTTATCCAATGGCTATAGATACTACCCTAAACCAATGCTTCGCAAAGTGGTGGTCAGCGGACCGGTACCAGTTCATGATCCCTCAAATGCCTCTCTGCATAGTGCATTAATAACTATACAAAATTTTTTTATAGTTACAATTGAAAAATACGTTACTGTTTTCATTAAAATGGTATCAGAGTCATAGAATTTGCCAAATAAGCATTTAAACAAATGTAAACATAAATTGAAAACGATTGAAAAGGGGCAATAATCAATAAATTGAGAAGTTGTCCCCGCTGTAATGGATAAATCCATGCCAGACCGTCAACTGAAGAGTTTGCGCATCACTGACCTAAACTTTGATAATGCTAGCAGGTCTAAAAAAGGCATGACAAAAAAACGGAAAAGAAGGTAATTACATGAATTTAGGGTAGAGAGATATATTTTAATATGGGGAGATTGCACATAAGATAGTGAAAAAAACAGAGAGAGACAGAAATTCAAAGCTTCAAAGGTGTGTGTTTTGAAAATTGACAAAGACCTTTTGGTTGCAATATGTTGCAGTTTAGTATTGGTGCACATCTAAAACTGACACATATTTGTTTCTATGAGTATTTCTACCTTACATAGAATTTAGCTACTCAGCAAATCAGTTTTACACCACTGGACGAATATACCTTACAATTTTGAACAAATCAGTCTTACAACCCTGAACAAATCCATCTTACAGTCCTTTGGAAATCAGTGTTACACCCATTTGGAAATCAGTTTTACATCCCTGAACAAATCAGTCTTACACCCAATCGAAAATCAGTCTTACACCCCTGAACAAATCAGTCTTACACCCCTGAACAAATTAGTTTTACACCAATTTGGAAATCAGTCTTACACCCATTTAGAAATCAGTCTTAGACCCATTTGGAAATTCGTCTTACATTCCTGAACAAATCAGTCTTTACACCCATTTGGAAATCAGTCTTACACCCAATCAAAAATCAATCTTATACCCCTGAACAAATCAGTCTTACACCCATTTGGAAATCAGTCTTACACCCATTTGGAAATCAGTCTTACACCCCTTTGGAAATCAGTCTTACACCACTTTGGAAATCAGTCTTACACCACTTTGGAAATCAGTCTTACACACAATTGAAAATCAGTCTTACACCACTTTGGAAATCAGTCTTACACACAATTGAAAATCAGTCTTACACCACTTTGGAAATCAGTCTTACACCACTTTGGAAATCAGTCTTACATCCCTGTCTAACCCAACCTGACACCCCTAGGTGACCCAACGTGCTAACCCTGGTCAAATCAACCGTATAACTATAGACAAATCAATCTACTACACATGAGAAAATCAACCTCATATCCCTAAAATCTCTCAAATGAAATATGCAAATATGCACATCTGCTCGAACTTTCAGATGTCTTAGTAGTTTTGCCACATTTATCACATCTTCATTCACCAGAAAATGGAATAAACTCAACTCTCTTAGTAAGAGTTTCTGTCCGAGACTAACTTGTGAATTAATAGTTCTGATACTAGTTGATAATAGTTCAAGTTAAAAATCTACCCAAGTTATTTGTACCTTTCCCCCAGGTGGTTTGTTAAGAGCAGCTATAGATGCCGCTTAACTGGCTGCAAGTCTAATTAGCTCTAGTGTTTGTATCTATTAAGATGGACTCGCACATTGGTAAAAAAAAATATTTTTTTAATGAAACTTGTTGAATACAGACTGTCTAGTCTTCTAAACCAGTTTAAAAGGCGTTAAGTAAAATAAGATGCTGCCTTGCTCGTTAACAGTAATTTCTGGCTGAGATTATCTTGTGTTTGTGAAATTCTGAGACTGTCTTTTATGTGGAAATGTCTAGTTACCATCTAATTCTTCAAGTGCCTAAATTATCTTGCCTAAACTATCTTGCCTGAATTATCTTGCCTGAACTATCTTGCCTAAACTATCTTGCCTAAACTATCTTGCCTAAACTATCTTGCCTAAACTATCTTGCCTAAACTATCTTGCCTAAACTATCTTGCCTAAACTATCTTGCCTAAACTATCTTGCCTAAACTATCTTGCCTAAATTATCTTGCCTAAATTATCTTGCCTAAATTATCTTGCCTAAACTATCTTGTCTAAATTATCTTGCCTAAATTATCTTGCCTAAATTATCTTGAGTTTGCAGGACCCTATAAACTGTCTTATGTCTTCATAATTCTTATATGCCAACTTGTAACAGATGAAAACTCATAAACAATAACAAGAACTGGGGAAAATGACTGTTCATGAACAAACTACATGCCAGAATATCGTAATTTTTTTTTTTTTTTTTTTTTTTTTTTTTGCGTTCGCCTTATTTCTCTAATCTCCAAGGCGGTGTGCGTTGCACTGTGGTTTTTATTTGCGACTGTCGGCCCAGTGCATCCGACTTCAGCATGCATTTTATGTAAGGGTCTGCTTCCTCCTGCATTTTCTAAGGGTTTGCTTCCTTGGGGTAACAGCCGGTGCTGTGATGAGGATTGAACCCAGCATCTTTTGGTTGTGACTAATTTGTTGTTTGTTGGGGAATGGTGAAGTACTGGGATGAAATGTATAAGGTCCTAATAAAGTACTTATGTGTTCAACATTCAATTAAATAAACTACTAAAGAAATGGTGGGGGTAGGGTCAGCTTAATGCATTAAAAAATAGATTGGATGCACATAGTTATTTTTAGATCAAGCTGAGTAGATAGAATAAATTGATTGTATTCAAATTCTGCAGAGCCTTCTAAACCAGTAAAAAGAAGTTAAGTTGAGCTAAATCAGTGATTGACAGCTCATTTCTGGAAATTTGACAGCTACCTACTTCTGAGAGCTAAAAAGATGATTTTTTTTTTCAATCAATGTAAGAAATACATTACCAGGAAGTTAAAGTTGTACGGATTTAACTGACTGTGAAGTGTTATGTGTAAGGAAACGACAGTAGGACCACTGCAAGATTTCGAGCATTTTGTCAGACGCAGCTAACAGTGTGGTCTAACGATTGTAGGGTAGAAGACTCTCCAACTCATGGATTTGCACACCTTGCCATCCATACAGGTAAAAAAAAACTAGCTGAGTGTGGAGTAGTCAATAATAACAAAGAAATATTCGTTAGTTTGGTGTGTATGTTTGAGGGCAAAGGAAAGGGTGGGTGAGGGGGGAGGGGAGGAATAGATAAATAAACAACAAATTACACTGCAAACAAAAGGTATTTCTCAATGACAAAAGATAACAGAAATGAAAATAACTAATAATTCTAGAGATAAACACGGACCTAGAGATTAAACTTATCTGCCCCATTGATCCTACTGCGATGACGTGGAAAGACAAAGATTGTTTTGTGTGGAAAAGCCATTAGGATTTGAAATAAAGCTCTAGAAACTATCTTAAATATAATACAGAAATAAAATAGAGATTCACTAAAAGAAAGCAGGAAAAGAAGACAAACTGTTTTTAGAAACTCTAGTGCTTGTTTAATATTGTCCAAATGCCAGGATTTTAAAAAAAATTGTCTTGTTTACATAAAGTGTAATAACACAACATATATATTTATATATATATAACAAAGTAGACAACTGTGTACAACTGTACATTGAAGAAAATGAAGATAAAAATATACAAACAACGGATAAGTCGTACAAGTTGACATCTATGAAGTTTTGAAATTTTGTGTTGTGTGTGGAAAGCTGCTTAAGACAGTTTTGAGCCTTGATGCTATTTATGTCTATAAGTTTCTATGTGTTATTCTAAATATATACATTTCTAAGCAAGAAAGTTGCAGAACAGATATGCAGACATGTGAGCCCAGAGTATCTAGTATTATAGGACTCTGTAATATGAGGTCTGCCGTCGCTTGCATATCTCATCATGCACTTAGTAGATTCAAGAAACCCATTATTCAAATGCCAAGGCCTTCTGATTATATTATTGAAAGAGAAGCATGCAGGCGTGTTAAGATGGGGACAGTGGCAAGTCCAGACAATCTCTACACAATTGTTGGGCACTGGGTCTATTTAAATAAGATCTCAAGGAACCTATGCCAATGAATAAAAGTTTCATCTGATATCTGATCCCACACAAAATATAACAAAGCCTGCCTTGCAAGTCACTCAACCCCCAATGTGCGTGAGTGTGAAGTTGTTCAAAAACATTGTGGTTATGAAATTAGCTTTTTGTTGTATGTACTATGTTAATGTTAAGCCTAGTCAACATCATGGCAAACCAATAGATGTTAGGTCTTGTTCGGCAGATGACAAAAGGTATTCTTCTTCTTCGTCGTTCGTTTTGAAAAGGATGTTGTGTCATTGTTTACAACAAGGCTGCGATATCTACACCTTTCTGCCAGACACATCTGATTTCAGGTTGTCTTTTTTTTTGGGTACCAGTTTGGCCTTCTCACTACAAACCATATTCTCGTAGCAAGACTACACTAATGCAACCTATTTCCAGGCTCGCCGCTGGGAGGTTGAATAGGGTCTTTGTTAGCTGAGGCTCGCTGACCCTAATGAGTGCAGCCAGCTAGGAGCCGCTGGCTGCCGTCAGCTCGTCAACTCGGTTGTATCTTCAGCCCTACAAAAGGTATTGATATTGATGGTTCCTGTATTTGTTCACATTTTTGATCTGTTGTTGTTGTTTAATATCCATAATGAGTAAGTTTATACTCTTTTGTGAATGGGGATGAAGACTAACGTCTGGTCAGGCAAAATATACTCATCAGACTTGTTAGTCAGTCAGGCAAAACATTGGCCAAGACTCTCACCTTGGCTTCCTAGTAGCCCTCCCTGGAAACAGACTGTTTTCATGGCAGCCTGGCAAATGAGATGAGTGATCCCCATAGTAGTGAGTGACACGCAGATGAAGCCAAGCATAGCACAACAGCCTAGAGGACCCTGGTCCACCTTCATCAGCATGCTCGGGATGTGAGGAAAGCTACTACAATCCGCCACTTAATATCCTTTTCAGGGCGCACAAAAGAATAACCTACTTATTGTGGGTATTCGCAAACAAAACTTTTGTGTGCCCTGAAAAGGGTGTTAAGTGGCTGGTTGTAATAGCTTTTCTCACATCCCCAGCATGCTCATGAAGGTGGACCGTGGTCTTCTAGGCGGTTGTGCTATGCTTGACTTCCTCTGTGTGGCAGTCACTACTATGGAGATCACATCAATCCACATCTTGTCAGCCAGGCTGTCTTAAAAACAGTCTGTTTCCAGGGAGGGCTATATGGAAGAGAAATTGTGGTCTTGGTGAGTGTATTGTGCCTGACCCTGACACGACGTCCTGGTCAGTGCCTGACTGGACTAACGTCTCAGTTTCCCCTCTTGATCTGTAATCATATATGTCCGTCACTGATCGACCTACATATGATACCAAGCTATTGTAGTCTGTATATTGCTGATTCATCGAATGTAGTATTGCCAACTATTAGTTGGTCATTGATCATCATCAACATGTATCCATCTAGCTCCACAACAAAGAGACACTGTCATGCCTTCTTGATTTCTGCTCACAAGACCCTGACTGAAATTACAATCTCCACAACCATTCTTCATGAGGTGTTCTTGGCCTTCCTTTTCGTCTTTCCCTGTGGGTTACAATCCAGCGCATATCTGGTTACACTGTTTAACTTTTTTCAGAGAGTTTGTTCCATCCATTCCCACTTTCTCTCCTCCATTTCCTGCTGCTTTTTTTGGTTTTGCCACATTCTTTCCCACTTGATTTGTTTTTGTTATTACCTCTGGTCACCTAACACGAAGTATGTTACAAAAACACTTGCTAATCTTGTGATGATTTATATCAGAATGTTGACCTAATCCTTATTTAATGTCCCAAATATGGATGCTTTTGAAACCAGAGTATCAGCTCTTCAATGGTTATATAGGGGTCGTAGTGGCGCAGTGGTTAGTGCACTGGATTCCCAGTCAAGCTATTAGGTCTCAATCCAGAGTTGGTGCAGAATTTTTTTCCCGATCACAAACCGGCTTCTGTGGTCGACCCAGCCTCAGAAAATTGGTACCAGAAAAATTCTGGGAAGTAAAGGCGGCCGGCGTGATGCTAACCACATCATCCACTATGTGCTATGGGTCACAAGATAATATGGGTATAACACCATATTTTCTATATGCCACATGGCATGACAGGATTTTTACTTTTCTTTTAATGGTTGTAAACCCCAAAATGGCCAGGACAGTAGATCCACACAAGTCAATGATGTTTTGAGGCATCCACCATGATGTAACTATCCTTTCTAGACTTTCAAAAATATGAAGGATTGAAAGTCATAAGAAATAATGGGATTGGTTTTCAGGCGAGGAGCGCGTGGCCAATGGTTTCGAGGCCTGCATGCCGACAAGGAGGGCAGCGGTTCGAATCCTCGGTATGGCATATGTTGTTTTTCTGTTTAGGGTAAAATAAACAAACATATCCAGCACATGACGTAGCGACAGCAGTGGCAAAGTAGCCTGTAGTTCTCAGCCTTCAAAACCCCTCGACTACCCCAGCAATGGGAAAAATGTTGTATGACAGTTTTTTTAATGGGTTTTTTTTTCAGGCTCAGCTACAGTGATATTTATGCAAGTGTTTATGTAAAATATTCAAAGAAATGCAAAAAAAACGCAAGAGAAGAGTGACTGAAACAAATTCGTTATACACGTTTAAAACAAAATTATTGTTATACTTATTTGGTAACGGTATAGTGGAACTGGACAAAATTTGATAAGGCTATTTATAAGATAATGAAATACAAATCACACAGATTAAATCAAAGTTGTTTTTGTATCAATATCCACTACAGAGGGGCTTGCTGATCCTGAACACGTTGATTGATTGTATTGGTCACCCATAGAAGTGGCAGAAAACTGCATATGTTTGGAAATGTTACAAAACTGACATATTAAATCAGCTAGCATTGATTGTCAAATCTTATCTCATTTCTTAACAATCACTCAGTTAAATGGAGCAACTACATTGAGGATATTTCATCTCATCAGTGACCTGCACTCTTTAATGGGGTCAAGGTTTACACATTGGCAATGCTATCTTCAAACATCTTCAGTGTCTTCTGCAAACTATGAATTAAAGCTAGATAAAGATTTGTATAATGGTTTCGTGAGTATGTTTTTTGCAAACACCCACAATGAGTAGGTTACTCTTTTGTGCGCCCTGAAAAGGACATTAAGTAGCAGGTTGCAGTAACTTTCCTCACATCCTGAGCGTGCTGATGAAGATGGACCAGGGCCCTCCAGGCAGTTGTGCTATGCTTGGCTTCATCTGCGTGATACTCACTACTACGGGGATCATGTCGATCCCTTACCTCGTTGGCCAGGCTGCAATGAAAACAGTCCGTTTCCAGGGAGGGCTACTAGGAAGCCGAGATGAGGGTCTTTACCAGTATGTTTTGCCTGACCCTGACTATATCTTGCCTGACCAGATGTTAGTCTTCCTCCCCGCTTTCATGGGTAAGTTTGGTAACTATTGTCATAAAAAACTATTATTCTATATGTTTTTACTCCATTTCGAATTACACCACAAAAACACACCCACCATCTTGTTATCGTAATCCTAACCATTTTGCTACAGGATTGACTCAATGTGCTCTAACTTAAAACAGCTATTTGCTTAATGATTGATATGATTAGCTCTCGAGAAAAAAATACGGAGTGTAAAAATAGCTTGAGAATGTTGGAATTCGCCCAAATTATACTATCACATGGGGGGGGGGGGGTTGAGTGTGCTTTCGTAAGGTTATGCGTGGTGTGAGATCAAACACTTATTGGCTTGTGGTACAATAACTGACATCAAGATGATGTGGGACGCTAAAGCACAAAGCAGCTGGCAGAGGAAAATCAAGATATGTGGAACTATAAAGAATCATGCAGCTTGTGCTGAAACATCAAGATGATGGGGGACCCTAGAGCAGCAAGAAGTTTATGCCTGAAACATCAAGATAATGTGGGACCATAAAGTATCAAGCAGCTTGTGGTGGGACATCAAGATAATGTGGGACCATAAAGGTGAGACATCAAGATAATGTGGGACCATAAAGTATCAAGCAGCTTGTAATTGGACATCAAGATAATGTGGGACCATAAAGTATCAAGCAGCTTGTGGTGGGACATCAAGATAATGTGGGCCCATAGAGGTGGGACATCAAGATAATGCGGGACCATAAAGTATCAAGCAGCTTGTGGTGGGACATCAAGATAATGTGGGCCCATAGAGGTGGGACATCAAGATAATGCGGGACCATAAAGTATCAAGCAGCTTGTGGTGGGACATGAAGATAATGTGAGACCATAAAGTTTCAAGCAGTGTGTGGTGGGACATCAAGATAATGTGGGACTATAAAGTATCAAGCAGCTAGCAGAAGAAAATCAAGATGATGTGGAACTATAAAGAAACAAGCAACATGGGTAGATACATCAAAACATCAAGATGAAGGGGGACCCTAGAGATAAAGTATCAAGCAGCTTTACCGGGACATACATCAAGATGATGGGGGACCCTAGAGATAAAGTATCAAGCAGCTTTACCGGGACATACATCAAGATGATGGGGGACCCTAGAGATAAAGTATCAAGCAGCTTTAACGGGACATACATCAAGATGATGGGGGACCCTAGAGATAAAGTATCAAGCAGCTTTAATGGGACATACATCAAGATGATGGGGGACCCTAGAGATAAAGTATCAAGCAGCTCTAACAGGACATACATCAAGATGATGGGGGACTATAGAGATAAAGTATCAAGCAGCTTTAACAGGACATACATCAAGATGATGGGGGACCCTAGAGATAAAGTATCAAGCAGCTTTAACGGGACATACATCAAGATGATGGGGGACCCTAGAGATAAAGTATCAAGCAGCTTTAACGGGACATACATCAAGATGATGGGGGACCCTAGAGATAAAGTATCAAGCAGCTTTAATGGGACATACATCAAGATGATGGGGGACCCTAGAGATAAAGTATCAAGCAGCTTTAACAGGACATATATCAAGATGATGGGGGACCCTAGAGATAAAGTATCAAGCAGCTTTAACGAGACATACATCAAGAGGATGGGGGACCCTAGAGATAAAGTATCAAGCAGCTTTAACGGGACATACATCAAGATGATGGGG
The DNA here is from genome assembly GCA_036924085.1 of Ariolimax columbianus. NCBI lineage: Eukaryota > Metazoa > Mollusca > Gastropoda > Stylommatophora > Arionidae > Ariolimax > Ariolimax columbianus. The sequence goes on from JAVGWX010000021.1 coordinate 36,526,909, forward strand.
GACCCTAGAGATAAAGTATCAAGCAGCTTTAACGGGACATACATCAAGATGATGGGGGACCCTATAGATGAAGTATCAAGCACCTTTACCGGGACATACATCAAGATGATGGGGGACCCTAGAGATAAAGTATCAAGCAGCTTTAACGGGACATACATCAAGATGATGGGGGACCCTAGAGATAAAGTATCAAGCAGCTTTAATGGGACATACATCAAGATGATGGGGGACCCTAGAGATAAAGTATCAAGCAGCTCTAACGGGACATACATCAAGATGATGGGGGACTATAGAGATAAAGTATCAAGCAGCTTTAACAGGACATATATCAAGATGATGGGGGACCCTAGAGATAAAGTATCAAGCAGCTTTAACGAGACATACATCAAGAGGATGGGGGACCCTAGAGATAAAGTATCAAGCAGCTTTAACGGGACATACATCAAGATGATGGGGGACCCTAGAGATAAAGTATCAAGCAGCTTTAACGGGACATACATCAAGATGATGGGGGACCCTATAGATGAAGTATCAAGCACCTTTACCGGGACATACATCAAGATGATGGGGGACCCTAGAGATAAAGTATCAAGCAGCTTTAACGGGACATACATCAAGATGATGGGGGACCCTAGAGATAAAGTATCAAGCAGCTTTAATGGGACATACATCAAGATGATGGGGGACCCTAGAGATAAAGTATCAAGCAGCTCTAACGGGACATACATCAAGATGATGGGGGACTATAGAGATAAAGTATCAAGCAGCTTTAACAGGACATACATCAAGATGATGGGGGACCCTAGAGATAAAGTATCAAGCAGCTTTAACGGGACATACATCAAGATGATGGGGGACCCTAGAGATAAAGTATCAAGCAACTTCAATGGGACATACATCAAGATGATGGGGGACCCTAGAGATAAAGTATCAAGCAGCCTTAACGGGACATACATCAAGATGATGGGGGACCCTAGAGATAAAGTATCAAGCAGCTTTAACGGGACATACATCAAGATGATGGGGGACCCTAGAGATAAAGTATCAAGCAGCTTTAATGGGACATACATCAAGATGATGGGGGACCCTAGAGATAAAGTATCAAGAAGCTCTAACAGGACATACATCAAGATGATGGGGGACTATAGAGATAAAGTATCAAGCAGCTTTAACAGGACATACATCAAGATGATGGGGGACCCTAGAGATAAAGTATCAAGCAGCTTTAACGGGACATACATCAAGATGATGGGGGACCCTAGAGATAAAGTATCAAGCAGCTTTAACGGGACATACATCAAGATGATTGGGGACCCTAGAGATAAAGTATCAAGCAGCTTTAATGGGACATACATCAAGATGATGGGGGACCCTAGAGATAAAGTATCAAGCAGCTTTAACAGGACATATATCAAGATGATGGGGGACCCTAGAGATAAAGTATCAAGCAGCTTTAACGAGACATACATCAAGAGGATGGGGGACCCTAGAGATAAAGTATCAAGCAGCTTTAACGGGACATACATCAAGATGATGGGGGACCCTAGAGATAAAGTATCAAGCAGCTTTAACGGGACATACATCAAGATGATGGGGGACCCTATAGATGAAGTATCAAGCACCTTTACCGGGACATACATCAAGATGATGGGGGACCCTAGAGATAAAGTATCAAGCAGCTTTAACGGGACATACATCAAGATGATGGGGGACCCTAGAGATAAAGTATCAAGCAGCTTTAATGGGACATACATCAAGATGATGGGGGACCCTAGAGATAAAGTATCAAGCAGCTCTAACGGGACATACATCAAGATGATGGGGGACTATAGAGATAAAGTATCAAGCAGCTTTAACAGGACATATATCAAGATGATGGGGGACCCTAGAGATAAAGTATCAAGCAGCTTTAACGAGACATACATCAAGAGGATGGGGGACCCTAGAGATAAAGTATCAAGCAGCTTTAACGGGACATACATCAAGATGATGGGGGACCCTAGAGATAAAGTATCAAGCAGCTTTAACGGGACATACATCAAGATGATGGGGGACCCTATAGATGAAGTATCAAGCACCTTTACCGGGACATACATCAAGATGATGGGGGACCCTAGAGATAAAGTATCAAGCAGCTTTAACGGGACATACATCAAGATGATGGGGGACCCTAGAGATAAAGTATCAAGCAGCTTTAATGGGACATACATCAAGATGATGGGGGACCCTAGAGATAAAGTATCAAGCAGCTCTAACGGGACATACATCAAGATGATGGGGGACTATAGAGATAAAGTATCAAGCAGCTTTAACAGGACATACATCAAGATGATGGGGGACCCTAGAGATAAAGTATCAAGCAGCTTTAACGGGACATACATCAAGATGATGGGGGACCCTAGAGATAAAGTATCAAGCAACTTCAATGGGACATACATCAAGATGATGGGGGACCCTAGAGATAAAGTACCAAGCAGCTTTAATGGGACATACATCAAGATGATGGGGGACCCTAGAGATAAAGTATCGAGCAGCTTTAACGGGACATACATCAAGATGATGGGGGACCCTAGAGATAAAGTATCAAGCAGCCTTAACGGGACATACATCAAGATGATGGGGGACCCTAGTGAAGTAAAAATGTTATGCCTGGAAGATCAAGATCATTTAGGACAATAAAACATCGAGCATCATTTGCTGAAGCATCAAAATTATGGAGGACCCTAGAGTGGTAAGAAGTTTATGCCTGGAACATCAAGATGATGTAGGAGAGCATGAAGCAGCTTGTAATTGTTGTTGTTGAATGCCCACAGTAAGTTCATTACTCTTTTTGCGCTCTCTGAAAAAGATGTTACGTGGAGGGTTGTTGTACCTTTCCTCCCATCCCAAGCGTGCTGATGAAAGTGGACCGGAGTCCTCCAGGCAGTTGTACTATGATTGGCTTCATCTGCATGTCACTCAGTACTATGGGGGATCATGTCGATCCCTCACCTCGTTAGCCAGGCTGCCATGAAAACAGCACGTTTCCAAGGAAGGGCTACTGTGAAGCTGAGGTGAGGGTCTTGGCTAGTATGTTTTGCTTGACCCTGACTAACAAGTCTGATCAGTATGTTTTGCATGACCAGACGTTAATCTTCCTCCCATGCAGTATGTAATGGGACATACATCAAGATTATGGGTGACCTATAGCGGTACAAAGTTTATGCCAGGAACAACAAGATGATGTAGAGCATCAACCAGCTTACAATGGAATTGGAGATTTAAATGATCTAGGACTATAGGGTATCAAACAGCCTGGAACATCCAGATGATGTAGGCCTAGAGAGTCAAGCAGCTTGCAATGGGAGATTAAAATGATCTAGGGCTATAGAGTATCGAGCAGCCTGGAACATCCACATGATGTAGGGCTAGAGAGTCAAGCAGCTTACAATGCAATAGGAGATTAAAATGATCTAGGCATATAAAGTACAAAGCAGCCCGAGATAGCAAGAAGATGTGTGACAGCTTAGAGTATCAATCAGTTTTTTATGGGACCTAAACTTGATGTATAGGATCTTTGAGAAACAAGCAGTTTGTGATGGGACATCAAGATGATGTTGGACCCTAAAGCATCAAACAGTTTGTGATGGGACATCATGATGACGTGGGACCCTAAATCATTGAACAGTTTGTGATGGGCATAATTATGATGAGTAGGATCTTCAAGCAACCAGAAGCTTGTGCTGGTATATCAAGATGATGTGTAGGCCCCACCCCCTAAAGCAACAAGGATTTTGTGATATTAAATCAAGATTGTGTGATCCTAGAGCAACAAGGATCTTGTGATAGTATATCAAGATGATGAGAGACCCTAGAGTAAAGAAGCAGTTCATGACGGGGCATCAGAATGCTGTGTAGAATATTAAAGCAACAAGGATCATTTATTGGCACATCAAGATGATGTGGAACCCTAGAACATCAAGGAGCTTGTGCTGAGAACAAAAATATGAAGTGCAACCACAGAGCAACAAACATGGGACATCAAGACGATGTGTGGGATCCTACAGCCACAAGGAGCTTGTGCTGGGGCAAGAACCTGTACAGGTCTGGCCGTTATCTAGACCTGCCACTGTGCACAGACAAGCAAACATGGGAAATGGAAGAGATGAGAGAAATGGAATGAAGATACCTATTGGAAGTGTCAGGTGTACTCACCACATTGACAAACAAATGGAAGATGATAAAGTAAACGGCAACGAGAAACTGAACACCTCGGTCTCTGAGACTGTTCATGAGGTCATTGGGCACATCAATCCAGCCCTCTGAACACATGATTTGGAACATGGACATAAATGCCTGTAGCAGAGAGTCAGATGGATCACAAACAGGCAAAGCCTGAACTACGGCTTTCATAGTTCCTCTCAGAGGATACACAGAGGTTTGTAATGAAGCAAATAAATTACGAAAACCTGAGAGAACTGAGCTGTTCACATTGTGCAAATACTACCAGCGTCACGGTTTTCCTTATCTCTCAGTACAAATTAGCACAGTCACTCCATTCCATACTTGGAATACTGGTATTCATCACAAGATATATTTGTCATTACTGAAATAATTGCAAGTATGTAGCATACACTTGGCCCATCGAACAGAAAATGGTGTCCTGGGAAGGAGTCCACCATTTGCATAGAACAGAACAAAAAGCATAACACAGAACAGGACAAAATGTGTCACACAAAACATGAGATGAGCGATACATATTACAAAAAGCAGAGTGTAAGAAAGAAATTATTTATATAATGAATATTCTCACACAAACATACAGCAAGACAAAATGTATTACATTCAAGATAATTGAGCCATGACTTCTAGCAATTGACAGTAGCTGGGATATCATTTTCCACTTGTCATTGGACATATAACCAAATAGTAGTTGGAATGTCATGTTTCCATCAAGTCAAACAGTTCTTGGAATGTCATGTTTCCATCAAGTCAAACAGTTGTGGGAATGTCATGTTCCCATCAAGTCAAACAGCTGTTGGAATGTCATGTTTCCATCAAGTCAAAAAGTTCTTAGAATGTCATGTTTCCATGAAGCCACACAGTTGTGGGAATGTCATGTTCCCATCAAGTCAAACAGCTGTTGGTATGTCAAGTTTCCATCAAGTCAAAAAGTTCTTAGAATGTCATGTTTCCATGAAGCCACACAGTTGTGGGAATGTCATGTTTCCATCAAGTCAAACAGTTCTTGGAATGTCATGTTTCAATTAAGTCAGACAATTGTTGAAATGTCATGTTTCCATCAAGTCAAACAGTTTTTGAGATGTCATGTTTTCATCAAGTAGGTCCCCCTACTCATTCATTAAGTTATTTTTGTAGATCCCCTACTCATTCATTAAGTTATTTGTGTAGATCCCCTACTCATTCATTAAGTTATTTGTGTAGGTCCCCCTACTCATTCATTAAGTTATTTTTGTAGGTCCCCCTACTCAGTCATTGCTGTTTCTATAGGTCTTCCTATTCATTCATTAAGTTATTTATGTAGGTCTCCCTACTCAGTCATTGTTATTTCTGCAGGTCTCTCTACTCAGTCATTGTTGTTTCTGTAGGTCCCCCTACTCTGTCATTGTTGTTTCTGTAGGTCCCCCTACTCTGTCATTGTTGTTTCTGTAGGTCCATCTACTCCAAAACTATTGCCCTCACTACGAATGATTTTAAAGCTAGCTTTCAGTTCTTTCATTGAGGCGAGCCGGAGCACGACCAGATACATAGATCCTTTCATTGAGGTGAGCGGCATCATGACCAGAGACATAGCTCTAGACAAGTTCCTAAAGGTTTTGAGGTCTATAAGTTTGCTATCCACTCATGCATGCCATAGCTATCCTTTCTGCACTACCTGGAGCATGGACTGAGAGAGTCCTACATGAAAACCCCTTCTTATTTATCACCCAGCAGCACAAATTCATTGGTTTACACAACAGTACTATCCTCTTGAGTATTATCACTTTTATCTTAAAGCTCAGCTTTATTACTGTACCACTATCTGAATTCCCTGCCAAGGGTGGTAATGATTCATTGGTAAATTCTTTCATCGTAGATCCATTCTTCATCTTTTATAAAAATAAAAATATAACCTGAAACTGTCCACTATGCCTGTGCCAACCAAAACATCTATCTTTTGATTCTCATTCCCTTGATGTTGGCAAATTCCCTATGCAGTCTTCTTCTTCGATGAACTGATGCTATGCTTCTAGCTTGGTGAAATTCACGAAGGAGGCTGCGTTTCAGATCTCAGCCAGTCCCCACCAGCTTTTCAAGCATGGTCGCACTCCAAGACCAGACTGCCTCTCTTTGGTCTGCATAAGTGGGGCAGTCCTGCAGGATATGTTCTGGTGTTTGCTTGGGTGCTCCGCAATCACATATGACGATGTCTCTAAGACCTATTCTGTGAAGGTGGTCCTAGAGTCTGCAATGTCCAATTCTGAGTCTGCCCATCTCTGACAAGTTTCTCTATGCTATCACTGTCTAGTTTATATTCTTTGTGCTGCCCTTTTTCTTCTGCATTTGTTCTCACTCTCCTGCTACCAAGCCATGAACAGGGCGTTGCAAGTAGCCGGATGTAGTCCAGAGAATGGAATGCGTTGTGTCGCTAGTTTACAGTTTGACTGCAATATTTGCACCTTTCGGTCCGACACATCCATCTTTGGCAGATGTGCTGCCCTATGCAGTGTCTCCACATATACTCACATACAATGACCTGGGCAAGTGCTTGTCTGGTTTGTGCAGACAGAAGTCAAAGCAACTATCTCACATTCAGATTGATGAGATGTCATATATCCATCCATTTCTTAGTGGTCTAGTCCTAATACTAGCTGGTATGACATATAAAATTAACACAATGTCATCGTGACTAAGAAAATTTAACAAATAAAAGAGCTTGGTAGGATGAATTGATGCGAATGAATTTTGATCAAGTGTATTTAAAATAGATGTTTGTGTGTAAATGTGTTAGGAAATGGTATATTTAAAATAAATGTTTGTGCATAAATATATTTGGAAATGGTGTATTTAAAATAAATGTGTGTGAATTTGTTCGAGACTAATACAGGCATACCTCGTTTTAAGACTTCTCAATTTACAACATTCCTCATATACAATTGTTATCAATTGTGATGCGATGATCTAGAATATTTGTCCTCTTCTATAAATGTTTCTGTTTTTATCCTTTTACATTCAGCAGTTGCAGTAAACAAATAAAGAGAAGTAGAGTACAGTAGTCCTCTGAGTGGTACACAGGAAGGTCAGAACAGAGCTAATGTAACCTTTCATGCACGTTGTTGTGTTGGAGCTAGCCGCCCCACACCTAGATTTTTGCTACAAAAACCACTTGTGCAATAGCACACACAGTACTTTGATGTAGTCTTTCTGTAACATGCCAACTATAGTGGCAACCCTATGCTTCATAAGGAACGAAGACAGGACAGGAGGAAGAAAGTACTGTTGTAATAGTATTTACTTTCATTATGAATACTTTGAAAATGGAAATGGAAAATGGTTAATGGAAGCAACTATCTTTTACATGGGCATCCCCATATGTGCTCAGTCCTATTCATTGCTGAAAGTGCTGGCGACAAAGCAAGAACTCCGCAGCTTCTGCGATGGCTTCAAAATTTTCATCTGACTTCATAAGGTACCATTTATAGCTAGTAAAAAAAGTAGAGTAAAGTAGCCCATAGCATTACTGCCGTACTGGTGTGAAGTGTTAGCTATCTCACATTTCAAAGGCTCAGCTATATGAGGGCGATAGCCATCTCCTCTCCCTTGCTGCTTTTACTTCCCGGACTGAACAGGTACCCATTTAAGGCTGGGTCGACCGGGAGCCATTGCGGTCTGAAAAAACATTGGGGAATGAACCCAGGACCACTTAGATGCGAAGCCAGCTTGCTAACCACTGCGCTACGCGGCTCCCTACAGCTCTTTTACAGCTAGATCAACTGTAAAATGCGGTCATACCATGAAAAAAAAACCAGACAATACCCAGTCTGCTAAACTAAGCACGGCGTGATTCAACCCTGGTACGTTGCTCTTTACTCCCGTGTTTCACACACTAACAATACATACTTAGATAACTTATAAAAAATACTATCTTCCACTTTGTGGCAATATAGGATATATAATAACCACTTAGAACCTGACCTGAAGTATGTTCGAAGCATGCAGGTGTATTTTATGTTGATAATATGTGTGTATGTGCTGAGAAACAAATCATCACATCTGACCTGATCAAATGTCTCAAACTTTTTAAATCCCTCGATAAAACAGAAGAGCTGGAGGCTAATGCTGGAGGCGATGATCAACAGACACATGGTAAACAGGATCAGACTGCCCAGCTTCTTCGGAGGACCAAAAATCTGTTTAAGGCGCATATAGAATTATTATCATATAAGCTGAAATCGACAATGTTTAACAAGAAAGTGATATGTGTTTATGTATTTGCTTTATGTATAGAAATGCCCTCTCTAGGCCTGTCTATATCCTGGGCCAAGACCAAAGCTCAGAACCTCATTTAACTTAACTTAACTTAACGTCTTTATACTGGTTTAGAAGACCCTGCAGAGTCTGTATACAACCAGTTACATTTACATCACCTTGCTCTAAAAGCTATGCGCATCCAGTTTATTCTTAAATGCATTAACTGTCCCTGCCTCCACTACCTCCCCTGGCAATGCATTCCAAGCAGACACCACTCTCTGACTAAAAAAATATTTCCTAATATCTAACCTGGACCTCTCTTTAGTCAGCTTGTAGCTATGCCCTCGTGTTATTGTAGGTGGCTGTATTTTAAAAAACTTGTTATAGTCTAATTTATCGATTCCTCTGATCATCTTATAAACCTGAATTAAGTCACCACGAATTCTTCTCTCTTCGAGACACTGTAGGCCGGTTTTTCTGAGTCGTTCCTCATAACTGTAATTGTGTAATCCCACTATCATCTTTGTCGCTCTTTTCTGGATTCTTTCTAGCATGTTTATGTCCCCTCTATGATAAGGACTCCACACCTGTACACAGTACTCCAATCTAGGTCTAACTAAAGCTTTATACAGTTTGACGATCACTTCCTTGCTCCTATGTTTAATATTTCTTTTTATCATACCTAACATTGCATTTGCCTTTTTCACTGCTACCTTAACTTGCTCACTCACCTTTCCTGTATGATCTATTATAACCCCTAGGTCCCTTTCCTTATCTATCTTTCTAATATTGTTTTCTCCCATTCTGTAATTATGTTCCATATTGGATCTACCCATGTGGATGACTGTACATTTATCTACATTAAACTCCATTTGCCAGCTTACAGACCATTCTCGAATTTTATCTAAATCCGACATCAATATATCCACTTCCGCTTTAGATGAGACACTACTGCATAGTTTTGTGTCATCAGCAAATTTTGCAATCATGGATCTCATATCAATGTCCAAATCATTTATATATATCAAGAACAAAATTGGTCCCAAAACCGAGCCCTGTGGCACACCACTTTTCACTTCACTCCACTCAGAGTACTCCTTATTTATGCCCACCCTCTGCCTTCTTCCCGTTAACCAATTTTCAATCCATTTGGCAACTTCCCCCCCTATTCCATGTGATTTTAACTTTCGAAATAATCTTTGATGAGGTACTCTATCAAAGGCCTTTGCAAAGTCTAGATAAATAACATCCACTGGCTCCCCTTTATCTATGATTTTAGTAACCTCCTCCATGAATTCTAATAGATTTGTTAAGCATGATCTCCCTCTAGTAAACCCATGCTGACTATTTCTAATTAGATTAAATTTGTCTAAATGCATTACAATGTTTTCTTTGATTATTGACTCTAACAATTTACAGACTATGCTCGTTAAACTCACCGGTCTATAATTTGCTGGATCTGATTTTTTGCCTTTTTTGAATAAGGGGATCACTCCTGCATCTTTCCAATCCCGTGGAACAATCCCTTTTGTAAGTGATTGAGAACATAATATAGCCAATGGTTTTGCTAGTTGGTCTCTAATTTCATACAGCAATTTTGGGTGAATACCATCTTGACCTGGACATTTATTCACTTTCAACCCCTCCAATTTTTTAAAAACCATTTCCTCTGTAATACAGATTGATCTTAATCCCGCTGTATCCATGTCTCTTTGAAAAATATCTATAGGCTCTGGGATCTCGAAGCAGTCCTCCTTTGTGAAGACTGTGCCAAAGTACTGATTGAGCAGATTAGCAGCCTCCATATTCTCACTTATTATTTTCCCTGTACTGTCTATGAGAGGGCCTACTTTGTCTTTCGTTCTTTGTTTATTCCTAACATAAGAGAAGAAGCTTTTACTGTCAGTCTTGATCCTCTGAGCAAGTTTTTTTTCAAAGTCTATTTTTGCTGTTTTATTCGCTTTCTGAGATATGTTCTGCTTGTCCAAATATTTTACATATGTTTCTTTTGATTTACCTGCCTCTATATATTTTTTCCATGCTTTATTTTTTGCTCTTCTACATTTCACTACAAATCTAGTTATCCACTTTTTACGCTTGGGGTTTACCTCCCTACATGGAACACATTTCCGACACAGTACCCCAGAGTAATGAAACTTAAGGTCTCACTGCGGTGGCACCAACAAATTCATCTATCTCGGTAGCATAATATCATCCGATGGGCGCAGCGGTCCTGATATGTCAAGGTGGATCGGACTAGCCGTGTCCTCTATACACGACCTCCGACGTGTATGGAGTAATGGCAAGATCTCCCTTTGGACAAAAATCCGCATTTACCAGTCCTGTGTGGTCCCAGTCCTGCTTTATGGCTCCGAAACCTGAACATTGCTGAAACGTATGTCGAGACTGGAAGCCTTTCACATGCGCAACCAGCAGTATATCCTGGGCATCCGATGGCATGACTACATTCGCAACACAGAGGTCTCTGCTAAAACAGGCCTCCACCCGATTACAGAAACACTTGATCGGCACCGAGATTCTTTGTTCGGTCATGTTGTATGGATGGACCAGGAAACCCCTGCGCACAAGATACTACACAAGTCGTTCCTGAGCGTCAAATGTCTTTTCCCCCGACCAGCTGGAGGCACAGAAGAGGCCTTCCTCAAACAGTATGACTCCAGCAAGTAACAACCACCTCCTCCGCCCTGGAACCACCACGTCACAGCTGTGGGTCATGGATGTGGTTGACCAACGCAACGGACCTCAGACGCCTAAGCAAACATTATTATTTATGTATCAGAAATAACAAGAAATAAAAATGAATAAATTGACACACATGGCAACAGTCATCAGTATAAAATGGAGATTCTTGGCTTTCCGTATTCATCTTGAAGGAAATGTTATGACGTTGTGTCGCAGCATCTTTTGGCCCGACATCTCAGGTTCAGATCATTTTTAGGACTGGGTTTGCCTTTCTTCTGGGACTAGGTTTGCCTTCCTTTTGGGACTGGGTTTGCCTTCACTCTATGACTGGGTTTGCCTTCCATCTATGACTGGGTTTGCCTTCCTTCTATGACTGGGTTTACCTTCCTTCTACGACTGGGTTTGCCTTCCTTCTGTGATCCTTATTCTCTTAGCCAGACTACTCAAGTGAAGTCTGTTTCCAGGGCCGACACTAAGACGTGGAATAGAGTCTTGGTCAGCTATAGTTCACTGACCCGGACGCAAGCAGTCAGCTATGAGTTGTTGGCAACATTGGGGAAGTATGTAGGAACTTCATCTCTGAGGGAGGAAGACTAACGTCTGCTCAGGCAAAATATACTGATCAGACATGTTAGTCAGGGTCAGGCAAAACATACTGGTCAAGACCCTCATCTCGGCTTCCTAGTAGCCCTTCCTGGAAGCGGGCTGTTTTCATGGCAGCTTGGCTAACGAGGTGAGGGATCAACAGTGATCCACATAGTAGTGAGTGACACGCAGATGAAGCCAAGCAGAGCACAACCGCCTGGAGGACCCCAGTCCACCTTCATCAGCATGCTCAGGATATGAGGAAAGCTACTGCAACCCGCCACTTAACATCCTTTTCAGGGCACACAGAAGAGTAACCTACTCATTATGGGCATTCACAAACAACAACAACCTCATCTCTGAGTTGGTTATCTCAAAATGCATTAATCAGGGCAATTATCAAATCTGATTCTTTGCTTTGGAAATGACAGAATGGGTATAGACAGAGAGATCTCAGAACTTCAAGAGCTTGTGAGGATCTACAGTCCTGGTCATGCTCGAGTTCATGGCAATGACACACATTTTGTCCTTGAAAGGATGAACAGTGGGGACATTGCATACATATGAGGGGACATTGCATATCTATGAGGGGACATTGCGTACAGATAAGGGGACATTGCATACAGATGAGGGGGTATTGGATATGGATGATGGTGACATTGGATACAGATTATGGGGTCATTGGATATGAATTAGGCGGCATTGGATATGGATGAGGGCATTGGATATGGATGAGGGCGTATTGGACATGGCTGGTGGTGACATTGGATACAGATTATGGGGGTATTGGAAATGAATGAGGGACATTGGATATGAATGAGCGGGTATTGTATATGGATGATGGAGACACTGAATATTCATGAAGGGACATTAGATAAGAATGAGGGAGCATCCAAAATGGATGAGGCGACAATTAGATATGGGTGAGGGAACATTGGATATAGATCATCGGACATAGTATATGGATGAGGGAATATTAATAAGGGTAAGGGGACATAAGGCATTGATGAGAGATATTGAATATGGATAAGGGGACATATTGAAATGAATCAATGAACTGCTGGATGTTTAGACTGCATTAAAACAGGCAGTCCACTGATTACAGAAGCTTGACTTCAGACATGTTCCAGGGTCGGCTGTAGTTAACAACTCATAGCTGACTGTTTGCATCAATGTCAGCAATCCAGAGCTATTCAAGGCCCAATTCAGCAATCCAGAGCTATCCAAGGCCCAATTCAGCCATCCAGAGCTATCCAAGGCCCAATTCAGTGATTCAGAGCTATCCAAAGTCTAATTCAGCAATCCAGAGCTATTCAAGGCCCAATTCAGCAATCCAGAGCTATCCAAGGCCCAATTCAGCCATCCAGAGCTATCCAAGGCCCAATTCAGCAATCCAGAGCTATCCAAGGCCCAATTCAGTGATTCAGAGCTATCCAAAGTCTAATTCAGCAATCCAGAGGTATCCATGGCCCAATTCAGCCAAACAGCCCTGGAAACCAAGGTGCATCCTGGCTGAGAATATTGGAATCAAAGAGGGAAGGCAAACCTGGTCCCAAAAATACCAGTGCTGAAACCGGCTGTGTTGGACTGAAAGGCGCAGATATCACTGTAAACTATGACACAATGTAACAAATCCTCCTTTCCAGGACAAACGAAGAAGGTGTGGTTCAAGAGTGAAGAAATTTCCAGAGTATTTCTGCCCTGTTCTGTTCCTAAGAATCGACATCCCTGCACTCCAGGCATACCCATAGGTGCTCAGTTTCTCTCAGTAAATGGCAAAGCGTGTAGATGCTGATAGTTCCTGCAGCTTGTTGGTTGTACACACTTCTGCTTCGTCCTTGTTTGATATCAAAGATCTGCAATCTATGAATCGCTGATTCAGCTATTGTGGTGGCGTCATGTAACAGGCGGTCATGGACAGATTTCAGAATGTCTCTCCTATCCATATCTAGTGTATCCATAATTAGTGCCTGAGAAGCCAGGATTTCAGTCAGCTCTTCCATTGCCCAGAATCCCAGAATAATCAGGCGGCAGTAGATCCACACCAGCCCCTTCAAGTTTGATGTCTCAATAGCTGCTATCCACCCATGTCTTAGCCAGTCCCTCTTCTTCTTTCTTTTGTCCTACAGCTCTTGCCATATGGCGCCGAAGAGAGGTGGAATGCGTAGATTTCTTGTTATCGCCAAGTGGGAGGCTTGTGCTGTCGTTAGGTGGAACTTCTTGAATGTCAGATTCCCTCGATCCACAAATGTCGTGGTCTGCCTCTTTCTCGTCGACTGGAGACCTGCATATGACATGCTATTAATGCAGGTTGGTCGTAATGTATTCTGACTAAACCACTTAATTTGATTGAAGTCAATGTAGGCACTAACTGGGTTTGTTCCAACTCTCTTCCTCAGCGTAGTATTGCGGATTCAGTCACGGATTGTCTTTCCAGACACACTTCTCACACAGCGCATCTCACAGCTCTGGATCTTACTCTTATGTGTTTCTAGTAAGGATCAAGATTGACGTTTATAACACAATGTAGCACTGATTCATCAGTATATATGATGGCTTTATTATACTGCATGTTATCATTTGCCTTGGCTTGGCTTCGTTCGTTCTAAATCTGCCGCAACCAAACCCTGAAAGGGCTTTTTCTTCTTCTTCATTGTACGCAGTCAGACATCAACCTTAATTTTTTCGAAAAAAGCAGCGGTCATCCTGAGGCTGTCGACACTGCCATATAGCTTTTCTAGTGTTGCCACTGGTGATGGCCACATCTGCTCTCTCTGATTCTCGTATGTCGGGCAGTTTTGCAGCAAATGCTCAGCGATCATTTTACCGGTACCACATGGGCATTCGTCAGTGCCACCTATCTTCAATTTGTTGAATAGGTGGTACCTAAGTCTATTGTGGCCAGTGCGAAGTCTGAAGACTACAACCTGCTCTCTTCTGTTCAACTGGTTATAGGCATCGTTTTTTTGTGTAGCCGGTATGTTCAGTTTCCCATTTGGTCATGTATCTAGCTCTAATAAGCCGTTTTGACTCTTCGTACGTCATACTAGTATCTGGTTGTGGTAGTCTTACACCTTCTTTTGCCAGTCTGTCTGCCTCCTCGTTGCCTTGGATGTTGCAGTGGGATGGGACCCACTGTACCACTACCCTTTTTGGTGCGGACTGCTGGCATAGTTGACAGAGTACTGCTCTTAAGTCATTAAGTTCAGTATTTTTCTGGCTTTTTAGCGCTGTGACTACGGCCAAAGCATCTGTAAGCAGGACTATATGGCTTTCATTCCTTTTACCTGTCACTATTTCTTCCACTGCCGCCCTCAGTGCCTCTGCCTCCGCTCTGAAATTGCTTGTGTTTTTTCCAGTTGCCACTGACAGTGTTATTTTTCTGCCATTTGGTAGGTTCAGAAATGCTCCTGCCCCCTCCGTTCTGTGTAGTGTTTGTTACAGAACCGTCGGTGTATGCATGGGTCCAGTCCATGCTTGGGTAGTTTTCCGTTATGTAGCTCAGGGTAGTATCTCTTCTTTCTTTTTCAGTCTGGCAGTTTTTTTTTCCAATACCTGGTATATTTTCTACCACCTCTGGAAATATATGCTGCCTCAGGTAGGTTTTCATACAGTAGGGATGGGCTTTGGTGTTGCTAGTGCGTTCATGGGGTCTTCGTGCATCTTTGCTTTGGCTATTTCTGCAAAGTTTCTCCGCTTTAGTTTCCCATTTCCAAAATTGTTTAGTCTCTGGTGCATTGGATGGTCAGTCAGTCTTCTGAGTTTCTCTGATTGCAGTTGGGCTCTGCAGTCTCTTCTGTCGGTCATGGGTTTGCAGTTTTGTAATCTTTTCAAGTTCTACAATTGGCGTTGACTTCATGCCTCCTGTTATAATTCTCCTGGCTTGGTTTTGGAGTTTGCTAATTTTATCGAAGTTCGCCTTTGCTCCTGTTGTCCATGCTGCAATGCCATACTCGAGAACTGGTCTCACTCTTCCAGTGTACAGTTTCTTTAGTATGCTCCCCAGCTTGTGCCAGCAAGTTTCCTCATGATTGCCATTCTTTCTCTGGCTCTCATTCGGTTTCTCTCGATCTGACTTTTCCATGTCATGCGCCGATCAAATGTGACTCCCAGGTAGTTTGGGTTGTCGTTTGGCTGCAGGTATTTGCCGTTAAGACTTAATTTGGTGTTTTTGGGGTTTGTTTGATAGCGAGAATATTGTACATGTAGTTTTTTCCTCGTTTATTTTGACCAGCCATGAGTTCGCCCACCCTTCCAGCAAATGTTAGGGCCTGCTGTATCCAATTTCTTGCTATGGTGAGATTCTTTTCAGAGGTCCACATAACCAGATCGTCTGCAAACATTGAGCTATGGACGCTTCTTGGTATATTCTCTGTTATATTATTTATATACACCAGGAAGAGTGTGGGTGACAGTACTCCCCCTTGGGGTACTCCCTGCTCAAGTGCTGAAAGGGCTTAAGTAGCAGAATGTAGTCCAGAGAATGGAATGTGTTGTAGTTTACAGCTTGACTGCTATATTTGCAACTTTTGGTCCAACACATCCAACTTCAGCAAGCATTTTTTGATTACTGGGTTAGCATTCCTTCTCTCGATCCCTTCTCCTTTGCCAGTCTGCCCTGTTGCAGCCTGTTATCCAGGATCACGCGTGGAGGTGTAGAAGGGCCTTGGCAGCTCTGGTTCGCTGGCCCTGACACTAGCAGTCAGCTATGGGTCGCTGACCACTGCAGCTCATGCGCTGCTCGGCGTCTTGATCCCATGTTATCATTTAACAGCTTGTTAACACTGTGTGCAACCATCGTCATATCAGTCTTTGTATACCATGCGCGTGACACCCTGTGAGTTTTGTCCAGGTCTGTATTTCTACACTGTCTGCGATGACTGTAAAGGCCGATCCGCGAGTGACAGTCCCTGTCACAGATTGTACAACCCTGCTGAGGAGACTGGCTTGCCGGGCTGTTCATCGATCTCTTCAGTCTTTCTCTTTACTCTGTAGCCAGAAGGCCTTAATGAGCGTCAGCAGCCACTGTGCCCCTCCAACTGACTGTCTCTAAACAGCTCAATCCTGAGCAATTGTCTCCCAGCCCTCGGATGGGATGTCGTAGGACTTCCTTTTGCATACATCCTTAAATCGCAGTGTGGGACGGCTGATTCTGCTAACGCCAATGGCTAGCATTCCATAGATATTCTTTGGCAACCTGTCATTTTCCATGCGGTAAACATGCCATCAAACCATCAAAGGGTCAACAGCGAGTACATGCTGTGAGATGGTAGAGTGAAATGTATTTTCTTTTCGTGGATTCAATGTTGTTGTGTAAATACAGATTATTCGGAAACCAGTTCACATGTATGGCCTAAAGGAACCAATTAAGCAGCGTGAAAGTGATTCAATGAAAGGCACAGCAAGCCAATAGTCTTAGTTGACCTGTACTTCTATAGTTGCAGATGCCCCTGTGCAGGTCCCAGCTTTGGTATGAGCTTGATGTAGCCGGGAGGAGGATTTCATGCTTAGCTGGCTAGGCTCGAGCAGTTTATTACTCCGCTGAGTTGGGAGAAGTGCCACGGAGGATGGTTAACCGATGTGCGAGTCCATCTTAATAGACTCAAACACTAGAGCAAAGTAGACCTGCAGCATGTTAGGTGCCATCTATGCTGATCTAAACAAACCACCTAACCATAGCCAACGTTATGCCATGTCACACAGTTAGTCACCTCTTACAACATGTTCTCTGTGGGGCAGTGGTGCTATTCTTGTCCTTGTCATAGACAATAAAGGATTTGCAACTGTTTAAAAAAATTACTTGAGGGCCGCAGTACAGTGATGTTAATTCTGCACAACATATAAAATAGATTAAGGCTAGCAACCTCACCATGTAAAGTGAATTGTTACTGTAACCACCACTACTGTAAGAGTGCACGCCAGTGTTTTGATACACACTTACAGTAAGGAGGCCAGCTACAGTTGCTACTCAAAATAGAGCAAAAAGATGAGGAGAAGAAGAAGAATTAGCCCTTGTAAAACAGATTTATAACTTTTTATATCATTTACATTCAAAATTGTCATTCAATTCACATAGAGCATGCATACACCAGTCCATTAACCTCTGTATGAGAATGGACATAGAGGCAGTGATCTCATATCTGGGGTGGCCATCTGAGATATCTTTAACAGGAGCAATCACTGTGTCGGACTCGCAATCTTTACTTCAGAAAGTACGGAAGGGCTGGCTAAGACATGAGTGGATAGAAGCTGTAGAGGCCTCAAACCTCCAGGTGCTGGTGTGGATATACTGCCCTGGTCTATGCTGGGCTTCCGAACAATGAAAAAGCGGACATATTGGCTTCAATTATTGGCACATTAGAAAGGTTTCCATGCCTGTCTGTTGACAGGTAGGGTAGTGGATCAAATCCCTGGTACGGCGTGGGCTAGTGGTTAAGTGACACAGCTCACAACCAGAAGGTGCTGGGTTCGATCCCCATCACAGCACCGACCGTTACCCCGGGAAGCAAACCCTTAGAAAATGCAGGAGGAAGCAGACCCTTACATAAAATGTATGCTGAAGTCCGATGCACTGGGCCGACAGGCGCAAAATAAAAACCACAGTGCAACGGGTGCAAAATAAAAACCACAGTGCAACCCACACAGCCTTGGGGGATTAGAGAAATAAGGCGAACGGAAGGAGGAAAAGAAAAAAAAATCCCTGGTAAGGCATATGTTGTTTTTTTTGGAGGTGAAATTAACAAACATAGCCAGCAAATGATGGGACGACAGCAGTGGTGAAGCAGCCAGTAGTTTTCAGCATTTTAATACCATAGACTACCCCACCAAGAGGAATAAAGTCGAATGAGAGGTTGTTTTTTTAAAGATAATAGGAACTATATTTTTAAGTATATCAACGACCACCTGTTGGATGATGACATTGCAATAGATGAATCAGCAATTCAGAGAACTTTAAAATAAAACGAGTGTTGAACAGAGTCGTGCGCATAAGAGGACAGAACAGGAGGAGTGTTTACAACCAACGAAGAAATAGTATCCACACCCTACGCCATTTGCTGAGAGAGACTGAGCAGATATGGGTATGTCCAGAATACAATGAAGAACATCTTAATTCCCTTGACAATGCCTGTGATAGATATAATATGAGGATTAGTACAGCAAAGAATGAGGCAATGATAATCAGCAGAATAGAGAAAACACTAAATATACAGATAAAAAGTTCAGAGCTTAAACAAGTCAGTGAATTCAAATAATTGGGCAACGTGTTCGCACAAGATGGAAGACTAGATAGAGAGGTGGAATCAAGAACACAGAAAGCTAATGCAGTTTCCTATCAGCTATCACCATTACTATGACACAAACACATTCCAATGAAGACTGAGACAGCTGATAAATAGTAGTTTTATACCAACTCTCTGCTACCAGTGTCAGACATGGACTCTCCGTTAGGCACAAGAAATAAAAATCATGGTATGTGAAATGAGCTGTTTCAGAAAGGCTGTGGGGGGTCACATGGCTGGACAGATTAAGAAATGAGATAATCAGACGACGGTGAATGCATGGAATATAAAGAAAAGCAGAGAAAAAAATAGTTCAGACAGGATCAAGATGCTGAGCAGCGCATGCGCTGCAGCAGTCAGCGACCCATTGTTGACTGCTAGCGTCAGGGCAGGTGAACCAGAGCTGCCAAGACCCATCGACACCTCCACGCGGTGATCCTGGATAACAGGCTGCAGCAGGGCAGACTGGCTAAGGAGAAGGGATCGAAGAGGGAATGCTAACCCGACATTTAAAAAATGCTTGCTGAAGTTGGATGTGTTGGACCGAAAGGTGCAAATATTGCAGTCAAGCTGTAAGCTACGACACAACGCATTCCATTCTCTGGAATACATTCTGCTACTTAGGCTCGTGTCAGGGTTTGGTAGCAGGAGAATGAGAGCGAACAAAGCGAGGCGCGCGATGGTTCAGACACCTGACAAGAATGCAACCAAAGTGACCAGCTGCTCGTATCTATAATACCAGACATCAAGGTTGCAGAGCAAGAGGCAGACCACATAAAAGATGAATAGATGGTGTCAGTGAGAAACTGAAGAAACACGGAATGACAACAACATCGGCGACAAAGATGGCACATGGCAGACAACGACACCTCCCCACAACATCTAACAACACAAGTGGATAGAAGATGATAATGACAGTGAAGTCGTTTCTTAAAGACAGAATAAAACAGAGTAAAGCAGTAAGTTTTAACTTGTTATATAAATCTCAAGTCTTCACACTCTTACGTAAATCTGACATTTATGAAGACTAGCACCCAATGTACATGACAGATGTCTCACCTTGAAGCAAAATCCTTCTAGCATGGGAGATGCTTTGATCAACCTAAAAAGTCTCATCACCTGCAAGAAATACACACCAACAATTAAAGCTGCATTCTCACTTAATCTATCTATATTCAGTCCACTTGTGTTGTTAGAAATCATGGGGAGGTGTGACCTTTATTTCATATTTTTTGGCAGGCAAAAATCCGCTGATGACTTGCCAGGTCAATCCCAGTATCTGTTACCAACTGCTAGGTTGGTAGTCCCTAATATACGATCGCCTATTTTTGGAACTGGTGGTGATTGAAACGTAAATTAGAGCAAGGTAGACCCGCAGCCCGTCAGGCGCCATTTATGCCGCTCCGCTAACAACATAACCAAGACCTGATGTTATAGCCACACAGTCCCTTTTTTGCAGATTATTCTCTTCCCATTTCTTCTTCTGCTGCATTCGTTCTCAATCTCCTTCTATCAAGTTCTGAACAGGGCTTTGTAAGTAGCAGGATGTAGTCCGGAGAATGGAATGCGTTGTGTCGCTAGTTTACAGCTTGACTGCATGGGGAACCAAGACGCTAGTCCAATTAGGCACAACATACTGATCAGGACGTCACATCAGGATCAGGCGTAATACCCTGACCAAGACCACAATCTCTCTTCCATGTAGCGTTCCATGGAAACAGGCTGTTTTCAAGGCAGCCTGGCTGACGAGATGTGGATTGATGTGATCCCCATAGTAGTGAGCGCCATGCAGATGAAGTCAAGCATAGCACAACCACCTAGAGGGCCGCAGTCCACCTTCATCAGCATGCTCAGGATGTGAGGAAAGCTACTATAACCCGTCACTAAACGTCCTTTTCAGGATCCACAAAAGAGTACATTTACTCATTGTAGGCATTAAACAACAACAACAACAAGATTGGAGATGAAAGAAGTGCCTTCAGTTCTGAGATGGCTATCTAAGATCTCATTAACAGGGGCTGGTATCGTCTCATACCCCAAATCTTACATTAGAAGGTACAGAAGGACTAGATAACGCATGAGTGGTTGTAGAGGCCTCAATCTGAGATTTATCACTTATTTTAAAGCCTTTCCCTTCATCTGAATTTCCCATGTAATTGTTTTTTTCTCTTTTGTTGTTGCCAATTAAGAAATTAAGAAAATATTTAAATTTAGCAATTTGATAACAATTATGTAAATGTAATATCCTTTTTTCTAAGGCCCTCATTATCTCTTCTTCCACCTTCCGGGCCACAGGATATGGAGTGCCGCAAGTGGTCCACATGTTGCAGACCTCTGAGTACGCACATTGCTTCGATATAGTAAACTAAAAGTAAAGTAACCCATAGCATTACTGCTATAGGGGTGTGAGGTGTTAGCGATCTCACATTTCAATGGCTCAGCTATATGAGGGCGGTAGTCATCTCCTCTCCCTCGCCACTTTTACTTCCCGGACTGAACCGGTACCCATTTAAGGCTGGGTCAACCCGGGAGCCATTGTGGTCTGAAAAAACATTACCGCCTCAACTGGGGAATGAACTCAGGACCACACAGATGCGAAGCCAGTGCGCTAACCACTGTGCTACGTGACTCCACTTCGATATAAGCAGAGTTATATTAAAGCACACATTTGGTTTTGTCAATGTTTGTAAAAGTTACACAGCTGATTAAACTGTAATCAAAGCAGACCTGAAAACAGGTGAACGGCGAGCGGTAAAAGTCAGGGATGATGTGCAGTGCTGTGCCTATGACCAGGACAAGTTCAAACACGTGAAGAGATCGCTTCAGGTATCCGCGCAAGCCCAGGCACCATATCTTGAAGAGTGCTTCCAGAGAAAATAGTACTGTCAGGACAACCTGGATTCAAATGTAGAGAAATGTTATCATAGCAAAGTCTTATTACAAACCTTACTTGTTTAGTGTCCAACACATTTTATTATCATCAGTATCATTATCATCATCATCAGTCTCGTAACATGAAAGGTCATTGGGGCACCAATACTGCAGATTGTTGGATCAGTTCCCACCACTCCACTTGGTTTTGTGCCAGAATATTGAATCTTCCATCTGGATGAGTTAACCTCAGTGGTATGATTGTCATTTCATTATTGTGTATTAAGATGGCTGGCACATTTCTAATTTTTCTCAATGCATTTTACAATATCGGTGTGTCTTGGGCCGTTTTGCACCTGCCGAAACCCATCCCTCTCCAGGCAACTTGTACGCCCACATTGTGAATTTGTATATAATGTCCTCGTCTACTAAAGCATATCGTCACAGGTTCACTCTGATGGTTATGCCTTTCCTTATTCTTTTTTCCAGCAATTTTTTCATCTTGGTGATTTGCTTTTAATCGCTCTTGTGTAATCTGTATTCGACTTCATCCTAAAATATATTGATTGAAACACAACACAGCGCTTTGTATGGCACAAATACAAATGGAAAAACTTGCTGCACAATATTAATCAAGACCAATGTGGAACATCAATTGCAGACATATATAATCACATCCAAAGAACTGGAGTTTGCAATATCCGAACTGAAAATGAGAAAGTCGCCAGGAACAGACAGAGTGTCCAATGAGATGATCAAGAACTTGGGAACAGCAGCAAAAACAAAGCTGCTTCAGATCTTCAACATTTGTTGGACATCAGGTACAGTCCCACAGATCTGGAGAGAAGCAATCATGATACCACTCTCAAAACCAGGGAAAGACAGTTCCATGGCATCCAGTTATAGACCAATCAGCCTCACAAGCTGCATATGTAAAACAATGAAACGTATCATCAATCTAAGGCTCCAGTGGTATCTTGAGAGCCAAAACCTTCTTGTGCCACAACAGGCAGGATTTAGGAAATGCAACTCCACTGAAGACCAGGCAACATACCTCTCACAAGAGACCGAGGACGCATTCCAGGACAAGAAATTAGTATTAGCAGCATGGATAGACTTAAGGAAAGCTTTTGATAAGGTTTGGAAAGAAGGACTTTTAAAGGAACTGAGAAATAATGGAGTGATGGGTAGGATGTACAAATGGATAAAAGCATACTTACATAACAGAAGAGCCAGAGTCCAACTAGATGGTCTCAAGAGTAAGAAAATTCTACTGCGTCATGGTGTGCCTCAGGGAGGAGTTCTTTCCCCTACACTTTTCATAGTCTTCATCAATGACTTGATTGCTGAGCTACCTCAAGGAACAAAAGTTGCAATGTATGCAGATGACTTGGTAATATGGTGTGTAAATGAGCAAGCAACAGTGGCCACCAGAATGCTGCAAAGAGCTATTGATGCCTTGACCTCATGGACAAACATGGACACCGAAAAATGTAGCACTACGCTTTTCACCCTCTCCCCAAAACAAAAAGCTGGAGTTATCAAGATAAATGGAGAACACCTCAAAGAAGATAAACAACCCACCTATCTTGGAGTTACATTTGATGATAGGTTGACATGGAGGGAACACATCAACAAGGCAGCCAAAAAAGCCAGGAGGAAGTTAGCCATCCTGAGAAAATTAAGTGGAACCACATGGGGTGCTAGTGGAAAAATACTTAAAGTTTACCAACAAGGTATACGGCTACATCTGGAATATGGGTCAGCAGCGTGGTGCCCCGCAGCAAACACTACCCTTAAAGAGGTGGATAAGGTGCAAAATCAGGCACTTAGGGTCATTACAGGAGCAATGAAATCAACACCTATTGTGGAGATGGAGAAAATGGGAAGGATACAAGCACTAAGAGAGCGCAGAGACACAAAGGTATTAACACAGGCAGAAAAGTTCCACTGCATGCCGAGCCATCCAATGAAAGACAGATTTCAAAATTTAGCAATGGGAAGACTGAAAAGAAGAAGTTTTATG
Source organism: Ariolimax columbianus (assembly GCA_036924085.1). NCBI lineage: Eukaryota > Metazoa > Mollusca > Gastropoda > Stylommatophora > Arionidae > Ariolimax > Ariolimax columbianus. The sequence goes on from JAVGWX010000021.1 coordinate 36,550,825, forward strand.
CATCAGGCGAAACGACTTCGCAGGCAAATTATGGATCTACCTGAAGTTGACATCCCCCTAAAGTCTGTGCCAGAACAAACCCCTTGGAGAGAGGAGCACAAACTATCAGTATGCATTCAAACAAAAGTGAAAGGAATATTAGACAAGGATCAACAGAACAGTGTGCAACGTAGGATAGTGATCCTTAATTTCCTGGATGAGAGTATACACAGATGGGTCAGCACAGAATGCAGTAAAGAATGGTGGAGCGAGAGTGTACATAGAATACCCATACAACATTAGGGATACAGTCAAAGTACCAACTGGGAAATTCTGTCATATATATGATGCAGAAATACAGGCAATCAAGGTGGCAACTGAGAAATTGTTGAACACCAATGTCGGTCCACAACCTGTAGTATTTCTTACAGATGCACAATCAGCACTCCAAGCACTTAAATTTGAGAAACTGCCAGATCTACAGGCTCTACTGTCTGAACTGAGCAACCAGCGCAAGATTGTCATGCAGTGGATACCTTCTCATTGTGGAATACCAGGAATCGAGAGAGCAGATCGACTGGCAAAGGAGGGTGCTGCAGACGAGCAACCAGATGTGCCAGTTACATACCAACAGAAGATAAGGATGATCAAATCAATCAGAAAGCCACCAACAGTAACACCAGATGATTACCATAACATGAACAGACAAGAGCAAACTGTTGTGCTGCGCCTCTGAACAGGACACAACCGACTCCGCAGCCACATGTACACAAAAATTAAGATTGGCAACTCAGCCATGTGTACATGCGGACAGGCGCCCCAGACAGCAGAGCACATACTGCAAAACTGCCCCGAATATGATATACAGAGAAAATCTCACTGGCCCATAGAAACAACACTGGAAGAGAAACTTAATGCACCTGTGTGTGAACTACAAAAGACAGTGAAGTTTATACAAGAGACAACATTGCAGATATAGATAATATTTTAAAGCGAATGAAAGAAGAAGAAGAAGAAGACATATAGATCACAGAAAAACACACATGATTCAGTAGCGAATCAGATCAGCAGCTGCCTTGGCACTCGATCAGGAAGGACATATCTGATGTTACGTTTTATTGATGTGATAAACATAGTTTACTTTAGTGTTTCCAAGAGGGCATTGTGTGTGATAGAGATCGGGAAAAGACCACTGCCACACTGGGAAACAAATAACTGGTTTTACCCTTGCATGTGTTGGTTGTGCCACTAAAACTTAGGTTAATTACTCTTTAATGACTTTCTTTGGTAGCGAGTCACAGTGGCTGGTTCTCCTCATAACCTGGGCATACTTGAGAAGATGGATCGGGATCCTTCTGACTGTAGTGCAATGCGGTGCTTCTCAGTTAACTTACCGCTATAGGGATTACTTTGCCAATCCCCACCTCATTTGCCAGACAGCAATGAAATAGCCTGTTTCCCGGGAAAACTGCTTGGAGGTGAGGTAGTATATTGATCAGTATGTTTCACCTAACCCTGACTAACATAGTCTGATCAGTAGAAACATAACCCTGACTAACATAGTCTGATCAGTATGTTTTGCCTGACTGGAGGTTAGTCTTCTATCACCACTTTTGAATGGCAGAAGACTCTTCAACTGATGACACTGCACACTCCACCATTCACACGTGTCAAAAGCCTCCTTAGTGTGGGTAGTCTTAAGTTTCAAAGACAGCTTTAAAAACAATACCTTATACATGATACAAAATGACAGATTTAAAACACAGGATGAGGTTGAAGATGCACCAATAATTGAGATGACAGCAGCCAGTGACTCATAGCTAACTGCTGTTGTCAGAGTCAGGGAACCAGAGCTGACAAGACCCTATTTCACTTCCAAGGTGGCAGCTCACAAAACAGGCACCAATAATCCAATTTAGAATAATAGTCCAATTTACAATAATAATCCAATTTACAATAATAGTCCAATTTACAAGTTAACATTGGGTGGTGAAGAGAGCAATGCAGCAGCTGGACAGAAGTGGTGAAACCAATGATCCTAATCTGACTGGCCCTCTGATCAGGAAAGAGATGGCCAATGCCAACCCCAGATCCATCTGCCAGGCGGCAGTAAGATTGAGGTGGGGCGACTCCAATGGCATGGACTATCCAATCGTCCACTGGCCACTTTGTGACATATCTTAACGACTGGAGATGAGGTTGGGACCCGCACAAGATTGACTTTCTGTTCCAGGACTGGGTCAATTATAAACTTTTTAAAAATTTACAGCTTGACTGCGATATTTACATCTTTTGGTCCGACACATCCATCTTCGGCAGCTATTTAACTCTATTTTCTGTTGTTTAGTGTATGTTTTCTGAGTGATCATAGAAACGTGTTGTACACAGAATCTGCAGAGTCTTCTAAGCCAGTATAAAGACACTACGTTAAGTTTAGTGTCTTTTTAATTGTTGTCATTACTTTGTTTAAACAGTCGACCATCTGATCTAGTATAAAGGTAAATTCCTTCTGCTACAAATGCATGGTACAATAGCAGAGCAAAGAATATTCAGAAAAGTGCGAGGGCTAGGACACAGCCTTGTTTAACACCAATGCAAATATCAAATGATATTTCTTTGATAGCCTCTCAGAAGTATATTATAAGCAGGTAATAATTTGTTTGTTCAGCCTAATTTTAACCTTTAGCACGCAACATAATTTATGACGAAAATTTGACCTAATTAATTAACTTGATATGTTGCTATGGTAGTCGACTTTTAAAATTGGTAACTTTTCTATTTGTTTGTCAATAAATATGATTTTCTTGTGTGTATAGACACAATTGAATAAAGAACTTGTGGGTGTTATTGTTTTTGTTGTATGTTTGTTAGTTTTTGAGATACATAAAGATGAAGTTGAAAATTTATGAAAATCCCTTTAAAAATTTTGACTCGACCGTTAGGCCTAGTCGCTCCCGATAGAAATCCATGGAAACCACAACAACGTATCGATACTGTTTATACAATATCGATACAACTGTTAGTTTCCAATTTAAACATGGTTCTTTCATCTAAACAAACATAATAAACAGATCTACTCGATAAAGATCTTTCCCAACAACCTACTCCACCTTTTGCAAAAAGTCAGCTTGCTCCAAATGGCATATACAAATTAAAATTGTTCAAAAGCCATTTGTAATCTAACATACGATACTTTAACCGGCAAACTATTGTGTGTAGATGGTGACGTATTCAGCATTTTTTTAAATGGCTATCGGGATGGTATTCAGCATTTTAAAATATGGCTATTGGGAGGGTCTCCGTTACAAAAAATTATTTTTTTAAAATCCGATTTTCTAGGCCAAGTTGGTCAAGACTGTCTCGATCCGTAGTGTGCTAAAGGTTAAGAAGATTCTGAAGAGTTCCATCCTTGCTGACCAATTCAAATGCCTTTGTCGGGTCAATGAAGTCCATGTGGCACAAATGATCAATGCTGACAGTTTTGGCACATACCTCAGCATAATAAAAGCCATCAAGTTTGTCCTCCGGTTTTTTGGTGTAGTGGTCAAATCGTAGACTGGCTGCGGTGATAGCGTCAACCAAAACCAGGAGCAGGATAAATGTGTGGAAGAAATTAGAGCGAAGGACACGCTGAAAAATTGGGGGAGCTAATCCACTTGTTTTGTTTTCATCTACCATCACTAGACGCCATGAACCTGCATCGTTCTGAATTACCTAAGAATCAAAATAATATAAATAAGTTTTTAGTGAGCATAGTAAAGTCAATAAACTGAGCAAACAAACACATAAACATCTTTTTGGCATAATGTTTAGGAAACTTCTATCTAGCCCCTGATAAATTCCCTCAAAAGACTTAAGTCTGTAGTTGAAAGGATAAAACGGGAATATAAATGAATTGTAGAGGGATGTTCAGAAAGCAACTTCTGTTTGTTCATGATCATTGCGCATCACCGAAAGTATTGCTTCGTACATGCGCAATATATTACTCAATCTTAAAGGAATTGACGGAAGAGCACCACCAGGAGTGGAGCCTGCGACTTAATTTGACTCAACATGCCAACACTGAAATGATTGAAAGGCCGAGAGCACTTTCGTTGGGTCTAATAGGGAACGTGTGCTGGAATTAGACCCTCGGAAAACAGGTCAGTTTTACCTTACTAATGACAGGGCATTGCTACGATAATCCTGCTCAATCCGAGAGGAATTGCAGGTTTCAAACACTTGGTCAGTGACTGACTAATAGCTCTCTCTTGATTCGCTGGGTCTAATAGGGAACGGGTGCCGGTATTAGACACTCGGAAGACAGGTGTTTTACCCTACTAATGACAGGGCGTTGCTACGGTAATCCTGCTCAATTCGAGAGGAATCGCAGGTCTCAGACACTTGGTCCACGTGCTTGGCTGATAAGCCAATGGTGCGAGGCTACCATCTGAGGGATTACGGCTGAACGCCTCTAAGCCGGAATCCCACCCTGAATCTCAGCACCACTGCGACGGGAGGCAACGATATGGTTGGGACCTGGGGCTCGCGTCTCAGCCCGACCCGATTGAGCCGCAGAAAGAGGTCTCTGCCGTCCCGCCAATCAAAGAGGGCAGGGAGCTGCCCGATATTCACCCCATACGGCGTTGAGGTGTGAAACCACCAGTAGAAGACTTAGTTCTCGGTCGGGGTGTTGTAAGCAGCAGAGCAGCCACCTCACTGCGAACTGGTGAGACTCAACCCTTGATCATGAGATATGTCCGCACACCCGGTAACATCTCTGTGCCATGACCAGGCTTGTCCCCTGGTTAAATGCACTCCTGCCTCGCTCTTTACCTCTGTCTGCTATCAGTCATCCCAATATACACAAAAAATTATGCCTGTTACCAGTTGAACAGAAGAGAGCAGGTCGTGGTCTTCAGACTCCGCACAGGCCACAACAGACTGAGGTACCATCTATTCAATAAACTGAAGATAGGTGGTACTGACGAATGCACCTGTGATACAGGGAAAATGGCCGCTGAACATCTGCTGCAAAATTGCCCGACATACGAGGACCAGAGAAAGCACATGTGGCCATCACCAGTGCCAACACTAGACAAGCTCTATGGCAGTGTCGACAGCCTCAGGATGACCGCTGCTTTTTTCGAAAAAATACAGGTTGACATATGACAGCATACGAAGAAGAAGATTACTAGATCCACACCGCCTTGGAAAATAATGCAAAAAAATTTAAAAATTACTCCACTTCTGGACATCAGTCAAGGTTCAACTATCACCATTATCCATGTTGTGTTGGAGTATAAAGTGTCTGGATATCAGTCAAGGTTCAGCTCGTTCCATCATCCATGTTGTGTTGGAGTATAAAGTGTCTGGATATCAGTCAAGGTTCATCAAGGGAAGCTCGTGGTCAGGTCATCCTGTAACCAGTGAGGTCATTGAGGCATACATGAAGACATCCTCACAATCCCATGCCATTTTTCTCTGTCAGCGGTCACTCCATGTGCCTCTTCTGGTTGGAGATTAGTCCATTCTTTTATGTTGTTCTCCCACCTCTTTTTGGAACGGCCTCGTTGTCGTCTGCTTTGCACCTTTTTATGCAGGATCATATTTGCAAGACCATTTGATCTCGATATGTGACCGTACCAAGCTCATAGTGTAGGACTGCAAATTGAATGTTCATTTTGACTGGGCATGTCAGGGATTTTTCTGTGCAACTTCTCCACTTACAGAAAAGATTGGCAAAACTACCACAGTGGAACACACAGAACTACATATTTCAAACAGATACACACGCATTCCTACACTGGCCAATAAGTCCTGATATAACCTAAAAGACTATAATCTAAGGTTGAAAGTGACATGCCTTCACCAGTAAAAATCAGAAAGGCAAACCTTTTCAATTTAATTGATCTACATCATTCAAGAGTACAAAGTGTCTGTCTCTCCATACGTAAGCCTACCTTGCCGAGGTTGGAGAGCTTGCGCGCTCCAATAATCCTAGGAGCTATGCCGGCGGGAGTTTTACTCCTGGCAGGGTCACCCAGGTCGGACCGGTCCTTGGAGAGGGGCCAGATAAAAGGGCTGAGGAGCAGGTGGAGCCCTATAGGTGTAGCTGCAGAACCCACCGGCGAGTGGTACATGCTCTAGGCTGCACCAATCCATCCCCAATTCATGGGTGAAATGCATTCTTGTCTCTTCTTTAATTTTTGTCCTCTATCATTTATCCCCATGGATGACGAAGAGGTGCAGACCAGCGGACATTGCCCCTCTGTGACGAACTTCCAGGTGGTGGAGAATGCCACATATACCATCACTACAGATGGGCTGGCAAAAGTGACGGAAGAATGATGAGATAGCCGACCGAGAAGAATATGATATGTCCCTGGCAGGATATGACGATCCTGGGACACCAATACACTGGAATGCTTCCCTTCGGGGATACTCAAAAGATGCGTCCAGCTCCCAAAGAAGCTCCGTTACGGCAAGCTAAGAGAGGGCTTGTACGAGAAAGGGTGCCCAAAGAAACATTTTAAAGACAGTCTGAGGCACTCACTGAAAAGTTGCCAGATAGATATCACCACCTGGGAATGTCTTGGGAAAACATATCTGACTGGCGAAGCGCAGTCAAAGTGGGTTTAGCTACCAGCGAATACCACCGCGTTGTGAATGCCCCAAGCAGACACAAGACCTGGAAATCACAAACAGCTGAAACACCATCACCTTCTACAGACCTCGTGTGCCCGCTATTCAGCAGATGTTTTCGTGCAGCATTGACCTGTTCAGCCACATGCGCAGCTACACCCAACAGGAAAATCTGTGACAAGGATGATGTCGGCGGTCCTCATTGACAACGCTGGACATCTATTATAATTCAGTTATTGTTCATATTAAGATATACTGTTCCACCTGGAGTATAGTGTTTGATTTTGAGATTCATGATCTTAGGCATATCAAGCTCCAATATTAGAAAACATACTTGACTGGCGTCTGATTCCGCTGCCCCTCCCCTTGATCCCCACATCTGCTGAAACTGAACTCTAATCTCTGCAAAAGTTTCAATGATGACTGCGATGAAGACATTCTGAGAAGAGGAAAAACAAAAAATTTACAAATGAATAACCGTGAAGTGTTTATATAAGTGATATTAGAATAATCAAAATAGTCGAAAGTATGAGTTCAGTGACACTGACAGGTAACACGTTAATTACTTCATCTAAAAACATGCTGTGTGCCTGATTGGTTGGTTGGTTATTGAACCAGCAGCTGTGGGCCCTTCCCTTTTGTCCGATACTATGTAATGGTATCTGCAAGTGAATGTGAGCTGTTGTATAGTTGAATACAGTGTGTTCCATTTGTCTGACTTCGGAGATAAAAAAAACCTTTCCTAACCCTGTCAAGTGGCAGATACTCAAAAAGATAAAGTTCAACAGTTTCGTAGGGTTGTTTGCACAGCCGGCACTCTGGAGTTTATTGTGGTTGGATCCTGTTAAACTGGCAGTTGACTTGGCTTGGTTTCGTTCTCAATCTCACACTACCATGCCCTGAAAAGGGCAAGTAGTAGAATGTAGTCTCTTCTTTTCAGGAGGTTGATGTTATCTTTGAGATTTGGGATGGCCATACGGTTGTAGATCGCTCTCTCTGTATTATCCATTGCCCATCTGTTCAGCCAAGTCTCTTTGTTCGCACCTGGAAATAGACTGTGTTAAAGCAGAGTGATGAATGAGGTGGGGATCAACATTGTGATGACCCTGCTTAGAAGCCTTGCAATGCACTACAGCTAGGAGGACCAAGGTCCACCTTCTACAGAATGCGCTGAGATGCAAGAAGATCCACTACGAACCGGCTGTTAAAGAGAATTCCTCAGTACAAGTAGCCAGGATTTCAAACATACCACACTAATCTTGATGCTGGCAGTGGCTCTGGACCAGAGTTGACAAGCCTCTCTGACACTGTGAGATGCTTACAGCAGTTAATATGTTAAAGGATTATAGTGCCCCACAAGTCAAACTCCTCAACATTTCATCACTGTCCTTTTCATAACAACCTTTTTTCTCCGCAGTCACCATTTTTGTAGAGACTGAAGTGAAGCATAGAGTGAAAGTGGCGAAAGTGGTGAAGCATAGAGTGAAAGTGGTGAAGCATAGAGTGGAAGTGGTGAAGCATAGAGTGGAAGTGGTGAAAGTGGTGAAGCATAGAGTGGAAGTGGCGAAAGTGGTGAAGCATAGAGTGGAAGTGGTGAAAGTGGTGAAGCATAGAGTGGAAGTGGTGAAGCATAGAGTGGAAGTGGTGAAGCATAGAGTGGAAGTGGTGAAAGTGGTGAAGCATAGAGTAGAAGTGGTGAAAGTGGTGAAGCATAGAGTGGAAGTGGTGAAAGTGGTGAAGCATAGAGTGGAAGTGGCGAAAGTGGTGAAGCATAGAGTGGAAGTGGCGAAAGTGGTGAAGCATAGAGTGGAAGTGGCGAAAGTGGTGAAGCATAGAGTGGAAGTGGTGAAGCATAGAGTGGAAGTGGCGAAGCATAGAGTGAAAGTGGTGAAGCATTGAGTGGAAGTGGCGAAGCATTGAGTGGAAGTGGTGAAGCATAGAGTGGAAGTGGTGGAAGTGGTGAAGCATAGAGTGGAAGTGGCGAAACATAGAGTGGAAGTGGTGAAGCATAGAGTGGAAGTGGTGGAAGTGGTGAAGCATAGAGTGGAAGTGGCGAAGCATTGAGTGGAAGTGGTGAAGCATAGAGTGGAAGTGGTGAAACATAGAGTGGAAGTGGTGAAACATAGAGTGGAAGTGGTGAAGCATAGAGTGGAAGTGGTGAAGCATAGAGTGGAAGTGGTGAAGCATAGAGTGGAAGTGGTGAAACATAGAGTGGAAGTGGTGAAACATAGAGTGGAAGTGGTGAAACATAGAGTGGAAGTGGTGAAGCATAGAGTGGAAGTGGTGAAACATAGAGTGGAAGTGGTGAAGCATAGAGTGGAAGTGGTGAAGCATAGAGTGGAAGTGGTGAAGCATAGAGTGGAAGTGGTGAAACATAGAGTGGAAGTGGTGAAACATAGAGTGGAAGTGGTGAAGCATAGAGTGGAAGTGGTGAAACATAGAGTGGAAGTGGTGAAGCATAGAGTGGAAGTGGTGAAGCATAGAGTGGAAGTGGTGAAGCATAGAGTGGAAGTGGTGAAACATAGAGTGGAAGTGGTGAAACATAGAGTGGAAGTGGTGAAACATAGAGTGGAAGTGGTGAAGCATAGAGTGGAAGTGGTGAAACATAGAGTGGAAGTGGTGAAACATAGAGTGGAAGTGGTGAAGCATAGAGTGGAAGTGGTGGAAGTGGTGAAGCATAGAGTGGAAGTGGTGGAAGTGGTGAAACATAGAGTGGAAGTGGTGAAACATAGAGTGGAAGTGGTGAAGCATAGAGTGGAAGTGGTGAAGCATAGAGTGGAAGTGGTGAAGCATAGAGTGGAAGTGGTGGAAGTGGTGAAGCATAGAGTGGAAGTGGTGGAAGTGGTGAAACATAGAGTGGAAGTGGCGAAACATAGAGTGCAAGTGGTGAAGCATAGAGTGGAAGTGGTGGAAGTGGTGAAGCATAGAGTGGAAGTGGTGGAAGTGGTGAAGCATAGAGTGGAAGTGGCGAAACATAGAGTGGAAGTGGTGAAGCATAGAGTGGAAGTGGTGGAAGTGGTGAAGCATAGAGTGGAAGTGGTGAAACATAGAGTGGAAGTGGCGAAACATAGAGTGGAAGTGGTGAAACATAGAGTGGAAGTGGTGAAGCATAGAGTGGAAGTGGTGGAAGTGGTGAAGCATAGAGTGGAAGTGGTGGAAGTGGTGAAGCATAGAGTGGAAGTGGTGGAAGTGGTGAAGCATAGAGTGGAAGTGGTGGAAGTGGTGAAACATAGAGTGGAAGTGGTGAAGCATAGAGTGGAAGTGGTGAAGCATAGAGTGGAAGTGGTGAAGCATAGAGTGGAAGTGGTGGAAGTGGTGAAGCATAGAGTGGAAGTGGTGGAAGTGGTGAAGCATAGAGTGGAAGTGGTGGAAGTGGTGAAACATAGAGTGGAAGTGGCGAAACATAGAGTGGAAGTGGTGAAGCATAGAGTGGAAGTGGTGGAAGTGGTGAAGCATAGAGTGGAAGTGGCGAAGCATTGAGTGGAAGTGGTGAAGCATAGAGTGGAAGTGGTGGAAGTGGTGAAGCATAGAGTGGAAGTGGTGAAGCATAGAGTGGAAGTGGTGAAACATAGAGTGGAAGTGGCGAAACATAGAGTGGAAGTGGTGAAGCATAGAGTGGAAGTGGTGAAGCATAGAGTGGAAGTGGTGGAGCATAGAGTGGAAGTGGTGAAGCATAGAGTGGAAGTGGTGGAGCATAGAGTGGAAGTGGTGAAGCATAGAGTGGAAGTGGTGGAAGTGGTGAAGCATAGAGTGGAAGTGGTGGAGCATAGAGTGGAAGTGGTGAAGCATAGAGTGGAAGTGGTGGAAGTGGTGAAGCATAGAGTGGAAGTGGTGGAGCATAGAGTGGAAGTGGTGAAGCATAGAGTGGAAGTGGTGGAAGTGGTGAAGCATAGAGTGGAAGTGGTGAAGCATAGAGTGGAAGTGGTGAAGCATAGAGTGGAAGTGGTGGAGCATAGAGTGGAAGTGGTGAAGCATAGAGTGGAAGTGGTGAAACATAGAGTGGAAGTGGTGAAGCATAGAGTGGAAGTGGTGGAGCATAGAGTGGAAGTGGTGAAGCATAGAGTGGAAGTGGTGGAAGTGGTGAAGCATAGAGTGGAAGTGGTGGAGCATAGAGTGGAAGTGGTGAAGCATAGAGTGGAAGTGGTGGAAGTGGTGAAGCATAGAGTGGAAGTGGTGGAGCATAGAGTGGAAGTGGTGAAGCATAGAGTGGAAGTGGTGGAAGTGGTGAAGCATAGAGTGGAAGTGGTGAAGCATAGAGTGGAAGTGGTGAAGCATAGAGTGGAAGTGGTGGAAGTGGCGAAACATAGAGTGGAAGTGGCGAAACATAGAGTGGAAGTGGTGAAGCATAGAGTGGAAGTGGTGAAGCATAGAGTGGAAGTGGTGGAAGTGGTGAAGCATAGAGTGGAAGTGGTGAAGCATAGAGTGGAAGTGGTGGAAGTGGTGAAGCATAGAGTGGAAGTGGCGAAGCATAGAGTGGAAGTGGTGAAGCATAGAGTGGAAGTGGTGGAAGTGGTGAAGCATAGAGTGGAAGTGGTGAAACATAGAGTGGAAGTGGCGAAACATAGAGTGGAAGTGGTGAAGCATAGAGTGGAAGTGGTGAAGCATAGAGTGGAAGTGGTGAAGCATAGAGTGGAAGTGGTGGAAGTGGTGGAAGTGGCAAAACATAGAGTGGAAGTGGTGAAGCATAGAGTGGAAGTGGTGAAGCATAGAGTGGAAGTGGTGGAAGTGGTGGAAGTGGGGAAACATAGAGTGGAAGTGGTGAAGCATAGAGTGGAAGTGGTGAAGCATAGAGTGGAAGTGGTGGAAGTGGTGAAGCATAGAGTGGAAGTGGTGAAGCATAGAGTGGAAGTGGTGGAAGTGGTGAAGCATAGAGTGGAAGTGGCGAAGCATAGAGTGGAAGTGGTGAAGCATAGAGTGGAAGTGGTGGAAGTGGTGAAGCATAGAGTGGAAGTGGTGAAGCATAGAGTGGAAGTGGTGAAGCATAGAGTGGAAGTGGTGAAGCATAGAGTGGAAGTGGTGGAAGTGGTGGAAGTGGCGAAACATAGAGTGGAAGTGGTGAAGCATAGAGTGGAAGTGGTGAAGCATAGAGTGGAAGTGGTGGAAGTGGTGGAAGTGGCGAAACATAGAGTGGAAGTGGTGAAGCATAGAGTGGAAGTGGTGAAGCATAGAGTGGAAGTGGTGGAAGTGGTGAAGCATAGAGTGGAAGTGGTGAAGCATAGAGTGGAAGTGGTGGAAGTGGTGAAGCATAGAGTGGAAGTGGCGAAGCATAGAGTGGAAGTGGTGAAGCATAGAGTGGAAGTGGTGGAAGTGGTGAAGCATAGAGTGGAAGTGGTGGAAGTGGTGAAACATAGAGTGGAAGTGGCGAAACATAGAGTGGAAGTGGTGAAGCATAGAGTGGAAGTGGTGAAGCATAGAGTGGAAGTGGTGGAAGTGGTGGAGCATAGAGTGGAAGTGGTGAAGCATAGAGTGGAAGTGGTGGAAGTGGTGAAGCATAGAGTGGAAGTGGTGAAGCATAGAGTGGAAGTGGTGGAAATGGTGGAAGTGGCGAAACATAGAGTGGAAGTGGCGAAACATAGAGTGGAAGTGGTGAAGCATAGAGTGGAAGTGGTGAAGCATAGAGTGGAAGTGGTGGAAGTGGTGAAGCATAGAGTGGAAGTGGTGAAGCATAGAGTGGAAGTGGTGGAAGTGGTGAAGCATAGAGTGGAAGTGGCGAAACATAGAGTGGAAGTGGTGAAGCATAGAGTGGAAGTGGTGAAGCATAGAGTGGAAGTGGTGGAAGTGGTGAAGCATAGAGTGGAAGTGGCGAAGCATAGAGTGGAAGTGGTGAAGCATAGAGTGGAAGTGGTGGAAGTGGTGAAGCATAGAGTGGAAGTGGTGGAAGTGGTGAAACATAGAGTGGAAGTGGCGAAACATAGAGTGGAAGTGGTGAAGCATAGAGTGGAAGTGGTGAAGCATAGAGTGGAAGTGGTGGAAGTGGTGGAGCATAGAGTGGAAGTGGTGAAGCATAGAGTGGAAGTGGTGGAAGTGGTGAAGCATAGAGTGGAAGTGGTGAAGCATAGAGTGGAAGTGGTGGAAGTGGTGGAAGTGGCGAAACATAGAGTGGAAGTGGCGAAACATAGAGTGGAAGTGGTGAAGCATAGAGTGGAAGTGGTGAAGCATAGAGTGGAAGTGGTGAAGCATAGAGTGGAAGTGGTGAAGCATAGAGTGGAAGTGGTGGAAGTGGTGAAGCATAGAGTGGAAGTGGCGAAACATAGAGTGGAAGTGGTGAAGCATAGAGTGGAAGTGGTGGAAGTGGTGAAGCATAGAGTGGAAGTGGCGAAGCATAGAGTGGAAGTGGTGAAGCATAGAGTGGAAGTGGTGGAAGTGGTGAAGCATAGAGTGGAAGTGGCGAAACATAGAGTGGAAGTGGTGAAGCATAGAGTGGAAGTGGTGGAAGTGGTGAAGCATAGAGTGGAAGTGGTGAAGCATAGAGTGGAAGTGGTGGAAGTGGTGAAGCATAGAGTGGAAGTGGCGAAACATAGAGTGGAAGTGGTGAAGCATAGAGTGGAAGTGGTGAAGCATAGAGTGGAAGTGGTGGAAGTGGTGAAGCATAGAGTGGAAGTGGTGAAGCATAGAGTGGAAGTGGTGAAACATAGAGTGGAAGTGGTGAAGCATAGAGTGGAAGTGGTGGAAGTGGTGGAGCATAGAGTGGAAGTGGTGAAGCATAGAGTGGAAGTGGTGGAAGTGGTGAAGCATAGAGTGGAAGTGGTGAAGCATAGAGTGGAAGTGGTGGAAGTGGTGGAAGTGGCGAAACATAGAGTGGAAGTGGCGAAACATAGAGTGGAAGTGGTGAAGCATAGAGTGGAAGTGGTGAAGCATAGAGTGGAAGTGGTGGAAGTGGTGAAGCATAGAGTGGAAGTGGTGAAGCATAGAGTGGAAGTGGTGGAAGTGGTGAAGCATAGAGTGGAAGTGGCGAAACATAGAGTGGAAGTGGTGAAGCATAGAGTGGAAGTGGTGGAAGTGGTGAAGCATAGAGTGGAAGTGGCGAAGCATAGAGTGGAAGTGGTGAAGCATAGAGTGGAAGTGGTGGAAGTGGTGAAGCATAGAGTGGAAGTGGCGAAACATAGAGTGGAAGTGGTGAAGCATAGAGTGGAAGTGGTGGAAGTGGTGAAGCATAGAGTGGAAGTGGTGAAGCATAGAGTGGAAGTGGTGGAAGTGGTGAAGCATAGAGTGGAAGTGGCGAAACATAGAGTGGAAGTGGTGAAGCATAGAGTGGAAGTGGTGAAGCATAGAGTGGAAGTGGTGGAAGTGGTGAAGCATAGAGTGGAAGTGGTGAAGCATAGAGTGGAAGTGGTGAAACATAGAGTGGAAGTGGTGAAGCATAGAGTGGAAGTGGTGGAAGTGGTGAAGCATAGAGTGGAAGTGGCGAAACATAGAGTGGAAGTGGTGAAGCATAGAGTGGAAGTGGTGGAAGTGGTGAAGCATAGAGTGGAAGTGGTGAAGCATAGAGTGGAAGTGGCGAAACATAGAGTGGAAGTGGTGAAGCATAGAGTGGAAGTGGTGGAAGTGGTGAAGCATAGAGTGGAAGTGGTGAAGCATAGAGTGGAAGTGGCGAAACATAGAGTGGAAGTGGTGAAGCATAGAGTGGAAGTGGTGGAAGTGGTGAAACATAGAGTGGAAGTGGTGAAGCATAGAGTGGAAGTGGCGAAACATAGAGTGGAAGTGGTGAAGCATAGAGTGGAAGTGGTGAAGCATAGAGTACAAGCATTATAAAGGAGAGAGGGACTCACTTGAATAATCACATTAATAGATATTGAATATGTAGGGGACAATCTTTGAAACTTTTGTAGTCTGATACGAGAGGGATCATCAGAAGATGATTCGGTGGTGGGGGTTGGGGGCTGCTGTTTGTTCCCACAATCACCATGCAGTGTGCAAGAAAGATTTTTAATTCACCCTACTCAGACACCGCCACATAAGATTGTGGAGCCCCCAAGCAAACACCAGAACATATACTGCAGGATTGCCCTACCTATGCTGATCAAAGAGAGGGCGTCTGGCCTGGGAAAATGCTCGAAAAGCTGTGGGGGACTGACGAAGAACTGAAACATACAGCTTCTTTCTTGAACCTCAACGGACTAGATGCCCGGCATCAGTTGATCAATGAAAAAGAATAATAATTCACTCCAGACTGAAAAACAAAACATATGTCTCACTGAGGGTTTGAATCAGTGATCACTGGTCAGGAGATATAGTACCCAAACCTCTCAACCACCTGCTATTCAATGCACAAAAATGTTTACAAATCATATGCAACCCATATTAGTTGGTATCACTGAGCTCACATACCTTGACCAACCAGGCCAGGAAGAAAATTAGAGAGACAAAGTAAAGATACGCTTTCCATGATTGAAGACTGTCGATGGCATTGTACATCAAGAACACCCAGCCTTCCTGTGAGGCTGCTTGGTACACTGTAAACACACTGGTTGCTGAAAAAGTGTTTCAAAATAAATATCAATTACTGTCAGAGGATAAATTATAATTTTTTTTAATGTGACCGATTGTCAGATGAAAAATTATAAAAATAACTGTCAGAGAATAAATTATACAAAATAAATGTCACTTACTGTCAGAGGATAGATTATAAAAATAACTGTCAGAGGATAAATTATAACAAATAAATGTCACTTACTGTCAGAGGATAAATAATTTTTTTTAAATGTCTCTTACTGTCAGAGAATGTTGTTGTTTGTTTACAAATGCCCACAATGTGTAGTTTAGTCTTCTATGCGCCCTGAAAAGGACGTTTAGTGACGTGCTGCAGTAGCTCTCCACACATCCTGAGCGTGCTGATGAAGGTGGACCGGGTCCTCCAAGCAGTTGTGCTATGCTTGGCTTCATCTGCATGTCACTCACTACTAAGAGGATCACGTCGATCCATCACCTTGTTAGCCAGGCTGCCATGAAAACAGCCTGTTTCCAGGGAGGGCTACTAGGAAGCCACGGTGAGGGTCTTAGCCAGTATGTTTTGCCTAACCCTGACTAACATGTCTGATCAGTATATTTTGCCTGACCAGACGTTAGTCTTCCTCCCCAATGTCAGAGGATAAATTATAAAAAATAAATGCCCCTTATTTTCAGAGGCTAAATTATAAATATCTTCAATAAGACGCAACTCCATAGAACTTTGGTAGCAAATGTGTGAATCATGAAAGTTCATGTCTTTTCTTCTTTTTTCCTACAATCCTTGCTATAAGCTGTCGCAGAGAGGCGGGATTTGTAGATTTCTTGTTATTGCCAGGTAAGAAGCTTGTGCTGTTGTTAGGTGTAACTTCCTGAGTGTGTCAGGGGACACCTTTGATCCACCTACACCTTGCACATGGACCAGAGATCTGAATATGACATGCTCCTGCTGCAAGCTGATTATAATGCATTCTAAATGACCAAACTACTTAATTTTGTGGGCATCAATGTAGACACTAACTGGGTTTGTCACCACTATTTGTCTCAGCATGGTGTTGCTGATTTGGTCACGGATTGTCTTTCACAGCTCTGGATCTTACTCTTATGTGCTTCTAGTAAGGACCAAGATTGACATTGGTAACATGCTAATAGTTACCCATCTCAAGCGATGATGGCCACATCAACAGATGGTTTTGTCTTAATGATGTAACTTGTGTTGTATTTGGATTATAGTGAGGAAGAAACTGCACTTGTCATCGACCTCAGTCTCTGGTCCCAAGCTACCTTGGATCAGTAGCAAGACATTAGTCAAGACAACTGGATGCAACTCCGGATGCAGGTACTCTGGTCCCACCTCCCGTGAGACCAGGGTCACAATGATACTTGTGGGATTCGAAAGTTCACTGTTTCTGTTCATCGATTTGGGAGGCAAGTGCCTGACCTCTCGACCACAGTGACCCCAGAAGACTCTGCAGAGTCTGTAGACAGCCAGTATTGTAAAAAGGGACCAGCGGACGACTGGGATGTTTATGCCCCCTGAAGTCACCTTAGCAGTCATGCTGGCATTGTACGGGTCTGGACTGATGGATCTGGGTTTGTCATTAGCCAGCTCTTTCCTGGTCAGGGCCAGTACTGATCAGGGATGATGGTTTCACTCATTCCACCCTGGCTGCATACCACTCCGTCTGCCTTCACTCTGTGTTGTTTACTTGGAAATTCGCTGCTCTTTAAGATGAGTATTATTGATGTTGCTGGATGATTTTCATAGATTTAATAGATTTTCCACATTGTATCTGGTAACATAATGTAGGGAATAAACAGTGCATTTATCAGCCTCCTCTTGGTTGAAAGAAGCCCTATAGGATGTCGAAAGTCCATGTGAATTATGAAAGGTCTTGTTTAAAATGTGTGAATTATGAAAGCCCGTATATGAAGTATGTATGTGAATGGTCTTGAATTAAATGTGTAAATTATGAAAGCCCTTATAAGAAAAAGTAAGATGGCCGAGCCTGAATGGCAGTGCTCTCAACTCGCACTAGTGTTTGTGTTGTTTTCTGATGTTTGCTGGTTCCTGTTCGAATTATAATTCACAACTCCTTACCTAGGTGGTATAAAGGACTTTATTCTGTGGAATTTATGTGCTTTCGATCGGTTATCCTGTTTGTTTCGCCGTATTTCGCTGCATTTCATGCCTGGCATAAATTGTGAGAACCAGTCCAAGATGACTGTTCAACAAGTTCAACTGCACCCAAAATTCAGTCCAGGTTATCACTACTCAAGGACATCGCTGCTCGAACTGAAGCTGTCTTCGTCCCTCCCTCCTTACTGGAGGTTACACGATACCTCTCCCAAACCTCGTATTCTCAGCACAGCAAGGGTCACGCTGACTAAGGGTGGACACAATCCAGAGGTCTCGGAAGTGGGACACGAAAAAACAGGGAGTCAGACACAGAAAGACTGATACAAACATTGGTCTAACACACACTTATCGCGGCCATCATCCCAAGGCAGCGGAGTACTCGGCTCCACCTGGGAAGTCTGTAGGGATTTCAGTCAACACAATATGCATGAACATACCCTCAGCAGTTGGACATGGTAGTGGTCGTCCGACCTAACGGGCCTTTGACGCCTAAGCAAACATTATTATTATATGAACTAATTTATGTGAATGGTCTTGTATCAAAGGTGTGAATTATGAAAGCCCTTATATGAAGTATTTATCTGAAAGGTCTTGTATCAAATGTGTGAATTATGAAAATGCTTGTATCAAATGTGTTCTGCTCTGTTTATAATCGCTGCCATTGCACTCCATAAAGGTCTATAGGTGCTCAATCCTTCTCAGCAAATGAAGAAGACTGTAAATACTGATGATCCCTGTGCAGCTTGCTGGTTGTACACACTACTGCTCTACACTCTCAGGTACCCATTGACTGCAGTAACTTCATCTAAAAGGCAATCTTCTTTTGTGTGCCAACTTCTATTGTGTACATGTCTTCTTTTGTGTGCTATATTTTGTATGAAATCTTTTGTATATCATCTTCTTTTGTGTTCTATATTTTGTGTGAAATCTTTTGTATGTCATCTTCTTTTGTGTGAAATCTTTTGTATATCATCTTCTTTTGTGTTCTATATTTTGTGTGAAATCTTTTGTATGTCATCTTCTTTTGTGTGAAATCTTTTGTATGTCATCTTCTTTTGTGGGATCAAGATGCTGAGCAGCGCATGAGCTGCAGTGGTCAGCGACCCATAGCTGACTGCTTGCGTCAGGGCCAGCGAACCATAGCTGCCAAGACCCTTCTACATCTCCATGCGGTGATCCTGGATAACAGGCTGCAGTAGGGCAGACTGGCTAAGAAGAAGGAATCGAAGAGGAAATGCTAAAACGGTACTAAAAAAATGCTTGCTGAAGTCGGATGTGTTGAACCGAAAGGTGCAAAAATCGCAGCCAAGCTGTAAACTACAACACAACGCATTCCGTTCACTGGAATACATTCTGCTACTTACCCTTTCAGGGTTTGGTAGTGGGAGATTGAGAACGAATGAAGAAGATCTTCTTTTGTGTGCTATATTTTGTGTTAAATCTTTTGTATGCCATCTCTTTTTGTGTGCAATCTACTTTTGGGTGCCATCTTTTATGTGAAATCTTGTGTGTGCAATATTTTTGTGTGTGCCATGGACATTTTGTGAGCAATTTTCTTTTGTGTGCCATCTGTGCAGTCATTGTTACTTCAATGCATGTGTCTATTATGTTTATTTAAAACCTTTAATCCATATGTCTCTTTATCCTCCTATTGTTTCTATCATTAACCAGTTTTTCCTGCTGCTAGGGTGTCGAGAAGAATTTATAAAATTTAGGAATAAAGGTAACTTGCTCCAACAGTTGGTCTGTAATGTGAAGGCTATGTTTTTATTTAACCCAGAATTTTTAAACTAACTATGCCTTACTGAGGTTCAAACTCATGTTGACAGACTCGGAAACTGGTATCAATGCATGAAAAAAAAACTGTATGGCAGTGTTAGAATCTTGAGCTAACTGCTGCTTTGTTCAAGTCATTATTGTGATGTTTGATGGCAAATGAAGAAGAAGAAGAAACTGTTGCTCAGCCAACCAGATTCTTAATTTTAGAACTTCTCCAGATTTTCTGGATTATCAATATTAATCACTGATAATCCAGCAAATCCAAAGAAATTCTAAAATTAAGAAGAAACTGTCAGGTAGGAACAACAATAACTGCCTTGCAGGTAGGCTGGGGACAAATACATGCTGAAGATGGATGCACTGAGCCACTGGGTGCAGAAGACAATGTACTGCATCCTGCCTGATAAAGACATGACAGAAATTATTTTGTTACAGCCATTTATGTAGAAGTTCAATGGCAAACAAAGAAGAATAATGAGGAAGAAGTATGAAGAAGAGGAAGAAGAAGAAGATAGAAGAATAACCAGGAAAAAATAACAAGGAAAAACAGTGAGGGGAAAACAGTGAGGGGGAAAAACATAGACGATATATAAGAATAAGTAATGTGAAGACTATGTTTTTATTGTGTAAATAAGAATAACAAAGAAAAATACCAAGGTAAAAGAACATGCAAAATTAACAGAAAAAAATAATGAGGAAGAAGAACAAGGAAAAAGATGAAATAAGAAGAAGATGAAGGAAGAATAAAGAACAAAAAAGACGAATGAGGACGAACAACAAAAAAATAACAAGGAAAAAGAATGATGAAGAAGAACATAGAATAATGAGGAAAATGAACAAAGAAGAAGAATGAACATGCAGAACAAAGAAGAAGAACGAGGAAGAAACTTACGTAAGTGGTCAAATCCAATGAAACCCATGACTTCAGGGCTCATGGTCAGCTCCATGCAGATCATAGCATTCTGACAATGGTAGCCAGAGTCTGGATCTGGGTCAGGGGAACAAAATGTATCTGGTACAGCCAGGTCAAACAACGTGACATTTCTGAAAGACAGCACATCACAAGTCATTGTCATATATTTAGTATCAGGCATAAACTGATGATAACAGATGATAATGTTGTTGTTGTTGTTTCAAATGCCCACTATAACTAGCTGATACCAGAGCTGAGACCTACACAGGGGCATATGCCCCTGTAGAAGTACAGGTGAACTAAGAACTAGCTAACAAGGTGGAGGATCGATGGGATCCCTGTAGTAGTGAGCTACAAGCAGATGAAGCCAAGAAATGGTACAACCGTCTGAAAGACCCCAGTTCACCTTCATCAGCATACTTAGGGATGTGAGAAAAGCTACTGAAACCAACAAATTAACACCCTTTTCAGGGTGCACAAGAGTAAACTTACTCAATGCGTGCATACAACAACAACATAACAGATTATGATAACATATGATAATGATAACAGATTATAAGATTAACAGATGATAATGATAACAGGTGATAATGATAACAGATTATAATGATAACAGATTATAATGTTAACAGATTATAATGTTAACAGATGAGCAAACGATAGTAACATTGCAGCGTAACAGACTTGACTAGTTAACAAAAGATTTCATAAAATTTGTTTTAATTATTTATAGCTTTATAATTAGTGGGGTTTTTTTCACATCACGGATGTGTGAGTGTGAAATATTGATTGAATATTGAAGAAACACAACGTACAGATAAGTCTAGAACACTTTATGATAATAGAAGTGTCATGTACAAACAGATGAGAATATACAAGAAGTGATCATCCTTAATTCAGTGTCGGTTCTAAACAGGTGAGTCAGTCAACTTACCCTGGCTGAGTTCCATTTCTAACACATCTGTGTTTCATTTTGCCAAAGAACTGCACTCCAAGAAACCCATACAGTGACATAAAAAACAGGAAAAAGATGGTGACATTGTAGATTTGTTGACTTGATCGTCTGTAAGGAGAAATGGTACTTCAATTACCCAAATATAACAAACTCAGAAACGAGAGCATATTAACACAATTATTAATATCTACTGTTCTCTCTGTGTGAATCTCTAAACATTACAGATAGAAATATAAGTCAGTTTTTACCTACATATGTTCTTATCGACTATTGACCTTCAGTACCCCTGCAGTTTGATTTTTTACTATTTTGGAATTCTTGGAATCCTGGCATCTCAACAGGCAGGTGTATGCTTGCTGCCAGGTAGCTGAAGGCTATCCGTAGTTTCTTATTTGTGATTTTATTACCTGCGCTTACCATGCCTGAGGGAAGGTAAGCATCGTATTGGGTAGGAATTTATTTATTTTTCTAATTGTTTTGCCAGCTAACAGCCTGCTCTTTTTAAATCTCAACCACCAAAGGTACCCCTATGTGCCCCCTTTGTTAGAAGACCAGACCAGCATGCTATCCGCTCAGCCACCCGATACTTATAATAGCATTGGCATAATTTTAAAGTAGATTGGTCTGATGCAGCTTGTTTTAGTTCCTGTATGTTGTTGAGGCCCATCATGGTAGCCTCTCTAGTGATTGTCTTGCGTAGTGTCTCTCTTGGCCTGTCTCTCTTGGCCTGTTCCTCTTTCTGGTGTCACATGGTTACACATAATCGCTTAGACTAGAAGTCTGTTGCTGTTCATCCCAAGGACAGTTTTTTTCCCCATTCTTTCCTTATGATAGTAGAAACATACTGCTGTTTGTTCTCTAATCTTATTTGTTTGTTTGTCTTAAATTCTTTCCTGCCAATGTTCAACATTTTTCTAAGATATTGATTTTTAAATGCATTCAGCCTATTATTAAGAGTTTTGGTCCTTTTCCAACTTTCACATCTATGTGTTAATATGTATCATAGGACACATTTTTATTTTCAGTAAAACTTGTTTTCAGCTATGGTATTTTATTCTTCCTTTCGGAGATGTATATACCACCAATGTTTTAGTATGTATTTAACCTTTATCACCCTATATTAAAAATTGACGCAACTTCCTCTGCAGCTGCATTATTTTTCAGCATGTCCCGTTTAACAATGGTTGAATTTTTTATTTGACAGTCTATTGATATGATTTGTTTGTTAGTAGAGAAATAAATGAATAAAGAATTTGCTGGTGTTGTTTTTGTTGTGTGTGTGTTAGTTTCTGATGTACAAGAAGAAAAACAGAACAAACATTTAGACTCGTCCACTTTCGGAGTCCTTTGGCTGGGGGGAAAAATAAACACTGACAACAGATTACAGTTGTTTACCATAATAGCCGTATCCGTCAATTTCGACTATATGCGTAATTATTGTATCTACATAAGCAATCTAAACACAACTTAGAAAAATCTGTTGCAAAAACTTGACTCCCCCATTCTCAACAATGGGTGAATCTTCAAATCCAAGCAAAAAACATAAGAAATTTCCAAATGCCTAAAATTTCCAAATCACCTTTGTTTGTATCTAACTGTACTTTACGAAAGTCAAAACTCTCTACAATCAAAAGAGCAGTATTGTTCAGACTATTTCTACGTAGCCGTTCATTTTTAAATTTCATTAGAACAGCCGTCTCTATGCAAGGACATTGTAAGTCGCATACAGCCGACCTGCGCTCCACGATTTTGGTGTGTGTGTGTGTTAGTATAAGGCTGCCCACTACAGCCACCATACAGGTCAAGTTTTTATTTCACCCCAATAGAAAAAATCCTGGGTTTCGAAATCATATCTCCTTGGTCAGGAGATCAGCGCGATCACTGTGAAGACTACAGATATGTTCTCTCTCCAAAAGATACAAGAGCGATGCTCTTGGAGTATGGTGAGCCAGCCTTCTAGATCTGCTCTCCAAATTGAATCTCCCTCAATCTAAGCTGTTCCATCCTTTTTTGGACTAATTTTTGCCCACTCACATTGCAATGTTCGCTGAGAACTGATTGGACATCTATCAATCATCTTTGGCCCCTGCTCTCCTTGTCCTAGTCTAACTGTGACGGCCCAGCGTTTTTGGGCGCTTAACCACTCACTAGTAACCACATTGTCTCGTCGCTTCGCTCAACTCGCATCCTCTATGTGGTAGAGCTTTAATCCTAGTTTTCCCAAATTTCGTGGAAATAAACTGTTGATTCTACCATCTATGTTTTCCTGTTCAGTGGTCATGTTATATACTCCCTGATACATAACACTGTTACAATCTTCTTCTTCATCGTTCGTTTTTAATCTCCTGCTACCAAGCCCTGAACAGGGCTTTGCAAGAAATATGTTATTAGTTTACAGCTTAGCTTGGCTTGGCTTCGTTCATTCTCAATCTTTCCCTACATCTTGAGGAAACTTGCTGGCACAAGATGGGGAGCAGATGAAAGTATATTAAAGAAACTGTACACTGGAAGAGTGAGACCAGTTCTCGAGTATGGCATTGTGGCATGGGCAACACCAGCAAAGGTGAACTTTGGTAAAATCAGCAAACTTCAAAACCAAGCCATGAGAGTTATAACAGGAGGTATGAAGTCAACGCCAATTGTAGAACTTGAAAAGATTACAAATCTGCAATCCATGACCGATAGAAGAGACAGCAGAGCCCAGCAGCAAGCAGAGAAACTAAGAAGACAGACAGACCATCCAATGCATCAGAGACTAAATAGATTTGGAAAAGGGAGACTAAAGCGGAGAAACTTTGCAGAAATAGCCAAAGCAAAGATGAGCGAAAACCCTAAGAACACCATAACAACAACAAAGCCCATCCCTATTGTACGCAAACCCAACTGGAAGCAGCATATCGTTCCAGAGTTGGTAGAAAATATACCAGGTATTGGAAACAAGAACAGCCAGACTGAAAAGGAAAGAAGAGACATAACCCTGAGGTACATAGCGGAAAACTACCCAAGCATGGACCCATGCATACACTGACGGTTCTGCAACAAACACAACACAGAATGGAGGGGGAGGGGTATTCCTAAGCCTAACAAACGGTAGAAAAATAACACTGTCAGTGTCAACTGGAAAATTCTTAAGCAATTTCAGAGCGGAGGCAGAGGCACTGAAGGCGGCAGTAGAAGCAATGATAACAGGCGAAAGCAATACAAGCCAGATAGTCCTGTTTACAGATGCCCTGTCCGTGGTTACAGCACTAAAAAGCCAGAAAAATACAGAACTTAATGATTTAAGAGCAGTACTCTGTCAACTATGCCACCAGTCTGCACCAAAAAGAGCAGTGGTACAGTGGGTTCCATCCCACTGTAACATTCAAGGCAACAAGGAGGCAGACAGACTGGCAAAAGAAGGTGCAAGGTTACCACAACCAGATTCCAGTGTGACCTACGAAGTGTCCAAAAGGTTTATTTGGGCCAGATGGGAAACAGAGCATACTGGCTACACAAAAAATGATACCTATTACCAGTTGAACAGAAGAGAGCAGATCGAGGTCTTCAGACTCCGCACAGGCCACAATAGACTGAGGTACCATCTATTCAATAAACTGAAGATAGGTGGTACTGACGAATGCACCTGTGATACAGGGAAAATGGCAGCTGAACATGTGCTGCAAAATTGCCCGACATACGAGGACCAGAGAAAGCATATGTGACCATCACCAGTGCCAACACTAGACAAGCTCTATGGCAGTGTTGACAGCCTCAGGATGACAGCTGCTTTCTTCGAAAAATTCAAGTTGACGTATGACAGCGTACGTAGAAGAAGAATCTCCCACTACCAAACATTGAAAGGGCTTAAGTAGCAGAATGTGGTCCAGAGAACGGAATGCGCTGTGTTGTAGTTTACAGCTTGACTGCGATATTTGCACCTTTCGGTCAAACACATCTGACTTCAGCAAGCATTTTTTGAGTACCGGGTTAGCATTCCCTCTTCGATCCCTTCTCCTTAGCCAGTCTGCCCTACTGCAGCCTGTTATCCAGGATCACCACGTGGAGGTATAGAAGGGTCTTGGCAGCTTTGTTTTGTTGGCCCTGACGCTAGCAGTCAGCAATGAGTCGCTGACCACTGCATCTCATGCGCTGCTCAGCATCTTGATCCCTGTTTACAGCTTGACTTTGATTACGATATTAGCACCTTTCAGTCCAACACATCTGTCTTTGGCAGTTACTTAATCATCAAAAGCTTTACCTAAGTAAATAGACAAACATTTCAACCAGACTAAGCGTGATTATGCACACAATTTGAGAAGCACTGTTATATAGAGTAACAAAGAGAACACACGCAACATTCTTTATCAGTTACTTGAATATAGAGTTTATCCTGTTCTTGGGGAGCTGAAACTTCAGAAAGTTCCTAAAAACACGGACAAGTATTAGCGGCCTTGGGGAGCGGATGATTCTCACCACATCTGCGGCAGATGCCACATAGTTTTCGTCAGAGGCGGGATTCACCATCTCATAAATCTGAGGAAACATTTTCAGATTCATGTCAAAATTTAGCATCTTAAGTGTTAAGACTCAAATAACAATCCTCATGTGAACATCTAACATCATTGATGTTTAGAGACATGTCATTATGTAACATCATTGATGTTTAGAGACATGTCATTATGTAACATCATTGATGTTTAGAGACATGTCATTATGTAACATCATTGGTGTTTAGAGACGTGTCATTATGTAACATCATTGGTGTTTTAACTCATGTCGAGGGAACCTACCAGGATGTCACCTCAGGGTCAATACGCTGACCAAGACCACAATCTCTCTTCCATCTAGATTTCTCTGGAAATAGGCTGTTTTCAAGGCAGACTGGCTGATGAGGTGTGGATCGATGTGATCCCCATGGTAGTGAAGCACCACACAGATGACGCCAGGCATAGCACAACCGCCTGGAGGACTATGGTCAACCTTAATCGGCATGCTCAGGATGTGAGGAAAGGTACTGCAACCCATCACTTAACACCTTTTTGTCCTCAACAACAGCCCATTTCCAGGATGACCAACGAGGAGGTCAAGTGAGGGTCTTGGCCAGTATATTTCTCCTGACCCTGGCTAACATTCTATGATCAGTGTGTTTTGTCTGTAACATCTTGGATGTTAAGACTAATATCAATACTCATGTCAATATGTAGCATCATTGATTTTAAGAAATGTATCAATTTGTAACATCATTTTTGTTTTGACATGTTAACATGTACTGTTCACAGGTAAGGGTTCGGGAGTAAACCCTGAGGAAAAATCCGGAGCTTGAATCCTTAAGGCAGTCAAATGGTGTTTCAACCAATATTCTGACAACTCCTGTGAAGTTGCTGATTCCAGGCAGTATCGACTAATGTCGTTCCCCTGGATTAATTAGTGGAGACCTACTACAAGGAGAGTTGCTACTGCAAGGTCGCATCAACCTATAGTCAGACATGACTGAAATGGGGCTACTAACTAATTAACTAACTATCTAACTAACAACATGTAACATCGTTTATGTTTTGACTCATGCCAACATGTAATTTCATTGTTGTTTAAAAGTCATGCCAATATATCACATTATTAATGTTAAGATTCTATAAACAATGTAACATTATTAATGTTCAGATTCTATTAACTATGTAACATTTTTACTCAGAATCCATTAACTAAATAACTTAATTTATGTTTTATTCTTCTTCTTCTGCATTCGTTCTCAATCTCCCACTACCAAACCCTGAATAGGACTTTGAAAGTAACAAGATGTTGTCCAGAGAACGAAATGCGTTGTGTTGCTAGTTTACAGCTTGGCTGCGATATTTGCACCTTTCGATCTGTTGCTAGTTTACAGCTTGGCTGTGATATTTGCACCTTTTGGTCCTACACATCCATTTTCGGCAAGAATTGATGTTTTATTTTTAGGAACATAACATCATTCAAATTACATTAACTACGAATATACAAGGAGCGTCTAGTAAACATTCAGATTTTGTCAGGATAACCCAAAGGCTAAATTTATTAATTATAGTAACTATTCCAAAGTGAAGTATATGTCTGACATTTGGTGATGGATTGAGCAAGTTTCTTTATTTTTCGAAATGACCGTCTGACCAGTTCACTCCAGTGGTGCAGAACAGCGTGTTGTGATGAAATTTCTGGTGAAAGAAGGTTCAAAACCCGCTGAGATTCCTCGTTGAGTGTCATATATGTTTGGAAAACAGACTGTAGCACGTTCGTTAAGGTTTAAATGTGAATCTATCGAGGATGAGCCCAGTGAAGGTCGACCGAATATTTTCATTAGGAGTGAAGCCATGCACAGCGTCAAAAAGGTTATTTTGAATGATTGGCAAGTTACTGCACTCAAAGCTACTGGTATAAGCAAAAATTCTGTGGACATTATTATCAGGGATCACCTCAATTTTCATAAAGTTTCTGGTCTATGGATGCCAAAACAACTGAATTTTGATCAAAAAAGTTTTCCATACGCCCACCAAAACTGTGGCAGTTTTTTGCATTGATCTTACAGTCCTGGCTTGGATCTGAGTGATTTTTGCCTTTTTGCCCATCTGATAAAACATCTCGGAGGAAAAAAATATCTGACGGATGACAAAGTGCATCAAGACGTTCTCCAATGACTCAGGGACCAGCCAATAGAATTTTACACTGTCGGAATACAGAAGCTCGTAGCCAGATGGGACAAATGTGTTGTAGCGGCAGGTAACTACGTTAAAAAAATAGTACAGGTAATTTTAATTCATCGCTCATAGTTGTCTAGAATTTACATCAGTCCGGATACTTACTGGATGATCAGAGGACGGCGTGGGCTAGTGGTTAAGTGACACGGCTCACAACTACAAGGTGATGGCTTCGCTCTCCATCACAGTACTAGCCATTACCCCAGGGAAGCAAACCCTTAAAAAATGCAGGAGGAAGTAGACCCTTACATAAAATGCATGTCAAAGTCGGATGCACTGGGCCGACAGGCGCAGAATAAAAACAGTGCAATGCACACCGCCTTGGGGAAAAGCAACAACAAAAAATGGATGATCCTAGTACATTTTTCATGTTTAAATTCTATAAATATGTAATATCTCATTTTGCTCCCTGTGAAGTATAGAGTGACCACTGCTGTTGTTCGTGAATGCCCACAATGAGTATGTTTATTCTTTTGTACTTCCTGAAAACCACGTTAAGTGACAGGTTGCAGTAGCTCTCCTCACATCCTGAGCCTGCTGATGAAGGTAGTTGTGCTATGCTTGGCTTCATCTGTGTGTCACTCACTAGTACGAGGATCACGTCGATTCCCACCTCGTTAGCCAGTCTGCCATGAAAACAGCCCGCTTCCAGGGAGGGCTACTAGGAAGCCGAGGTGAGGGTCTTGGCCAATATATTTTGCTTGACCCTGACTAACATGTCTGATCAGTATGTTTTGCCTGACCAGATGTTAGTTAGTCTTCCTCCTCAGAGCAACCACTGAAACTGGCTTCATTTGAAAGCCTTGTCAATACACGTACATATGCTTCTGAAATGGTGGTTTCTGTAGAGGTTTTACATAATGAGCATTTACAACTCTCTTCATGTCAGATTTTACAACCGACTTGGAAGGTTAAGGTGAACAAATTCTTTCGTCTTGGGTATTAGACAGGTGAGAACAACATATCTTCAGTGCATCTAGCTATAATAGGAAGCTTATCGCAACAAGAAATTTGTATTTGCCACAGAAGATGTATAAGTGATGCGAATGCCGAACAACGGATGGATGTGAAAAGTGACTTACTGGTGGCCCTACAATTTTAATATGGTTTTAATATGACTGCTGTCTTGCGTACCCATGCTTGTCTTTGTTGCTTTTGTAATTTGCTTGTGTTATCATCTGGTTTTCTTTTCCTGACTGGTGCTTTGTAGTTTTGACATATAATTTTAGTTTTTGTCCTGATGCAACCGGCAGGAGTACACTTTTCAATTTGAATTATTTTACATGTAATCATACTGACCATTTCTTGTTTGGTATACTATTTTTCATTACTGGCATATGGGTGACACACATTCCTGGCCACTTTCTAGTAATGGCTACCAAACTCAAAAGCTGAATTAAATCTGTGTTGTATATCCTGTGCTGCTCTTTTGCAATTTTTTTTGGTTAGTTTTAATTTTGTTCTTTGCCCATGATTATTTTTTGTCCTGGTGCAGTCAGTGAGCCATTACGAATGTATGTTGTTAATTGCCCTACAACTTTAAGTACCCACTCGGATGCCTACCAAACAGATGTTGAGAGGATATGAGTTGAGCTCTTGGTGCTCCAAATAAATGACCTAATGTTTGGCTACCTGGAATCACACACTTGTTATGCCTGATTTAATACCAGGATTACAGATTACAAACATACCTGTAAAATTACAGATGACCACAAGCAAAGAACCATCACTCCATCAAATTGGCACCACCTGTCTCTAAGGTAAGATGCTTCAGCCTAAAATATAAAAAGGTGTCAGTTAAAGGCTAAACTTTCACACGCCCCCTCAGTGTGAGACCCTTCCATTGCACTTTGGTTGGGCGGCTTCTGAGAGAGCACAAACCTAGCATAGGTACATACAGACTCACACATACATCCAAGCACTGGTTTATGCATCTTAATATTGCCCAAATTGACTACAGTATAGGGTGGAATAGGCACGCCTCCTCCAGTCGAAACTAGTGATGCAAACACGTAAAATAAAAAAAAAATTTTTAAACTAAACAAGAAAGTAATAATGAGCATCAAACGGGGAACTGAGACACTAGTCAGGCAAAAAATACTGACCAGGACGTTGCGTCAGGGTCAATCACTAACCAAAACCTCTCTTCTATGTAGCGTTCACTGGAAAGAGGCCGTTTTAAAGGTGGCCTGCCTGACGAGATGTGGATCGATATGATCCCCATAGTAGTGAGCGCCACACATAGCAGAACTGCCTGGAGGACCGGGTCCACCTTCATCAGTATGCTCGGGATGTGAGGAAAGCTATTGCAACCCGCCACTTAACCGTCCTTTTCAGGGAGTGCAAAAGAGCAAACTTATTCATTGTGAGCATTCAACAACAAGCAACAGCATCACACAGAATATTAGAAGAGAATATTTAAAAAGTAGATGTGGCAGCAGAAAAGGTTGCAAGAGATGTAACTATGTCTTCTTTCTCTGATCCCCAGGATAACAAGTTATTAATTCTGGTATTATATATGTTATATATGGGGCACTGCGTCATCAGCTTGTTCCAATATGGTAGCAAAACTTGGGCATTTATGTCAAATAAGAGCGCTGACTTAACACCTGTCATCTACTTCACCTGCGATCTATTCTTTGAATTACTTGAAAGGACAGAGTGACTCGAGGTAAGATGTCCGCCTCGGTTGCCGGAGGTCGTGGATCCGAATCACGGTAAGGACCGGGATTTTTTTCACATGGATTTTCTGATAAAAATTCCTCTGATCTCTGAGTAGTGAGATCCGACTCCAGTGTTCAGTGTCGAGCACATAAAAAATTCCTTGGCAGTTAGAAATTGAAAAGAGTAGGCTTAATTGGCGGCTGCCCTGACCCAATTCAAACTAACAATTTACCCAAGTTATTTGTACCTTTCCCCAGGTGGTTTGTTAAGATCAGCTATAGATGGCGCCTAACTAGCTGCGGGTCTACTTAGCTCTAGTGTTTGAGTCTATTAAGATGGACTCTAACATCGGTTAAACCCCCCTCCAAGAAAACTGGTTATATACAGACTCTGTAGTCTTCTAAACTAGTATAAATACGTTGAGTTTAGTTAAATGCATAGGTGCATTCTCGCACCACTCTTCCCAACATGTGCACTCTCCACGTCTAACGACACAAGTGGACTGAAGATAGAGAGAAGATAGATGGATAACATGACATGGTAATCTAGAAATATTTAGTAAATGCATACTTTCAAAATTCCTCGTATGTGCATTTTGGCTACAAGTTCTGCTGTAAACAGAACCATGATGAGCAGATCCAAGGTAAAGGTCAAATATTTGAGGTATGGGTACTCCTTGAAAGTCTTGGGAGTGTTCATGCTAACGGAGACAACGCTTACAAAGGCACAGACACGTAACAGTCGACGAACCTGTAAAAAGATCATTAGTGCCATCACAAGCATTTCCAATCATTTATTGGTATTTTACAGACAAAATGTACATGCTTCTGAATTTATATTGCCCGCTTTTGGCTATGTAAAGTACTGTTCACCGGCCAATATATATGAAACCTGCTGGTTATATTAGGCCAATTTGCCTTTGTTTATTTAGTAAGGGTTTGATCTCCATTTTGACAAAGGTACACCCTTCTCAACCATATTCAAAATATAAACAATATACACAATATAAACAGTCATTGTGTGACCTGACAACCTTGGATTAGTCTCAATTATGACTGATTGTGTTACATAATAGTGTGCCTGTTGGCCGGTTCTGGTCTGGTATCAAGATCTGCAACAATATATTCTTTCCTCGTTCATTTATGATTTATTTAATCGCATGCTATATTCGGATCAACTACTGATGATCAGATTGTGTTGGGTGAAAATCTAACAATTTGTGAGTTCTTTCATACACCATGCAGCAATATAGACAAATGAGAGGGAGCAATATAGACAAAACAAGTCATGGATACAGATGTGTATCTTAAAGGTGAAGGGTGCTTTCATTTCATTGGAAAATATTTCAAAATAAAAATAAAATAAATCTACCACAGAAATTAAAATCTTCAACTTCAAAGCAAATTCATTGTGTTGCTCTGAAACATGGAATGGAGGACCACACAAAATTAATTAACAACAAAGGTGCAGATTTTCAAAACTGGGTGCTTCTGCAGAATATATGGATTGAAATGTTGTGATAAGATCACCGATAGGGATCTGTCGGAGAGAACCGGACAGATATGAGTGGAAGACGAAATGAAGAGGAGTTATTGACATTCGAATAGGTCATATATTAAGGAAACCAGTTGATATCATTACAAGTCCGTCGCAGACCTAGTCATTCTTGGTGGAGAGAGAGCTAGACGCAAATAATAAAAAAGATGAGACGATGTGGATTGAGATGCTTCTAATGGTCCAGGACAGGAAGACTTGGCATGTATTTGTTGAAGACCTATGCTCGACAAGGAGTGACAAGGTCAGTCCCATGGCAACATTTGGCGTCGAGGATGAAGTTAATTCTTCCTGTACTGAGCCGCAGCCTATGTGAGGTGGAGTGGCCAGTTCCTTTCCTTGCTATTCTGTTTATATTTTCCTCAACTCATAGGTCAGGTACCCATTTACAGCTAGGTCGACTGGAGAAACAGTCATACCTGAAACAAACCACGGCCTGATTTTTTTCTGTCTGTCCTAGATTTATAACCCTGGCGTGCTGTAATCCCAGTCTTAGCAAGTCAGGTCACTGTCAACTAGGTTCCTTCTATTTCTTCACAATTTTTACACCACACATTTCTTGCGTTAGCTTTCATTCTATTTTGGTTTAACATAGCTTGTTTTTATTTGTCATGCAAGCTTTTGTCCAGCACTTGATAAAGACCTCAGCTCTGAGATAGCTATCTGAGACCTCTTTAACAAAGGGCAGTATCATGTCAGACTCCAAGTCCTTACTTCAGAAGATACAGATCCACTGATCTAGGCATGAGTGGATAGCAGATGTAGAGGCCTCTGGTGTAGATCTGCTGTTCTAATTATGCAGAGATTTCTAGCCTGAGAATCACCCATTATGCGGACACCAGATATGGATAGGAGTGACATTTTGAAGTCTATCCATCACATTTGTTCCACCTTACTCTGTAAGTCAGTCTTCTAACATCAACAGTTTTTTCTCCAAATGGAGGAATACCGTATTGACCTAGCCCCTGATTAGGTCCTCTGTGCTTAATAAATCTACTGTACTTCCTCTTCATTTCTCTACATTGGGGTTGTTGTTGTTGTTTTATGCCCACAATGAGTAAGTTTACTCTTTTGAGCGTCCTGAAAAGTGTGTTAAGTGGCAGGTTGTAGTAGCTTTCCTCACATCACAAGACGGTCCTCCAGGCGGTTGTGCTATGCTTGGTTCCATCTGCGTGGCACTCACTACTATGGGGATCATATTGATCCACATCTCGTCACCTAGGCTGCCTTGAAAACAGCTTGTTTCCAGGGAACACTGGAAGAGAGATTGTGGTCTTGGTAAGTGTATTCACCCTGATGTGACGTCCTGGTCAGTATTTTGTGCCTGACTGAACTAGCATCTCAATTCCCCCTACATTGGGATAATACTCTTGGTCCCCTGTACATAGTACACCTGGTCACACCTATGTTAAGCATGCATCTCTCTCTGTTAGGGCATTAATTCTGGTCTCTTGCACACTCTACACCTATCTTGCATGTATTCCACCTCCGTTATGTGAGCAACTTGCCTTACATAACCGTTGCTTCTTGCCCACACCTCCTTTAAAATATCAGGAAAAGCTGTACCTGCAAGGTAAACTGTGCGGGCCAGACAGACTGTCCTTTGATCTTAACCAAAGAGCCAATAGCCAGGGTTTCTATTTTCCAAAAATGCAATTATCACCTATTATTTTGTCCAATTCAGTCTAGTATAAAATTACATGGCTTAACATACATAGAATAAATAAACAAATGCCAACATATTTCACGAGTCCTTTGTCATTGCAGCCTAAAAACACTACTTCTTTTTAAACGTTATCACCCTAATTTAACTGACTAATAGATAATTTAGTGATTAACCTTTTGGAAAGACTATCTTTATCTACTAGAAATAGTTGGGAAGAGAATCAATTCCTTTAAGACTTTCCTTGGTCACAGTAGTCAATTTACCATTCTGCAATGACATTCATCTTCCCTTCTAACATATCTTTCTTTCACTTACTTTACTCTTTCCTCACAATAATATTTGGCATTTCTTTTTTAAAAGTAAGTAGCATGTCCATTGCAGAACGTCGCTTCTTACAACCGCCAACCTATTTGGCTATTATAAGTTTCTTGGCAAGTGTGCAGTACGGTAGGCTGCCCTTACTTTCTGTATGTGAAGGAGCAAAAAAAAACCATGTCTGCCAAACTGGACACGAGAGTAATTTGAACCAGAAGATTGTGGAAAACAAGGTTCACCTCTAGGCCATGCAGCCTCCATCAAAATAACAAAGAAACACTAAAACTTCTTTCAATACAAAAACAGACACAAGGTAATAAATTGACATAGTCTAATCATTGATAACATTATTCAGTAATCTATCCATGACTAATCTTTCTAAAGAAAGGCTGTCAGCATGAGCTTGATCTAACCCGAATTCTGTCTTCCATCTTCTACTTTTATCTAACAATTTAAACTAGAATATAAACTAATCTACTTAAACTAATCTACTGAGTCTTGTGATAATTCATCGTGGTGTAACTGACGGGTTTCTGACAGTCTGCAGAGTACATTCATCTGGACTCCGCTGTGGAATTGAAGATTTCTCACACAAGACTTGTGAGTGTTATCTTTGGAAAGTTTAGGCTTCACCTTACTGTCTGTCAGGTGGGCTATGATGGACCCAGCTGACAAGTCTCACATGGATATCATTTTCAACAGCTCATGTGACCTCTGTTTAGGTGTCTCTTTTACACTTTAGTTTGCTGTCCTTTTTGGAAGATCACAAAGAGCGGATATCTGTGAAATCCACAACTGACAAGTCTCACAAGGGTAGTGTAACCAACGGTTTACAAGATCACTCTCTTAGTTGCTGGAGTTGGTTCCCTGTTCCTTCCATTAAGCAATAGTGCAATACCTGTGAAACTCACAATGGATAACCTCCCAGACAGCTGTCTAAACTCCCTCTTGCACCAGGTTTTATCCCATTCCTATTTTCCTAAACCCTGCCTTTCACTCATCCGGTTCCAATATGGCCGCCTGTCACAAAGTACATTTGTCGTACCTTTGTTGACCAGTTAGTAGATCATGTCACCGGTTGGCCAGTCCTGCCTGTCAATTTCCCCCTTTTCTGGAACAATTTACCAACTTTCCTGGCTATCTTTTCTTCCTACCCATCCTACTGTGATAGGCTGTCACCAAGTCATTGGCAGCTCAAAGCCCCTATCCCTATTGTCTGCGCCGTTTAGCAACTATGTCAAAGGGTTGGCCTCACACCCCTACCAACTTCTTTCCTAGACACTACACTAACCTTTTCCCCATCCATCAGAGTCACTTACCCCCATCATTTTGAATAACCATCTTACTCATGTTAAATCTTTAGAACATTTGCACAAACTTACAAATGTAAAACTAACCATCTCCGTTTCTTCTGTCCTGATTTGTCAAACAATGCATAACATGCATGAACTCTGAACTCTCTCCCCTGTGCTAAAATTTGCTACCATTAGCCTTTCAGTGGCCGAGTTGTAAGTTTTAACTCTCATGCTTCATAAATGACATTTCACCTATACCTGATACTGACATTGCATTTCACACACATCTAACACTGACCCTGTCACAAAAACAAACACAAAATAAAACAAACACAAAATAAAACAGGACAACTGAAAACACAAAATAAAACGGGGCAAATAAAAACACAAAATAAAACAGCACAAATGAAAATAACACAAAATAATAAAGGGCAAATGAAATCAACATAAAAGAAAATATGACAAATGAAAACAAAACAAAAACAACACAAACGAAAACAGAACAAACGAAAACACAACAATTTCTTTTTTTTTTGCATTCATCTTATTTCTCTATTCCCTAAGGTGTTGTGCATTGCACTGTTTTTATTTTGCGCCTGTTGGCCCAGTGCATCCGACTTCAGCATTCATTTTATGTAAGGATCTGTTTCCTCCTGCATTTTCTAAGGGTTTACTTCCCCGGGGTAACAGTCGGTGCTATAATGGGGAGCAAACCCAGCACACAGGTTGTGATGAGCCGTGTCACTTGACCCCTAGCCAATGCCGTTCCCCCTAACATGATAAATGAAAACAACACAAAAGAAAACATGACAAATGAAAACAACACACATGAAAACATCGCATAATACAACAATACAAATTAAAACAACAACATGAAAACAGAAATGAAAACAAAACAAATGAAGACAACACAAATGGAAATAGCACAAATAACAAAAGGACAAACATAAATAAGAGAAACTAGAACAGGATCAACAACAAAAAACAACTGAAAAAAGGACAGACAAAAACAGCACATTTGTGCCGATTTGATCTGTCCGTTCCTTTATGCAGATTTATTTATGTATAAATGTGGTTACACATCTGTCATTGATGTTGTCTGTTAGAGTTTTTTTAACCTTCTTTGGGTGAATGCGGCTCTTTTCAATGACGTTTTTTTTGTTATATTAGTGTACATGCATTATCATGTAGCATGTCCTTTGTAGAACGATTCTTTCGATTCTTTGTCTAGAAGTTTTAGTAATCGACCATGATTCACAGCCATAAGCTGCCACAGGAAAAACACAGGCTCTCAAGACTTTTATTTTTATCATTTTGTTGGTGCTCTGCCATAATTTCTTCAGGCTGTTCAGTCTCTGCATTGCCATAGCTAGTCTTCTACTGATTTCTTTCGAGCAGTCGTCATTTTTGTCAATTCTAGAGCCCAGATATTCAAAATGTGTGACCTGATCTATTTCCTCACCACCTACTGTAAATTTATGTTGACTATGTTGACATTGTGTTTTGTCTGTGGTCATTATCTTTGTTTTGTTTATGAACAGGTTTTGATCTTTATTATGTCCATTAATGGCTGAAAGTAGCTGCTCTAGCACTTCTGCACTTCTTGATAGTATCATTGTGTCATCTGCGTATCGTAATTCTGGAATCTCGTACCCCCAATCGGGATCAAGACGCTGAGCAACGCATGAGCTGCAGTGGTCAGCGACCCATAGCTGACTGCTAGCGTCAGGGCCAGTGAACAAAAGCTGCCAAGACCCTTCTACACCTCCACGCGGTGATCCTGGATAACAGGCTGCAGCAGAGCAGACTGGCTAAGGAGAAAGGATCGAAGAGAGAATGCTAGCCCGGTACTAATAAAATGCTTGCTGAAGTCGGATGTGTTGGACTGAAAGGTGCAGATATCACAGTCAAGCTGTAAACTATGACACAACGCATTCCATTCTCTGGACTACATTCTGCTACTTAAGCCCTTTCAGGGGTTGGTAGTGGGAGATTGAGAACGAACACAGAAGAAGAAGTACCCCCAATCGAAAATGGGTCGAAACTTTCAATGTTCTTGTCTTCTCGAACATTTCTCATTATACATTCCGTATATATGTTGTACAGATAAGGTAAGAGGATACATCCCTGTCGGACTCCCTTTTGTACTGCAAACCAATCTGATGTTTGCCCGGATACTCGGACAGCGACTTGTTGATCTTGGTATAATGTTTCAATGAGATGGACTATATACAAAGGAAACCCCATTTCCTTCATGATTCTCCACAGATTGTGATGTTTTACCATGTTGAAGGCCTTGGTGTAATCAATGAAACATGTGTACAGGTCTACATTAAAATCTCTACATTTTTCGTAGATATTCCTTAAATTGAATATGTGGTCCCTGTCTTTCCTAAATCCTGCCTAGACTACGTGAATTTCAGATTCAAACCTTTTCTCTTTCCTTCTTAAAAGGATTTGAAAGAGTATCTTGCTAGCGTGGCTGATCAGCGCGATAGTTCGGTAGTTCGTGCACAGCCCCAGGTTGCCTTTTTTGGTCTGCCAGGAGCAGACTGCGATACGGGCCATGAATTACTGTTTGCAGTTTTCAAAACAAGACTATGTAGAATTAACAAAGGTTGTCAGCCAATACGCTTCGATGTAACAGCAATACCTACTGAATACAACATCAAAGTAGAAAACAAATTTGAGGCGTTGCTTGCGGTACATGAAGAGATGACATCTGAGGAGTTGACATTGTATGCAAAGAATATTTTGATCTCGACAGCGAAAGAAATTATTCCCAAGATGTTGCACAAGAAACAGAGCTATATAACAGAGGAAACACAGAAACTCATTGAAGAAAGGCAACAATTAAAACAAATGGGAAGTAAAGGGACCAATGCAGCATATAAAAACTGCGCAAGAAAAGTTAGAAGAGAAATAAGAAAAGATAAAGAAAGATACATAGTGGAAACGTGTAAGGATATAGAAAACCTACAGCAACAAGGCAGAGAGAGAGATGCATTTAAGGCAATGAGAACACTGACAATTGAGTTCCGTCCGGTTCCACATGTCATAAATGACAAAGAGGATAACACATTAACAGAAACCAAAGACATAATGAATAGATGGAGAGAGTACTGCAGAACCATGTATGGAGACAGCACAAAGCGCCCAGTTACAATTCTACCAAAGGATGAGAAAGAACCTGAACCAACATTGGAAGAAGTACGCTCAACAATTAAAAGCCTGAAAAAGGGAAAGTCCCCAGGATACAATGATATCCAAGCAGAGCTAATACAAGCAGGAGGGAAGGCAAGTGCTCGAGTTTATCAAAAACTGTGTAAACAGATATGGCACAGTCTAGAGTGGCCAGAAGCATGGAAGAAATCAATTTATATTCCCCTACCCAAAAAAGGCAAAAAAGTGTACATGAGCCACAATAAATATTGGACATCCAACACTAAACTCATGTGCAGCCCCAAAAGGGCTATAGTCCAAGCTCCCCATCATTTTGCGCTAAGTACATTTGCAATGTTACTGTTCTCCTTTGTAAAACAACATTTCAATGTTGCATGTATTTCAACCGTTAATTGGTATTGAATTTTATCTGCAGTCCCTCATATATCATGTATTCTTACCCAGCTTTTGTTGACCCATTCAATATCAGCATTATCATTCAGGTTTTCATCAGGTCCATAATCAGCCATGGGCATGCCGTCTTTGAAGCTGGTTTTACGGTTCACCAACATAGTGAACCGGTTCCACCCACTGCTCTTTTCTGTTCTCTCAATCACGGCTGTTGAGGTTTCACCTCAGTGTCTCTTTCATTATAAATGATAAAACAAACAAATGTTAGGATATCATTGTAGAATAAGGGACAATGGAATAATCATATAACACATAATGAAGCAATAACTAAGCAGTTTTCTGCGTTCGTCCTGAAAAGAATGTTTAGTTATCTTATGTCGTAATCTACAGTGAGGGTGAGATAATGTGTCTTTCGACCCGACACATCCAGTTTCAGCATGGCATTTTTGGGACAGGGTTTGTCTTCTCTTTTGAATTTATATTCTCTCAGCCAAACTGCAATCTGTTGCCAGGGCTGTCAATTGGAGGTGGAAGGTCTTGACTAGCTATGATTCACTGAACCTGATGAAAGCAGCCGGTTCGTAGCTGCTGTCAACTCATTCTCTGCTGCATCTGCGTCCCTTAGTGGCTCTTCTTCTTCTTCCGCATTCATTTCCAATCTCCTGCAGCAGGATGTAGTCCGGAGAAAGGAATGCGTTATGTCACTAGTTTACAGCTTGACTGCGATATTTGCACCTTTTGGTCCGACACATCGGTCTTCGACAGGCTTCTTACATATTGAGATGCATTTTTGAGCACCTGGATGTAGAGTGATGAAAAGTTCACCCCTATAGGAATGATAGTGTCCATCTTTACCTCATGACCAGACTAATGTGGCCTAATTTGTTTCCAGGAGTTTGAACAAAGATGTGAGGGGGGGGGGGGGGGGGGGGGTCTTGATCAGTATGTTTCACCTGACCCTGATTACTTGTTGATCCCTAACTTAACGTCTTTATGCTGGTTTAGAAGACTCTGTATACAACCAGTTTTATTTACATTTCCTTGTTCTAAAAGCTATGCACATCCAATCTATTCTTAAATGCATTTACTGTCCCGGCCTCAACTTCTTGTGGCAATGCATTCCAAGCATTCACCACTCTATAACTAAAAAGATATTCCCTAATATCTAATCTGGACCTTTCTTTAGTTAATTTGAAGCTATTCCCATTTGTTCTTGTAGGTGGTAGTATTTTGAAAAAAATTGTTATAGTTAGTCTAATTTATCACTAAATGATGGTAACTTTCCAACAGATATATTAGTCATCCTAGGACTGTTCTGATGTTATTCCCAATTCATTTTTGTTGACAACAGACAATTGCTCTTGCCTTTTCATATTTTCTTCCTATTAAACACATGATGACTGTTTCACTGTATACTTTACTATTATACTGTTAGATTTGCTATAAGAAGGTAAGTTGTTAAAATCTAATAGTGCTGACTTGTTTACTCTTGATGAAGGGATTTTCACTAGCAGTAGATTGTAGTGGCTTTTTGTATATACCTGTGCATTTAGAAGAAGGTTGGCATTGGTCTTCTTGGCTGAATGGCAATGCTAGGTTCCGCGCCAGAATGGTCCGTATTGGGATCACAATTTCAATATCCACCTCGTTGGCTAAACGTAGAATATTTCCTGGTGGTACCCCTTGGACGTGAGGTGGGGTCGTGATCAGTAATACTATTAGTACTACTACTATGTTACCACACATAACCCTGTAAAGAAACATGAATGTCTACACCAGCCAGAAGGGATGGAAAAAAATCTTAAATTAAATGTAAAAACTGGATTGACGGACATGTGAGTGCATATAATATAGCCTGGGGTGTCTATAACCAACAAAACAAGCTGCATTATCAATGATTAAGTCACATCACTCATCACTGTAAAGTGTATATATACGTTACCTTTCCAAAAACCTGTTGAAACGGACGACCACTGCTCGGAATGCAGTGATGTTTATACCGCTACACAGTAAACACCCACAATCAACCATAAATATGCATCAACCAGTAAGTCATGAATATATGTCCTCTTTCTTACACTATGTATGTTTTCATCACACGAACATAACTCAACGTTTCAAACGTGCCAAGTAAACCAATAGTAATCCCTCACAGTTGATGACAACGACTGATCTTATTCACAGCACATCGAATGTATCCTTTGCTTTTGTGCGAACATCTAGCCAATTAATACAAAATATTATACAATACATTAAATATCAACAAATATTGGCAGAGATCAACATCTTCTCGCGTTCCTGATCAAAGATGTACTCACCCTGGCCTATATGAACTCATTATTATATTATGTATGCAGTTTGTATGTGCATTTGGTATTCACCATGAAACCAAATTGTAAAATACATCTTTTTAGTACGACCATATAACACTTATTATTTTTTCATCTATATTTGCAATTTAAATTAAATTTTCTGTTCATATACGTTATAAAGACGCGTGTGTACACATATACAAGCTTCATTCGTTGGATTTTTGAAACATCGCCAGAAGACGACTATTAGCCTGCCAACAGCCAAACAGGCAGTATGGCCAGCCGACTACTGGTGTGTAAGCGAGCTACCTGATCTAGGTCACCAGCCTGGGCATGCAGCACTTTAATGGTTTTATCCCCTTCTCTTTTTTAGCGCTGCGCGAGAGTTTAATCGTGTGTGCCGACTATTTTGTGTATGATTCAATAGCCTTGGTATAACCAAAAAAGAATGTATGTGGCTCAAAGGGATGCATCTTTGCTAAAAGCAATTTCGCTCAACTGATATAACAATTATTCTTTGCAGAAGCTGATGCCGGGCTGGCTATCTGATCCACGTTTTACTGTGCATTAAATTCAGTGTTTTATAATTATGTGCCTTACGCAGAGTTTTTGAGAGAGGAATATAGGGGATACATTGTACCCAACTCCATGGTCCAAAAGGGGAACCGAGAGCCAAAGTATTGACTGTAACCTATTTTACACGTTATTACACTACTACTACTATTACTACTATTAATACTACTACTACTATTACTACTACAACTATTACTACTAATATTAATACTACTATTACTACTACAATTACTACTACTGTGGCACAGCCATGTCTGTTTATTAAAATTATAGGGTGTAAAAGTTCAAATGTGTCTTTGCTCTTGTACAAATAAAGTGGACTCGCATAGCTTTTATAGCAATGAAATGCAAATGAAACTGGTTGTATACAGACTCTGCAGAGTCTTCTAAACCAGTATAAAGACGTTTAGTTAAGTTAAGTACGAAGACTTCTGGGGAGAGGAGACTAACGTCTGGTCAGGCAAAATAGACTGGCCAATACCTCCAGCTGGACTTCGTCGCAGTTTTCCTTGGAAACGAGATGTTGTCATCATGGCGGTATGGCTAACAAGATGGGGGGGGGGGGGGGGAGAGAAATGTCCGACGTGATAGTGAGCAACATGCAGATTAAATCAAACATAGCAGAAACGTCTGGAGGTGGAGGACCCCGGTCCATCTTCATCAGCACGCTGGGGACGTGAGGTAAGCTATTGCAAGCTGCCACTTTACACCCTTTTCAGGACGCACAAAAGAGTAATCTTACTCAGTGTGTGCATTCATAACAACAACAACAACAACGAAGACTTATCTCAGATTAGCCGAATAATTACATGAGAACAACATAGCAACAACGAATACTTATCTCAGATTAGCCGAATAATTACATGAGAACAACATAACAACAACAACAACGAAGACTTGTCTCAGATT
The DNA here is from genome assembly GCA_036924085.1 of Ariolimax columbianus. Classification (NCBI taxonomy): domain Eukaryota; kingdom Metazoa; phylum Mollusca; class Gastropoda; order Stylommatophora; family Arionidae; genus Ariolimax; species Ariolimax columbianus. The sequence continues at coordinate 36,593,231 of JAVGWX010000021.1, forward strand.
AGCCGAATAATTACATGAGAACAACAACGAAGACTTATCTCAGATTAGCCGAATAATTACATGAGAACAACATAACAACAACGAAGACTTATCTCAGATTAGCCGAATAATTACATGAGAACAACATAACAACAACGAAGACTTATCTCAGATTAGCCGAATAATTATATGAGAACAACATAACAACAACAACAACGAAGACTTGTCTCAGATTAGCCGAATAATTACATGAGAACCAATTTAGACCCCGAATAAATAAATTATCAGTAGGCGGAGTAGACTTAGTGGGGGTATCGAGTCGTGGTTTAAAACAGATTAGTGGTCGGCTAATTTCTTTAATCTTAGCACGCGTGAACAGGGAATGCGCGGCTGACTAGGAACAGCCCCCGTGGCTTTACAAAAACGATTATAATAGGTAGATTGAGCGCGTGGCCAAATGGTTTCGAGGCCTGCCTGCCGACAAGGCAAGGAGGGCAGCGGAATGGCATATGTTGTTTTTCTGTTGGAGGTGAAATAAACAAACATAGCCAGCATACGACGTGGTAACAGCAGTGACGAATCGGTCTGTAGTCCTCAGCCTATAAAACCCCTCGACTACCCCAGCAATCGGAAAAATGTCGTATGACAGTAATAATTATAATTAATTGCATAAATTCGTGACCGAAAGCTAGGAGACTAGTGCGAATGAAACGTCATACACGTGTATTTAACAAGTGAAACGAGCTCATAGAGAGTGGAGAAAAGTCACAGTAAGGAACACAGAAGAGATTGAACAAACAGTGAAACTTTTTCCAGCGGGATTTTAAAATTATAAATCATCTCCCCTTCTTCTTCTTCTTCGTCGTTCGTTCTCAATCTCCCACCACCAAACCCTGACAGGGCTTAGGTAGCAGAATGTAGTCCAGAGAACGGAATGCGTTGTGTCGTAGTTTACAGCTTGGCTGCGATATTTGCACCTTTCGGATCAACACATCCGACTTCAGCAAGCATTTTTTGAGTACCGGGTTAGCATTCCCTCTTCGATACCTTCTCCTTAGCCAGTCTGCCTGTTTTCCATGATCATCGCGTGGAGGTGTAGAAGGGTCTTGGCAGCTCTGGTTCGCTGGCCCTGACGCTAGCAGTCAGCTATGGGTCGCTGACCACTACAGCTCATGCGCTGCTCAGCATCTTGATCCCAATCATCTCTCCAAAATGTATTTTTATACATGAGAAGTCCATAAAGATAAATAAAGAATAAGAGAAGTCGTATGTACAGAATAAGAGAAGTCGTATGTACACTCTTTCAATTGAAAATAAGCGTGGTTTCCAATAAAATCTCTCAATAAACTCGCCTATAGAATTAAAGCGAGAAGTAACTATTGGTAACCTTATTCCAAAAGCAAGGAGCAGTTTATTTGGGTAATTATGCACAGGACATTGATGACAGGACAAATGCAAAGAAAAAAGGAAAATAAAAAGCAGAAAGGAACAAGCGTAGATGTGCATGTGGAAGTGAATTTAGAAAACGAGAGTAGTAATGTAAGTCTTGACCAGTGGCGAAGCGTTAGAATAGACATGAGAGGCTGAGCTTTCCCAACAGTTTGTGAAGAATTAGAGACACCCATTTGCATAAAACAGATGTGAAATAAATTAGAAATTGAAATTCTAATGGTCATTTTTGTTTAAGTGTAGTGACCTGTTGGAAAACGCGAGAAGCGGTAAAGCTGATGCGTCCAGCCTAACACAGCGTAGGAATCAGGACAATTGGTAGTTAGGAGACATCATTAACGCGCTATTTTTGTGCAGCCAATAGCCACTTATTACGTGGGCCTTTCCTGACTGGATTTCTATTTGTTTTTTTAAGTGGACGATTATGTCCCTTTATGTTCATGACTCGACTTACCCTAAAATTATCATCACGCTTCAGCGAACCATAGCTGACTGCTATCGCCAAGGCCAGCGAACCAGAGCTGACAAGACCTTTCTACACCTCCACGCGGTGAAACTGACTAAGGAGAAGGGATCGAAGAGTGAAGGCTAACCCGGTACTCAAAAAATGACTGCTAAATGTCGAATGTGCTGGACTGAAATGTGCAAGTATCGAAGTCAAGTTGTAAACTACGACACAACGCATTCCGTTCTCTGGACTACATTCTGCTACTTGCAAAGCTCTTTTCGGAGCTTGTTAGCGGGAGATTGAGAACAAATGATTTCAAGTCAAGTCATATTACTTCGCATGTCGATTATTTTGACACCAGTCAGTAAATGGTCTCAAGATTGACATTTCTGTATCTAAATATGCACTGATCTCTACCTCAGTGATCACTTATACCTTAGTGCTCATTTAAACGAACTTCTCTTTTACTTTAAGTTTAGTTTTAGCCGAAGCTCATAAGGTATGAGCATGTTTCAAGATCGTCTGGGTGGACCAAGACGGTCTTGCAAGGTACTGTGCCTGGGAAGCGTAAGAGAAGGAGGCAGAAAAAGAGATGGGAAGACAACATCAGAGAGTGGACAGGAAGGTCAATAGCTACGACAAATATCCTGGCTTAAAATGGAGTGGAGTGGCGGGAACTGGTCCAGCAATCTGCAATGCCTTTCAGGTTACGGGAATGATGATGATGCTTTTAGAGTTAAGTTTAGTTTAGACAGAGAATAAAGGCCATGCACACGGTTTAACCCATAAGTGTTCTTCTCCATATATTTGGAAAATCTCAGCCCAATGCATTAACTCCGTAACACCGGAGATGATCCCGTAATGGATTAGGTACATTTTGAACATAATTTTGAATTTTTGCCGGGACAGCGACCATTAAGACTACTCTTTTCCGACTGACAAAGGATTTTTACCGTGCGCAATACTGAACACGGGCGTACAATCTCTACTACACAGAGATGCAGGTAAATACCGGAAAATCCACATTAAACAAATCCGGGTCTCCACCATGATTTGGGCTTGGCTTGGCTTCGTTCGTTCTCAATCTCCCACTACAAAACCATGAAAGGGCTTAAGTAGCAGAATGTAGTCCAGAGAACGGAATGCGTTGTATCGTAGTTTACAGCTTGACTGAGATATTTGCACCTTTCCGTACAACACATCCGACTTCAGCAAGCATTTTTGAGTACCGGCTTAGCATTCCCTCTTCGATCCCTTCTCCTTAGCCAGTCTGCCCTGTTGCAACCTGTTATCCAGAATCACCGCGTGGAGGTGTAGAAGGGTCTTGGCAGCTCTGGTTCGCTGGCCCTGACGCTAGCAGTATGATATGGGTCATTGACCACTGCAGCTCATGCGCTCCCACCGTAATTTGAACCCGAGACCTCGAACACCCGGATTTCAGTATGACAATTAACATAGAGAAAATCGAAGTTATTACGATTACTAGAAAAGAAATAAAAACAATAATCATACAAAACCAACAGGTGAAATATTTCACGTATATGGGTAAGATAATCTCAGCAGACGTCAACGATGACACATAAATCCAATACAGATGTAATCAAACATGTCAAATCGTTTGGCAAATGTCCCCGATGTTATTATGTAAGCACGTGATAATGAATACAAAAATAACAATATGCAACACAATATTCCTACCCATATTGTGCTATCGGAACCATAATTGGTCAATAAGAAACAAAACTAAAATACCGTGACAACAGAGATGAATGCCTGAGCAGAATGCTTGGAGTAAGAAGAATGGATAGGATCAGAAACGAAAATATTAGGAGACAAGTAGGTACAACACCAGTGCTAGACCTCAACAAGAGACAACAAACTAAATGGTTCGACAACGTAACACGTCAAACGCCAGATCACTCAGAAAGCAATGCTATACCGATACAATGGATATAAAGCCATGCGCCGCACGCGTAAATGATGGATAACAGAAATAACATAAACGGTGAAGCTCCCCGTGTACGAAGCACAATCTTATACTATGGCCCGGTCAAGAAACCTCTTCATAACATGACGCCGAAAAGGACGATGCAGGACAAAGAAGCGAAAATGAAGATCTACTGACGGTTGGGATTCTAACGGAAAGTGGCTGAAACTTTCCTATAACAGCCCTAAAAAATGGAAACGGATTTAGTCACAGAAAGGTACGGCTTGAAAGGAGCTAGAAAGGAGTCTGCTGTCTCGGACAAATATCGACATGTCTTGGACGAATATCGACATGTCTTTGACGAATATCGACACTATATTAGAAGCTTCTAACAAAACTGACGTTGGGAAATGGTTGCACATTGATATCGGATCAATGATTGCAAAATTCGCGGATGAAACAAAAACTATGCAGTAGTGTCTCATATAAAACAGAAGTGGATATTTTTAGGTCGGATTTAGATACGATTCGAGAATGGTCTGTGAGCTGGCAAATTGAGTTTCATGTAGATTAAATGTACAGTCATCAACATGGGTAAATCCAATATGGAACATCATTATAGAATGGGCGAGAAAAATATTAGAATGATAGAAAAAGAAAAGGATCTAGTGGTTATAATAGATCATACAGGTAAGGTGAGTGAGCAAGTCCAGGTAGCAGTGGAAAAGGCAAATGTAATGTTAGGTATGATAACAAGAAATATTAAACATGGTAGCAAGAAAGTGATTGTCAAACTGTATAAAGCATTAGTTAGACCTAGATTGGGGGACGGCGTGGCCTAGTGGTTATGTGACACGGCTCACAACCATAAGGTGTTGGGTTCGATCCCCATCTCAGCACCGGCCGTTACCCCGGGGAAGCAAACCCTTAGAAAATGCAGGAGGAAGCAGACCCTTACATAAAATGCATGCTGAAGTCGGATGCACTGGGCCGACAGGCGCAAAATAAAAACGCAGTGCAATGCACACCGCCTTGGGGATTAGAGAAATAAGGCGAACGAAAAAGAAAAAAAAAAGACCTAGATTGGAGTACTGTGTACATGTATGGAGTCCTTATCGTAGAGGAGATTTAAATATGCTGGAAAGGATCCAAAAAGGAGCGACAAATCTGATAGTGGGCTTATATAATTACAGTTATGAGGAAAGACAGAAAAACCGGCCTACAGTTTCTAGAAAAGAGAAAAATTCAAGTTGACTTAATACAGGTTTTTAAGATAATCAAAGGAAAGGATAAATTAGACTATAACAACTATTTTTTTTTTCAATATACAACCGCCTACTAGATCAAGAGGGCATAGCTACAAATTAACCCAAAAAAATTCAAGATTAGATATTAGGAAATATTTTTTTAGTCAGAGAGCAGTGAATGCTTGAAATGCATTGCAACAAAAAGTAGTGGAGGCAAGAACAGTTAATGTATTTAAGAATAGATTTGATTCTCATAGTTTTTAGAGCAAGGAAATGTAGATGAAACTGGTTGTATACAGAGTTTGTGAGCCATGTCACTTAACCATTAGCCCACGCTGTCCCGTGTAACCATTTGAACCTTCACCATTTTTTCAAAACCTTCTTTTCTTCTTCGCCGTTCGTTCTCTCACTCCCGCTACCAAACCCTGAACGTTCTCAAACTCCCGCTACCAAATCTTGAACGTTCTCAATCTCCCGCTACCAAGTCCTGAACGTTCTCAATCTCTCGCTACCAAGTCCTGAACGTTCTCAAATTCCCGCTACCAAGTCCTGAACGTTCTCTCACTCCCGCTACCAAGTCCTGAACGTTCTCTCACTCCCGCTACCAAGTCCTGAACGTTCTCTCACTCCCGCTACCAAGTCCTGAACGTTCTCTCACTCCCGCTACCAAATCCTGAACGTTCTCTCACTCCCGCTACCAAGTCCTGAACGTTCTCAATCTCCCGCTACCAAGTCCTGAACGTTCTCAATCTCCCGCTACCAAGTCCTGAACGTTCTCTCACTCCCTCTACCAAGTCCTGAACGTTCTCTCACTCCCGCTACCAAGTCCTGAACGTTCTCAATCTCCCGCTGCCAAGTCCTGAACGTTCTCAATCTCCCGCTACCAAGCCCTGAACGTTCTCAATCTCCCGCTACCAAGTCCTGAACGTTCTCAATCTCCCGCTGCCAAGCCCTAAACGTTCTCAAAGCCCTGAACTAAGACTCTGCAGTCTTCTAAACCAGTATAAAGACGTTAAGTTAAACTAGTTGTATACAGAGTCTTCTAAACCAGTATAAAGACGTTAAGTTAAGTTAAACTGGTTGTATACATAGTCTTCTAAACCAGTACAAAGACGTTAAGTTAAGTTAAATTGGTTGTATACAGAGTCTTCTAAACCAGTATAAAGATGTTAAGTTAAACTGGTTGTATACAGACTCTGCAGAGTCTTCTAAACCAGTATAAAGACGTTGTTATCATTGATGTACTCTTTTTTGGGACAACGTGAACTGATTCGAAATTGTTCACACACACACGCACGCACGCACGCACGCAGACGAACGCACGGACGTACACACACTGCTGTCGCCACGTCGCGTGCTGGCTATGTTTGTTGATTTCACCTCCAACAGAAATATATGCCTTACAGGGGATTCTTCTTCTTCTTCTTCTTCGTACGCAGTCAGACAGTAACCATTATTTTTTCGAAAAAAGCGGCGGTCATCCTGAGGCTGTCGACACTGCCATAGAGCTTGTCTTGTGGTTCCACTAGTGATGGCCACATCTGCTCTCTCTGATCCTCGTATGTCGGGCAGTTCTGCAGCAGATGTTCAGCGGTCATTTTCCCGGTACCACACGGGCATTCGTCGGTTCCACCTATCTTCAATTTGTTGAATAGGTGGTACCTCAGTCTATTGTGGCCAGTGCGAAGTCTGAAGACAACGACCTGCTCTCTTCTGTTCAACTGGTAATATGCATCGTTTTTTGTGTAACCAGTATGTTCGGTTTTCCATTTGGTCATGTATCTGGCTTTAATAAGCCGTTTTGACTCTTCGTACGTCATACTAGTATCTGTTTGTGACAGGGGATTCGATCCACTGCCTTTCTTGTGAGTAGGAACCAGCACGTGAGCGGAACCAGCAATTTTTTGTTGCCTCCATTAGCCTGACAAAGGATTGGATTTGGTTATTAGAGATGGACTCTTCAAAATCCTCTCAAAAATAGGCTGCCCAAATAAACTGCTTGGACTAATAATATCGTTCCATGAGGGAATGACAGGAACAATCAAATTTGATGGTAGCGTATTATAACAATTTTGAATTCAAATTGGTGTTAAGCAGGGCTGTGTTCTGGCACCAACACTGTTGGGAATCTTATTTGCTCTGTTACGGAAACATGCATCTGGTAACGCAAAGAAGGAATATGCCTTCACACTATGTCGGATGGTAGGTTGTTTAACCTTGCAAGGCTCAAGGCCAACACGAAGATAAGAGAGATCACCATCAGGGACTTGCTTTTCGCTGATGATGCTGCAATTTTCACCCACAGTCAGTAGGAACTTCAGAGATTGATGGATCACTTCTCCCAGGCTTGCAAAGATATTGGTCTGATAATGAGTCTCAACAAACAAATGTTCTGGGACAGGAAGTAGATGCCCCGCGAAGTCTTAGCATAGATAATTATGATCTTCCAACTGTACAAAAATTCACATAACTGGTATCCCTAATCAACGACAACCTCTCTCAGAAATAGACAGTCGCATTGGCATAGCTGTTGCTAAATTTGCTCGCCTCACAACGCGTGTTTGGAAAAAGCAGAAACTGAAATTAAAACCAAGGCCATGGTATGCAGTGCATGTGTTGTAAGCACACTTCGATATGGCAGCGAGACTTGGACAACATGCCAAACGAGAGCACAGGCGTAACACCTTCCACCTGAAGGCGCATGCGATCCATTCTTAGAATTACATGCAGGGATAGAGTGACAAATGTAGAGGTCCACTCTCGCACTGGTCTTCCAAGCATGTACACTCTACTTAGCCAGCGAAGACTGCGATGGCTTGGTCATGTTCGTCGCATGAAAGATGGTCGCATTCCCAAAGGTATTATCTATGGACAGTTGGCGAATGGCACGAGAACAGTCGGCCGACCACGGTTGAGGTTAAAAGGTGTGTGCAAGCGTGATATGAAGGCCCTGGATATGAATCTGACATCCTGGGAAGACGAAGCTGCAGACCGATCCAGGTGGAGATGTATCCTGAATGGTCAGCTCACGCTTGGTAAAGCGAAGCTCTTGCAACACAGACAAGTGAAAAGACAACGCCGCAAGAAGAAAGGCAACAAAAGCTAAGTATACATTTTGTTGTTGTTATTTTTGCTGTTTTTTCTTTCCACTCCAAGTCATATCATCCTATAGTCAGTCATGTCTGAAAGGGGCTACTGCTACTAGAACAAAGCAGACTTGCAGTCTATTAGGCGCCATATATGCTGATCTTAACAAACCACCTAACCATGACCGGTGGTATGCCATGTCACACAGTTAGTCGTCTTTACGACATGCTCTCTGTGGGACAGTGGTGTTATTCTTATCTTTGTCATACGCAAAAGACTCCGACAGACCACTCGGGCTTTACTTTTCTGATTCATAAGATGGTACATGGCAAAGAGCTGATAGACGCAGAAGTCTCACACCTTCGCGTGCATGTGTGGGATACTTTTCTAATCAAGGTTAGGTTCTTAGCAATGAAAAAGCTGATAGCAGACGCGGAGGTCTCAAACCTTCACGCGCTTGTGTGGGATACTTTTCTGGTCAAAGTGTAGCTCCCAGCAATGAAGAAGTTGATAGCAGACGCAGATGTCTAATACATTGATGATCGTATGTGTCATTGACGTCAGAAAAATGTGCGGGTATGAAATAAGCTCACCCGTCTTCCAATGTCAAACTCAGAGCCGTTGTATTGTCCCTTGTCCATCTTCTCCTCAGTCTGCGTCTGCCTCTTTTGCCAGGAACTAATACCCTCCAGTGTAGTTCTTTCAAGGCCATTGTGACGTTTGACATGGCTAAAGCAGGTTCATCTTCTTCTTCTGCGTTCATTTTCAATCTCCCGCCACCAAGCATTGAATAGGGCTTTACTAGTATCCGAATGTATTCCGGAGAACGGAATACGCTGTATCGTAGTTTACAGCCTGACTGCGATATTTGCACCTTTCGGTCAGACACATCTGACATCACCAAGCACTTTTGGATACAGGGTTAGTCTTCCCTTTCGATCCCTTTTCCTTAGCCAGTCTTCTCTGATGCAATATGTTATCCTGGATCACAGTGCGGAGGTGTAGAAGAGTCTTAGCAGCTCTGGTTCGCTGGCCCTAATGCTAGAAGTCAGATTTTGGTCGCTGACCGCTGCGGGTCATGCACTGCTCAGCGTCTTGATCCTTCTGGAAATAACGAAAAGACTTAGTAATGAAAAGGCTGACATACTAGCGCGGAAAGCACTCTAATTGGAGACAACATATATATATTTTTTATTGTTTGATTTTGCGTTCGCCTTATTTCTCTATTCCCCAAGACGGGTGTGCGTTACACTATGGTTTTTATTTTGCGCCTGTCGGCCCAGTGCATCCGACTTCAGCATTCATTTTATGCAAGGGTCTGCTTCCTCCTGAATTTTCTAAGGGTTTGCTTCCCCGGGGTAACGGCCGGTGCTGTGATGGGGATCGAACCCAGAACCTTCTGGTTGTGAGCCGTGCCACTTAACCACTAGGCCACGCCGTCCCCCAAGGGATATAAAAACAGGAGCTCACTGAAATCAACCTATGACCACCTAGTAAATACATACACTAAACTCGATGAACTAGCAATCCCCAAACTGCAGGCGTTTGTAATCAACCATGGCTACGGAACTCATCTGTCAGTATCATTACTTGTTTGTCAATGTGTGTTATCGGGGTCCTATGCGATATACTGCCAGAAAAAAAACAGACGATACATGCGAGAAATAATATCATCCGAGAATTGACTGACACAAAATGGAAAGCACAACCAGATGCCCCCCGAACATCAACACTCGGCCTGTATTTTCCGAAACGGAACCAGTTTGAAAAAAAACTAAGCACGTGTCAAACTGATTGATACAGCAAAGTGTGAATCTAGCCGGGATAGTTACAGGATACCTAAAACCTACTCTAACTGAAAAATATACCCCATAATCAATGCAGTGTAACACCCCATGAGATACGAAGAAGAGTCGCATAAGAAATTGAAAGAGAAACAAGCAAACGATCCAAGGCACCCTATGTTTGGACACCAGGTGAAATGCACAAAACTAAAATATAGACGACGTTTCTTACAGTCAACACAGCCCCTACAAACTAGTCCCGGAAAACGCCCGTTCGAAGAATGGAATGAACTGATTCAGGTTTCCGGGATCGAACTGCCTAACGCAACATTGAAGGCACTAAATAGACTCCAAGTTTGTGTATCACAACGCAGGAAGAACTTAAAGAGATGAGGATACAGATATGATGAGATATGAAACTGTCAATCAACAAATGACCCAGACCACCTGATGATCTGCCAAAACCTTCTGACAACATGCAATGAGGAATTACAAGACAGTCCACCTTATACAATTTGTGAAAAATCACAGAAGCCTAAATTGAAATCATGAGCTGGGACACTACGAAGGATGGTTATAGACCAAGAGTTGTTGAGAGAATTGTGTTGCTGTCCATAAAGAAATCACCAGGCGTGATCGTAACTGGCCGTTTTGCCAGTCCCTGGCCAAGAATCTTCTTTTTCTTCTTCTTTCGTTCTCAATCTCTCGTTCTCAAGCCACGGAAAGGGCTGTGGAAGTAAACAAGCTGTTATACGGAGAACGGTATGCGTTATGGCATAGTTTACAGCTTGACTGTTATCTTTGCACCTTTTGGTTCGACACATCCAACTTCAGCAGGCATTTGTGAATACCGGGTTAGCCTTCCTTCTTCGATCGCTTCTTTTTAGCCAGTCTGGTATGTTGAAGCCTGTTATTCAGGATCACCGCGTGGAGGTGTAGAAGGGTCTTAGCAACTCTGGTTCGTTGGCCCTGACGCTAGAAGTCAGCCATGTGTAGATGACCGCACAGCTCATGCACTGCGCAACATCTTGATCCCAGAAATCAGAAAAGCAAGTGGTCATTTTCACAGACGCCCTCGCAGTGTTAATTTCGCTAAAGAACCAGCACAAAAATGAACTCGGTGCTCTGGCAGACTCGCTCGAACGCCTGTCCCCGTGCTTAAAAAAAAGCACAGTCCAGTGGATACCAGAAATCACATACAATGAGACAAAAGCATTCATCGGGGCAACGTACAGTGCAAAATGGGAAGAAGACCATCCTGGCCACATAGAAAACGATGCCTACCATCAACTCTCCAGGCGAGACCAGGTGATAATTCTCCGGCTACGCGCAGGTCACAACAGACTTAGATGCCATCTGTACAACAAGTTCAAGATTGGCACTACAGACCTTTGTGCCTGCGGCACAGCCCCGTGAAGGCAGAACATATTTTGCAGTCATGTCCACTTTATACCGACAAAAAAAGTAGCATTTGGCAACAGTCAATGTCCTTGCACGAGAAGCTATACGGAAGCGTACAGAGCTTTGAGTCGACTGCTGCCTTCGTTAGTCATTGAAGTTGAGGTCTGAAGACGAACGAGGAAGTTCCCATAAATAAGTGCAGTTCTTTTTTTAATTGTTTTATTTTACTTGTTTGCCTCACTAATTTCTACTGGCGGAGGCGCGCCTATTCCACCCCAGACCGTAGTCAATTGGGCGATATTAAGACGCATAAACCAGTGCTTGAATGCATGTATGCGTCTGTATGTACATATGCTAGGTGTGTGCGCTCTCAGAAGCCAGCCCAACCAAAGTGCAATGGAAGGGCCTCACCCTGAGGGTGCGTGTGAAAGTTGTGCAAGAGTGTGACTGTAGGACAGAGTAAAATGAAACAAGAGTGTGATTGTGGGACAGAGTCAAATGAAACAAGAGTGTGATTGTTGGACAAAGTAAAATGAAACAAGAGTGTGATTGTGGGACAAAGTAAAATGAAACAAGAGTGTGATTGTGGGACAAAGTAAAATGAAACAAGAGTGTGATTGTTGGACAGAGTCAAATGAAACACGAGTGTGATTGTTGGACAGAGTCAAATGAAACAAGAGTGTGATTGTTGAACAAAGTAAAATGAAACAAGAGTGTGTGGAAAGAAGAAGAGGGGCCGAGTTTGGAAAGCGGGAGAAGTGACGTATGAGTTACCGAACTAAATTACCACAAAAAGACATTGACGAATGGGCAGAAACAAACTATGGGAAATCTTAGAAAACTATGGAGTTCAAGAACAGTTATTGGACAATGTAAGAGTAATGAATAAAATAGTCAGAGAGCAGACGTCAGACTTACAAATTGGTTCGAGGTCAAGGCCGACTGGGATGTGTACTATCACCACTTTTGTTTATTGTAGGCCTATATATGAACAAAATGAAGGCAGCTGAAGCAAACCCAAGAACCACCTCAATGAACGAGCTCCTTTTTGCAGACGACCAGAGCTTCTTTCATTCAGATGAACATAACATCCAACAACATCTGAATGCCTTTAACAATGCCTAGCGATAGATACAATATGATGGTTGATACAGCAAAGACAGACCGCAAAAAGCAGCAGGATAGAGAAGACACTTCATTTTCAGGTGAAAAGCACAGAACTTAAACTGGGAAGAGAATTCGAATACTTGGTTAGAGTGTTCACACAAGATTGAAACATGGACAGAGAGGTGAAATCAAGAATCCAGAATGCAAAAACGGTTTCCTATCAGTTCTCACCATTATAAAAACACAATCCAATCACATCACAGTGGAAAAATAGTATTTCCATACAAACTCTCTGTTACCAGTGTCAGACATGGATTCTCACCAAGAAAGAAAAATCATGCTATGCGAAATTATGGGTTTGATAAAACCGGTCGGGGTCACAAGGCTAGACAGAAGGAATCACAAAAGGTGAGTGCAACATCGTGCATGGAAGGGCAGAAGATAAATTGGTTCGAACACCTGACAAAAATCATAGAATGCAACCAAATCTATAAGATGTGCGGATCTTCAACACCAGACAAGAGGGTTACGGAATAAGAGAAGACCAAGAAAAAGACGGATAGACGGTGTGAGTGTGATACTGAAAGATTACGGAACGACAGCAGCATTGGAGACACATTTGGCACACGAAAGAAAACTACACCTCCGCATGTCATCTAAGACACAATTAGATAGAAATGGAAGTAGAAGGTCTTCATCGGTAACTACTGACTAAAGAACATTTACAACAAATCAAAATATATTACTAATCTAAACGATACAGAGGATAGAAATTAGATAAATAATGTTCGTATATATACACCATTAATCTACTATAATCAGAGGTATAGTTATTTATGTTATTATCGACATATGGTCTACTTTACAGGTCCTGTGATTTAGATTTCTATCTGTTCCTTAGCAGGAACCATCTTTCTGGTCAGGGTCTACATAACAAAAAATCTGGCATCTAGGGTTCTATTATTAGCATAATAGAAAGCCCTAATAAATATGGCGTCTGTTGGGGAGGGCGATTGTCACAAAGACCCTAACTTTGCAGTCGTTTGCTCATTTTTGGATAAATATGGTGCTTCTTTGGGATTGGAGCCAATAAGCTACTTTGATCTTCAAAAATATTTAGAGGATACAACCGGCGAAGGTAAAAGAATTATATTTGAATGTGTTCGGCCACTAACTTTTGAAAATGAAGATTTAAAGCAGCCAAAATCTCTAGTCTAAATATAATAATATAAGTTGCACAATTATGATTGCTCGTGCATTAATCCCACAATATTCAAAGAACAACAAGATGCAAACATAATAATACGTCCAACGTAGATCTGTTTTAACATTGTCACTGATTGATTGAATATGCTTTCTTCAGAAGCCATTTCATTCGTGTATGCGGTCTACTACTAGTCTGATCAGATCATATCGTGGTCCAGGTCACCACTCACTGTGTATTTATAATATCATTGTTGCGGCTAAAATTGGTGAAAGACATATTAAAGAATACATTAAATGCACAATACACAAACAATGCGAAACATAGAAATGGTCCATACAAAATATGTAACAAAAAAACATAGTACATAGGTTCAATGGAGACATTAACTTCTTCAGCTGAACTGGACCTGGAGTGTTTACTCATGCCCCACTCAGTCTCATGGAGTGTTTTACGGGTTACGACTTACGTGTAGCCTTGCCTAGGTGAAGTCAGTGTAACGTGCAAATTACAAATTATTGTGAGTGTAGTGTTAAGCGTAAACTCATAAATGCAAACACATTATCTTTTAACCAGGATAAAGAAAATGTGTAACGGCATTTGCCGACTATTTAAGATTTTGCGTAGATAGTAAAAATTAGTATTTTAGTAGTCTGTGTAGACAGGAGGGTAGTGTGTAAAACTGTAAAGTGTGTTAAAGTTGGTAACTGTTAATTAGACCGTGTTAATGTGTTATTAGACTGGGCACCAGAAATAGTGCTATTGATTGTAAAATGTTAGAGACACAAAAAAAAAAGGGTTCTACTATTATAATAAAATAAAACAAAACATTAAAAAATGTGAGGTCAATCTAATATTACTAATAAAAGAAAACAAATATAATTTTCTAAACAAAATTCAAATTGTGAAGATACTCACTCACAGTAAGCAACAATTTGTAGATACTTCATTACTTGTAAATGAATGAATTGTCTTATGTCTATATTATTTCAACATTTTGTTTGAAGGCAATTTTCTTTGATGTAAACTTTACTTGCATTGCATTCATTGATATTGAGATCATTGCCACATGATGTTCATTAAGAGCAAACTCACTGTCAAACTGCTTTATTTAGACACATACTGAAGCGTTACAGTGAGATGTAATAGGGGTCATGGCATTTGCTTGGAATTTATTAGAATTAAATGACCTTTATTTCAGAGCAGATGGATAGCTGACATGTTGCTTGGAGGTGTCAGCTCTCGAAATTAAGAACATTTTCAAAAATTACTTCTGTCGGTCATTAAGTCATGCTTGCTCAATATTTGTGGAAAACATTGTTCATTAGCCAGATGTTTCTTTCTGATTGTTACTGTCTATCACATAAATCTGAGCATGCAGATGTGTATACAGAGTCAGTGTTTGAAGAGGACTGGTGCAGCCAGAACTTTGGTATTGAACTTCAATACCATATGGTCCTCATCCTTGAAAAAAAATATTTGCTTCAACCTAATGTAGATGCTGTTGTAGAAGTATTTAAAACTGGAATGTTTCGGGCAAAGAAAAAATGCATATTGAAATGCATGTCTATTTTCATCCAATGTTGTGTTTTTGTTGTTAAAACTTTCTCTTACTCCACCATTTATTGAATTTATCACCAGCACCAACATTTTTAGATGTGTAAATTCTCATATGATGTACCAAATAGCATTTTCTGCTGTTGTGCCTTCTTCAGCTACATTTCTATCTAGTTGTTTTCCAGTTTGAAAATGATATCTTTCAGCATCATCCTTTTGTAATCTGGTTAATGATTCTCTGTAGTTTTGAGCCTGCTGTTGCTATCTTTGTCTACCCAAGCAATGTTTTCTCTCAGTTGAGACACACTGTATATAATATTCTTCCATCACTATAATGGAACTTATCAAAACTTCGGTATCTTCAGATTGTAGGCAGGGGGCACTTTTGCATCTCGACCATTGTTTCATATTTCTAAAATATAGAATATTGAGAAGAATAGATGTGTCCATAAAATTTATGTTTTTTTTAATTACAGTATCAAGAGTTCTGATTGATATTCATGTTCGTCTTCTGAGGCGTATTGGCAAATCTATTGTGAATTCAGATCGCTTTGAAAAAAGTATAATCAAAGTAAGTTGTCATCTATAATGTCATAATTGCTGTTGTTACCATTTTATTTAGACTTTCCATACGACAAGGTGAGCTTGGCATGAGTCCAGAGACTCATTCCAAAGAGTAGCCTCATTGCTAAGTTTCTTATTGTTTTGAGGCTGACTTACTCTTAACACTAGAAATTTCCTGGTCGCCTGGCCCGTGTTTTACTGAGAAAGATTGAGAGCAAAGGGTGATCCGAGTCAGATGAAAAACACTGACCGAGACACCATCTTACGCCCTCGTTCATACTCCAGGGGGTATAAAGAAAATGAGCTGCAGCGGTCAGTGACCCATAGCTGGCTGCTATCATCAAGGCCAGCAAACCAGAGCGGCCAAGACCCTTCTACACCTCTATGCGGCGGTGGTCCTGGATAACGGGCTGCACAGGGCAGACTGGCTAAGGAAAAGGAATCGAAGGGGGAATGATAAACTGGTACTCAAAACTTGCCTGCTGGTCGGATGTGTTGGACTGAAAGTTGCAAATATCGCGATCAAGCTGTAAACTACAATAACACATTCCGTTCTTTGTACTACATTCTGCTACTTAAAGCCCTTTGGGGATTGGTAGCAGGAGATTGAGAACGAACCAAGCTAAGCCATTCTCCAGGAAACAGGCTGTTTCACAACAGTCTTGCCAATGAGGTGAGGGATTAACACTAATCTTCATAGTGGTGAGTTTACCGAGGAGCCTTACATTGCAAAACAGCCAGGAGGACCCCGGACCACCTCAAGAACATCTTGGGACGTATGAGAGCCACTAACCCATAACCAAAGAAGTGTCAACACTAGTAGCTAACAACATATACCAAAAGACTTGTGGAACTTTAAACAGCAATATCGTTTATGGTGAACACACCCTTTTTCATACAGATGACCGAAGGATAACACGGTACTAAAAAATGCCTGCTGAAGTCGGATGTGTTGGACCGAAATGTAAACTACGACACAACCCATTCTGTTCTTCGAACTACATTCTTCTACTTGCAATGCCCTTTTTAGGGCTTGGTAGCGGGAGATTGAGAACGAGCGAAGAAGAAGATACAGAAGACCCCCATATTATGGAAATAAATAGACCTTAACCTTGAAGCTTTGAATTGTGGTAATTTACACACTTCATTTGATCAAGAATGTAATATATATTATTTTTGCGTTGACATACATTTTTTATGTGACATAACTGAGCACTCGAAACAGGGTTGTTCGTGTGACTAGCAACCTCATCATGTAAACAAATTGCTACAAAAGCACTCACAGAAAGAGCCCATGGAAGTGCTTTTATACATGCTTCAAGGGCCAGAATTGAAACTAGCGTCATTGGGAAAATGGGCAGGCCAACTACAGCAGAGACTGTGCTGGCCAAATTCAGGGGGAAATGGCTGGGCAACTTCAGTAGAAAATATGCTGACCGACTTCAGGGGGAAATAGCTGGGCAACTTCAGTATAAAATGTGCTGGCCAAATTCAGTAGAAAATGTGCTGACCAAATTCAGTAAAAAAATGTGCTGGCCAAATTCAGGAAGAAATGTGCTGGCCTACTTCAGTAGAAAATGTGCTGGCCTACTTCAGTAGAAAATGTGCTGGCCTACTTCAGTAGAAAATGTGCTGGCCTACTTCAGTAGAAAATGTGCTGGCCTACTTCAGTAGAAAATGTGCTGGCCTACTTCAGTAGAAAATGTGCTGGCCTACTTCAGTAGAAAATGTGCTGGCCTACTTCAGTAGAAAATGTACAGGCAAACTTCAGTAGAAAATGTACTGGCCAAATTCAAGGGGAAATGTGCTGGCCTACTTCAGTAGAAAATGTACTGGCCAAATTCAGAAGGAAATGGGCTGATCAACACCCCCACTTTTGTAAAGTTGTTGTTGGCAGCCCAATGCCATTCTTATATAGATACATGTCTTCTTCAGTTGTTTCACTACTCCGTATAGTGTGTTGGCAATTGTCGGCAGTGCTTGTAAGAATCTTTTCCTCATATCCGCAAGCGCCTTGAACTCAATGAGTAGATGTCGAACTGTTTCATCAGGATGAGAGCAATGTCTGCACAAGATCAGGTGCTGGGGATTGATGAGGTTTTGTAAAGAAAACTACTTTGATTTAACTAGAGAAGAGTTGTTTTCTGAGTTGTATGAGAACGGGACATAATAGACTCATTGATCATTTTTACAACAAAATTAGAACTGGAACAAGTGTTCATGTGGGGAGCATTCGATGACTGTGTAATACATCCTACAAAACTTCATGCTCATACAGGAAGAGAGAAAACAATACTGGTCTTGGGAGCCAAATAAGAGACAAAAGATGTATGGAGATAAACAGCCTTACAAAGAATGGCGGCCAATGTAAGAGGACCCGGGACCTTGATTTGAAGATGAGCAGCGAAAAAGAAGATACAGTCATCCAATCAGGGGATTATTCTTCACCGCTCATCCTGAAAAGTGCATTGTGTCATAGTTTGAAGTAATGCCTTTTGGCCCAACACATCTGCTTTCAGCTAGCTTTTTTGGGGACCGGATTTGCCTTCCCACTGCTGCCATCCCTATTCTCTTTGGACCAGGTTTGCCTTCCCACTGCTGCGATCCCTATTCTCTTTGAACCGGGGTTGCCTTCCCACTGCTGTGATCCCTATTCTCTTTGGACCGGGTTTGCCTTCCCACTGCTGCAATCCCTATTCTCTTTGGATCGCAGTTGCCTTCCCACTGCTGTGATCCCTATTCTCTTTGGATCGGGTTTGCCTTCCCACTGCTGCCATCCCTATTCTCTTTGGACCGGGTTTGCCTTCCCACTGCTGCGATCCCTATTCTCTTTGGACCGGGTTTGCCTTCCCACTGCTGCCATCGCTATATTCGTAGCCAAACTACACGAGTGCAGCCTTTTTCCATGGCCACTGCTTGGAGGTGAAATAAGGTCTTGGTCTGCTGTGGCTCGCTGACAATGATATAAACAGCCAGCTATGAGTCGCGGACAGCTGCCAACTCATCCACTGTGCAGCATCTTCAGCCCCCCAATAAGGGGGTTAGCTGCACTCCATATGTAGTTTGAAGGTGACCAGAATGAGATGGAGAATGGTTGTTGTAACTATGTGCACATTGATATTTCAGTTTTGTCATCATTTTTCTGAATTTGATGCTTGGGAAGTGGAAAGCTATGGCTACAAGCATGCTCAACTTGGAACAAAACTTAAGATACTTAAGGTGGGTTAATCATAAACATTCTTACATGCATGACATTTATGTGTGCGGTTATAGTCTGTGTATGAACAAACTTCAGATATGTGAGACCACATTCATCAGGGTAGGATCATGCTGGGACTGATTGTAGTCAATCAATCAAAAACCTGTCAGCTCCCCGTGGAGCATAGGTCCTCAACAAATACTTGCCAAGTCTTCCTATAATGAGCCAATTCTGTCCATGTTCTGTTTGTTATCTTTACATTTGCTTCCAGTTCCCTCTTCCATGAACGTCAAGGTCTTCCTCTACTTCTCTTGTCCTGTGGATTACAGAACAGAGCTTGTCTGGTAATGTTAGTTAGTTAGTTTTTCTTTCCACTTGTGCCGTTAATCGTCGTGGGGAGCTCAAGTCGTCTATCGTGTGTCGATCAATGCGAGCCCTTTGTGCTGCACAATCACTCTAATATCATCTATCCACCTACCTCGTGACTTCCCCCTTGCCCTGTAGCCAGATCTACCAGCATTGTAAGCCATCAGTAGAAGTTGATGAGGGTGCATTCTTATGAGATGACCAAACCAACTTATTTTTTGCCTGGAATTCTCTTCGATACAAGACGTAGTGCCGGCCATACTTCGAAAATCGTCGTTCCGCATTCTGTCTCTTGTGGTAACACCAATGACTTTCCTCAAACACTTCATTTCACAAGTCAAAATTTTGCTCTTGCGCTCCCTTGACAGAGGCCATGTTTGACACTGGTAGCACATAATCTGCATAAATATACCGTTTATCAGCTGTTGCTTTGTTGCCAAACTAATGCTTTGGTGTCTCAGCAGTGGAGACAGCTGATAAGTCACCGTAGATGCTTTCTGACACCTAGTCTCAATCTCCCTGTTGATCCCTGCCGAAAAAATTAATGGTAGTGTTATCCACTGGTTTCCGTAACGTGTGGCCTATCCATCGCCTCCTCCGTATTTCATTCTCTACTGGTATTTGTTCTGTTTTTCCCATGAGTTCCACGTTGGTGATCTTGTCGTACCATTTCCACCCTTGTATTTTGCGCAGGTAACCATTTACAAAAGTCTGTACCTTTATCATAAGTACCCGTGTTGTCCTCCATGTTTCAGAGCCATATAATAGCTGTCCATCGTTGACGATGAGGACCGCCGACATCATCCTTGTCACAGATATCCCTGTTGGGTGTGGGTGCGCATGTGGCTGAACAGGCCAATGCAAGCACGAAAACATCTGCTACATATCGGGCACACGAGGTTTGTAGAAGGGGATGGTGTTCCCGCTGCTCGGGATTTCCGCGTCTCGCGTCTGTTCTGGGCTTTCACAACACGGTCATCTTCACCAGCAGCTACACTCGATTTGACTGCGCTTCTCCAGTCAGATCTGTTTTTCGCAAGACATTCCCAGGTGTCTATGTCTATCTGGCAACTTTTTAGTGAGTCCTTCAGACCGTCTTTAAAACGTTTCTTTGGGCGCCCTCTCTCGCGCCATCCCTCTCTCAGCTCGCCGTAGAGAAGCTTCTTTGGGAGCCGCTCGTCTGACATACGGACGTGTGTCCGGCCCATCCTAGTCGTGCTTTTTCTAGCAGTGCATGGATGCTGGGCATGTTAGCCCTCGAGAGAACCTCGATGTCAGTGACACGTACTTGCCATCGGATGTGGAATATTCGCCTCGGGCAACCTGTGTGGAAGTGGTTTAACCTCCTTGCATGTCTAGAGTATACAGTCCAGCTTTCGCAAGCGTATAGTAAGGTTGGAATGATGGTTGCACGGTAGACTTTGAGTTTGGTCTTGACGCTGATGCCACGATGTGCCCAGACCATCGAGCGCATTCTACCAAAGGCTGTGCTGGCCTTTGCTATTCTGCTTGCCACCTCATCGTCTAGGCTGACAGATCTCGACAGCGTGCTGCCCAGATATGTGAATTTGTCTACGGCATTCAACATCTGCCCTCTGACTGTAGTCTCTGGTTTTGTGTACGGCATGCCTGGTGCTGGTTGGTACATGACCTCTGTTTTTTTGGCATTTATGGTCAGACCAAAAGTTTTGCATGCGGCAGAGAACTGGTCCATTCCTACCTGCATGTTCAGTTCTGAGTTGCTCATTAGAGCGCAGTCGTCAGCAAATACAAGTTCCCTGATTATGTCGCCAGCCACTTTGGTTTTGGCCTTCATTCTTCTGGAATTGAGTAACTTGCCATCTGTGCGGTACTTTATGGGTATTCCAAGCTCCAATGATCTGAAAGCGTCTGTCATCGTGGCCGCGAACATCATGCTGAACAAAGTCGGGGCGAGTACACATCCTTGTTTTACTCCGTTTGATACTAGAAACGTTTTAGAGATTGCACCGCTGTCCAGTACACGAGCACACATGCCTTCGTGTAGCTGTTTCACCATTGTTATGAACTTGTTGGGGCAGCCAAAATTATACATTATCATCCACAGCCCTCCTCTGTTTACTGTATCAAATGCCTTTGTCAAATCAATAAATGTGGTGTACAATGCCTGATTTTGCTCTCGACACTTCTCTTGTACTTGGCGAGCGGCAAAAATCATGTCCACTGTTCCTCTTCCGGCTCTGAATCCATATTGGCTTTCTGGGAGGTGGTGGCTTTGTTCAAGGTGTTTGTTGAGCCTGTTTAGCAGTAAGCGCGCTAGGATCTTGCCTGCTACGGAGAGTAGCGATATTCCACGATGATTGTCGCATTCCTGACGATTGCCTTTTCTTTTGTATAGGTGAACGATTGAGGCGTCCTTTAGCTCCTGCGGATGTTTACCTTCAGCCCACATGTGACAGAAGAGTTCAGTGATCCTTCTGGTGAGGGATGGGCCAGCTGTCTTATATACCTCTGCTGGTATTGCATCAGCTCCTGGAGCTTTTCCTATAGATAGTGAACTGATTGCCCTGTCGACTTCCTCCTCAGTAATTACTTCATCCAACGCCAGGTTCAGTTCCACCTGCGGCATTCGCCGGATGGCCTCTTCATTTATGGATGATGGGTGGTTTAGTATTTTGCAGAAGTGGTCTGCCCATCTGTCTAGAATCTGAACCTTATCTGTTAGCAGTACCCCATCCGCACTGCGAACTGGGGTATTACTAGAGGGCTGCGGGCCGTAGAGAGCTTTCAGTGCCTCGTAAAACCATTTGGTGTCATGACGCTCGGCGAACATTTCAATTTCGTCAGCTCTTTTGCTGAGCCAGGAGTCTTGCATCTCTCTAAGCCTGGTCTGGACAGCTTTGCGAGCAGTATTGAAGGCAGCTTTTGCTGCCGGAGATGGTGTGTCCCTCTGGTATTCCCTGTGCACTTCATGTTTTGCATCGAGAAGGCCCTGTATTTCTAGATCGTTCTCATCAAACCAGTCCTTATGATTGCGCGTGAGTGGGCTAATGTGTTTAACAGCTGTATCGTAGAGTGTGTTTCTCAATGATGCCCAGTTCTTTTCGATGTCGTTCTTTTCAAAAAGAAGCTCAGACAGTCTACCCTCAAGCTCTTCCTGGAAGCCTCCTCTCGTGGGTTCGTATTTCAGCTGAGAGACATTTAGCCTCCTCGGTGGTTTCTTTCCCTGGGGGCGCATTTTGGGCTGGATCTTGAAGTTTAGCTTGGCAATGACAAGTCGATGGTCGGTCCAACATTCTGCACCACACATGCTCTTCGTTACCATATTATCCGCTCGATCCCTACGTCTGATGATAATATAGTCAATGAGGTGCCAGTGGCGGGACCTTGGGTGCATCCATGTGGTTCTATTTCAGACAGGTAGTCGGAAAGCTGTGTTTGTAATGAGTAGTTCATTTGCGGCACATGTCCTCAGAAGGAGCAGTCCGTTACTATTGCATTTTCCGATACCATGTCTGCCAATGGCCCCCTCCCAGGCTGTATGGTCTGTGCCAACCCTAGCAGAACATATAGCAGAACAGATTTTACGTTGGAGTTGAAGATTTTTATTTTGGTGGTGATTTTTATATTTTTTTTGTTCATAAATTCCTCAATGAAATGAAAGCTCTTCTCGCATTCTGTATTCTTAACTGAACATCGTTTTCTGTACCTCCTATGTCTATATTACTGCCAAGGTATGTGAAAGACTCCACATTCTGAAGGTGGGTGGCACCCAGTCCAATTCTGTCATTGTTAATTGCATTTATTTTCAAAACCTGTGTTTTGTCTCTATGTATTTTTAGCCTCAATTGTAGTGACCTCTCTTTGAGTATACCTATCTTATTTTGCATCTGGCTGTTGGTATGGGACAGAAGAGCCAAATCATCGGCAAAGTCGAGATCGTCAAGTTGTTTCGTCAATGTCCATTTAATGCCGTTGTTGCTTGACGATACTGTGGACTTAATAATCCAGTCAATGGCCGGCAGGAAGAGTAAAGGTGATAGTAGACAGCCCTGCCGAACCCCAGTTCTTATTTCAAAGGGTTCAGAAAGCTGACCTTCGCTTAGCCTTCAATATACCATTGCTTCATATGTTTTCTGGATTATATTAGAGAACTTTGGGGACACTCCATAGTGTCTGAGCAACTTCCATAGTGATACCCTGCCAAAGCTGTCTCGTATAGACAGCAACATTATACCTCTATAGTTAGTACACTGATATAGATCCCCTTTCTTCTGAAGTTTCATTACATTATCTTTCCCTCCGTTCGCTGGAATTTTGTTGTCTTCCCAAAACCTACCAGCAAACTTGGAAAATCTCAGTTGACGTATTTACATCACTGTTAAATATGAACTTGGCCAGTGGCTTTTCTGTCTTTGAAATGGCTTTCAGAATTTTCTCTTTTGTTTGTTTCTCGTAATTTACCTGTAGATTTGTGGGGTTTTTCTTCTTCTTCTTCGTTCGTTCTCAATCTCCCACTACCAAACCCTGAAAGGGTAAGTAGCAGAATGTAGTCCAGAGTCGGAATGCGTTGTGTCGTAGTTTACAGCCCGGCTGTGATATTTGCACCTTTCGGTCTAACACATCCGACTTCAGCAAGCATTTTTTGAGTACCGGGCTAGCATTCCCTCTTCGATCCCTTCTCCTTAGCCAGTCTGCCCTGCTGCAGCCTGTTATCCAGGATCACCGCATGGAGGTGTAGAAGGGTCTTGGCAGCTATGGTTCGCTGGCCCTGACGCTAGCAGTCAGCTATGGGTCGCTGACCACTGCAGCTCATGCGCTGCTCAGCATCTTGATCCCTTTGTGGGGTTTGTTTCTCGTAATTTACCTGTAGATTTGTGGGGTTTGTTTCTCGTAATTTACTTGTAGATTTGTGGGGTTTTTTTCTCGTAATTTATCTGTAGATTTGTGGGGTTTGTTTCTTGTAATTTACCTGTAGATTTGTGGGGTTTGTTTCTTGTAATTTGCGTATAGATAGGCAGCCGACGTAATGTCTGGTGGATTCTGGGGTGGCAACATATTTAACAACTCTTTGAAATGCTCAGCCTACCTTTCCATCTGACAAATTCACATCAGTAATTACCTGACCCTCTTTGTTTTTAATGAAACCGCACACGCTCTTATATTTTTCAGTCAGTTTCCTTGTGTTCTCAAACAGGTCCTTCATATGACCTTTTGTAGCCACCATCTCCGCAGCCCTCACCAACTCATCAAAATATTTCCTCTGGTCTGTTCTGATGTTCCACTACACCTCTTTATGTACCTCATCAGTAATGACCTTTGCCCTCCTAGTTTAGCAATTGTCTGAGTCTGTAGTTTTCAATTTGCTTTCCTTAATTATATCCAGAGTATCCGTTATCATCCAAGGTTTGTGTTGTTTTTTTCCCCACGTCCTCCTCCTTTGTGTTTTGTTTGTCTTTCTGGATTTTACTGGTGAAGGCATGCCACTTTCAACCCCAGACCGTAGTCTTATAAGTTATATCAATACGTATTGTCCAGTACATACGTGCATGAATATTTTTAATGTGTTCCACCATGGACAGAGTGGTGTGCCGGGATCTTTGTGTATGACAAGGGCAAAAATAGCACTATTTCCCCACAGAGAGCATGTCGTAAGATGCGACTGTGTGACATGACACAATACCAGTCATGGTGAGGTGGCATGTTAAGAGCAGTATAGATGGCGCCTAACAGGCTGTGGGTTTTCTTTACCCAAGTCTGTTAAGATGGACTCGCACATCGATTAAACACCCTTCACGGCACTTGTCTCAGAGCAGCAGAGTAATAAGCAGCTCGAGCCTAGCCCACTAAGCAGGAAATCCTCCTCCCGGCTACATCCAGCTCACACCAGAGCTGGGACCTGCAAAGGGGCATCACACCCTGTAGAAGTACAGGTTGACTAAGAAGAACTAAGAGCGTGGCAGTTTTGCTAATCCTTTCTGTACGCGGAGAAGTGATCATGCTGAGGAAATTCTTGACTTGCGCAGTCAAACTGAACACAGAGTGATTTCAAACCCGGTATGTTGGGATTGCAAGCCAATCTTGCATTCAATCAATTTACATCCCTACACAAGACACCACCTTGCGTTGTTGTAGCTGATGCAGGTTCTAGTACCTATGTGATAACATGTGTTTTCCTCTTATCCTTGGTAGAATCTACATTGGGCAGGCGTCTTATCCTACATGCAGTCACAACCTGTTTTAGCTTTATTTTGGCCAAAAGAAGATGGTGGCTTGATGTACTGGGCCGACAGGCGCAAAATAAAACCATAGTGCAGTGCATACCACTCTAGGGGGATCAAGATGCTGAGCAGCGCAAGAGCTGCAGTGGTCAGCGACCCATAGCTGACTGCTAGCATCAGGACCAGCGAAGCAAAGCTGCCAAGGCCCTTCTACATCTCCACGCGGTGATCCTGGATAACAGGCTGCAGCAGGGCAGACTGGCTAAGGAGAAAGGATCGAAAGAGGGAATGCTAACCTGGTACTTAAAAAATGCTTGCTGAAGTCGGAGTGTCTGACCGAAAGGTGCAAATATCGCAGCCAAGCTGTAAACTACGACACAACGCATTCCGTTCTCTGGGATACATTCTGCTACCAACCCTTTCAGGGTTTTATAGTGGGAGATTGAGAACGAACGAAGAAGAAGAAGATACCACTCTAGAGAATAGAAAAATAAGGACCCCTGCCAAAACAGATGTGTTGGACCAAAAGGTTCAAATATCGCACTCAAGCTGTAAACTAGCAACACAACGCATTGCGTTCTCCGGACTACATACTGCTACTTGCAAAGCCCTTTTCAGGTAGCGGGAGATCGAGAACAACTGCAGAAGAAGAGAAAGAAGACAAATGCCAAAAATAACAATTTAATCTCGTTACGATGCTCAATGACATCAATGGAAAGAAAACTAACAATACATTTTGTATTATAAATAGTTGTCGGATTATTAATCGGTATCAGCTCATAAGGCAAGGGCGATTAATCAGTAATTGGCCAATTTGCTTATCGCTGCCCCCCCCATATGTTAATAAATTTTTAAATAAAATTTATAGTCATACTTGTTAGCTTTGCTACTTCGCAACTGTTGAGCATCATCATTGAAGAAGTTTCACAGCAAATATTGATCAAACAAATATCTACTTGTGTGCTTTGATTCTTATATTAACAGAACCTGCTTGAGTGCCAGTTTGACTATAACCTTAAATTCAAAGAGAAGATTAATGGACAGAATTCTGAGGAGATGCGCTGTATTCCTATTGGCAGAGATAAGGAAGGACAAGCTTATTGGTACTTTCTGGTGAGTGTTAGCAGTCTTTTTTAAAGGTAGATTCCATAGGAGACACTGCTGTAGGGGATAAAGTGTTGGGAGACTTTATTGTACTAGGTCCAATCTTTTTTCGAGGAAAAAAATTAGTACACGGTATCAAGACGCTAAGCTGCAGTGGTCAGCGATCCATAGCTGACTGCTAGCATCAGGGCCAGCGAATCAGAGCTACCAAGACCCTTCTATACCTCCATGTGGTGATCCCGGATAACAAGCTGCAACAGAACTGACTGGTTAAGGAGAAGGGATCGAAGAGGGAAGGCTAACCCGGTACTCACAAAATACCTGCTAAAGTCCGATGTGTTGGACCGAAAGGTGCAAATATCGCAGTCAAGCTGTAAACTACGACACAACTCATTCCGTTCTCTGAACTACATTCTGCTACTTAAACCCTTTCAGAGTTTGGTAGTGGAAGATTGAGAACGAAGCCAAGCCAATTCGGTTTTTCCTTTACGATTTGAAGGCGTGATGGGCAACAAAGGAAATAGCAAGCAGGGTACAGGCATTCGTGAAAGACTGACTGTACAAGAGTTTGGTTTGTAGTTGTATGGTAAGTTACAAATGGTGACCTCTGACACGGGTAGAACCAACTGGTGGTGTTGCAAGAGGTGAGGAAAAGACAATGTAGATGGATAGGTCAGATCTTGATGAGGGATACTGATAGCATTACTCGACAGTGTCTGCACTGGAACTCTGTTGGAAAGAGCAAGATAGGTAGACCTCGACACACCTGGAGACAAGTACAGACACTGGCTAAGACGGATGTGTCGGATCGAAAGGTGCAAACATCACAGTCAAGCTGTAAACTCGTGACATGGCGCATTCCGTTCTCCAGACTACATCCTGCTTGTTGCAAAGCCCAGTTCAGGTCTTGGTAGCAGAGATTGATAACGAACATAGAAAAAGAAGAAGAAGAGACAAATAGATAGAACGCACTGATCATGGATAGATTTGGATGATGATCGAAGCTCTTGTTGATTATTCATTGAGTATCTATGCTCTGCACAAGGTTGACGGGCTTTGATTGATTTTGTGCTCTCCCATAAGGCCCGGGTAACCAACCACCAGGGTACAGATTCTTGAAAAATGCCTTAACTTTTAAGGCACTAATGTCTGCATGTTCGGACAATTAAAACTACTCCAAGTCCCCCTACAGTCCACCTAAACGGATACGCGATATGAGAATTTGCCGATCGCCATGAAAAAATTATTGTAGAGGATTGCTGTGTGTTAACACCGGTTGAAACGCAGCCATTTTGAATCTAAATATAGGGATGCCGGCATTGCAGATGTAAACAACCAAAATAGCCGAATAGTTAGTTTGAAAACGATTTTTAAACGATGTGTTTTTTTTTCTTAATTATTGCGGGTGATAAAGGTAAGTTGTTGCAACATATTTTTTGGAGCTCGATCTGTTTAATTTGTTTATTTAGCAGTATTAACTATATTTGTAAGGGAAAATAGCAGATTTGACGATCTTGTTAGAAACACTATCTGCGTTCTGTGATGATTTTCACATTCTGACGGTCCCGTTTCCCCGCGAAATGGGCAAAATCGAAATGTTGCAGTTTTAAAAAATGTTCGCATTCATCTTCTTGTATCTCATAAACTAACACACACACATCAAAAACAATAACACCAAGTAGTACTTTATTCATTTATGTCTCTACACACACAAAAATCATATTTATACAACACCAAACAAAAAAAATACAGATTTTCAAAGTTAACAACCTAGAAAATCATGACGTGCTGAAAAATAATTCAGTGGCTGTGGGAACTTCCATACTTTTATAATTCAGGGCCCTAAAGGCTAATTGGCCGAAATGTCAATACTATTTTGTTGTTCTTTTGTAAAACTGCATTTCAACTGTTTGGGTTTCTCGATTCATCTGTGTGTTACCAGGGTTCGAAAATGGAGAAATAAACAGTAACACTAACTTGTCAAGACATGTCACAAGAGACAGATAAAGAGGATCATGCATAGAGCCAGCTACTGCATTCTATAGCAACTATTTGCAATAAGAAATTTCAAAGAAGACTTCAACACATTGTGGTAGAAGAGGAGCGAATTCAGAGTTTCTGAATGCCGATTCTGCTGTGTGTGTTTTTTTTCTTTAAATTATCTGTATGTTTGAAAACGTATCCAAATCACATGTCATTGTTTGTTTGACCAGGACCATGATTTGAATCTTCTGGTGTACAAAGAGGAGCAAGACGATGAGGACGCTGACACTTGGAAACTGGTCTGCAGGTATAGTTTTTAATTTTCATCGCTCTTTTTTGTTTGTTTGTTAAGCATTAGATGGGGAGGCTGCGTAACATAGGGTCTTTTTTAGTCAGAGAGTGGTGAATGCTTGGAATGCATTGCCACAGGAAGTAGTGGAGGCAGGGACAATTAATGAATTTAAGAATAGATTGTATGCGTATAGCTTTTAGAGCAAGGTAATGTAAATTAAACTAGTTGTATACAGACTCTGCAGAGTTTTCTAAATCAGTATAAAGACGTTAAGTTAAGAAACTCACTTGGTTTTCACAATCCCAACGCACTGGGTTCGCTTTCTAACGTGTCCAGTTTAGCAGAGACTGAGTTTGTTCCCGGGCGATTGCTCCTCCACGTACAGAAAGTAATGGCAACCTAACGTACTGCACACTTGCCAAGAAACTTATAACAGCCAAATAGGGGGTAGTTGTAAGAAGCGACGTCCTGCTCGAGTATGTCTTGGGATATAAAATGAACCACTGTAACCCGCTACCAAAGAAACTCCACTACTTAGCATGAGTAGCTTCAAACAGCAACATCAGAGACACTGTTATTGGGGATATTGTGTTAGACTTCATTGTATTAGTTCTATGCCTTTTTTTTGAGGTTGGGAAGACCAGGTAACTTCCCCACTGACTTTTTCTAAGTTTGGTCTCCATTTATAGCTGGGTTGGCTGATTTGATTTAAGATCGGAGTTTGATCCCAGTCCCTTTGCCACAAGAGACAAGTAACAGTTTGTCACTCAGATGCTAATACCTCCTTATAGGTTAGCAATAAAGATGGCGCTGTAACTGGCTGTGGGTCTACATTGCTCTGCTAATTTAGTTCATTATAGATGCCGCCAGACCACGGATTTGCCTGGAATTCACACTAGTCGACGACTTACACTTGTTTTCACGAAAACATGTTGTTTTCCAAATGGACTGGTTAATTTGTTCATATTTTGTGATTTATTACGTCCGATTATCCTGGTCTGGACATCGGTTATATGAATAGCACTATGCTTAAATCTGTGTCGTATTTCATAGTCTAGTTCACGCGGCTGAACTTCACAAGATTGGCGCCCTTTGCCCTAGCTGCAAACAGTGTAATTTTTGGTGTGTAAAATTTAGACACAACTATAATGGACTGAACACAGCCGGGGGAGAGATGCCAAACTCACTACTCACATGCTGAGTTATGTCCCTACTACCTCTTCTGATTATGGGAAAGGCACAACACACAGCGTTAGATGTCATCCCCCCTCCGCTGTCTTGCAGGATACCTGTTTACTGGAAAGGCTTCGGGAGTAAACCCTGAAGAAAAATCTGCATCCTGTGCTATCTCCAGTTGTCTCAATAAATATCTTGCCACTGGACAAGGGTAACTCAGGACTAGAGAGTGAGGTTAACAAAATGCGCAGTTTCTTCCTCACTTTAATTCAAATTACCGCGCCAGTCACCCATTTCAAACGGACACAGCAAGAGAAAAGACTGTCCACAAGGCTGAACAAAGAGAATGGTCCTCATCACTTATATCATAAAAGAATGAAAGAGCGAATAACTCATTTTTCAAGGAGACATGATAACTTTAGAGCAAAGTCATTGACCCAACATGGTGCTCCAAGGCAAAAGACTGGTATGAATTTAACCAACTGTTGGCCACCTGGCATCGGGCACAAAATCAATTTGATTGAATACCAGGATACGGATTACCAAAAAACTTGAATCTCTCATATATTCAGTTGAGGGGACGGCGTGGGCTAGCGGTTAAGTGACACGGCTCACAACACTGAAGATGCTGGGTTCGATCCCCAATCACAGCTTCACCGTGACCCCGGGGAAGCAAACCCCCTAGAAAATGGAGGAAGTAGACCCTTACATAAAATGCATGCCGAAGTCGGATGCACTAAGCCATTATGCGCAAAATAAAAACATGGTGCAACCCACACAAGCCTTGAGGAATAGATAAATAAGGCGAACGCAAATAAAAATAATATATATAATTCAGTTGTAATCAAAATGCTGAGCAGTGCATGAGCTGCAGTGGTCATCGACCCAAAGCTGACGGCTAGCGTCAGGGCCAGCGAACCAGAGATGGTAAGACTCTTCTCCACCTCTACCCGATGATCCTGGCTAACAGGCAACAGCAGGGCAGACTGGCTAGGGAGGAGGGATCGAAGAGGGAAGGCTAACCCGGTACTCAAAAATACCTCCGGATGTCAGGTGTGTTGGACCAAACAGTGCAAATATTGCAGTCAAGCTGTAAACTACAACACATTCCGTTCTCCGGACAACATCCTGCTACTTCCCAAGTCTTTTTCTGGACTTTATGGCCGGAGTTTGAGAACAAACGACGAAGAAAAAGATATATTCACTTATGTTTACTGCTTAATTGGTTGTGCCCATCTCAAGTAGAAACTTCTTAAAGTGTAGTCATTCTACTCCCCAGGAATAGACACGACCTGGCTAACCTTGTCAGCAACTTACAGAACGGGTTTAGTATCAAGGAGATTGAGGACAAGATGAGTACATGTGAGTAGATGAATTGTGGTCCTTGGTAGTGAATGAATTGTGGTTCTTAGTAATGTGTGGATTGTGGGCCTTGGTAGTGTATGAATTGTGGTTTTTAGTAATGTGTGGATTGTGGGCCTTGGTAGTGTATGAATTGTGGTTCTTAATAGTGTCTCTGCTTTTAATTCACCAATTTCAAGTAGATAGTATTACATAGAAGTCAACCTTGTACTTCTTCTTCTCCTTGTTATTCACCCATTGACTTCTACACCGTTAGAAGAGTACCAGCGATGAACTTGACTGTTTCTTTTGCTCAGTACAACTTTGAGTCTAGCTCTGAATCATTTGGCCAGTGAGTCTTCTTTTACCACACCGCATGAAAAATTTGATGAACACAATTTCATCGACGACAGCATTATTTTTAGCACATCATGTTTTACTGTGGTTGTTGACATTGAGAGCCTGAAACCTTTTTGTTTGTTGGTCTATAAACAGGATTGTGTTTGTGTGTAGAGACAATAAATAAATAAAGAACTTGTTGGTGTTATTGTTTTTGTGGTGTGTGTGTTAGTTTCTGAGATACAAGAAGGTGAAAATTAAAAAAACAACACACACACATTTAGACTCACCAATTAGGGAATGTCGCTTCTCAATAAATCTATTGAAATCACCACAAAGCACTGGTACTGTTCTTGTATAAGATCAGCATATCTGTTGGTTACCACTAAAAACGTATTTATTTCATCTACATAAACAAACTAAACAGACCAACCTCACAAAAATCTTTTCCAACAACTTAGCTTCACCATTCTCAATAATGGGCTAGCTCCAAAATGTGTAAAAGGGGATAATAAAGTGTTTCAAATTCATTCTAATCTAACACAAAAGAATTATCGCGGTTTGAACCTGTGTAGAAGGAAATGATGTATTCATCGCAACAAACAGTTGATTTCTACGGTAGCCCAGTTTGGTCATATATTTTTTAATTTTTTTTTGGCGTTCGCTTTTATTTATCTGTTCCGCCTGTTGATCCAATGCATCCGACTTCAGCATGCATTTTATGTAAGGGTCTGCTTCCTCCTGCATTTTCTAAGGGTTTGCTTCCCTGGGGTAACGGCCGGTGCTGTGATGGGGATCGAACCCAGCACCTTTGGTTGTGAGCCGTGTCACTTAACCACTAGCCCACGCCGTTCCCAAGGTCATATATGATTGTTGTTATTGAATGCCCACAATGATTAGGATTACTCTTTTGTGCACCCTAAAAAGGATGTTAAGTGGCGGGCTGTCATAGCATCCTGAGCGTGCTGATGAAGGTGGGCCGTGGTACTCCAGGTGGTTGTGCTATGCGTGGTTTTATCTACGTGATGCTCACTACTACAGAGACCGCGTCGATCCACATCTCGTCAGTCAGACTGCCTTGAAAAAGCTGTTTCTAGAGAACACTACATGGAAGAGAGATAGTGGTCTTGGTCAGTATATTGTGCCTGACCGTGACGTCCTGGTCAATATGTTGTGCATGACCGGACTAGCTCCTCAGTTCCCCTTCACATTAGGGATCTTATGCCATTTCAATTCTTCTATTGTGCCCAAGCACCAGTTTAAAAGGTCTGTAACGTTTTAGTTGTATTTGTTTTCCATAGCTCAATCATACAATTCGACTGACTTTCCATTAAAGTTGAATATTTATGTGTATGTGTTGAATGAAAAACTCTCTGTCTGTTTTTGTAGTATTTTTTCTATATTTCAATTTGTTCCTCTCTGCTGTCATAGATGCTGTCAAGTTGACTTTTCATTGTTATCATTTTCAGGCGCATCGAGGAGTAGCAAGGAAGGAAGTCCAGACAAAGATGTCAGCAATGAAAATGTCCAAGTGAAGAAGGAAAAAACAGCCCAAGAACAATTAGTAGATGTGAAGGAAAAGAAAATAGTGCAAGAACAAATGGAGGGTGTGAAGAAAGTCAAACAAGATCAAGAGTTAAATATGCATAAAGACGACCTATCCAAAGCACAAAAAACATGTTTTGTGAAGGTAGAGAGGACAATTCATGGACAACTACTAGGTGTCGGAAAGGCAGAGAAAACACTTCAAAGTATTGAGAAGAAAGTGAAACTAGATCAAGTACCAAGTTTGAATACAGAAGAAACAGCCCGAGAAGAAATAGTGGCTGTTGTGAAGGAGGAGAAGACAGTCCATGAAGTGGTGGATGTCAAAGATGAGAAGCCAATTGCGAAGATTAAAATTCGCTGCCGCAATATAAATAAGCCTACTACTGCCAGTGCTTTACCAGAGGTAGAGACTGCTGTGCTTATATCTGATTCTGGCATAGGGAATGTCATTAGTGAGTTTAATGCTTCAGGCACAGATGACGGAAAAAGCAATGTTGCAGAGGAGGCGGTTGTAAGAAAAAGCACAGGTTCTGGCCGACGCTTACGCCGTTGTTCAGATAAGATGGCTAGCAATAAAATGTCACTTAGTGAGTATGAGATAACCCAACAGAAAAAGGTGGTGTCTGATGAACCTGAAGAAAGTAGCTCTGCTGGCAATGATAACATAGTGCTAAACAAAAATGAGGACAAACGTGAGAAGGATTCTGTGGCACAGACAGTTGAGTGTAAAGCAGATGTATCTGAACCTCGTCCAGGGAGAACCAGTACTGATGAGAACATTCCAAGGAAGATGTTTTCAAGTGGCGCTTGTGATGTGGATGAAGATTTGCTCAAGACACAAGGGAAGAGTCCACAAGATGTTGCTGTGAACCTGGCCGGAGAAACAAAAATAACATCAGATATTACACTGAAAGATCTTGAGGAAGAAGAAGCGAAGATAAAACATACGGGAGAAGTCAAAGCAGATGGAACAGAAATAACACTAGATGCTAAAGTAAACCAAGAAGTAACAAACAATGAATTAACAAATGTAGAAGATATCCACGGAGAAGTAACACAAGTTAATGTAAACCAGGGAACAAAAGTTACATTAGACGCTGAAGTGAACCAGGAAGTAATACAAGTTGAAGTGAACCAAGACGCAAAAAAGACAGAAGCTAACACTGAAGAAATAAAAGATAATGTGGCCAAGGAAACAGACGTTACACAAGTAGAAGTGAACCAGGAAACAAAAGTTACATCAGATGTTACAGTGAACCAAGAAGTAACAAAAGTTGAAGCTAGTCAAGAAACAAAAGTTACATTGGATGTCGAAGTGAACCAGGGAGAGAAAACAGAAGTTGAAGTGAATCAAGTAGTGACAAAAGTTGATGAAAAGCAAGAGGTAGCAAAAGATGAAGCGAATCAAGGAGTGACAAAAGTAACATCAGATGTTGAAGTAATAAAAATTGAAGAGGCACAAGATACAGTAACAAAAGTTGAAGCAAACCAAGATGCTGAAGTGAATAAAAGTGAAGTAGCAAAAGTTGAAATTACGCAAGTTGAAGTAACAAAAGAGAACCAAGAAAAAGTAACAAATGTTAAAGTGAACATAACAAAAGCAACTCAAGTTGAAGTGAACATAAAAGAAGCAACAAAAGTTGAAGTGAATCAAGGGGAAGTAACACACATTGAAGTGAATCATGGGGAAGTAACAAATGATGAAGTGAACCAAAAAGAAGCAACAAAAGTAGAAGTGAACCAGGAAGTAACAAAAACTGGAGTGAAACAAGGAGAATCAACTAAAACTGGAGTACGCCAAGAAGAATTGACTAAAGTTGAAGTTAACCAGAAAGAAGAAACAAATGTTGAAGCGAACCAAGGGGAGGAAACAAAAGCAACATCAGATATTAAAGAGTCTGGTTCTAGTGTAACTTTGAATGTTCCTGAACATTCCACAGACAAGTGTCATAAATCCGAAGGGGTAGGTGTAACAGAGTTGACTTTGAAGCCCAATTCTGAGCTAACTGACAGTAACATTGATGAGAAATCTGTGGCTCCTGATCAATCAGAGCATCCCAGAAGCAAGCCATCTGTTGATTCAGTGGGAGATTCACTTCTCAAGGTAGAAACCCAAGAAGAGAAAGTCCAGATTAGCTTGAGCGGAGTGCACGATAGTGTAATGGCACCGCAGTCCACAGACATCAGCAAAGAAGTAGCCAGCCTTAGCAAAGATGTAGCGACAGAACCTTCAGGTAGATCACATGATCACCCTGGTCCTCAAGGGGAGATAAAGACATTAGCAAATCTTGACAGCAGAGTTGGAGAAAAAGAATTAACAGATTTGTCTTCTGAGAAGTCAACTGTTCGAGGCAGCAACAAGACAAACAGTGATGGTCAATCTGCAAATGATATGTCACTTGGGCAAGAGGAACTTACTACTGCCTGTGAAAAGGCTGCTGTGAGTGAGACCTCACATCAGGAGGATGGTGTAGATAAAGATAGTCAGAAACACAGTCAGTTGGTGAATGGTCACACAGAAAATATTGACGATCTCCCTATCTCAAACACTGACATTTCTGCATGTGAAACAGTGACCCCCAATGAATGTCCACCATGTGATGATGAAAATAAAATTGGAGGTGAATTGTCCAATCGTTCAAGAGATGTTGTAATTGAACATAATGGCTTATCTGCTGATGAAGGGAATGTCGCACCTGTTGATAACAATGTCACTTCTGCTGATAACGATGTCACGTCGAAAAATTCTGGAATCTCCGTGGCAAAGGATACACCCAAATCTCAGAGTAAGTCTCGGCGGGTGCTTAAACGTTCAGTACCAGAGCCTGCTAGTGACGAACCACTTGACTCCGAGCCCAATGGGAAGCGTGCCAGGCAGGCCACCAAAACCCAGAAAACTCGAGGTGGTCGAAACGCAGCTGCTCGGGGCAGAGCTTTGGGATTGGCTACCAAAGACACTGAGAGTGATGACAGTGAGACGCCACTGAGTCAGGTCAGAGATCAATCTCAAGGTGTGACCAGAGAATCTGGTCGCAGAAATACCAGGAGCCGTACTAGTCAAATAAATCAGGCTAACAAGATAAACCAGGAACCTGCTATAGAGGATGATGGAGACAGCGGGAAACGTGGAAAGGTAACTATTATTATACCAATATTTGGGTTGATAAACTAGACAAATGAAGTTTGAAAAAGATAGCTGTTATTATAGCGTTAAGCAGATAGATATACTTGACAAATGTAGCTTTGATCAGATACATTTGATTATAGCATTATACAGATATACCTGACAAATGTGGCTTGGATCAGATACATTTGATTATAGCATTATCCAGATAAGATGTACCTGACAAATGTAGCTTGGATCAGATACATTTGATTATAGCATTATACAGATAAGTATACTTGACAAATGTAGCTTGGATCAGACAACCAAAACTATCTGGGAGTCACATTTGATCGGCGCATGACATGGAAAAGTCAGATCGAGAGAAACCGAATGAGAGCCAGAGAAAGAATGGCAATCATGAGGAAACTTGCTGGCACAAGCTGGGGAGCAGACGAAAGCATACTAAAGAAACTGTACACTGGAAGAGTGAGACCAGTTCTCGAGTATGGCATTGCGGCATGGACAACAGCAGCAAAGGCGAACTTCGATAAAGTTAGCAAACTTCAAAACCAAGCCATGAGAGTTATAACAGGAGGCATGAAGTCAACGCCAATTGTAGAACTTGAAAAGATTACAAAACTGCAATCCATGACCGATAGAAGAGACTGCAGAGCCCAGCTGCAGTCAGAGAAACTCCGAAGACTGACTGACCATCCAATGCACCAGAGACTAAACAATTTGGGAAATGGAAAACTAAAGCGGAGAAACTTTGCAGAAATAGCCAAAGCAAAGATGCACGAAGATCCCATAAACGCACTAACAACACCAAAGCCCATAACTACTGTACGCAAACCTACCTGGGGGCAGGATATATTTCCAGAGATGGTAGATAATATACCAGGTATTGGAAACAAAAACTGCCAGACCGAAAAAGAAAGGAGAGATACTACCATAAGCTTTATATCGAAAAACTACCCAAGCATGGACTGGACCCATGCATACACCGACGGTTCTGTAACAAACAGTACACAGAATGGAGGGGCAGCAGCATTCCTGAACCTACCAAATGGCAGAAAAATAACACTGTCATTCGCTACTGGTAAGTACACAAGCAATTTCAGAGCGGAGGCAGAGGCACTGAGGGCGGCAGTGGAAGAAATGGCGACACATAGAGAAAATGAAAGCCATTCAGTCCTGCTTACAGATGCTCTCGCCGTAGTCACAGCGCTAAGAAGCCAGAAAAACACTGAGCTTAATGACTTAAGAACAGCACTCTGTCAACTATGCCAGCAGTCCGCACCAAAAAGGGTAGTGGTACAGTGGGTCCCATCACACTGCAACATCCAAGGCAACGAGGAGGCAGACAGACTGGCAAAAGAAGATGCAAGACTACCACAAACAGATACTAGTATGACGTACGAAGAGTCAAAACGGCTTATTAAAGCCAGATACATGACCAAATGGGAAACCGAACATATTGGTTACACCAAAAACGATGCATATTGCCAGTTGAACAGAAGAGAGCAGGTCGTTGTCTTCAGACTTCGCACTGGCCACAATAGACTGAGGTACCACCTATTCAACAAATTGAAGATAGGTGGAACCGACGAATGCCCGTGTGGTACCGGTAAAATGACCGCTGAACATCTGCTGCAGAATTGCCCGACATACGAGGATCAGAGAGAGCAAATGTGGCCATCACCAGTGGAACCACAAGACAAGCTCTATGGCAGTGTCGACCGCCTCAGGATGACCGCCGCTTTTTTCGAAAAAATAATGGTTACTGTCTGACTGCGTAAGAAGAAGAAGAAGATACATTTGATTATAGCATCATCCAGATAAGTATACTTGACAAATGTAGCTTGGATCAGATATATTTGATTATAGCATTATCCAGATAGATATACCTGACAAATGTAGCTTGGATCAGATACATTTGATTATAGCATTATCCAGATAAGTATACTTGACAAATGTAGCTTTGATCAGATACATTATTTTTGTGTTCGCCTTATTTCTCTATTCCCCAAGGCGGTGTGCGTTGCACTGTGGTTTTTATTTTGCGCCTGTTGGCCCAGTGCATCCGACTTCAGCATGCATTTTATGTAAGGGTCTGCTTCCTCCTGCATTTTCTAAGGGTTGCTTCCACGGGGTAACTGCCGATGCTGTGATGGGGATCGAACCCAACACCTTTGGGTTGTGAGCCGTACCACATAACCACTAGGTCATGCCGTCCCCTGATCAGATACATTTGATTATAGCATTATCCAGATGTATACTTGACAAATGTAGCTTTGATCAGATACATTTGATTATAGCATTATCCAGATAGATATACCTGAGAAATGTAGCTTGGATAAGATACATTTGATTATAACATTATCCAGCTTAGATATAGTTACACACAAAAATGATGCTTATTATCAGTTGAACAGAAGAGAGGAGGTGGTGGTCTTCAGACTTCGCACAGTCCACAACAGACTGAGGTACCATCTATTCAATAAACTGAAGATAGGTGCTACTGATTAATGCAGCTGTAGTACTGGCAAAATGACCCCTGAACATCTACAGCAAAATTTCCCAACATACGAGAACCAGAGAAAGTATATGTAACCATCAAAAGTGTCAACACTAGACAAGCTCTATGGCAGTGTCGACAGCCTCAGAATGGCCGTTGCTCTCTTTAAACAAATTCAAGTTGTGCATGACAGTATATGAAGAATAAGATGTTCACTTCTTTATGTTTCTCTCTCACTTTTAGCACCATCTTTCTCTCATGTTTCATTGTCTACTATTGAGTTGATTTTTTGTGTGTGTATCTATAGAAAAATAAGCCTGATTCCAGCAGTGAAGCTCTAACTGAAGAAGAGGCAACACCGGCCAAGAAAGGCAGAAACCAAACACAGCCCGCAAACTCAACCAAGCCCAAGAATTGTAGCAAAGGGAAGGGTGGAGGTGTTGTCAAGCCCGCAGCAGCTCCAGCAACCAGGGAGACCAAGGAGGAAGAAGACTCTGGAGTAAGAAGAAGCTTGAGAGTGAGGCAGCTGAGAGCCAGACGACCTCCAACTCCCAGTTCTCCAAGTGAGGAAACTGAAGAGTCATCAGCAGATGAAGACAGTAGTGAAGATGATGAGGAAGATCAAGACAAAAATTTTCTGGATGCTTCATTCACTCCTGAGGAAGAGTCGGGGGATGAAGAGTTCAAGCCTAAAGGGAGAAATTTCCAGAGACAGGCTGCTAGAACCAGTAAGTTCTTCTTGAATTTTGTTGCTTGAGGCTATTGATGCTGAGTTAAGGTAACTTTGGGCGTTTCTTTTGGGGTGGGTTACAGTGGTTCTTCTTACATCCCAAGGCGTACTTGAGAAGGTGGACAGGGGTTCGTCTAAATGTAGTGCAATCCAAAGTTCCTCAGTAAGCTCACCACTATGGAAACTACAGTTCCGATTCCCACCTCGTCATCTAGGCTGCTGTGACACAGCCTGTTTCCAGGAGCATGAACAAAAACGGGAGGTGGGGGTCTTGATCAGTATGTTTCACCTGACCCTGATTACTCCCTTCTGCTTGAATACACACACAAAAAGGAAAGATTCTGATTTCACGCTTTTCTGGTTATTGTTGTTTGCGAATGCCCACAATGAGTAGGTTACTCTTTTGTGCGCCCTGAAAAGGACGTTAAGGGGTGGGTTGCAGTAGTTACCCTCACATTCCGAGCGTGCTGATGAGGTGGACCGGGGTTCTTCGGGCGGTTGTGCTATGCTTGGCTTCATCTGCATGTCACTCACTACTACGGGGATCATGTCGATCTCTCACCTCGTTAGCCAGGCTGCCATAAAAACAGCCGTTTCCAGGTAGGGCTACTAGGAAGCCGAGGTGAGGGTCTTGGCCAGTATGTTTTGTCTGATCCTGACTAACATGTCTGATCAGTATATTGTTAGTCTTCCTCCACACACTTGTGTGGTAAATCTTTAGAATATGGTCTTAGGCCCATATTTTTCTTGACCAAGAGCACACTAGGAATAGTGTGTTCAACATCATGCTGACCACCTTAACTTTCCAAGATTATTCTGGTACCCAATTTTTTAGGCTGAGTGGACCACGGGAACCGTTTTGCAATCTGGAAAAAATCCTCCACCAAATTTGGTACCGAACCCTAATTTCTCAGCTGGAAATCCAATGCACTAACCACTGCGCTAACTTGGCTCTTGAATACAAAGGATAATGTTCAGTTTGGTATGAGAATTGTGGGCACCGAAAGGTTCTTCTTCTGTGCTCGTTCTCAATCTCCCACTACCAAGTCCTGAACAGGGCTTTGCAAGTAGCAAGATGTAGTCCAGAGCACGGGATGCGTTGAGTTCACAGTTTGACTGCGATATTTGCACCTTTTGGTCCAACACATCCATCTTCGGCAGTGGCCGAAGGGTGACAGCCATAGTCCTGCTGTGTTCATAACGATATAAAAACTATAACAGATCTGTACCAACATTTCCATCTGAATATTTTCCCTTTGAACAATCAGAGTTCTCAGGGCCCTCTATTTTCCTATCATGATAATTATGGTATCTTGTTTAAGGATCGGATAAATTAATACAGTAAAAAAAATTAAACTAAATAAAGTGAAGAAATTTATTGGATTTTATTTTATTGGATTTCATTCACGATTTCCTAAATCTTTAGCCCTTTACAGTTCAGCCTAGTTTAGTGGATGTGTGTCAGACGGATTATAATTTACAACTCCTTCACCGGGGGGTATAACGAACTTTATTCTATGGAATTGATGTGTTTTCGGTCGGTTATACTGTTTGTTATGCTGCATTTCATGTCTAGCTTAAACCGTAGGAACCCAGAATTCAGTCCAGGTTATCAATACTCAATGACCTCCCTGCTTGTACTTAAGCTGCCCTTTCTTTCCCCCCCCCCCTCCTCCTCCTCCACCAGAGGTTACGCGATACGTCTCCCAACCTCATATTCTCAGCACAGCAAGGGCATTCTGACTGAAGGTGGACACAATCCAGAGGTCTCGGGGGTGGAACAAGAGAAAACAAGGCGTCAAGACACACAAAGCCTGGCACAAACATTGGTCTAACACATACTCATCCCGAGGCAGTGGAGTATTTGGCTCCACCTTGGGAGTCTGTAGGGATTTTGGTCAACACGCTGCACTTGGACAGAGCCTCGGCAGTTGGATATGGTAGTGGTCGTTTGGCGCAACAGACCTTTGACGTCTAAGCGAACATTATTATTATTATTTCCCACACTCACTTTCTTAGTGTCTAAGTTTAAATCGAACTTGTATTGAATATCCAGGAGATCTATTTACGTGGTACTGGTGACAGTGTTTACCCTGGGTATGTAGTACTCTAAAGGTTAAAGGCGAGGGCTCGGCTTCATTGCTGTGGGTCTCCCCATATGGCTCCATCTCTCTTTGCAGAACAGTATCCCGCCTGCCAAGAGTATTGCACAAAAAGCACGAACTTCCTAGCTTCATTGATGAACCCTAAGATGCATGCCACTAGAGGGGTGGCTATCTTTAAACCACTATTATC
Organism: Ariolimax columbianus; assembly: GCA_036924085.1. Lineage (NCBI taxonomy): Eukaryota > Metazoa > Mollusca > Gastropoda > Stylommatophora > Arionidae > Ariolimax > Ariolimax columbianus. The sequence continues at coordinate 36,635,182 of JAVGWX010000021.1, forward strand.
GCACCAAATGGCTAATCTACAGTAACCTGCTGAAGTCGGGTGTGTTGGACATAAAGGTGCAAATATCACAGTCAAGCTGCAAACTGCGACACATTGGTATCTGGAACCTTTCAGTTTTTGCATACATTTATATATGCTTGTGGGACTCAGTGCTGATATTGATGTCTCTGTGTGTGTTTTTAGGTAAAGAGGAAACCGAGGAACTGGTCAACGATGATACTCCGTGTGTCAAGTGTGGCAAGTACGATCATCCAGAAATGGTAAGGAGACATCCGTGTTAATATCCTCTTGCTGCATTGCTGAATCTCTAAACTCATCTCTCTCTCTCTCTTGTGGCATTGTGTTTTTGTCACCTGGAGGTTCATGGTTCAAATCCAGGTCGCATATTCACCTGCTTTTCTATTGTTTGTTGTATAAGTTGCATAAAAATGCTTGTCTTCCTGATTATTGTCACTAACCAACGTACTTTCTTGCTGCGTTATATCTTACCCTGCTCCATTCTGTCTCATGTTCTCATTTGTTACTTTTCAATTCTTTAAGTATTTATTTATTTTGCAACAGCCAAATAGGTTGGCAGTTGTGAAAAGTGACATTCTGTAAAGGACATGCTACTTACTTTTTGTGCTGTTGTGTCTAGTTTGGCAGACACAGGTGTTTTTTATCGATATGATTGCTTCTCCTTATATGAAAGTAATGGCAACCTACTGTACTGCACACCTGCCAAGAAGCTCATAACGCAGCATATGGATATGTCGGACCGAAAGGTGCAAATACCAGAGTCAAGCTGTAAACTAGTGACACAGCGCATTCCGTTACCCAGACTACATCTTGCTGCATGCAAGTTCCTGTTCAGGGCTTGGTGGCTGGAGATTGAGAACGAACAAACGGGTATTCTGAGGATCTTTCTGTAACATTTTGATGCGAAAGATTCAATTCTTTGTCTGGAAGTTTTGGTAATCGTCCATGATTCACAGCCATAAGCTGCCACAGGAAAAACACAAGCTTTCAAGACTTTTACTTTTATCATTTTGTTGGTGCTCTGCCATAATTTATTCAGGCTGTTCAGTCTCTGCATTGCCATGGCTAGTCTTCTTCTGATTTCTTTTGAGCAGTCGTCATTTTTGTCAATTCTGGAGCCCAGATATTCAAAATGTGTGACAATCTATTTCCTCACCATCTACTATAAATTTATGTTGACATTGTGTTTTGTCTGTGGTCATTATCTTTGTTTTATTTATGTTTATAAACAGGTTTTTATCTTTACTATGTCCATTTACAGCTGAAATTAGCTGCTCTAGCCCTTCTGCACTTCTTGATAGTATCACTGTGTCATCTGTGTATCGTAACTCTGGAATCTCATACCCACCAATCGTAAATGTGTCAAAACTTTCAATGTTCTTGTCTTCTCGAACATTTCTCATTATACATTCCGCATATATGTTGTATAGATAAGGTGAGAGGATACATCCCTGTCTTACTCCCTTTTGTACTGCAAACCAATCTGATGTTTGCCTAGATACTCGGACAGTGGCTTGTTGATCTTGGTATAATGTTTCAATGAGATGAATAAAAGGAAATGCTACTTACTTTTATTTAATATATTCCCGATTCTTACGTTTCTAATTACTTCATGAATGTGCCGTTTATTTGACTGTTATGATTTGTTGTATATAATCATTATAACTGCACTCCAGATAGATCTATAGGAGCTTGGTATCTCTCAGCAAATGGTGAAAGGTAAAGATAATAATGGTTCCTGTGGTTATCTACTTAGTCCTCTCAGGTGCCCTTCCCTTCTTGAATCATACCTGTAGGTTGCTAATGTGTTGTTTGCAGAGTCAGAATCCAACATTCGGTCATTGCTTTAGGTAGCCAAAAGCTGTTTGAATCTGTGTCTGTCCTTTGCCCTGGAGTACAATGATGGTTCAAAGGTGTGGTGCGGGTCACCTCTCCATCTTGTTGGTCGGCGACCATGTGGGCGGTTGTAGTTATGTGGCCACTAGAAAGACACTCTCCTCATCAATCTTTCGTCAGTCATGCGGACCACATGGCCAGCCCTTCTGTACTTTTGTATTGACGCAGAGTCGATGACATCCCCGGAACTCTGTTTGATCGTGGATGTCAGTATTTTGGATATGGTGTCTTAGGGGGATATTTAGGGCTCTCCATTCCCATTGCTGTTTCGATAATTCAGAGCTTCTCTGCATCTGATTTGCGCATACTCCAAACCTCACACCCATATACCATTGCTGGGATAACCATGCTGCGATTGGGAAACGACCCATAGAAAATGTCAATTCATATGTCTACCGGAGATTGAGAATGAACGCAGAAGAAGAAGAAGAATTAGAAAAGGGCGTGCTGTTAGCCGTTGTCTAGACAAAGATATAGAAAGATAAGGAAATTCATACCCAATACTTCACCTAATTTTCTCCTAGGCCTAGTACGCCCAAGAAGTAAAGTCACTAAAAGAATGTATACCATTGATAGCTTCGGATGCCTGTCAGCAGATATAACCTGGCTTTTTTCTTTTTGAATTTGCCTTATTTCTTTATTCCCCAAAGCAGTGTGCGTTGCACTGTGTTTTTATTTGCGCCTATCAGGCCAGTAGATCCTACTTCGGCATGCATTTTATGTAAGGGTCTGCTTCCTCCTGCATTTTCTAAGGGTTTGGGGTAACTGCCAGTGCTGTGATTGGAGGGCGAACCCAGCACCTTCGGATTGTGAGACATGTCACTTAACCACTAGACCACTCCATCTCCTGCCTGCATGTTTGAATACCAGCATTCTAATTATTTTAAGTTGCCACCTTGCTGAGCCATTTAATATAAGGGGCGACATTTTGATGTTGATCAACGGCTGCCTCTTTCGAGTTGACCCCCCGATCAATGAACTTGCCAATCCACAGACTCCAGATTTTTAATAATCAAACAGCAAGTCGAGCAGGAAGTAGCACCTGAGAGAATTAAGCAGGATTATATCTACTTCATATGTTCACAATCTCCCGCTACCAAGCCCTAAAAAGGGTTTTGCAAATAGTAGGATGTTGTCCGGAGAATGAAATGAGTTGTGTTGTAGTTTACAGCTTGACTTCAATATTTGCACCTTTCAGTTCAACACATCCGACTTCAGCAGACATTTTTGTCAACTTGGTTAGCCTTCCCTTTTCAGTCACTTCTACTTAGCCAGTTTGCACTGCTGCAGTTTGTTATCCAGGATCACCATGTCGACGTGTAGAGAGAGGTACTATGGGTCGCTGACCGCTGAGACTCATGCGCTGCTCGGCATCTTGATCCCTGTACAATCAGTAAGCTAATAGAACTATCATTAATCACTCTATTTACCATTTGCTGACGGAGACTGAGCACCTATAGGTTTGTCTGGAATGCAGGGATGTCAATTTGTGAACAGAACAATCTAATGATTGTTTGTGTACTGTATGTCCAGATCTTGCTGTGCGACAAGTGTGATGCTGGCTATCACACAGCCTGTCTGAGACCTCCACTCATGCTAATCCCAGATGGCGATTGGTTCTGTCCCCCATGTGAACATGTAAGTAATCATCTTGCTGACTGTCTTTATGTATCATTTCAATAACTATCATTATGGGGTTTGTAAAGTATCATTTCAATAATAACTTATGGGGTTTGTAATGTATCATTTCAATAATAACTATCATTATGGGGTTTGTAATGTATCATTTCAATAATAACTTATGGGGTTTGTAATGTATCATTTCAATAATAACTATCATTATGGGGTTTGTAATGTATCATTTCAATAATAACTTATGGGGTTTGTGATGTATCATTTCAATAATAACTATCATTCGTGGTGTATTAGTGTATCTTTTCGAAAATAATTATCAAAATTGGGTTTACTGTTTAATTTCAATTATAGCTCTCATTAGTGGTGTTTTAATATGAGGCGTGTTCAAATGAAACCGGACCAAACTACAACAAGTGAACATACGTACGATGCGCAGGATGACGTCACTTCAGGTCTAAACAGCACATACCAATCGTCAAGTTTGCTAAATTTTGTTATCCTCCGACTCAGTTTTCTCAGCAGACCGTTGAAAACATGGCAGATGTGATACGGAATCCGTCCAGAGTTGATCAGCAAGCGGTGATTCGGTTTCTAACAGCTGAAAGATATCTATCAGTTGACATTCATCGCATAATGTAGACAGTGTATGGTGACAAAAGTGCGTTGAAGACAACAGTGAAGAACTGGACAGCGATGTTTAAAGAAGGATGTGAGTTAATGCAACAATATGCTCTTGACCTAGTCTCGAAAGATCTTTCGTTAACTCGTGTCCTTCTTTTAACATCATTGTCCAGTTCTCTACTGTTGTCTTCGACAGACTTTTGTCACGGTTTCTAAATCACCACACGCCATGTTTTCAATGGTCTGCTGAGGAAACTATTAGTCGAGGTTAAAGAAATTTTGCAAACTTGACAGATGGTATGTGCTGTTTACACCTGAAGTGACGTCATCATGTGCATCGTACATATGTTCACTTGTTGCAATTTGGTCCGGTTTCATTTTAACATGTCTCGTATATCATTTCAATAGTATCTATCCTTACAGGGTTTCAGTGTTTCATTTCAATAATATCTGTCATTATTGGATTTAACTTAACTTTACGTCTTTGTACTGGTTTAGAAGACTCTGCACAGTGTGTATATAACCAGTTTCATTTACATTTCCTTGCTCAAGAAGCTATATATATCCAATCTATTCTTAAATGCATTAATTGTTATTGCCTCCACTATTTCCTGTGGCACTGCATTCCAAGCATTCACCATTCTCTGACTAAAAAAAATATTTCCTAATATCTAATCTAAACCTTTCTTTAGTTAATTTGTAGTTATGCCCTTTTGTTCTTGTAGGTGGTTGCATTTGATCTATAATATTTCTTTTCAGTAATTACTATCAGTATGGGGTTTGTATTGTATCATTTAAATAAAACTAACATTAGGGTATTTTCATGTTTCACTTCCATAGTATCTATCATTAGGGGTTCTTTCGCCCAGTCCTGATAGGAAAAAAACCTGTCTTGTGTACACTCTGTGGGTGCATAAAAGAATCACTGGTAGTTGAAAATAGAAAAGAGCAGGCTGTTTGCCGATGTCGATGAAAAAATGCTTACGGTAATGAAATTCTTACCCAATAATGGCCTACATAAAGGCCAAATAGACCGCTCTATCATGCAAAGACACAACAGGCCAACAAATTTCATTGCAAGTATATTCAGTCATTCCCGGGGTAGAATAGAAGGGACTGAGTGAAGAGGTTTATTTGTGATAAGGTGTACTCAAGATAGAAGTGAAGAGGTTTATTTGTTAGAAGGTGTACTCAAGATAGAAGTGGAAAGGTTTGTTTGTTGGAAGGTGTACTCAAGATAGAAGTGAAGAAGTTATTTGTTAAAAGGTTTACTAAAGATAGAAGTGGAGAGCTTAATTGTTAGAAGGTGTACTCAAGATAGGACAAAGTAAATCTCAGAGATTGGCAACCCAGTCTTGTGTACAGGTAGACAGGCACTCTAGACCACAGAGCACATACTACAGAACTGCCCCGAATATGATATTCAGAAACTTTATGGACCTGTATGTGAACTACAAAAGACAGGGAAGTTTACACAAGAGACAACATTGCAGATATAGATAATATTTTCAAGCGTTTGAAAGAAGAAGAATCTCAGAGATTGATTTAACTGTTTTGTTCTTCTTTTATTTTTATCTATTTGCATCATACATATCATTTATCTTTCTTTTTTTTCAGTCAAAGCTCGTGGATAGGCTTTTGGAATGTTTGGAGTCATTTGACGTGTCACTGAAGAAAAGGGATAGACTCAGCAAGAGGTGTGTACACGTATTCACACATAATATCCTTCTCTCGTGCACACACATACCGTATAGGCACCATATTGCAGAGAGGTCTGCGCTCGCCTCTCAATGTAAAATTAATGCGTGGGGGGGAGCCTCAGTGGGCTCGAAGTAAGGTGTACACCTGGGGGGGGGGGGGGGGGCGCGGGTTAGAATCTGGATGGAGACCGGAATTTTTTTCGCATGGATCTTTGGGTGGTGAGATCGGGCTACCGTGTTTAGTGTCGAGGATGTAAACAATTTCCTTGGTAATAGGCTTCACAGCCGCTGCTCGGACAAAATTCAAGTTAAAAGTCTACCCAAGTTATTTGTACCTTTCCCCAGGTGATTTGTTAAGACCAGCTATACATGGCGCCTTACTGACTGCGGATCTACTTAGCTCTAGTATTTGAGTCTATTAAGATGGATTCGCACATTGGTTAAACCACTCTCCAAGAAACTGGTTGTACACAGACTCTGTAGAGTCTTCTAAACCAGAATAAATACGCCAAGTTAAGTTCAGTTAAGAAACAATGGGTGTTCCAATTTTGAATCTTGCATGTTTTAAGCCGCTCCTGGTTTCAAGGGAGGTGAGATTGTGTACCTATTCCTATCGAATCAATCAAAGCCCATCGCTGCTCTCAGTGCACAGTCAGAATACGCAGCCATAGGCTTCTCTTTCTGCCTCTCTCCAAGGTGGAACCATTTAATTGTAGTTCTGTCTCAGATTCTTGTCTCTACATATTTTTAGGTCTACCTCTCTTTCTCTTTCATTCGGGGAATGAGTACCATCAAAGACGTGTGATAAACTAAGCCCTGTATATATGCTACTTGCTGTGCATGTTAAACCTTTAAACCACACACAAAAAAGGACGTTATTTCCCCTGTAGCCGAATTATTTTTCGTCATGTTATAGTTGCTGACTTTGAGACTCTCTAACCTGTTGATATATATATGCGGAACCGAAGACGCTAGTTCAGTCAGGTTAGTGTTTGCAAATGCCCACAATGAGTCGGTTACTCTTTTGTGTGCCCTGAAAAGGATATTAAGTGGTGGGTTGCAGTAGCTTTCCTCATATTCCTAGCGTGCTGATGAAGGTGGACCGTGGTCCTCCAGGCAGTTGTGCTATGCTCTTGGCTTCATCTGCACAGCAAATTGACCATTTGGTCACTTCAAAGTTTAACAACATTTTTTATGTTGTTTATCATGGAAGCGCTGCCATTCATTGAAGAAATTTCCACCGTGTTTACAGAGAATTCGTTGTTGAAATGTGTGACAATTTTGTTGAAAATAATTGACATTTTCAACTTAATATGCCTTTAGTTCAAATGTGATTATTGTGAAAATCATTAGAGCTAATAAAGTGAAACCTTAGGAACATCTTTCAACATGGGTTATCTTAGATTGGAAGCTGTTGTCTTGGTGGGGTTTGTGTAAATGGCAGAATTATGGTTGTAAGTCAGGTGAGGACACACCGTAACCAGTGAGGTCATTGGGGCAAACATGAAGACATCCCCATGCCATCCTTCTCTGTCAGCCGTCGCTGCCTGTGCCTCTTCTGGTCGGAGATTAATTCTTTTATGTTGTCCTCCCACCTCTTTTTGGGAGGGCCTCTTCGTCGTCTGCCTTGCACCTTTCCGTGCAGGATCGTATTTGCAAGACCATTTGATCTTGATATGTGACCGTACCGAGCGAGTTTCCATCTTTTGACAGTTGCCAAGAGGTCTTTAAAAGGCCATACTGCTGTTGTAATTCTTTCTTGTATCTCCTCATTTGTAACTTGATCTTTGTACGAGACGTTTAGAAGTCTTTGGAAACATCTCATCTCCAAGGTCTGTTTCCTCCGCTGCAGATCAGCTGCAATTGTCCCTTTCTCACAAGCATGGAGGAATTTTGACAAGACCTATAAGAATATATAAGCTCTAAGTAAAATAATTTAATTTTTGTTTTGTTGAAAACTAAAATACCCACTGTAATCTCTGTTACACTAATCTGCACCTCCCACATATACAAATAATTGATTCCATTCTGTTCAACATTCAAATGTGAATAGTTTAGAATATAATATGTGACATGCTATTAAATATTACTGAAGATAAATTGGTCTCAAGTAAGTGATATTGTGTGGCAGTTTTTTATTGCGAGGAAAAATAATTCCAGAGTGAAATAGTTAATCCACAGTGCTGTCGCAGCCTTATTTTAATGTTATTCTAACTCTATGATTACAGTTATGTGATAATAGCTTTGGGCTTTTCTGCTTTCAGACAGGAGAGACTGGCATTTGTTGGAATAAGCATCAGCAACATCTTGCACGGGGTGAGTTGACCATCAGTAATGACATGTTGGATGGAGTCAAAAGTAGTCTGGAGATTGAGTTGTGTACACTTTAATACCTAGCTAGTTTAAGTGGTGTTGTGAATGTCCAGGTTGTGTGCTGGCATGTTTAACCCTTTCCAATCCTGAATAATTATTTTGATTTATGTTTTTGTCCTGGTCAAGTGACGCATCTCAGTATGTTAAATAGGTTTTTTTTCTTCAAAATAAAATCAATTAACATATATCAAATTTCCCACCAACACCAACAAATATAGAGGATAACCAACTGATAACGAAGGAAGAAGTAATTGCAGCGGAAAAGACATTGAGAAGAGGGAAGGCGGCCGGCGTGGACAATATACCAGCAGAGCTCTTACAGGCAGGTGGAGAGGTAGTGGTGGAAGGCCTGACACACATCTGCGACAGGAAACTGGCCGGACTTATGGACGAAATCAATAGTTATACCGTTACATAAGTCTGGAAACCTAAAGCTGTGCCAAAATTACAGAACAATAAGCCTCATCAGCCACCCTAGCAAGGTCATGCTTAGATTAATCTTTGACCGATTGAAACCTCAAGCAGAGAACATCATTGCCGAGGAGCAAGCAGGGTTCAGACAGGGAAAAAGCACTACAGAACAGATATTTAATTTAAGGCTGCTAAGTGTCAATTTCTAGAACAGCAGCAAACACTGTATCATGTGTTTGTGGATTTTAAGAAGGCGTTTTGATAGGGTATGGCATAAAGCGCTTTGGGCAACCATGAGGATGTATAATATCAACAGAAATATTATAACGGTCCTTGAACACCTGTATGACATGGCGTCTAGCGCAGTTCTTGTGAATGGGAGGCGAGGGGACTGGTTTCGCTCATCAGTTGGTGTGAGACAGGGGTGTACACTCCTTCCTACTCTTTTCAATATATTCCTTGAAGGAATTATGAGTGAGGCACTTGGAGGTCACGTTAGTACTGTCAAGATAGGGGGCCGAACGATTACCAACCTTCGTTTTGCAGATGATATTGGCGGGTTCAGAAGCAGAACTCCAGGAATGGGTCAGAAGGCTCGATGAAACAGCTCTTGACTATGGTATGGAGATAAACGCTGGAAAGACCAAAATTAATGACCAACAACGCCACATGCTTAAACGGCAGGATAAAAGCTAACGGTCAGGAACTCGAAGTGGTTGACCGTTTTAAATATCTTGGGTAGATTGTCAGTGATGAAGGATCAAAATGTGAGGTGTTGGCCAGAATAGCACAGACAATAGCGGCGCTTGCACGGCAAAACAAAATCTGGCAAGATAAACGGTTAGCACTACACACGAAAATCAGATTAATGCGTACACTGGTCCTGTCAATATTCCTCTATGCGTGTGAGACATGGACAGTTACAGCTGACCTTCAACGAAGGATACAGGCCTTGGAGATGAGATGTTTCCGAAAACTTTTAAACGTCGCGAACAAAGATCGAGTTACAAATGAGGAAATACGAGATAGAATTACAACAGCAATAGGACCTTTCGAAGACCTCTTGGAAACTCACTTGGTACGGTCACATATCGAGATCAAATGGTCTTGCAAATACAATCCTCCACGGAAAGGTGCAAGGCAGACGATGAAGAGGCCGACCCAAAAAAGAGAGGGGAGGACAACATAAAGGAATGGACCATTCTCCGACCAGAAGAGTCACAGGCAGCGGCATCTGACAGAGATTGGTGGCGTGGGGTTGTGAGGATGTCTTCATGTGTGCCTCAACGACGACACTGGTTACGTGATGACCTGACCTGACCTAAAATTGCAATCTAAGGATCTTAAGACACATAATGAAACTATCTATGACAGAAATTATTTATTAAAAAAATAAATATATTAGTATGAAGCTATAAATGTTGTTAACGCAGAAGGAAAAACAATTCTCTCTCTGAAATTTTACCAGTTTCTTGGTCTACCTATCGGAGATAACTCTGTGATAAACTACAGCATACATATGCATGAATTGTCACCATTTTGTAGGTGACCTCAAATCCTGAAATTCCGCAAACTAAATATGACAGAATGTAACACATGTTAAAATTCAGTTCTGATGAAGACGGATGTGTCGGACCGAAAAGTGCCAATATTGCAGTCAAGTTATAAATTAGCTACACAGCGCATTATGTTCTCCAGACTACATCCTGCTACTTGCAAAGCCCTAGATGAATATGAAGAAGGAGAAGTCAGTGTCTGCCTGATTGGACAGAAATTGGCGTCTTACGGGCATCAGGCGCTGGGTGATACAAACTGTCACAGACTAAGTGATATGTGTATGTAAAAAAAGTAAAGTAAAGTAACCCATAGCATTACTGCTGTAGGGGTGTGAGATGTTAGTGATCTCACATTTCAAAGGCTCGGCTATATGAGGGCATTAGTCATCTCCTCTTCCTCGCCACTTTTACTTCCCGGACTGAACTGGTACCCATTTAAGGCTGGATCAACCCAGGCGCGTTGCGGTCTGTAAAAACATTTCCGCCTCAACTGGGGAATGAACCTAGGACCACTCAGATGCAAAGCAAGCTTGCTAACCACTGCTACACGGCTCCCTGTGTATGTACATTTGATCAAATATTGTTATTTTGTGTATATCATAATTTCAGTGCTAATTTTCTCCATCAATGAAATTGAAAACAATTGTAATAGAATATATATATAATAAATAGAATAATAAAAATCTGTAATAGAATATAATATATATGTATAGAATATATATGTTCCAGTTGACCTAGCTGTATAAGAGCTAATTTGTAAATGGTTACCTGACCTACGGTTGATGAACGAAATGGGCCACTCTCACCTAATACAAGCTGGGACTTAGTACAATGAAGTCTCTAACACTTCATTCCTGATGGCAGTGTCTGCTGTGGAACATATGTGTTTATGTGTGTATATGTATGTATACATCTTGTACATTAATGTCTCTGCATGCCTGAGATGTAAAAAGTGAGTATTGGCCGTCCACTTCTTCTTTTCTCCTGGACCTTACCCTCTAGTATCGTCTGTAGAAGACTTTATAATCTCGCATATGGTGTCCCAGCCAACTCAATCTTCATTTCTGTATCATTTTCAATATTTGTACAACTACCTTGGTGAGAACATTGTCATTGGATCTTCATTCTGTCCGACTCACTCTTTCCATTTTACGATAGCATCACATTTAAAATGCTTTTGGGGGTATTTATGGCGAAATGGTCAAGCCATTTGCCTCATGTTCAGATGGTCGGGGTTCGAATCCGAACTGCGATGGTCAGTTCATGGTGTCAATTATTTCGGAGATACCTAAGTTCATCGCTGGAGCTACAGAGTTTGTGCTTTGTGCGATGCTCTCGGCAAGCGGAATACCTTTCTTCTGAGAGAGAGAAACTGAGCAATATGGGGAAACTCGCGATAAAGTCGAGCCCTCGCCTTTAACCTTCAAAATGCTTTCAAGTTTTTTGTTCATCCTTCTTTTGCTTGGAGGCAGATTATAGTCTTGGTCAGCTCTTGTTTGCTTACCCCAATGCAAGCAGCCAGCTATGAGTTGTTGGCTGCTGTCAGGTCATTCACAGTGCTGCATCTACAGTCCCTACTATTTGTTCAAACTTTCTCTTGTGTGTTTGTCATGCATTTTTTGGTGCTAACCATATTGCTGTTTTATCCTAGTATATGGCCAGTAGACTGTTGAACTGATCAATGCTATATTCTAGGCCATGACTTTTTGCAGGGACGCAAGGTGACATCATCTGTCAAGTTTGACAACCAAGGGAAGCAGGTGTTATATAGAAAGGAAGGCCTTGATGGAGATGCCAAGGGAGGGATGCCAGAACCTGAAAAACTGGAAGAATCAGCAAGTACCTCCTCATATGAATCTGAACCAGAGCCGAAGCGTATGTACAGATCTGAACGACTTGCCCTGAGACATGCGCAGAAGAGATCTTGTAGAGAAAAACGCAAAGAGAAGAGAAGAGGAGGAAAGCGCAGTGTGGAGGTTGAGGTGCTAACCCAGAGAGCATGTCGAACACGTGCTGCGGTCAGTTACCAGTTCAAGGAGTTTGATGAGCTGATCAGCAGTGCTATTGAGGATGACAAGCCGTTTAGGAGAGAAAAACCTCCAGGTAACTTACTCACCTTCTTGAATTTGTTTTTGTTCGTTTCATTAAAAGATGTGAGCATAAGATGTATTGTGATTCTACACTTTGTGTGATAGACTTGACACAAGAGCTGCCACCTTTTTATTTGTGTGGTAAACTTGGTACAAGAGCTGACAACTGTTTATTTGTGTGGTTAACTTGACACAATAGCTGATAACTGTTTATTTGTGTGGTAAACTAAGCATAAGAGCTGATAACTGTTTATGTGTGTGGTAAACTAAGCATAAGAGCTGACAACTGTTTATTTGTGTGGTAGACTTGGCACAAGAGCTGACAACTGTTTATTTATGTGGCAGACTCGGCACAAGAGCTGACAACTGTTTATTTGTGTGGTAGACTTGGCACAAGAGCTGACAACTGTTTATTTGTGTGGTAGACTTGGCACAAGAGCTGACAACTGTTTATTTATGTGGCAGACTCGGCACAAGAGCTGACAACTGTTTATTTGTGTGGTAGACTTGGCACAATAGCTGACAACTGTTTATTTATGTGGTAGACTCTGCACAATATCTGTTAATACAATTCACTCTGGCACATTTAAGTTCAAACACCAGTTATTCTTTTGTTGTTGTCCATCTTCTGTCAGTAGTTAGAATGCCTGCTTCTCAGAACAAAAGGTATAGTATTTGTTCCTTGGTAGTGACACTAAATGTTGTTATAGCTGAGGTGGGATTGAGGATGAACACTCAACACCAACTAAATGCTCCTATGGCGTACGTCTCATATATCCTCTGACAACAAAGTACAACTCAGAGCCTTCATGCGGCAGAAGTGTTTTAACTAACAGGAGAAGGGGCGGAAGGTGGGTCACTGGGGGCTTGAAAGCCTAGGAAGGCAGCTCATCTAGGAGAAGGAAAACTCTGATTTCAAACCATCTGAAGCCTTGCAGATAAGATACTGGCGTATCTCGTCGGGTTTTGTCAGATGTGGCTATGCAACCTGTTTTCTGATAACTCTGAAAGTTGGTCAGTATCTATCAAACCTGACGACGTGTGAAGAGCACATGCAAGAGGATACAATGCCTTATCCTAGAGCGAGGAAAAACAACCTCAGCTGAGTGTTGTGGCAGGGCAGACCAGGCCTTTAGCCTTGGTTGGCAGCTGGCCTAGGAGTGAAACCCTGACAGGTGAACAGATAGAGCATTGCTCTGCTGGTCCGGCAGCTTCTGTAACTTGCCTCGTTCCAAATATATTGGTATTACCTTTCCCTTGGAGTAAACAAGGCAGACCGAGAGAGTAACCATACTGCATGGGTAACACATGGTCTCTATATTTCTGCCCGGGCTTTGTGCTAATAGCACAATTACTATCGTCTGACAGACGAAAAGAGCCAATGAGAGTGACATGCTCCAACTAATCTTGTAAATGAGTACACCTACGGTTAGGGGAAGACATTATTCCTAAGTGGTCTACTGAGGTCTTTGTATGTGACAAAGAGAAGAATAGCACCACTGCCCAATAGAGAGCATGTCGTAAGATGCGACTAACTGTGTGACATGGCATAACACTGGCCATGGTTAGGTGGTTTGTTAAGAGCAGCAAAGGTGGCACCTAACAGGCTGCGGGTCTACTGTGCTCTAGTGTTTGCGTCTATTAATATGGACTCGCACATCTGTTAACCACCCTCCAAGAAACTGGTTGCATACAGACTCTGCAGAGTCTTCTAAACCAGTATAAAGACATTAAGTTAAGACATCAATTAGGGAAATTGGTCCTCACAACAAAAACCAGACTTCATACAATGAAGTCTCTAACATTTCATCCCGGACAACAACAAGTGACTTGCTTTGAGGGTATCTTTACCTTTTTTATTGTATACATTTTTTAAAAGACATTTTATGTATTCATTTTTTTGTTGCTTCTTTTAGGAATCAGTCGAGGCAAGGACATGTCCAATATTTTAGGAGCTTCCGATGAAGAAGAAGAGAAAATTCGTCAGCGTGATGGGGAGTGTGGGCGGCCTCCGCCTGTGGTGAGGAAGAAAACCAAACGTAGGCTGACAAGGCTGGACAGTGACGATGACCCAGACGAAGATGAGAGTGATGAATTTCAAATTTCAGAGTAAGCACAAAGAAACTTCTTTTTTTTTTTCCAAATTATTTATTTGTACTGTATCTTCTTTTACTTAACATTTTGCATTCCAGATTACAAAATTACGTCTATTTCCTGCATCTGCATAATTTTTCAGCATGTCAGGTCATCATGACATGGTTGTTGATTATGAGAATCTCTTCTTCTTCTTCTGCTGCGTTTGTTCTCAATCTCCCGCTACCAAACCCTTTGTAAGTAGCAGGATGTAGTCCGGAGAACGGAATGAGCTGTATTGCTAGTTTACAGCTTGACTGCAATATTTACACCTTTCGGTCCGACACATCTGTCTTCGGCAGATGAGAACCTCTAATGTGTGTCAAGGGACATATATTAATAATGAACTTGTTGGTGTTGTTGTGTGTTTATTAGTTTCTGAGATAGATGAAGGTGATAGTGGTGAATTTTGACACACATATAGACTCACCCGGTAGCAGCGTCCTTTGCTTAAAAAACAAAAATTTGCTAAAAACGTACTAATACTACTATCGATGTTTACCGTAATGGCTATGGCTGTCAATTCGACTATAAATATAATTATTTTATCTACATCAGAAAAATCCCATGCAGAAACTTAACTCCCACATTCTCATCAATGGGTGAATCTACAAATCCAAGTGAAAAACTGAATAAATCCTTTCCAAAATCTAAAACAAATTTCTAAATCGCCCTTGTTTTCGTCTAACTGTATATGACGGAAGTTAGAACTCTTTGTAATCAAAAGAGCAGTATGTTCAGCTGCTTCTATGGCATTAACCTGGTAGTTTATGTACAACAAAGCAATGGCCCTAGAGCTGAAGGCGTGCAACACCGGTGGAACGGAGCCAAATCGTTGTAATCTCATGCCGTTGGAACGGTAACGGTTAACTGACTCATTACACCTGGGCACCCAACATATGCTCAGTCCTTTTCATTGCTGAACGTTCAGACAACAGAGCATGGACTACATAGCTCCCTTTACAGCTGGGTTGGGGACGATGAGGCTAACGTCTGGTCAGGCAAAACACACTGATCAGAGAAAGTTAGCCATGGTCAGGAGAAATATACTGGCCAAGACACTCACCTGACCTTCTTGTTGGTTGTCCTGGAAACGGGCTGTTGTCGAGGACAACAGTCTGGCTAACAAGGTGAGGTTCGACGTGATCTTCGTAGTAGTGAGCGACACGTAAATGAAGCCAAGCAAAGCACAACCGCCTGGAGGACCCCGGTCCCTCTTCAACAGCACACTCAGGATGCGAGGAAAGCTACTGCAACCCGTCACTTACCGCCCTTTTCATCAGGGCGCACATAAGCGTAATCTACTCATTGTAGGCATTTGAAACAACAACAACAGCTGGGTTGACTGGGAAGAGCAGTCATAACATCAAAAAACCCGCAATATGCTCATGAGGTCAAACCGAGCTCGATTTTATTTATTTTCCAGCGTTCGTCCTGCAAAAGGACGTTTCTTATGTTGTGTCATTTACTTGAAGCTGCGATAATTGCTCCTGTTGGCCCAAAACATATTTTAGCAAAGCTTTTTTTTTTGGGACAGGGTTTGCCTTCCTTCTTTGATCCCTAATTTTTTTGGTCAGGCTGCAGGGTTGCAGTCTGTTTCCAGGGCTTCCAATTTGGAATAAGGTTTTTGGCCACTTATGAGTCCAGCCGTAGACGGATGTGTCGGACTGAAAGGTGCAAATATCGCAGGGTCAAACTGTAAACTAGTGACATAATGCATTCCATTCTACGGACTACATCCTGTTACTTGCAAACCCCTATTTAGGGCTTGGTAGCGGGAGATTGAGAACAAACGCAGAAGAAGAAGTTATGGCGTCACTGACCCTGATGCAAATAGCCATCTATGAATCGTAGGCTGCTGTAAACTCATTTACTGCTGCATCTTTGGCCACGCCACATGATTTGATCCTGGTTTATTGGAATTGTGAACCAACCTCACAACTTTGAGGCCACACATTCTTTTCATTCTAATGACCCAGTATAAACAGCTTACAGTAATACATTGCTATAATGTCGTAGTTAAATCAGGTGTTCTGAACCTTATTCTAGAGACCTGACACTATGTCAGTGAGTGAACGACAAATGTGAAATATACTAAGCAGCATTTGACACTGGGAGACGCTGCAGCAACTTCAGTGCTGAGGCCATAACCATGAGAAAAGTAGCTGAAACCGTTATAGGCTACAAGGAGCAGGCAGAAAAGCAAGTGGTCATAACTTAACTTAACGTCTTGATACTGGTTTAGAAGACCCTGCAGAGTCTGTATACAACCAGTTACATTTACATCACCTTGCTCTAAAAGCTATGTGCATCCAGTTTATTCTTAAATGCATTAACTGTCCCTGCCTCCACTACCTCCCCTGGCAATGCATTCCAAGCAGACACCACTCTCTGACTAAAAAAATATTTCCTAATATCTAATCTGGACCTCTCTTTAGTCAGCTTGTAGCTATGCCCTCGTGTTATTGTGGGTGGCTGTATTTTAAAAAACTTGTTATAGTCTAATTTATCCATTCCTCTGATCATCTCATAAACTTATTTCCTTTAACCTGGACCTCATGCTCACAGGCGCTGTCTTGGTGTTAACGGCTCTCAAGAACCAGCTCAAAAATGAACTCTGCGCCCTGGAAGACTCGCTCGTCTGTTCCAGTGCTTAAAAAAAAAAGCATTATCCATTGTATACTCGCCCATTACCCCATTACAATATTCCAGGTAACCAGGCAACGAACAGACTTGCTAGAGAACACTGCAGCAGAGTGATACAGCAACCACATACAATGGGGCAAAAGCAGCCATCAGGGTCACGCACATACAGAGCAAAATGGAAAAAGACCACACTGGCCATGTAGACAACGAGGCTTACCACCAACTCTCCAGGCGAGATCAGGTGATCATTCTCTGGCTATGCACAGGATACAACAGACTGAGATGTCATCTGTACAATAAGTTCAAGATTGGCACTACGGACCTTTGTAACTGTTGCACAGCTCCCATGTCAACAGAATACATTTTGCAGCCCTGCCCATCATATACTGATAAAACAAGTAGCATCTGACAACAGCCAGTGTCCATCCACGAAAAGCTGTACGGAAGTGCACGCAACCTCAAGTCGACTGCTGCTTCGTTAGAGTCATTGAAGTCAAGGTCTAAAGATGAACGAGGAAGAAGTAGGACAGTCCACATTCATCGACTTGTGTGCTGATTACATTGCAAATTACTGTAATATTGTTTCGTTGATTATGTGATATACCTTCGTTTGCTCCTGATCTTTTTTAAACGTAAGTTTTGCTGTGCACTCATCACATTTGGATTGTGATATCATTCAGGGAGGATGACACAGATGCTACAGAAGGTGAGGGGGAAGAGGACGCAGAGGATGACGAGGTTGGTAGTTCAGACTCTGGTGATTGGCGGCCACAGAAAACATGGTACAACAGTCATACATCATCACGCAGGCCTCACAGACGGATTCAGAACTTTGGTAAGGCTTGTATGCCTGCATGTGCTCTTGTCTATCTGAAGTTAACCTTTATGACGCCATCAAAATTTTTCATAACTTCATATTTCACTATGGTTGTCGACTTTGAAATCCTACATTTCTGTTTGTTGGTCAATAAATATGATTTTGTTGTGTGTAGAGATAAAAATAAATAAAGAACTTACTTGGTGTTTGTGTTTTTGTTAGTTTCTGAGATACAAGAAGATGAAGGTGAAAATTTGTGAAACAAAACACAAACATTTGAACTCACTTAGCAGTGGACATTGCTGCTCTATAAATCCGTTGAAATCACAACAAAGTATCAATACTGTGTTTATAATATCAGCACAACTGTTAGTTTCCACTTCAAACGTAGTTATTACATCTAAATAAATTAAATAAAACAGATCCACCCCGTAAAAATCTTTTACAACAACTTACTTCACCTTTCTAAAAAAAATGGGTTGGCTCCAATCTACGCAATTAAAAAGATTAATTGTTTAAAATCCTTTTGTAGTCTAACATCTAATATTTTAAACTGGCAAGAAACCTGTGTAGATGGACGTAATGTAGTCAGCATAAACAATTGTCTATTTCTATAGTCTCCTTGCTTGGTCATTCATGAATCAGTACGCGGCAGTAGGATAAATGTTATTAAACATAGTTGTCCCGTTCTTCACTGTTGTCTTCGACACACTTTTGTCACCATACACTGCCTGCATTCTGCGATGAATGTCAACTGGTTGACATCCTTTGTAATTTTCTTTCTGCTGTTCATCCTAAAAAGGACATTGTCATAGTTTACAGAGAGGCTGCGATATTTGTGCTTTTTGGCCTGGCATTGCATTTTTGGGACTGTATTTACCTTTCCTCTTTGGTCCCTATTCTCTTAGCCAGACTACACAAGTGCAGCTAGTTTCCAGGGCTGCCACTTGAAGGCGAAATGGGGTCTCTGTCATCTATGGTTCTCTGACCCTAATACAAGCAGCCAGCTATGAGTTGCTGGCTGCTGTCATCTAATCCACTGCTGTATCTTTGGCCCATCCTCTTCTGTTACGAGTGGTAGATATAGACCCTGACCAAAACATAAGAACGAAAGATCATGACATGTGAAATTAAAAACTTGTTGCAAAAGGGGATCATGGTAATTAGAAGAGACAGAGTTGGAGCAGTCCTGCACATCCTACCAGGCATGTCAGCTGGGTGGTAGATAGCTGAATGGCCTCTATAATACCAAATTAACAGCGTGAACCAGAAATGGTGACCTGCATGTAGGCCAAAAGGAAGCAGACCCTCCATCATGCATAAACACAACATCAGGATAATCATCTGTTGTCTTACCCACATGATTACAAGTCAAAAAAGAATGAAAGCAGGACAGACCTTAAAGATGACAAACTGGCACAAATTACAGATGATTCTCGGAACATCGAATATTAGAAGCATGAACGGAAAGGATAATAAGCTCATGGAACCGTACCATAACCGCAAGAGGTCACAGGGACATCTCAGCGTGTGAGTGAGTTGGTCTTTTTTTCTGGGCTGTGTTCCAGTCCATTATAGCTGTGTCTAAATTTCACATACCAAAACCGACACTGTCTGCAGTTAGGTCGAAGGGCACCAATCTCGTAAAGTTCACCCGTGAACTAGACCGTGAAATATGACATAGGTTTAAGCATAGTCCTATTCATATAACCTAGGTCCATTCCAGGATAATCGGGTGGAAGAAATCACAAAAAACAAACGAACTAACCAGTCCAAATGGAAAACAACAACACATTTCAGTGAACACAAGTGTAAGTCATCGATTAGTGTGAATTCCAGGCAAATCCGTGGTCTGGCGGTGTCCATAATGAACTAAAATAACAGAGCAATGTAGACCCGCAGCTCGTTATGGCGCCATCTTTGCCTCATCTTTCTTTTCAATAATAATACTCTACTAATGAACATAACAGTGATTGATATTAATGTGCTGTTGATATCTTTTTGTTTATATTTGATGTTTCAGTTGTCAATGACAATGACTACAACAGTGATGAGAATGCCAGCAAACGGCGGTCGACACGAAACTCCAACCGCGGCCGCATACATTACAGCGACTGGGACTCTAATGAAGAGGAAACAGAAGAAGAGGCCAGTGCCTCTGATGGCAGTTCTGGTGATAACTCTGTTTATGCTGGCAGAAAGTCACAAAAGCCAAGAGCCACCAGGGCCAAGAAGAGAGTCACCACTGGAAAGAAACGGGCAGAGAATATTAGTAATAGTGACTCTGATAGCTCTATTACCATTCGTAGAAAGAATCTCAGAAAGTTAATTAAGAAAAGGCGTAAGGATGAAAGTGAAAGTGAAGATTCAGAGAAAGAAGCTGAAGGTGTCCAGGAGAAGATGGAGAAACAGAAAAATCCGACGAAATTAGAATCTGAAGGCAGTGACTTTGCTCTTGATGAGGAAGATAGCCAGGAAGATTCTGATGATTCTCCCAAGTTCAAAAAGAAAAATGTCCTTCGATCATCAGACGAGGATGGGGAAGAACAAGAAGTTGATAGTGAAGATTTAAAATTGGCTGTGGAGCCCACAGAGACAACTAGCAATGCTTCTTGCAGTCCGCAGATGAAAGCCTCTTCCCCGATGAAAGCCTCTCCTCCTATGAAAGCTTCTCCTCCGATGAAAGCCTCTCCTCCGATAAAAGAACTTCCCCCAATAAAAGAACCTCCCCCAATGAAAGCTTCCTCCCCGTTGAAAGCCTCTTCCCCGATGGAAGCCACTTCCCCTGTGAAAGCTGTGCCTGTCCCAACTGGAGTCTCGGAGGTACAGAAAGGAGTTGCTACCAAGAGTAAGCCAAAATTTCTAGCAAAAGGCAAAAAGAGAAGTGATCGACATGCAGAGGATAAAATTAGTGTTCCTGTGACAGATGTGGCAGTGCCAGGCAAAGTAAGAAAGGTCAGTAGTTCCGACAGAGAACCCGATGTGAAAACAGAGATAAAGTCTCTACAGTCTGTCCCAGGACCTAACGAGGAGCAGAAAGTACCAGAAGCAAAGGCAAGTGGTCAAGACGTCAGAGAAACTGGAATGTTTCAACTCGATGAGAAAGCAGGGCCTGCTATAGGAGGTGAACCACCTCAATTAACAGAAAAAGCTGCAGGCAGTGGGAAGAAGAAAACAGTTCCAAATTTCTTGGATGTGAACTCTGGAGAAGAAAGTGATGAACAACAGAGATCAGACCAGCACACAGATAGCACTCCATCCTCATTTATTGCAGATGTTACAAGTGTTCAGACCACAACTCCATCGCAGACATCTTCAGAAGGTGGTCAAACAAGAGTGGATCAGCTAGAGAGTCACCCGCAGCACAGGAACTTCCCCCACCCAGGCCAGCATTACCAGTTCAATGTGGGACCTTATAATCAGGGAGCATCTCCGTATCCTCCACATCATGGCATGGTCTCACCGCAAAATTTAGGGCAGATCAGACAGGACAAGGGGCCACCCCACAACACAAACATGCCAAATACTGTTGCACACAACGGGCCTCCAGGTGTCATTCGAGGTTTCTCCGATTCCATGACTCGCCACTCCAGCACAGCATCGGGAAACACAATGGTATCGGGTGTCAGAGCACCACACTCGTTCAGCGGCAGGGGACCTAGGCCAAACTCGGGGCATCCTTTTCCTGCAGGTCTAGGCCACAGTCATCAAGGTATGGAACCTGGTCAGAATGCACCAAATATTAAACAGGAGCATCACATGCCACATCCAGGCTTCCAGGGCATTCCAGCCAGTCATCATCCATCTGCAGGTCCCCCTGGAGGTCATTTGAGGCCTGGTATGGTCCAACAACATTGTGGTGGAATGCCTCCAAGATTTTTCATGGGTCAACAACAGCCTGCCCACCAGAATGTGGAGAATGACAGCAGTTCCAACATAGGAGCTTACATTCCTCAAGGCTATGGAGCGAGGCGAATGCCTTCGGCTCAGGACTTAGGTCCAGGGGCTATCAGAAATCCTTACTATCGCATGCAGTCATCACCTCCTCACAGCATGGGGCAACACTTGGTTCGACAGTATCCAGGCAACTTGGGTCCAGGCCCTCACAACTTGAGTTCCCCTCTGACCAGCATGGGACAGATGACCAGAAATTTGGGGTCTAGGCCAAACATGCATTCACCCCCTAACACACAAACATTGGCCAGCAGTGATGAACGCCGATCCAGTTTGGGGTCTAGGCCAAACATGCATTCACCCCCCAACACACAAACATTGGCCAGCAGTGATGAACGCCGATCAAGTTTGGGGTCTAGACCAAACTTGCACTCACCCCCTAACACGCAAACACTGGCCAGCAGTGATGAACGCCGATCAGGTTTGGGGTCTCCTACAAATCAACAGGCTGCCCATAGACAAGATAAGGTCACTGAGATGAGAGATCTGAGAACAGAGAGTAATATGGATGACTCTGCAGAAAAAAGAGTAGGAAAAACAGGGAAGAAGAGAGCAGCGTCTTCCAAGCCCAAAAAGAAGATCTTAGAATCCGGTGCTCAGGCTCAAGGATTAAGTCAATCTTTGAAACAGGGACCTAGTTCTGCAGCTAATCATGGACCACCGAACGCTGAAGTTAAAGAAAGGCTGTCTGATCCAGGTCAGATGGTTGGAGGTTACAGAGTTGCCGGCCAGCCCTATCATATGCCACCCTATCAAATGCCTTATACACATGGTTCTATGGCAAATGCCAGTCCACAGCAAGGAGGCCAGAGTACATATGTGAACCCAAGGCATACACCGCCAGTGTTAGCCCAGCAGGGGTCTAACGTTGATGGTAGTACTGTCCTATCGAAAGATGGTGACGGGAAGTGGAACAGAGCAGATAAAACAGATGCTCAGTCCACCATGTCTCCTGTTGAGCAGAGATTGAAGATGTCCTCTTACCAACAAAATCTTCCCAAGTCTCAGCCCAAGGAGCAAGCTGTGGCCTCCCTTGAGAGACGGCACAGCATGTCTCCTGTTCACCAGGGCTCAGATGCTGACCATAGTCAGGAACCACCTTCAGCCAAACGGATCAACATGAGGACACATGAAACAATCATGGAACCAAATCCACACAGTCAGCGTCTGGCACCATCTGCCCATTCTTCAGAGATTTCACTAAATCCACAAGACCGTATCGGTCGGCCGATGGTACAAGGACAAACAATGCCACCAAATCCACAAGACCGTATTGGTCGGCCGATGGTTCAAGGACAAACAATGCCACCCAATACACAGGATCACAACAGGCATGCCGGTTCACACGGACATAACATGCCACCTTATCCTCAGGGCTCTGGTGCAGGGAACAACACATCAGAAGTCCCAAGCTCTTACTACACTGCCGGTCCCTATGGTTCACATTATGGCCCTAATCCCAACCAGCCAGTGTCACAAAACAGCACATGGAGTACAGATGCACAAGGGTTTGGACCTAGATACGGACCCCATGTATATCCATATGTCATGAATCCAGCAAACATGGGAAACAGAATGCCACCTGGCAAGTCTTTACAGGGATCTCACGGTCATCCTGGCACAGATCACATGGATGTCCGTACCAAAGGATCAGCAACATCACACGATCTCAGTATAAAAGAAGACCCTGACAAGAAGGCTAAGGGGGGAGAGCAACAGGGGTCTGCTATAAACAGACGTCCATCATCATCATCATCGGAGTATCAAATAACCAAAGTCACAGAGTCTGGACACATGTACCCAAAGATTGAGGAGCCCGACATAAAACCATTGCGCAGGAATTCTGATGCTGGGACGGACGGAGAGAACTTGTCCTTAAATGACGCACAGAGATCACAACCTGTGTTGTCGGAACCTGTATCAACTCTATCCTCAACATCACCATCCGTCCAAGCACCACATCAATCTGACATGATGACACCTTCTGTTTCTAAACAGCCTTCATCAACAGAGCAGTCTTCCTTCCAGCACAGTACAAGTTCTCACATAAGCCAGTCACATCAAGCATCGCCTGTCACTTCCATGGCACCTCACAACACATGGTCGAGGACTAGCTCATCAGTGCAGTACTCCCATCAGCACATGGGCCAGTGGTCCAACATGGGGGGCCCAGGACATTACAGCATGGCCAGGCCTTACGGAGGAGGACCTGGTCCAGTGTCCCGCCCCCCTTATGGAATAGATCCACAAACAAACCCTATCAGACCTAACCCAGGCCATGTAGATCAAAAACCTTTTATTCACCAGGGTTATGATTTAAGCTTCCAGTCCTCTCATCCTGGCGGTGGACCGGGAGGTTCAGAAACAGATTACCACAGATCTGGCTACGGCCATGATTATTCACCTTCAGGGAGGTTCCCACAACAGTTTCAGAATTTTCCCCGCAGTCAGGACGGCAGTTCCCATATGGCAGGTCACCACAGCGATGCTGGGGATCAGGTTACAGATGGAACCAACGTCTCAAAACCCAAGCGGGCCAAGACACAGAAGAAAACTAGCAAAGACGGTGCTGGACCTGTACGAGGAAAATCTGGCAGAGGTAGGGGCAGAGGAAGGGGAGGATTCATGATTGATAATTTGCTGCATGCTCGAGGAGGGGACGTTGATGAAGAGCAAGGCGAAGACAGTGCGGAGATCAATGACATTGTGAGTTATGTTACAACAGATGAATACTTTAAGCAGCAAACCAGCTCTGGTAATTTCACACATCATACTGAAATCGGCTTAGGGGAGAGAAAATAACCGCTGTTCATAGATCATACTGAAATCGGCATGGGGAAAGAAAATAACCGCTGTTCATAGATCATACTGAAATCGGCATGGGGAGAGAAAATAACCGCTGTTCATAGATCATACTGAAATCGGCATGGGGAGAGAAAATAACCGCTGTTCATAGATCATACTGAAATCGGCATGGAGAGAGAAAATAACCGCTGTTCATAGATCATACTGAAATCGGCATGGGGAGAGAAAATAACCGCTGTTCATAGATCATACTGAAATCGGCATGGGGAGAGAAAATAACCGCTGTTCATAGATCATACTGAAATCGGCATGGGGAGAGAAAATAACCGCTGTTCATACATCATACTAAAATCGGCTTTGTCAAGATAAAACAGCTAATTCACACTTCATTCTGAAAATGACTGACAAGATAAAACAACGGCTGATTCACGCATACAGATTCACACATCATACTGAAATCGGCTTTGGCGAGATAAAATAACAGCTGATTCAAGCATCATACTGAAATCGGCTTTGGCGAGATAAAATAACAGCTGGTTCATATATCATACAGATTCACATGTCGACCTGAAACTGGCTTTGATAAGATAAAACAACTGAAATTGGCTTAGGAGAGATAAAATAACAGCTGATTCATATCATACAGATTCACACGTCGTTCTGAAACTGGCTTTGATAAGATAAAACAACTGAAATTGGTTTAGCAGAGATAAAATAACAGCTGATTCAAGCATCAAACTGAAATCGGCTTTGGCGAGATAAAATAACAGCTGGTTCATATATCATACAGATTCACACATCGTTATGAAACTGGCTTTGATAAGATAAAACAACTGAAATTGGCTTTGGCGAGAGAAAATAACAGCTGATTCATACATCACACATTTTGAATGTCCTCAATTACAACTTTTCGTTTCCTGAGGGGTACAGGTCTTCAACAAATACATGCCAAGTGCTAATTACTTTTATTTGACACGTCCATATTTGATTTGTTTGTATTTGAAAATTACAACAGGATTTCGAAGCCGTTCCCAGTCCCAACAATTCTCATTGCCTCTTAGGATATGCATGGCAGATTGGTGTCTATGCTCTCCAATAAGAGGATGTTAGCACGTATGTTTTCATGTCAAGGATGACCTGATATGCCACGAAGGTTGCACATGTGTTTTCGTGTCAAGGATGACCTGATATGCCACGAAGGTTGCACGTGTGTTTTCGTGTCAAGGATGACCTGATATGCCAGAAAGGCTGCACGTGTGTTTTCATGTCAAGAATGACCTGATATGCCAGAAAGGCTGCACGTGTTTTCATGTCAAGAATGACCTGATATGCCAGGAAGGAAGCAGATCTGTTCTAACCTCATTTTTTTTATGCTTGCCCATGTCTGTTATGCTGTATTTACTGCCATGTTGGTAGTGTCGGAGATGTTAACTTTTACAAGCTACCCATAATTTCTGTGGTATTTTAGCATATCCTTCAGTGTGCAACCGTACACTCGTTAGTACATGATTTTTATTTTTCTCACTCAAAGAGTTTTGCAATTATAAATTGTGTAAATATACTTTTGTTTTCTATCTCGGGATATTTGGGTAGCATTTTTGTATGATTAGGCTACTAAGACAATAGATTTTTGTACTTCCCATATTTTCAGATTGACGTGCCTGTGAATTTCCTTCCCACCCTAAGCAAAAGTCAGAAATGTACCTTCCTAAAACTAAACAATTGAGAATGTGCATTAGCAACGCTGCAAGATACTAAAGCTAAGTTAGGGTCAGCTGTACTCATTTACCACCACCAAATTATCTTTGATTAGGCCGAGTAATTCTAGGCTCGAGACCGTTGACTAAAAGTTCACGGCAATTGGATCGTCACATCCTGGCCACTGTCTCTTTTACAATTGGCATTTGTTTGTGAGGATGCAGCAAATTCTGGTTGTTTTTTTTTTCCCAGATCTTATTCAGTGCGATGTTGGTCCTGTTTTTCCAGATCCTGTTCAATACAATGCTGGTCCTGTTTTTCTAGATCTTGTTCAGTACGATGCTGGTCCTGTTTTTCCAGGCTTGTTCAGTGCGATGCTGGTCCTGTTTTTCTAGATCTTGTTCAGTATGATGCTGGTTCTGTTTTCCCAGATCTTGTTCAGTACGATGCTGGCTCTGTTTTTCTAGATCTTGTTCAGTGCGATACTGGCTCTGTTTTTCTAGATCTTGTTCAGTGCAATACTGGCTCTGTTTTTCTAGATCTTGTTCAGTGTGATACTGGCTCTGTTTTTCTAGATCTTGTTCAGTACGATGCTGGCTCTGTTTTTCCAGATCTTGTTCAGTGCGATGCTGGTCCTGTTTTCCCAGATCTTGTTCAGTATGATGCTGGTCCTGTTTTACCAGATCTTGTTCAGTGCGATACTGGCTCTGTTTTTCTAGATCTTGTTCAGTGCGATACTGGCTCTGTTTTTCTAGATCTTGTTCAGTACGATGCTGGCTCTGTTTTTCCAGATCTTGTTCAGTGCGATACTGGCTGTGTTTTTCTAGATCTTGTTCAGTGCGATACTGGCTCGGTTTTTCTAGATCTTGTTCAGTACAATGCTGGTCCTGTTTTCCCAGATCTTGTTCAGTATGATGCTGGTCCTGTTTTCCCAGATCTTGTTCAGTACAATGCTGGCTCTGTTTTTCTAGATCTTGTTCAGTGCGATACTGGCTCTGTTTTTCTAGATCTTGTTCAGTGCGATACTGGCTGTGTTTTTCTAGATCCTGTTCAGTACGATGCTGGCTCTGTTTTTCCAGATCTTGTTCAGTGCGATACTGGCTCTGTTTTTCTAGATCTTGTTCAGTATGATGCTGGTCCTGTTTTCCCAGATCTTGTTCTGTGCGATACTGGCTCTGTTTTTCTAGACCTTGTTCAGTGCGATACTGGCTCTGTTTTTCTAGATCTTGTTCAGTACAATGCTGGTCCTGTTTTTCTAGATCTTGTTCAGTGCGATACTGGCTTTGTTTTTCCAGATCTTGTTCAGTATGATGCTGGTCCTGTTTTTCTAGATCTTGTTCAGTATGGTACTGGTTCCTTCCTAACCACAGAGAGCGTGTGCTGTTGCACTGGTTTCTTTTCTTAATCAAGGTTTGCATCTGTACAGCTGTTGCGTTTGGTCTTAGAGGTCACACTTTCATTAACCAGGTCTACTTCGAGGACAATGCGGTTCTCCACCAAGTACAACAACCTTTGAGTTTGAGAGGTTATTTAGGCCAAGAGGCCTAGGTTACTACTTTCATCTTGCCTAAGACGGAGGTATCGGACCGAAAGGTGCAAATACCACAGTCACGCTGTAAACTAGCGACAGCGCATTCTGTTCTCTGGACTACATTCTGCTACTTGCAAAGCCATGTTCAGGGTTTGGTAGTGGGAGATTGAGACCGAATGCAAAAGAAGAAGGAAAAGACTCCTTTCATTTATTTTTAAAATGTCGATATGGCTAGTGTGTAGCGCAGTGGTTAGTGCACTTGCTGCCCAACCTAGCTGTCTAGGTTCAATCCAGATGTTGTGCAGGATACTCTTTAGATCACAAGCAGCTCTGAGGTTGATGCAAAGGCAGCTGGCGTGATGCTGACCACATCACCCTAGTGTGGCATTGGTCAAGTAACTATGGGCCTAACACTATATTCCCAATGTGCCACATTGGCGTGTTAATGGTATCTTTACATGACTTTACTAGGATGCGGTAGGGTTGCTATGGCCAGTACACCATACCCACTGTTTGTATCACATGCTTGCTCTTGATACTAAATGATAATCTATCCGTCACTGAGGTAAAAAATGATTGTGCTAGTTTTGCTACAGGAAATCAGTATCTGGCATGCAAATTGTTCAGGCTAAAGATGTCCAGAAATGAACTGGTTACTCTCTGATGTCATTCAATGTTTGAGTATTTGATAAACATTACAGTTATTTATACAACCGGGTTGAAAATGATATGATAACTAATATTCCTAGCACATTGTAAACAGAGTTGTGCATGTGGCTAGCAAGATCATGGTTTCCAATAAGGGGCTAGCTGAAGTGTGGCTCTATGCTTCACCTGGAGCCAAACGGCCAATCAATCTTCTGCATTCGTCCTAAAAAAGGGTGTTTCATTATGCTGTGTTGGTAGCTTGCAGCGAAGTCGTTCAGCCCAACACATCCGATTTCAGCACAGTATTTTGGGAACTGGGTTTCTTTCCTGCTTCGATTCTTATTCTTTTAGCCATATTGCACAGGTGCAGCCTATATGCAGGGTCACGGAATAGGGTTTTGGTCAGTTACAGTTTGCTGACCCTGGCACAAGCAGCCAGCTATGTCGCTGGCTGCTCTCAGTTCATTCACAGCTACGTTATTAGCTCCTAATCAATCAATCAATTATTACTGATCAAGATCTATAAATGTGTTCCTAATGTTTCCGACTCGCCTCCACATCCAAAACTTTCTTATTTGGCGTTTGTAATTTACAGCAAAGCTACAATATCTGTCTTTCGACCTGACACATCTAGTTTGAGCTGGCTTTTTTATTTCCCGGTTTGCCTCCCCACTGCAATCCCTATTATGTTAGCCAGACTACTCTAATGCATCCTGTTTCCACGGCCACTGCTTAGAGGAGGAATAGGGTCTTGGTCAGCTCTGGTTCACTGACCCTGATGCAGGCAACCAGGAATGAATCGCTGACTGCTGCCCCGGCTCATTCACTATACTACATCTTCAGCCGGGGGGGCACCCCATTCCTAAACAAAATCATATAGACTAGAGGCATGTACTATTTATGTGTACAGTTGTCCCAGCTACCCCCTTCGTCATGTAACCTCTTCATACAAATCATAGCGCCACCCCTGCAGCTGGTTCGTTACATGAATTCTGCATCAAAGCAATTGCGGGTGATCAAGCAGTGGTGATTTTGGTCGCAATTTTTTTTACATGATGAGGTGGCTAACCCCAGGCACAATCCGCTTTAGTTGCCTTTTATGGCACACTTGGAAGGTTACAATGGACTTATTCCTTTCTCCTCCCAGGTGCCACTTTGCTGTTTTTCCACTCCATTGTTAATTGTATTGGTTTGGAGAATGGGTTTTGATCTGGTAAAAGCTGATGTGTTTGAGGGTCGTCTTGGGAGTGCACAGACATTCTGCATTTATTATGAATGTCTCGGTGTAATGTTCATTCTGCCAGTTGTGAGTGGAGCTGGGCTTCTGACATCTTATATAATTATGTTATGTTATACAAACATCATTGCAGTCAGATAGACTCATATGTGTTCAGTCTCTTAGCAATTAGGAAGGGTACGGATAATTATAGTTTAGTTCACCGGTTATACATACAGGCTGAGACAACCTCTTCGTTCGTTCTCAAACTCCCGCTACAAAACCCTGAAAAGGGATTAGCAAGTAGCAGGATGTAATCCGGAGAACGGATATGTCATAGGTTACAGCTTGACTGCGATATTTGTACCATAGATCCGACTTCAGCGTGGCATTTTTGGGTACGGGTTAGCCTTCCCTTGGGGGGGGGGGGGGGGGGCCTCGCCTTATTTCTTTATTTCCCCCAAGGTGGTGTGCATTGCACTGTTTTTATTTTGCACCTGTTGGCCCAGTGCATCCAACTTCATCATGCATTTTGTGTAAGGATTTGCTTCATCCTGCACTTTTTAACCCTACCAGATCTGAGTCCCTGAACCTAACTGTCCCCTATACCTGGGCTCCTGAGCATTAAAGAGAAAAAAACCAACATGATATAGAAAAATTTTAATTACATGCTTACAAGTGGTTAGAATAAGATGGAATTTGGAGACATTGTAGAAAATAGGTCTACCTTTCATCTAGCGCCCATATTCCACCTTTGTGTGCCAATCCACCCAGCAGGATGAACCTTCATCACCATCTAGATCTTCCCCATCAGCTGTCTGAGGGACAACACACACACCTTAGATCTACAAGGTTCAAGATTCTCCTCATCACTCGAGCTCTCACTGTCTGTGTCACTTGAACTGGAAACGTATTCTTCAGAGTCTGATCAACCAAAGTATCGATCACCTGTTGGACTGTCATAAGCCTAGACCTACTTCGCTTTCCTGTTGAAGTGCTTAGTTCATCAGCTGCTCATTACATTGTGAATTTTCCGAATTTTTTCACGTTAAACCACACAAAGTTAATTCAAACATGGCGGGCAGACCATGAGGTTTGACCAGAATTGGTTGGTTATTTTTAGATTCTGACGCATTCTTTTCACGTACTACCTAAAGTACCGAAAATCAGGTCCAGCGGTATAGCGGCAGATATGGAAATTACCGGGAAAAGGGTACAGCGGTCTGGTAGGGTTAAGGGTCTGCTTCCCCGGGACCTCGTCTTCAAGATGACGCTTGAAGTTGTCTTCATGGCAACCCTTGATGTTGTCTTCAACCCTTGATATGGGATCCACGATGGCCCCTGTTGTCTTCAACCCTTGATATGGGATCCATGATGGCCCTTTTTGTCTTCAACCCTTGATATGGGATCCATGATGACCCCTGTTGTCTTCAACCCTTGATATGGGATCCATTATGGCCCCTGTTGTCTTCAACCCTTGATATGGGATCCTTGATGGCCCCTGTTGTCTTCAACCCTTGATATGGGATCCATGATGACCCTTGATCTTTTCCTCCATTCATCTGTCAGGGTAGTTTGAGATTCCATAACAAGGCACGTTTTATAGGTTATCAGACAGGGTTTCTCACTATGTCTACTATAATGTGATCGCATTAAAGCCAGACTTGCGGGATATTGTGGTTTCTGGTGCGCCTTCTGACCCAGTGTTGCCATCTTCAGCACCTCTTCACTGGCTGGTGGAAAACATGAGTTATTCTGGGCCACATCTGTTGTCCATCCTATCCAGCTTTCTGTTAGGGGGTGAAACTCTAACCTTGAGATGGATTACTGAGAAGGCCAGGGCCTACCACTCTTGTAGATGAGATAGGCTTGGACATGAGAGGCTAAGAGACACTGTGAGTCTTGTATTATGCATTATGTCTCATTACGACCTCTATCTACTATACTCAAACAATCACTTCAGCTGGCAGAGCAGTTGAGATATTGTCTCCCGCAGTAAAGAAATCAGGTTTGATTCCAGCTGTAAATGGGTAACCAACTTAGTTACGCATACAGGGGCTTGTCAACAAGAAAGACAACAACTACTACGATAAAGTTTATAACATTCCATCCCTGACAGCAGTGTCTGCTATAATGTCCAACAAATTGTTGTTGAGTCTGATGGTTATGTGACATTCCTCCAATCTACATGCTCATCTGTTTTTCAAATGTCTTATAATAATAAGATGCAGAATTGTATAAAACGTCAATCTTAACGTCTTCATACTGGTTCAGAAGAGACTGCAGAGCGTATACAACCAGTTTCTTCTACTTCGCTTGATCTAAAAGCTATGCGCATTCAATCTATTTTTGAATGCATTAATTGATCCTGCCTCCACTATTTCCTGTGACAATGCATTCACCACTCTTTGACTTCAAAAAATATTTTCTAGTATCTAATCTGGATCTTTCTTTATTTAATTTGAAGCTGTGCCCCCTTGTTCATGTAGGCAGAAATCTGAAACTGTTTTGTTGCATTTGTGGCAAGCATACTGTTAGGGGAGGGAACTGGTTACCCACCGCAGCAGATTGTGACATTACGTTGAGAGAAGAGGGTGTCAGAACACTGGAAGGGCGAACTCAAAAGCTGGTGGTGGTTGTTGTTACATGCCTATGATGGGGGTATATTTAGTCTTATGGGCGCTAAGTTGCAGGTTGCAGTAGCTTACCTCACATCCCAAACATGCTGATGAAGGTGGACTGGGCTCCTCCAGACCATAGTGCTACGCTTGGCTTCATGTGTGTGATGCTCACTACTGTGGGGTTCGAGAAGCTGCAAATAGGAGTAGCAGACGCTGATCGCCAAGACAAGTATTGGAACTATAGTCCTAATAGGGTGGTTGGGTATCTAAAGCCATGCTTCTCATGGCAAAGGTACCGGGTTCGATCTCCGTCATCGACCTGACTCGGCTGTAAATAGGTACCTGGCA
Organism: Ariolimax columbianus; assembly: GCA_036924085.1. NCBI lineage: Eukaryota > Metazoa > Mollusca > Gastropoda > Stylommatophora > Arionidae > Ariolimax > Ariolimax columbianus. The sequence goes on from JAVGWX010000021.1 coordinate 36,667,899, forward strand.
TACTGTTAGGGGAGGGAACTGGTTACCCACCTCATAAAAAGCTGCGGCCCAGTACAATGACCTTTAACACTTCATCTCTGACAGCAGTGTCTACCATGACATCACTTTTGCAGTTGCCATACCTTTCATGGCAGCCTAGGATGACTTATTCGTGGTTCCCTCTCACATTCTCTTCTCCGTGTATTGTTTGGTCCACTTCTTCCTCTCTTCCCTTGAGGATTCCATTAAGAGCCTGTCTAGCTATGTTGGACTATACCTCCCTCAGCATGTCCTGTTCAGCCTCATTTTCTTCTCTTAATTTGTTCCTATGGTTGTTGGCTCCTTTCCCACATGTTCTCATTCCTCACCATGCCCTGCCACTTTATGTCCACAATCCAACCTAGCTAGTGTGTTAAAAACAAGTCTTCTTAGAGGGTTCTAGATGGGACCGGCAACCTGAAAAATATATGTGCTAAACAAGCCATTGCAAGAGCATAGAAATGTATTTGGTGCAGGGCTCCACAACTGGATCTCTACAGGGCTGGCTTATGGTTTGTAAGGATTTTAATGAAGACAAGAAGAGAAAGTAGTTGATCGTGCTCAGCAGAGATGACATTACCTCTATCCTGGTCTGGGTAACTTTTGTGCATACATTGCCGCATGACTGGTCATGTGATCAGTTTGTGTCAGCTGCATGACTGGTCATGTGATCTGTTTGTAACAGCTGCATGACTGGTCATGTGATCTGTTTGTAACAGCTGTATGACTGGTCATGGGATCAGTTTGTAACAACTGCATGACTGGTCATGTGATCAGGTGTCACAAAATGCTGTGTAGTAAGTAAATGGTCTGACTGGTTTCTGTAAGGGCTTTGTGTGAATAGACTAGAATAGGACCACTGCCATGCTGAGAGTATGTCATTGGGGGGGGGAGGACTAACAGCTGGGGCTACCCCTTTAGGGCAGAATACTTTAAACTCATTGGTAATCCCAAGTGTTTTCTTTGTGACAAGGACAAGAATAGGACCACAGCTATGATGTGAATATGTCATAAAGTGTGACTAACTGTCCGGTCCAATCCGTGGGTAATGCACGCAGGCTAAAAATCTGCTAAGTTTTGTGGAGTCTTCTAGGTGTGCGGAGCAGCTCTAGAAACAATACCTTATTTAGGATACGTGTTCTTCTTGAAAAAGACATTTGTGACACTGTGTTGAAGTTTACAGCAAGGCTGCAATATCTGCGTCTTTTGGTCCAACACATCCAATTTCAGCACTGCACTTTTAGACCGGGTTTGTATTCCCTCTTCAATCCCTAATCTCTTAGCCAGACTGCATGGTTGCAGTCTGTTTCCTTGGCTGCCTTTTGTAGGCAGAATAGGGTCTTGGTTAGTTATGGGTCGCTGACCCTAATGCAAACAGCCAGTTATGAGTCGCTGACCCTAATGCAAACAGCCAGTTATGAGTCGCTGACCCTAATGCAAACAGCCAGTTATGAGTCGCTGACCCTAATGCAAACAGCCAGTTATGAATGAGTCCCTGGCTGCTGTTAGCTCATTCACTGCTGCATCGTTGGTCCCGGATACACTTGTGAATAACTTTTTTTCCCAGGGATGGGAATATGTATAAAAAATATTGCTGTGTCATGTGTTTGCATGTACACACGCAACCCTCCACATCTCAATTTCTTAACATAACATACACAGTCACTTGTGACACATATTGTAAATAAGATTTCCCCACATATATTTGTTTATATCAAACGTGTATGTAGTACAGTAGTCATCTCCCCTTGTATGTGTCCCCCACACCTGACTATCCCATGTAGATTATTTCCTCATGGGCAAATGCTTATGTGAGAAAATGCACGGGTTCGTGTCCTAGTTAGAATCATACTATGAATTATTGACTTTAGATTTTCTTGTTCTTGTTTTATGTTCAGTGTGTACTCAACATTTTCATAGTTACTTGTTTTGATTTTCATGTCTATATTTTGCATACGAGGAGATTGCCAGAAGAATGATAAGAGAGACTTTTCTCTTGATGATAGAACCGTAACATTTTCACTTTTGGTTTGTACTGTATTTCATGTTTATTGATGGTATACTTTGTCGTTGGTTGTCTAAATAAACAAGTGACAGTTGTCTTAACAAATCTGTTTTGTTTGTTTGAACACGTTTCTTATTGATGGTCTGAGCTTGTTATAAAGATGGACCTGTAGTGATTATATTGTAGAAGTTTTGTGTTTTTTTGCATAGCTAGACTGTAACTCATTGTACAGTCAATAACCTCTAGTTTGAGAATGGAGATGGAAGCAGTGACCTCAGTGTTAAGATGGCCATCTGAGACCCCTTTAACAAGGGCAATATGGCCATCTGAGACCCCTTTAACAAGGGCAATCATCGTGACTGACTCGCAAGCTGTACTTTAGAAGGTACAGAAAGGATGGCTGAGGTACGAATGGATAGCAGCTGTTGTGCCTCAAACCTCCAGGGGTTGACATGGATCTACTGTCCTGGTCATGCTGGGATTCAGTGCAACCAAAGAGCTGACATCTTTGCTTCACAAGTTCCCATCGTGGGCATGTTAGTGATAGGTGCGACATATTGAAATAGATCAGCGACCACCTGAGGATACCGAAATAGATGAATCCGTAATCTACAGGCTGCAAAGTTTCAACATCAAACAAGTTTTGGGCAGAGTGGGGCACGAGGATGGAGCAGGAGAGTATACAACCAGCGAGCTACAGGGACCATCAATATCCAGACCCTGCAGCCTCCTTCTTCTGCGTTTGTTCTCAATTTCCCGCTACCAAGTCCTGAGCAGGGCTTTGCAAGTAACAGGATGTAGTTTGGAGAACGGAATGTGTTGTGTCGCTAGTTTACAACTTGACTGCAATATTTGCACCTTTCGGTCCAACACATTCGTCTTCGGCAGAACCTTGCACCTTATGGGAATGCCCTGAGTGCAGTGATGTCACTTTTTAGAAACAACAGAACAAAGATAAAATGCACTTGTTGCTTGAACATGGAAAAGGCAAGTGGCGTGGCTTGGTTCGTTCTCAATCTTCCGCTACCAAACCCTGAAAAGGGCTTAAGTAGCAGAATGTAGTCCAGAGAATGGAATGCGTTGTGGCGTAGTTTACAGCTTGACTGCGATATTTGCACCTTTCGGTCCAACACATCCAACTTCAGCAACCATTTATTGAGTACTTGGTTACAGGTTGACGTCTGACAGCGTACGAAGAAGAAGAGTACTTGGTTAGCATTCCCTCTTCGATCCCTTCTCCTTAGCCAGTCTGCCCTGTTGCAGCCTGTTATCCAGGATCACCGCGTGGAGGTGTAGAAGGGTCTTGGCAGCTCTGGTTCGCTGGCCCTGATGCTAGCAGTCAGCTATGGGTTGCTGACCACTGCGACTCGTGCGCTGCCGAAAAGGCAGTTAATAATATTCTTTGCCAGCAGGCTCTGGGAATACCTGGAAAAGAAGAAGAACATCCCAGTACCCTTGAACTGGCCATACAGTTTTTATAAAACTTGATTAAACTGCATTAGGACAGGAAAGCACACGTCGGAGGATTTAAGACCACCATGGAAACAGGGCAACATAATATCATCATAACTCTTCATTCTAATGTAGATAAATGTACAGTCATCCCAATGGGTGGGCAGATCCAATACCGAACATAATGGGAGCGAACAATATTAGAATGATAGAAAAGGAAAGGGTTTTAATAGATCATAAAAATGTTTTACATGCATGTCTGAATTTATGTCGTTACCAAAAATAATAAACAATTTAGAAAAGATCTACATAATAGTGGTTTTTTTTCTGCAGATCTTTGTCCTTCTTCGACAATGTCCTCTCTCCATACATCCGACACAAGTCATTCAAACACCCCATGTGTGTTTCAATGTTGTCATCCATTATGAGTTGGTGGTGTGTTCTCTCCAAAACAAAATAGGCTGATTTCTGATCTGACATCCACACAGAAATGTCTATTACACACATTTGCTGAACAACTTTGGCTTGATTTTTTCCACAGAGAGCTCTGTAAGTGGTAGATGAATTTATTTGCTTCAACTTTAATTTCTGTTAGTGGAAGGGAAATAGTAATTTTTCAAATAAAAGTGGAACACATTGTACAACATTTTCTCTTCTAAGTACTGGGGGACGGTGTGGTTAAGCGACATGGCTCACAAACCGAAGGTGCTGTATTCGATCCCCATCACAGCACCGGCCGTTACCCCAGGGAAGCAAACTCTTAGAAAATGCATGACGAAACAGACCCCTATATAAAATGCATGCCGAAGTCGGATGCACTAGGCTGAAATGCACAAAATAAAAACCATAGTGCATCGCTGACCACCTTGGGGAATAAAGAAATAAGGCGAACGAAAAAAAACTTACAAAATGGTTTACTAAAATGAATGCAACAAACTATTTAAAATAGAACTTTCAAGGTAGTACACAGGAATAATGGCACTTTCTTGTTATACCACAAATTTCAACCACTCCCAGTGAATGCAAGGTTAAGAATGACTGTCAAGTAACTGATTTAGGCATGTTATTGTCAACAAAAATCTGTAACAATGAAAAATAGGCCTGCTAGTGTTAACTGGCAGATAACCCCAGGTCACCATCAACTCACATTCCTGGTGACCGCCAAACTAAGTTAAGTTTTGTGTGCCCGTAGACAGCAGTGTTCTGTTTGCCGCTTGAATTTGAAGATTCACCCATTATTGAGAATGGAGGAGTTAAGTTTCTGCAACGGATTTTTCTGAGCTTGATCTATTTAGTTTATTTATGTAGATACCATAATTACGTTTATAGTTAAAGTGACAGACGTAGCCAATACGGTAAACATCAATATTAGTATTAGTTCATTTTCTTGCGAATTAAAAAAAAATGTGTTCTAACCAAGGTATGCCCCTACCGGGTGAGTCTATATATTTATACTATTTTTCACTACTATCAATTTCATCTTCTTGTATCTCAGAAACTAACATACACGAGTTATCTCCATGTGCTTAGGAAAAGGGGATTTTATTCCTAGTTTTTCGGCTTAGTATGTAAAGGGTTATGCAAAGAGCTTCAAGCTGTGCTTAAATAAGGGAACAAACTTCATGGTAAGTTTAGTTGAAATAATCATTTTTATTGCAATAAAGATAATTTATTAAATAATCGTCAAAAACATATTGGATACTGAAATAAAATATGTGACTATAAGTCCAAGATGTACTTAAATGATAGAACAGACTTAGAAATGTCAATTCCATAACAACAAATATAATTTATTCTATAGTTTTCAAATATTTTCTACATCCAATACAAATAAAGGTATGCCTGATGAATTCATTAACATAATTATGGTCAGTACAGTAAGACCTTGTTTTCATCATTCTGGCAACATGCCAGTTTTTGCAATAATGTTCAGTCTTGTTCTGGCTGTGTTTTTCTTCATTTTGATATGCTCATCAGCTGAGTTCCTGAGGCGTAAAACTGAATATTCATTTCCTTTGACAAGTTTTATTTAGCTCTGTTAGACAATTAATAGATATGAATCTGTTAGTGCAACATGTTACATTTTATCTGCAACTGAAACAAATGTTACCTTTAGTCCACAAATGAAACAAATTTTACATTTTGGTTTTCCGCAATTTTAGCAAAATTCAGTGGTGGCCAGGAACCTTAACACACTATAGTAGCTGAGCCTACTGTACTGAATTCTGCTATTTTAAAAATAAACAAAAATCTGGCGAAATAATATTGTATTGATAAACTCTGCTTATGAAATTAAAGTGCAGACATTCTGTCATTGTGCAAAGATGAAAAAAATGTTCGGGTTAGCACACACAGTACTGTAGTATTTTAGTTCATATATTATTTTGCATTGTCGTTTTCTGGCATGGCACTAGTGCACACTTAATAAATGATAGTGCAAACATTTTCAGGCTTTTAATATGCACTGACAAGTGCTAAAAAATGGATGTGATTTGATTTGTAGATGTGACCTGGAACATAATCCGTCATGTTTGTGAGGTATATATTGTAAAGGTAGTTCCTTAGCAGATATTGCTGTCAGGGATGAAGTCTTTGCATGGCTTGTTCTCAATCTCCCACTACCAAGCCCTGAAAAAGGCTTTGCAAGCAGCAGAATGTAGTCCAGATAGCGAAATACGCCGTGTTGTAGTTTACAGCTTGATTGTGATATTTGTATCTTTCGGGCCAACACATCTGACTTCAACAGGACCGGATAAAGTCTCAAACTGTTCAGTGTATAAGGCCACAGCTTGTTTATGAGGTTGGGTGTCCAGTTTCCTTCCTTGCTGCCATTTCTTCCCTAATAGTAACTCTTTTACGGCGGAGTTGACTAGAGCGTGCCGGTAACGGGAGTTGAACCTCATAATAGTTGCCCATTACAAGCAAAGATGGCGACTGCATCAGATATTATAAGTGTTCTTATTTTACTGTAAAGACCAATCCTGTGGAACCATCATGTATTGTTTGTTCGGGAAGCACGCTTTCTCAGTCTTGGCAATGGAGTTTCACTACATCTGAGAACCTTTGATGATGCTAGCGCGCCAGATGGAACGGTTATGTGCAATGAACTGCCCAGGAGTTGACATCAATGTTGAAGCTTTTCAGAGACTTTCAAAGTCTCTGCATCTTTATTCTGCACTAGAGACGATGAGGCTAATGTCTGGTCAGGCAAAACACACTGATCAGAGAATGTTAGCCAGGGCCTGGAGAAATATACTGGCCAAGACCCTCACCTGACCTACTCGTTGGTCGTCCTGGAAACGGGCTGTTGTCGAGGACAACAGTCTGGCTAACAAGGTCAGGTTCGACGTGATCCCCGTAGTAGTAAGCGACACGCAGATGAAACCAAGCATAGCACAACCGCCTGGAGGACAGCGGTCCACCTTCATCAGAAAACTCAAGATGTGAGGAAAGCTACTGCAACCGCCACTAAATGCCCTTTTCAGGGCGCACATAAGAGTAACCTACTCATTGTGGGCATTCTCAAACAACCACTGCACTAATCAGACGATCACATTACGAACATAGCAACTATCATTATCTGCTAACAATCAACAATAATGTAAATCCGCTTACACCAAATAGATAATATTGTGGTAGAATGTACTGAGACACTTCAAACGTCCTCAATTTTATGAGTGTTATATTTGAGTGCGGACATTCGTTTTCTAATTAAGAGCTTTCTGACTTTTACAGGTGATACTTTAGACCGTGACTATGTCAGAGTGGTTTCTGAGAGGGTAGTGTATGTTACTGTGATGAGAATAGGCAGACTGCCATACTGTAAGAATGTCATGTGAATGTATGATCGTCTTTTATCGGGTATGAATCTTGTGAAACAGGAAAGTCTGAGGATATTCAAAGTCTTCTTGGTAAAAGTAATGCGTCTGTGTGTTACCTGGAAAGGTGAGAAAAGAATAGTAACATTGTAACCTGCTGTTAGACATGTCATTACAGACAACCCCATCCTGTAGATACTTAAAGCCACAAGAAAACAAGACATCCTGAATGGTAGAAGACACGACACTGTGATCTTCAGCCCCAGCATTGCAAAAGTCGAACAAAGCCTAAGCAAGCTGAATGAAGCAGGCATGGCGGTTGGTCTGAACATAAATAGAAAGAAGATTCAATTTCTACTGAACACTTTCTGCCCTACGGGAGAACTGCGATTGAAAGGTGAGCCTATCGGGAATGTCAATTCGTACTTCTATTTAGGTCAGGAAATCAATCAACAACCCCAACATTGATAAGGAGATCTCACGCAGGAGAGCGGCAGGTTGGCTTATCTCCAACCGCATTAAACTGATACTCCAGCAGATGACGGACTTCAAGGCCAGGGCTCACATCTTCAATAGTATGGTTACCCCAGCAATGGTATACGGGTGTGAAATTTAGAGTCGGTGCAGAGAAACTCCGAATTACCAAAAGAACAATGGCGTGAAGAGTCCTCAATATTTCTCTAAAAGACCATATCCAAAATACTGGCATATATGACCAATCAGAGCTCTGGTTATTATCGACTCTGCATCAATGTGAAAGTACAGATGGGCTGGCCGTGTGGTCTGCATAGCTGACAATAGATGGACAAAAAGGGTGTCTTTCTAATGGTCATACAACTACAAGCCTGCCAAAGATGGAGAGATGATTTGCACCACGCCCTTAGACTGCCATGGTACTCTAGGGCAAAGGACAGGCACAGATTCAATCAGGTTTTGGCTACCTGGCAACCTTGCCTGATTAACCCTTTACACCCTAAGCCTTAAAACAGGAAATACATATTCATAAGAGCAGGGAGATACTTCTTTGCCTTATTCATATACTATTTGTTTACATATGAGATGTAAATACTTTCCCAGAACACAACATGAACAGAACAATTACATTGAACATAGTAGTAGTGTTTTCAGTTTCCAAACAACATACACTGGGCAGGTTAGGGTGTAAAGGGTTAAAACCAGGATTCAAGTAAGAGGAATGTCATGGGTGGTACAGGCATGGAGAATAATTGGGTCATTATCATTCTAGCGAGAGCACGCAGAAACTGATGCAATGGTACAGCTGTATTCAATGTTAACCAGGATTCTGATGGTGCGTACTTGACAACAATGTCCAGTATCAGAATGGAGATCAAGGCAGATACATCCTCTGTGTGATACATGAAACTCGTACTATAACAAATATCATGGCCTCTTAACTATTTCCAGGCAAATCCGAGGTCTGGCGGCATCCATAATGATCCTAAACAGTAGAGAAATGTAGACTCGCAGCCAGTTATGGCGCGATCTTTGCAAGATGTAAGTCGACGACTTACACTTGTGTTCACGGAAACGTGGTGTTTTCCGTCTGGACTTGTTATTTCGTTCTTTTTTTGTGATTTCTTCCATCTATTTATCCTGGTCTGGACGCCGGCTGAATAGCACTACGCTTATACCTGTCGTATTTCACGGGTTAGTTCTGCCGGTTCACCTTCACGAATTTGGCGTGTGGGAATTTTAGATGCTACTATGATGAGCTGAATACATCTGGGGAGCGATGCCAGACCCACTCACACGCTGAGTGTTGTCCATACGACCTCTTGTGGTTATCGAAAAGGCACGACAAACTGCGTTAGATGCCATCCCACCTTTCTACCCTGCGGGTTACGCCACATGTTTACGGAAAGGCTTCGGTGGTAACCCTGAGGCAAAATCTGCATCCTATGCTCCAGTCGTCTCGATGAATGTCTTGCCACTGGCAAAAGGTAGCTTAAGCTCTGTGAGTTAGGTTGACAAAAGGGAGTTTCTTCCTCACTTTAATCCAAATCACCGCGCAAGTCACCCATTTCAGCGGACACAGCATGAGATACGACTGTCCACACGGCTGAACAAAGAGAGTGGTCTTCATCACTTGTGATGGACAACTATTAACCATTTACAGTCCGGTCTAATTTATTAGATTCTTGGCTTAACCCTTTACAGTTGTCTTAACCCTTTACAGTCTGTTCCAATTAATTAGATTTTGTGTATTAACCCTTTACAGGCCTAATTGATAAAACTTGAATTCTTAAGACACAAATCTAAACAATTAGGTTGGATTGTAAAGCGTTAAAGAGGCAAGAACAGGTCCACTGCACTTTAAATACTTCATAAATAGTGACTAAAGCAGGTTGTGCCTGGGGCTATCAACATCTTGTACAAGAAACCACTACCAGAGCACAAAGTGCTTTGAACGCAGTCTTCATCAACAGTTGTGACCTTATGCTCCACAAAGAGTGAAATGATAAAATTACTACTACAAACAAAATGGTACACAAGTACACAATGGCGTCGCGAGTACAGCGTTTTCAATTATGTCCATGTTTTAATCATGTCCTATCCACTGTATCTGGTTTTCTGCATGAGACACTCTCCAGATAAGCCCACCAGTCAGTACAATATTGTTATCCAAAATCTACTTGTAATGAGTTAACTCTTGATATCAGGTTACAGTGGCTCTTCTACATCATGAGCCATACTTGAGGTGGAAATGTAGTTTCCTAAGTAAGCCCACCATTATAGAGTCTACTGTGTTTATCCCCACTGCTGTCACACAGCCTGTATCCAGGAGCACAAATGAGGACGTGAGGGGGTAGTCTTAATATGTTTGACCTGACCCTGATTACTCTTCACTGCAATCAGTACAATTGTGAATGCTTTGGAGAAAGTGTTTTAAAAAAATAAAAAGTGCTACACTGGTCTACACTATTGCACACATACACTGCTGTTTGGGATGAAGTGTTAAGAGACAGTTGCGGGGCTCACAATCCAAACATGCATGTTCGTATTCAGCAAGCCTGAATATGTAGCACACAAAGAGAAAAAAATGAGTGCTAGAGTTGGATGCACTGAGCCATAAGGCAAAATAAATACCCAGTACAACTGACTCTACCTTAAGAGTACAAAGCGAATGACAAGAGGTGTTTAGAGACCTCATTGTACTGGGTCTCAGTTTATTAATGAGGCTGGTGTCCAATTGCCTTCCTCAACTGCGAGCCAGATGATACATGCTGATCAAGAGCTCACCTCACCTTCACCTCCCAGGAAACAGGCATTGGCAGTCTGGCGAACGAGGTGGGGATCAGCAATGTGATCCCCACAGTGGTGAGCTTACTGAGACGTTTCGCATTGCACTAGTTAGTAGGACCCTGCCCACATCAAGAGCGCCTAAGCATGTTTTTTTCCCTCCACATTTGCCTTATTTCTCTATTCCCCAAGGCGGTGTGCGTTGCACTATGTTTTTATTTTGCCCCTGTTGAATTTTCTAAGGGTTTGCTTCCCCAAGGTAACGGCCGGTGCTGTGATGGGGAGTGAACCCAGCACCTTCAGATTGTGAGCCGTGTCACTCAACCACTAGCCCACACCATCCCCAGCTCCTCGGGATATCTTCTTCTTCCGATGCTCACATTTAACAATGTTTTACTAGTATTTGAAGAAAAAAAAGGATATTTTGCTTTTCTGCTATTTTCACTTTTCAGCAGGGGTTTGAAATGTTAATTTGTCATATAAGTAGGATACTACTGTACTTTCTACCACAAGTTGTTACTATGACATTGTCAAAATCACTCTGTATGTCAAATAGTTTTTTTTACTAAAACCAAAATTTATTAACACAATAGCTACTACGAGGAGGAACTACGCGCCAGGGTCAACACAATGACCAAGACCACAATCTCGCTTCCATAGCAGCCTGGCTGACGAGATGTGGATCAGCGTCATCACCGTAGTTGTGAACGCCACGCAGATGAAGCCAAGCACAACACAACACCCCCACCTTCATCAGCAAGCTCGGTCAGTACCTAGCACTGATATTTCGCTACTTAGAGCAAACGTTTACATATTTAGACTAACATACAGCCATCATTTAATGCAGGGTCACTTTCATTAGGTGAAGTTTTTAAGTTTTATGGCATTATGTGCAATGGAATCTTAGTTGAAGAGCAAAGAAATCACTTATTATTTTATCAGACCAATGGGTATGCATCTTGATTACACGTGATATTCAAAACAAGTCCGATTCAGACTTCTGACTTTGAAACAGACAACAGCTAAAGTGATAATACATTAGAGGGGAATGTAGCAACATTTTCAACATGTGTCGTGAGTAGTGTGGCCGGATGGTTTCGAAGCCTGCCTGCTGACAAGGGGGACAGCGGTTTGAATCCCCGGTATGGCATATGTTGTTTTTCTGTTAGGGGTGAAATAAACAAACATAGCCAGCACACAACGTTACGACAGTAGTGGCGAAGTGGCCTATAGCTCTCAGCCTATAAAACCCCTCGACTACCCCAGCAATGGGAAAAAGTCGTAAGACAGTAGAAGACTGCAAAGTTTTCGACTGTTCCAGCAGATTATTTTTTTTTTGGCGGTGATCAAAAATAATACAAAATAATGTGGTATCCTCCCCTCTGCATTAATTGAATGCTTCCAACTGATATATTTTTAGTATGAATTCTTCATGGTACTTGACATGCGTTTGGCGTCTAACTGTAGAGCTATACGAGAAGATTGTTGCATTTCAAAGGGAATTTATTATTTGATCAAGATCCAGATGCTGAGCAGTGCATGAGCTGCAGGGGTCAGCGACCCATAGCTGACTGCTAGCTTCAGTGGTCGGCGACCCATAGCTGACTGCTAGCTTCAGGGGTCGGCGACCCATAGCTGACTGCTAGCTTCAGGGGTCGGCGACCTATAGCTGACTGCTAGCTTCAGGGGTCAGCGACCTATAGCTGACTGCTAGCTTCAGGGGTCAGCGACCTATAGCTGACTGCTAGCTTCAGGGTCAGCGAACCGGAGTTGCCAAGACCCTTTCTACACCTCCACACGATAATCCTGGATAACAGGCTGCAACAGAGCAGACTGGCAAAGTAGAAGGGATCGAAAAGGGAAGGCTAACCTGGTACCCAAAAAATGCCTGCTGAAGTCGGATGTGTTGGACCAAATGGTGCAAATATCGCAGTCAAGCTAAGAACTACAACACAACGCATTGCGTTCTCCGGACAACATCATGCTACTTGCAAAGCCCTTTTTAGGGCTTGGTAGTGGGAGATTGAGAACGAGTGATGAGAATGAACAAACGAAGAAGAATTATTTGATCAGACCAATAATCAGGTATCTGGATTACTCTGGGATATTCAACACGTGCCACGGGACGGCGTGGCCTAGTGGTTAAGTGGCACGGCTCACGAACCGAAGGTGCTGGGTTCGATCCCCATCACAGCAGTGGCCGTTACCCCGGGGAAGCAAACCCTTAGAAAAATGCAGGAGGAAGCAGACCCTTACATAAAATGCGTGCTGAAGTCGGATGCACTGGGCAGACAGGCGCAAAATAAAAACCACAGTGCAACGCACACCGCCTTGGGGAATAGAGAAATAAGGCGAACACAAAACAATAAAAACAAACAACACATGCCCAACTTAGACTGGGATACATAAGAAAGGCACGTGTAACAGAATTGACAGATATATAGACGAAACACACAACATAGATAATACCAAAATTTGTTTCACTCTCCAATTACAACCTCAATGTTAATGCTATTTAATGCACCATACTAATATATAATATTTATTATGAATACTTAATGTCATAGATAGTTTAATTATGTGTCTTACAAAGTTTAAATCGTAACTGTAGCTCAATTTTTTTACAATTAATTCATTTTATTTTGAATAAAACTTGGACAAAATTGTCATATTTGACCAGGACAGAAGACACGAATTATCCCGGACTGAAAAAGGTTAATGAATTTTTTCTTAATTTTAATTTAAAAGAAAAATCTATTTGACATACAAAGTTGGGGCACTTGACAGGTAAGAGACAGTATCTGAAAAGTGAGACCGGATTGTAAAGAATCAATATGTACGCTAACTTCATGTGAAGAAAAGGTGAATAAAAATGCATTACCCTACAGCATTTTTTCAATACATGTGTTATTGTAACAAAAATATGAGAATATATCTATGATGCTTTCTTAGCTAAACCTTCCTTCACTTGTGCATATGGGGAGTGCCAGTAATAAATAAACTGGATAGCAATGACACTGTTACATATTGATGATACACAGTAGCTGGCAATGACCATGATATCTCCCGTCTCTTGAATGGATGTGAATATTCTAGCGCAGGATCCAAGGAACAGCATGTATACGGTGATCACGGACAGCTGACCAGTGCTACTATTCTTGAAGTTCTCCCAAGCCTGTATGCACTGGCAATGACAAACGATAATGCATTACAAGGAAATATTTCAGAGTATTCATTTTGTGGATCACTCGTGCAAGTGATGGTGTATTATGTCTGTGATTCATGTCTGTATCTGTATGCTTCTCATGGATGTAGATGGATAATATATGTAGATGATTCATTCTGTCGACTGTTCATGTCTATAGATTGTTCATTCATGCCCATAGAATGTTCATGTATGCAGAGGGGTTATATAGGTAGACAGTTAATAAATGCAGACAGTTTATATTTGTAATCTAAACAGGGCTTTGCAAGTAGCAGTATGTAGCCTGGAGAACAGAATGTGTTGTGTCGCTAGTTTACAGCTTGACTGCGATATTTGCACCTTTCGGTTTGACACATCCGTATTCGGTAGACGTAGCGTATATTTTTGGAAAATGTGCTCCATAGGAAGCTGAAAAGTTTTGATTGATTGAATGACCATCTGCATGAATGTGACGGAACACCTCGATCAGAACCTCGCCATGATATTGCTAGCACTACTATGCCGGTAGGCAACAACAATGTTAGATATCTCATTGGTACCTGTGTTGAGTAGAGAAGGACAACTGTAACCTACCAAGCACATTGTAAAAAGCAACCTTATCATGTAAAACCATTAATATTGAACCTCCACTACCAGCCTCAGGATGACCGCTGCTTTTTTCGAAAAAATAAAGGTTGATGTCTGACTGCGTACGAAGAAGAAGAACCTCCACTACAAATACTAGGACACATGCTATCTTCAGTGGGGTCCCCATGCTTCACTTGAAACGAACAGGCGAACCAATTAATTAAATACACATATGTACGAGGGTTAATTAGAAAGCGTTCTGCTAGAAAGTGTTTGACTTTAGGCTGGAAAAAAATATATTTAATTCAAAATCTAACCCCTTTCAAAATAGTCCACTTTGAGTTGATACACTTCTCCCAGCGAGGAGCCCATGGCCGAATGGTTTTCCTGGTGATAAGGAGGGCAGAGGATCGAATCCCCAGTAAGAGATACTATTGGAGGTGAGATATAGCCAAATATTGTTGGGCCTCAATCAGCACTTTGTCGAATTGGTCTTGATTTCTTCAATGGCCCAAAATCTTGTCTTTTGAGTCTTGGAAAAAGCAAAAAGTTCCAGGGAGCCACGCCTGGGGAGTAGGAGAAGTGCTGAACCTGTCCTATGTTGTGTTTCAGCAACAATCCTGGATGATGAGCAATGCATGGACCAGAGGATACATCACGACATTGCTTTGACCTGCCGGAAGAAGTGTGTACACTTGGTTGGGGTCTATTTCAAGTAGGGGTAGGTTTTGACTAAATAGATAAGTTAGCTTTTTTTCCCCCAGCCTAAGGTATACTATTTGATCAGCCCTCGTAAAATTGTATGTGGAGGTAGGAAACTATTTGACCATACCTTGTAAAATTGTATGTGGAGGTAGGAAACTATTTGACCATCCCTTGTAAAATTGTATGTGGAGGTAGGAAACTATTTCACCATCCCTTGTAAAATTATATGTAGAGGTAGGAAACTATTTCACCATCCCTTGTAAAATTGTATGTGGAGGTAGGAAACTATTTCACCATCCCTTGTAAAATTGTATGTTTCTTACCTTGCTGATGGATGTCATGAAGATGTTTCCTGCCTGCAGCACAGTTAAAAGCGCCATAGGTGTAGCAGGTGACAGAAGGAATGCCATGCACAACACATAGACAGACACGTATATCAAGCCTGCCCTGACTTGGTCAGCATAGTACAGCACCAAGAAGGCAATAACACTTGTCTGTATAGCCAGAAACAAGGCCTCCCCATACGACCTGTGTTTGAGCACGTCAAGTTAATGATTATAGACCAAGCAGGTATAAAGTACATTATAAGATTAAATTAAATGTCATGTCATGTCAAACCCATGCATTTTCATTAGCCTTTAACACTCATGCGGCTAGTTATTACGCTTTTAAAAAGATGGTTGCTCCGACACTACGAAAATATGAGAAAACTATTCTTGGGCATTGTCGTGTGTTTACAGCGATTAAACCACTCGGGTATCTAAATCTAAAAATAGACAATGCCGCCATTGTAGATGTTAACAAGAAACATGGCTGCCGTTTAGTTTGAAAGATATTTGCAAACGATTTATTCTCTTCTTCTGGACGACTGGTGGATTATCGCATTATTACGGGTGATGAAGATAAGTTGTTGCAACATATTTTTCTGAGATAGATCTGTTTAATTTGTTTATTTAGCGGTATTGAATATGTTTTTAAGGGAAAATAACAGATATGTAGATCTTGTAAGAAACACTATTAGTGTTCCATAACGATTTTCAAATTCCGAAGGTCCCAATTCCCACCAAAATTGGTAAATCAAAATGTTGCAGTTTTTCATTTTCACCATCTTTTTGTATCTCAGAAACTAACACAACAAAAACACCAACAAGCTCTTTATTCGTATGTCTCTACACACAAACAAGTCATATTTATACAACAACAAACAAAAAAAGATACATTGCTCTAAAAGTGAACAACCTAGAAAAATGTGACGTGCTAAAAAATTATTTAGGTGCTGGGGAACCAGAGCTGCCAAGACCCTTCAACACCTCCATGCGGTGATCATGGATAACAGGCTGCAGCAAGGCAGACTGGCTAAGGAGAAGGGTTCGAAGAGGGAATGCTAACCCGGTACTCAAAAAATGCTTGCTGAAGTCAGATGTGTTTGACCAAAAGGTGCAAATATCACAGTCAAGGTGTAAACTACGACACAACGCATTCCGTTCTCTGGACTACATTCTGCTACTTAAGCACTTTCAGGGTTTGGTAGCGGGAGATTGAGAACGAACGAAGAAGAATGTAGAAATCCGCTGTTCTTGTGCCTTTGGTCAGGATTCATGCCTGATACTGATAACACAGAGTTAGTACAAATGTACTGTTAATCGCTTACCACCTTCATCACTATTGAAATGTTTGGATGTTTTAATAATGGTGATAGTTAGTATGTCATTGCACCATATATATATTCACAGAGAAAATGAAAGAGATTTGCAGACTAGATAGGTAAGAGCTAGTTAGGAACGTACGAAAATGGAAACTTGTGCCCAGCTCCATATGCCCAAGTTGCAGAAATAGCCAAAATTTCAAGGGTCACGCTGACAAGACTAATGCCTTGACCACTCTTGGCTTTCCAAATTTTTATAATCTGGGGCACCTTCACTGTTATAAAAAAAATTGGAGAAAAAAAAACAGAAATATGTTACACACATGATAAATGGTGAACAGCAAATAAAGCAATAATGAAACAAGAAAATACATTGTTTGTTGCCTTTACTTTTTGTGGTGACATAGTTTTAGAATTAGTTTGTTCAGGTACCTTGATACAATCTTCTTGCAGGGGGCCAGCTGTATGAGGGTAGTATGCTTCATATGGAGCAAATAGGAGAAAAAAAAAGTAACAAATGTTCATTGATTAAATCTTTTCAGCTTGTAGGCACCAAAATTGGCAGCAGAAAACCTAAAAATGGCCACTAGCCACGATCAAAACTGTATTTCGTGACCTAGTTTGTGGAATTACATTTTTGTTTTTACAGCTCTACAAACTGGTTACACCTACAACTGATGTTTAGCTGCAGGATATTCCTCCTATTCTGCGTTCATTCTCAATATTCCGCTATCAAGCCCTAAACAGGGCTTTGCAAATAGCAGGATAAATTCCGGAGAACGAAAAGGAATGGGATGTGTCGCTAGTTTACAACTTGGTTGCAATATTTGCACCTTTCAGTCCGACACATCCGTCTTCTGCAGCTTTGCACGATTATTTGTGGTATGTTGATATTAGAGCGCTTTATGATCTTAGAAAAGCATACATTTACTTCGACGAAAGTTGAGCTTCAAGACCCAAGAAATAATGTATTATTTTACTAATCCATGGATATTCTTCTCTTCTTCTTCTTCGTTCGTTCTCAATCTCCCACTACCAAACCCTGAAAGGGCTTAAGTAGCAGAATGTAGTCCAGAGAATGGAATGCGTTGTGTCGTAGTTCACAGCTTGACTGCGATATTTGCACCTTTCGGTCCAACACATCCGACTTCAGCAAGCATTTTTTGAGTACCGGGTTAGCATTCCCTCTTCGATCCCTTCTGCCCTGCTGCAGCCTGTCATCCAGGATCACCGCGTGGAGGTGTAGAAGGGTCTTGGCAGCTCTGGTTCGATGGCCCTGACGCTAGCAGTCAGCTATGGGTCGCTGACCCCTGCAGCTCATGGTCTTGATCCCGCTGGTGGATATTCAATACACGCCCGATTCAGACTTTGATTAACAATGTATGTCTAAATGAATTGACGGATATATCTGTGAAACACACAGTGCAGTGATTGGCAAAAATGTTTTCCAATTTCCAATATGCACTACCTCAACGTTAATGTCATTTAATGCTTCGTACTACTTCTTCTTCTGCGTTCGTTCTCATTCTCCCATTACCAAGCCCTGAACTGGACTTTGTAAGTAGTAGAATGTAGTCCAGAGAACGGAATGCGTTGTGTTCTAGTTTATAGCTTGACTGCAATATTTGCACCTTTCGATCCAATTCATCCGTTTTCGGCAGCAATGCTTCAGACACAAATCTGCAAAATTAGTCAGGACTGAAAAGGGTTAACAAGTCTTATTAGTTATGACAGCAGCTATTGTTGTACATGTGCTTGGGGGCATGGTAAAGGGAGTCCTTTAGACAACCGCTGGTCGAGAATGAAGTGTTAGAGACTCAGTACACTAAGCCACATCTTGTGGGAGGAAGGGTGGCTAGTTTCCTCACTGCCATTTCCTTTCCTAACCGTAAGTCGGGTACCCATTTATAGCTGGGTCAACTGGAGGTTGATAGTTGTGGGAGTTAAACCCTGTACCATTGCCATGAAAAGCGAGTGCTCTACCATTACACTAATCAGGCGCTCTGGGGACATGGAAGCACAAAGAAATACAATTTTCCTTGTTCATTGTTCAACCATTATGTCTGGTGACAGTGACCAGCCCAAGTGAATTACTGAGTGCTTTTGTGTGTGACGATCAAAAGTAGGAACACTGCCATACTGAGAGATTTTCGTAACAGGCGATTAACAACGCTGTCTAACCCCTCTAGGACAGAAGTCTTCCTATGGTCCCATCTCTGCACAGGAGGATTTCCTGCTTAGTGGGCTAGGCTCAAGCAGCTTATTACTCCGCTGCATTGGGACAAGTGCAGCAGAGTGTGGTTAATTGATGTGCAAGTCCACCTTAACTCATTCACTCCCACGAGCCAATACATCGGTTTCCGTTTTTTTTCTATAAAACCCATGAGCCGATATATCGGCTTTTGCGATTGTGTTCACAAAATCACATATTTTTACATTCCTAGTTCTCATAAATGTTTTATTTTAGTTATAGGAGGAAGTCCAGATTATGTACTTTTCATTTCCAGAAGAGTTAGCGTGGGTTTCATTGAAAAATATTTGTTTTCGGAACTTGGAAACCAGAATTCTTTTTGTAGGGCAGCCTTGAATCTAGCCCATGCCCCTTCATCCAGACAGACCAAATATTTTTTACAGTACAAGCTCAGTAATAGATAGATTATATTATTGCTAACAGTAGGGATGATGAAGATATCGATCGTTCTGATTCTTAATTCATGTTGAGCGATAAAAGTGAAACTAAATTTATTGACAAGGAGGCATAGCCCTCTTTTTGCCTAGGCAACTAGGGGCTGTCACACAGACTGCCCATGACCAGAGCTGGTGGGTGGCAGAGTCCAGAGCAGCATGCAGAGCAGATGGACTGAAGGAAAAATATCTCAGCAAGGTGTTCCACAGGCAGCCCTTGGGACAACTCCATGTAGTCTTTTCCTACCCCTGATTTCCACAGACAAGTATAGAAGCTGGTGACCATTCTAATTGCTCTTTCACTTAATCATATTTAGATACATGGATAAAAATATTGTATGTCTTCATGGTTTCTGCTGGTCGACATGCTTCATGTATTTTTAGGTAATGCATACACAAAAGCTGTTTTAGAACTTTTTGTCATCCAAGGCAAATATGACAAGTCTAATTTAGTGGTTTACCTTCAAGGCTTACCTATAAAAGATCCTAATATGATGGCATACCCCAAACATTTGCTGATGAAGATCTTCAGGCAGAGAACTGTAAAATGCAAATAAATAACTATGAAAATCAAACAATATAATGTCAATATCTAGTTATGTAATCTATGAAAGATAGTTCTCATACCATTTAAGTACATGATCAAGATGCTGAGCAGCATTGGTCAGCGACCCATAGCTGACTGCTAGCGTCAGGGCCAGCGAACCAGAGCTGCCAAGATCCTTATACATCTCCACGTGGTCATCCTAGATAACAGGCTGCAACAGAGCAGACTGGCTAAGGAGAAGGGGTCGAAGAGGGAATGCTATCCTAGTACTTTAAAAATGCTTGCTGAAGTCGGATCGAAAGGTGCAAATATCGCAGTCAAGCTGTAAACTACGTCACAATGCATTCCGTTCTCTGGACTACATTCTGCTACTTAAGCCTTTTCCAGGGTTTGGTAGCAGGAGATTGAGAACAAACTAAGAATAGCCATACCATTACAGTATAACAATGTACAATTTCCTGTTATTAGTCTTTATCATTAACCAATAATTCCTGTCCTTTGTTAACAGATGTCTACAAGGGATATTAATGGGTATACAATGGCAAGATATGGGGAGTAATGAAAACCTGTGGGAAAGAAGCCAACAATAGTCACTGGAACAACAAATTAAGGCATAGAAAATGAGGCTGGATAGGACATATGCTACGGAGGGCACCATCCAAAATAGCCAGACAGGCTCTTACATAGAATCCTCAAGTGAGGAGAAAAGAGTTTGAACCAAAAATATACAGAGAAGAGAATGTGAGAAGGAACTAAGACTTAATTATTACAGCTGAAGAGGGGCAGAAAAAGCCGTCCAGAAAAGTGCACGTTGGCGAGATTTTGTTAATGGAATTTACTGATATACACAGAGTAGCAACTGGCTTTGATTGGTACCGTCACAATTCAACAATAACAATGTACATTTTCCTACCCAAGATTAAAACATAGTGTAGTGATTATCATTAACAAATAACTGATTTAAGTATTTTAATAGAGTAGAACCACAGTTGAATATTCAGTACTATAAATAGTTAGTATTCACTATAATTCAGAATTCCTCTGGCCTTTAACATTTAACTTATTCTGTAACTTATATTTTTTTTTTTTGTGTTCGCTTTATTTCTCTAATCCCCAAGGCGGTGTGTGTTGTACTGTGGTTTTTATTTTGCGCCTGTCCGACTTCAGCATGCATTTTATGTAAGGGCCTGCTTCCTCCTGCATTTTCTAAGGGTTTGCTTCCCCGTGGTAACGGGATATCTTTTACGCATGCTTCAGTTAAGAGTAAGACCTTGTCCAGAATTGTGAACCAGTGGTTTATGACCTCCGGGTCCACAGCACGATACTTTCACTGGCAAGTAGTTTTGTGAAAAAAGTTTTATGTGGAGCTTGTAATCACACAAAAAAGTTTTCTGTGGAGCTTGTAATCACACAAAAAAGTTTTCTGTGGAGCTTGTAATCACACAAAAAAGTTTTCTGTGGAGCTTGTAATCACACAAAAAACTCTGAGGCAACAGTCCAAATGAGAGACGCTGTGGAGGAAAACTGCTTCTTCAAATTTCTTCTTTCTATGCTTTCTCATTGGTTCATATGGTCCATGACTGATATGGAATGTAGCCTCTGATTAGTTAAGGCATGAAAACAACAGTAAATTAATGCCCCACCACTTGCTTAATAATATTAATTTAATATTATAGAGGATTTTCAGATGCTTGTCAACTTATTGGTGCCTATAAAGTATAGTCTATTGCCCCTTGGTGCTTAATAAGTTAATGCCCCGCTTGACTCTAATTGGGGGGGGGGGGGGGAGGTCCTGGTTTGGCTTGAACGCTCTGTTAAAAACTTAATTTACAAATTACACGGCTAAATCCCACTACGCTCCTAATTAATTAAGGGCCTACTAGTACTACTACTAGTAGTACGGCTAAGCTAAGGTGATTTATATTGTGTTCCCGTTCATTATGTTCACAGCAGTTCCAGCAGTTCCTACACTTTCTGCAGTTATGAATATGATGAGCGTGTCACCAAAAAATAACTAGTAATACTAGTAATTACAAATAATAATATTAGTTAAGCTTCCGGCTTTTGAGAACGTGTCGTGTCTAGCAAGAATTAAGTAAACAAACGCTTCAAATCAATAATTCAATATCAATTATTTTTTAATAATATCAATAAGAACGCAATGTCTGCTCAGTCACATTGATTTATTGTATGTCGTTGTGTAAATGCAAGGACATATTCTTTTAGACCGATGGAAATAATGATATGAGGCATTTATATATTGTTTAATGAACATATTTCTAACTATTGTCTCCGTGCTGGTGTGTATCTCAAGTATCTGTCTCGAGTCTGACCTGGGAGCCGAACAATCACAATGATGACAATCTGGGACATCATCATGAGCTCCGAAAACATGTTGCTTCAGTTAAAAGTACGATCGTACCTGTTTTGTTGGATCATATAGTATAGTAGATAAGTAAGATAAAGATCAACATACCGTCAAAGAAGTTGAACTTCACAAAGAATTCATCATAACAATCGTTGGGTGCTAGCAATTGCAGCCAACCAGCTAAAAATGCCGGTATGATCGTACTGTTGGCAGCCATGAAATATTGATGCGGAAAATAGTATGGCAGTTCGATTCCAAGTGCCAGAATCACTACTCTAATAGTTATATAATTGTTTCGATTCCGATTACCAAAACTAGATTTCATCCCATGTCCACTATGTCGCTAGACTAGTAGAGTAGGGAAATCATCTTAACACTTAACGTCTGTATACTGGTTTAGGAAACTCTGCAGAGTCTGTGGACAACCAGTTTCTCATTCCAGTCATGTAGTTTCGTCACAAAGTAGAAAGTAGGCGATTGGAATGTTCATGCATCCCTACCCCCGAAGTCACCCCCGAGCAGTCATGTTGGCGCTGGAAGGGTCTAGGCTGATGGATCTGGGGTTGGCATTGGCCATTTCTTTCCTGATCAGAGGGCCAGTACTGATCAGGGTAATATGTTTCGCTACTTCTGTCCCGCTGCAGCATTAATCCCACTGCTTCCGTCACCCGTTGTTTACTTCTAAACTGGTTGATAAGTGCACTCACGAGGATGCTAAAACTTGGTTTTCATAGATTTTCTGCATAAAATCTCTTTTTTTAAAAAAGGACTGTTTGTAGAAAATGGTAGTAATATTGATGACGTGACCACAGCTGACTAGATTTACAGTGTACCATCTTTCGGTTACCTTCTTTATCATCAAAAAAAGCATTAAATAGTTAGTTTTTCTTTAACACGTTATATTCATCGTATTCTTGGTCTGCTTATTCCTCTGAAGGCTATTGTTACAGACTCCTGCGGCAGTGTCAATATTCAAATAATGTCATTATGTTTGTCTGTTGCGCATTCTACGAGGCCACAGGTGTGGACAACATATCAGTAGATGCCATAACAGCTTGTCACAATGTAGGTGTAAAAAAACTCACAAAGATATATATACATTTTTTTGGCGTTCGCCTTATTTCTCTATTCCCCAAGGTGGTGTGCGTTGCACTATGGTTTTTATGTTCCGCCTGTCAGCCCAGTGCATCTGACTTTGGCATTCATTTTATGTAAGGGTCTGCTTCCTCCTGCATTTTCTAAGGGTTTGCTTCCACTGGGTAACGGCCAGTACTGTGATGGGGATCGAACCCATCACCTTCGAGTTGTGAGCCGTGTCACGTAACCACTAGTAAACGCCGTCCCCTCACAAAGATTTAACCGTGACCTCCCACCCCCCAATAAAAATTGACGAAATTTCCATTGTAGCTGCATTATTTTTTTGCCCGTCACGTGTAATCAGGCGTGGATTAACCTAATGATTGTCAAAGAGCGGGGATGGTACCTATTTCGAAAAACAAGGGTAGTAGAAAAGATTGCAGCTCTTACAAGAGCATATCCCTCTTTAGCCACCTTGGAAAAAATGTTCCACTGGTCTTGAGCGATTGGGGAACCGCTGCGCAGTGCTTCACAATCAGGATTACAGATGCTAAATTTACGATCAGACAGTTACGGGGAAAAAAATATAGAATACAGTTTTAAAAAACCCTACATGGCTTTCATTAATCAAGAAAAGGCATTTGAGAAGGCAAACAGATGTAGGTTTTGGGAGACAATGGAGGAATATGATGTGTATGGTCAACTACTGGATGGTATTTGTGCCTTGTAGGCAAAAAGTGAAGGTGCAGTACGAAAGAATACCGGTATGACAAATTCGTTTCCAGTGCTGTACAACAGGGGTGTGTTCTTTCTCCATTTTTGCTCATAATTTATATGAATAAAATTACATAGTTGGCTAACCCTCATGAGGAGTCTCTAAATGAACTGTTGTTTGCTGATGATCAGGTAATCTTTTACTAAAATGGAGAAAACTTACAAACCACTTTGACTTTCTCCATTTCGCTTGTAATGAATATGCCATGGAGATCAATACAGGCATGACAGAGACTATGTTGATATCGCCTGAACAAGTGCAGAGAAGTTTTCACATCAGTGACATTAATTTCAAGCAAGTACGGAAGTTCAAATACCTATTGTTGTATGTTCGCTGAGATATTGCACATATAATTCAGAAGGCGAACAGTGTCCACTATCAAATTTCACCGATTTTCAAACATTCTAGAGTGCTTTGATTCTTCTTCTTCTTCTTCTTCTGCGTACGCAGTCAGACAGTAACCATTATTTTTTCGAAAAAAGCGGCGGTCATCCTGAGGCTCTCGCCACTGCCATAGAGCGTGTCTTGCAGTTCCACTGGTAATGGCCACATCTGCTCTCTCTGATCCTCGTATGTCGGGCAGTTCTGCAGCAGATGTTCAGCGATCATTTTACCAGTACCGCACGGGCATTCGTCGGTACACCCTATCTTCAATTTGTTGAATAGGTGGTACCTCAGTCTGTTGTGGCCAGTGCGAAGTCTGAAGACAACGACCTGCTCTCTTCGGTTCAACTGGTAATAGGCATCGTTTTTGGTGTAACCAGTATGTTCGGTTTCCCATTTGTTCATGTATCTGGCTTTGATAAGCCGTTTTGACTCTTCGTACGTCATACTGGTATCTGTTTGTGGTAGTCTTGCACCTTCTTTTGCCAGTCTGTCTGCCTCCTCGTTGCCTTGGATGTTGCAGTGTGACGGAACCCACTGTACCACTACCCTTTTTGGTGCGGACTGCTGGCACAGTTTGCAGAGTGCTGCTCTTAAGTCATTAAGCTCAGTGTTTTTCTGGCTTTTTAGCGCTGTGACTACGGCGAGAGCATCTGTCAGCAGGACTATATGGCTTTCATTTTCACTGTGTGTCACCATTTCTTCCACTGCCGCCCTCAGTGCCTCTGCCTCCGCTCTGAAATTGCTTGTGTACTTACCAGTAGCGAGTGACAGTGTTATTTGTCTGCCATTTGGTAGGTTCAGGAATGCTCCTGCCCCTCCGTTCTGTGTAGTGTTTGTTACAGAACCGTCGGTGTATGCATGGGTCCAGTCCATGCTTGGGTAGCTTTTCGTTATGAAGCTTAGGGTAGTATCTCTCCTTTCTTTTTCAGTCTGGCAGTTTTTGTTTGCAATACCTGGTATATTTTCTACCACCTCTGGAAATATATCCTGCCTCCAGGTAGGTTTTCGTACAGTAGTGATGGGTTTTGGTGTTGTTAGTGCGTTTATGGGATCTTCGTGCATCTTTGCTTTGGCTATTTCTGCAAAGTTTCTCCGCTTTAGTTTCCCATTTCCCAAATTGTTTAGTCTCTGGTGCATTGGATGGTCAGTCAGTCTTCGGAGTTTCTCTGACTGCAGCTGGGCTCTGCAGTCTCTTCTATCGGTCATGGATTGCAGTTTTGTAATCTTTTCAAGTTCTACAATTGGCGTTGACTTCATGCCACCTGTTATAATTCTCATGGCTTGGTTTTGAAGTTTGTTAACTTTATCGAAGTTCGCCTTCGCTGCTGTTGTCCATGCCGCAATGCCATACTCGAGAACTGGTCTCACTCTTCCAGTATACAGTTTCTTTAGTATGCCTTCGTCTGCTCCCCAGCTTGTGCCAGCAAGTTTCCTCATGATTGCCATTCTTTCTCTGGCTTTCATTCGGTTTCCCTCAATCTGACTTTTCCATGTCATGCGCCGATCAAATGTGACTCCCAGATAGGTTGGGTTGTCGTTTGGCTGCAGGAATTTGCCATTTAGACTTAATTTGGTACTTTGGGGTTTTAATGAAAGCGAGAATATTGTGCATGTGGTTTTCTCCTCGTTTATTTTGACCAGCCATGAGTTCGCCCACTCTTCCGGCGATGTTAGGGCCGTCTGCATCCGATTTCTTGCTATGGTGAGATTCTTTTCAGAGGTCCACATAGCCAGATCGTCTGCAAACATTGAGCTATGGACTCTTCTTGGTATATTCTCTGTAATATCGTTTATATATACCAGGAAGAGTGTGGGTGACAATACTCCCCCTTGGGGTACTCCCTGTTCGAGTGTCACCTTTTTGCTCATCTGCCCTTGTACTTGGACTCTGGCCGTTCTTTGTTTGAGGTAGTGGTTGATCCACTTGTACATCTTCCCACCGACATCACTTCTTCTTAGCTTGACTCTAAGTCCATCCTTCCAGACTTTATCAAATGCCTTTTCCAGATCCACCCAAACAGCTACTGTGTGTTTCTGTGCCTGGTAGGCATCTTCTATCTCCTGGGCTATGAGGATGACCTGGTCCTCAGTGGATCTGTGCTGTCTGAAGCCGGCTTGCTGTGGAATTAGTATTCGTTTTTCTTCCAGATGCCACATCAGTCTGGTGTTTATCATCCGTTCCATCAGCTTGCCGACACAGCTCAGTAGGCTGATGGGCCTGTATCCATTTGGATCTGTTTTATCCTTTCCTGTTTTTGGTACTGGTACCAGTATTGCGTCTTTCCATGCCTGGGGTACAATACCCCTTTTCCAGCTTTGGTGCTTTGATTCAACTAAGAGGAGGCTGATAAATGCACATTTTATTACTACCTTGTATTACCAATGTTTATCTTGGTCTTTACTTGAAACACATAAGAGTAAGATCCATAGCTGTGAGATGCGCTGTGTGAGAAGTGCAGTCGGAAAGACAATCCGTGACCGAATGCGCAACAGTGGGGACAAACTCAGTTAGTGCCTACATTGACGCCCAACAAATCAAGTGGTTTAGTCAGAATGCATTATGACCAGCCTACATCAAGAGCATATCATATGCCTACCACAACCAGATACTAGTATGACATTCAAAGAGTCAAAACGGCTTATTAGAGCTAGATACATGACCAAATGGGAAACAGAACATACTGGCTACACAAAAAACGATGCCTATTATCAGTTGAACAGAAGAGAGCAGGTCGTGGTATTCAGACTCCGCACTGGCCACAATAGACTGAGGTACCACCTATTCAACAAATTGAAGATAGGTGGCACTGACGAATGCCCGTGTGGTACCGGGAAAATGACCGCTGAACATTTTCTACAAAACTGCCCGACATACGAGGATCAGAGAGAGCAGATGTGGCCATCACCAGTGGCAACACTAGACAAGCTCTATGGCAATGTCGACAGCCTCAGGATGACCGCTGCCTTTTTCGAAAAAATAATGGTTACTGTCTGACTGCGTACGATGAAGAAGAAGAAGAAGATATGCAGGTTTCCGATCCACGAGCAAGAGGCAAACTTCGACGTCGCTGAATCAAGGATGTCTCTGACACTCTCATGTAGTTACGCCTAACGACAACACATGCCTCCCACTTGGCGGTAACAAGAAATCATCACATCCCACCTGCGTATAACAAGGGCAGTAGGAAAAAAGAAAAATAACTTTCACGCGCGCCCTCAGAGTGAAGCCCTTCCATTGCACTTTGGTTGTGTTGATATCTGAGAGCGCCCTAACTAGCATAGGTGCATACAGACGCACACACGCATCCAAACACTGGTTAATACGTCCTAATATCGCCAAATGGACTTCGGTCTGGGGTGGAATGGTACGTGCCTCCGCCAGTAGAATACAGAGTGGCAAACCTTAAACAAACCACACAAAAAGAAGAGAAAGTCGCGCTTTCTCTCTCATTCTTTCTCTCTCCCTCCATCTCTCCCCCTTCTCTCTCTATTTCTCTCTCTCTCTCTCTCTCTAACCATATATATATATATATATATATATATATATATATACACACACACACACACACAAGTATATATATATGGTTCGGAGACGCAAACTATAAACAATAGAGAATATAGGTATTTAGAGGCTTTTGAAATGTATCAGCTGAGAGAAAGTCAAATAAAATGGTGCTGGGGGCACTGAACAAAACAATCAACTTGTGATAACAATAAGAAGACTAAGATTGTCTTGTCTTTACCACAATCTGATATACGTTAGCATAGTTCAAACCGTTCTTGCAGATCAAATAAACGGAAATAGAGGCAGATGGCGGAAAAAGAACGTTTTCATTACACAAGTTTACATGGGTCACAGTAAAACTAAGGTTTTACTGTCAGAACTCAGAAAAGTTATTTGTATATTTTTCCACATATGGTTTGTTAAGAACAGCTATAGATGGCGCCTCTCTGACTGCGTGTCTACTAAACTCTAGTGTTTGAGTCTATTAAGTTGGACTCGCACATCGGTAAAAGTCACCCTCTAAGAAACTGGCTGTATACAGACTATGTATAGTCTTCTAAGCCAGTATAAAGACGTTAAGTTTAGTTAAGTTAAGAGGATAAACGGGGCTGGAGTAAGACACTTCAGTCTTCAAGATCAGTCTGAGACAGAAAAAGAAACGGACGACTATAAATATAAGAATTACAGGAGCTTGTGACAACACTAAACAAAATAAGTCAAGAGTTTAGACTAACGTCATCGCTGCTAGACTAAGTAGTGAATCTTGTGTGTCCCAGCTCTATTTCCGGTCACGTAGGCTTGTCAAAAAGTGACCAGTGGGCGATTGGATTGCTCATGCCCACTGGTCACCCTAAGCAATCATATTGGAGCTGTAGGGTTATGGACTGTTGGTTCTGATGTTGGTAGTGGCCATTTCTTTCCTGTAGTAGGGTCGTTAGTTTCACAACCTTTGTCTAACTGCTTCCTCTGCCTTCGCCACCCTCGTGTTTACTTGTAATTGGCTGCTTTTTTTTGTTTTGGGACATTCAGAAACTGCACTAAAAGCAAGATACTCTCAACACTTTTCTCGCTCTCTTCAAAGTCATAGCAGGACTTATATTTAGAACACAGCCTACTTCTTAGAGAAGACAATCCTACATACTTAGGAATGAGATATGACAAAAGATTAACATGGGGCCCACACATAGATGATACTCAAAAGAAGGCCACACTCAGATTAAGGCTGATGAAAAAACTGGCAGGGAAACATTGGGGCACAGATGTAAACACAGATAAGCCTACGCTGGATATGTTCGACCAACACTGGAATATGGCATGTGTCTACGCAACAGCAGCAAAGACCAACCTACAGAAACTAGACAAGGCACAAAATACCGGACTCAGAATTATTACCGGACGTCGGAGAAGCACCCCAATCAGAGAACTCGAAGCGGTAGCAGGCCTCCAGAGCCTTGGTGGGCGCAGAGAAGGAAAAATACTAACCCTGACAGAAAAATACAAGCATATGAATAAACATCTAATGCAGGGAAAAGTCAACGAATTAACAAACAAAAGCAGCATAAAAAGAACAAGCTTCAATTATCTACCAAAAGCCCTTTCATCAAGGAACTGTGACATCATATCAAAATCTCCATCGACATGGGAAATGTTACAGGTATAGGAAAATACAGACCAACGGCCCAACTTCACGGTGGAAGCGAAAATACCAGGTGTCAATAGAAAGGGGGAAGAATCAGATCATGCATTGAGAAAAAACAAACCTAAAGTATATTGGAGACGCCTATCTTCAACCCACGTGGGCGCACGTCTACACAGATGGATCATCAGAGGAAGCATTGAGGAAAGGAGGGGCGGGACTCGTCATACTTCTACAGGATGGAACGGTTATAGGAAAAGCAAGTGCTGCCGGGGAGCCCTCGACAAATTTAAGAACAGAGCAACAGGCAATAATTGAAGCAGTCAAACTATTGAATGAAAAGGGGTTAAAGGATAACAAAACAGGAAATCTTGCAGGCCACACAAAGAGAACCACGAGATAGTATGGAAAGAGAACAGATATGCCAGCTAAATAAACTCTCAGACCACAATAAAATCACCCTCCAGTGGATTCCGTCTCACTGCGGAACATCTGGGAATGAATGGGCGGACAGACTGGCCAGGGCGGGGGGGGGGGGGGAGACAAAGAGAATAATTCACCCACACAGTGTCACTGCCAGAAGTCAAGTCACACATCCACAAAAAATATAAACAACAGTGGATAGGGAGAACAAACAGCAAATACCCACAGGACCCATTCAATAGACTGAATAGGTAACAGTATTCCACAATTTTTCGCCTCAGAACAGGTCATTGCAGACTAAATGCACACATGCATAAAATGAAAGCAGCACAGCCTGCACAATGCACATGTCAGAGAGGACCCCCAGACTCCAGAACACCTCCCGCAAACATGCTGACTGCATCAAGGCACCCGCGAGAAGACCTGGCCCGAGAAAAGAAACATACAAGACAAACTGTGGGGAACCATTGAGGACCTGCGACTGACGTATCACTTAATGGAGACAGCCCATCTGGTGGCATAAAAAAGCATACGAAACCGAACGTAAAAAAGAAGAAGAAACTGCACTAATGAGAAAGCCGGAACAGGGTATTCTGCAGAACATCTCCATGAAAACAGGCTGTGTAAACTTTGATACTTGGGAAAAATGACAAGAAACCATTTATGCAGACACAAATAAAAGATAAACTATTAGAATAGGTACAGACTTTCTCCTATATATGACATATAATAATGGTATTCAGCAGCATGCAGAAATAATTCAGCCTCCTGACTCCCACAGCGTAAACGATCCAGGTCTTACACACATAGAGCAGGGTGGAGAGAACAGCGGAACTGTGCTTGTTCATCTTAGTCGCTATGCTGATTCCTCGACGTACCTACTTTGTCGAGTACTTTCGGCTAAACGCTGTGCTGGCCTTTGCTATTCTATTAGCCAGCTCATCAGCACGAAGTCATATTACAAACGTTTTCTTTGTGTTAATGGTAAGATCATAGATAGTGCACGCAGTTGAAAACTCATCTATGGTTGTCTGTATGTCCTGTTCTGAGCATGCGTTAATGACGCATTCATCAGCAAAGAGTAGATCTAAGATCCTTACTTTTTCAGCTGTATGCGAGACCTTACGCGCCATAGATTGAACAGCTGCACAGTCGTGCTGTAACTGATATGCACACCAATGGCATAGCCACGTGTAGCTTCAGAAAGCCATAGCCATGTGTAGCTTCAGAAAGCCATAGCCATGTGTAGCTTCAGAAAGTCACATCCATGTGTAGCTTCAGAAAGTCATAGCCATGTGTAGCCTCAGAAAGCCATAGCCATGTGTAGCCTCAGAAAGCCATAGCCATGTGTAGCCCCAGAAAGCCATAGCCATGTGTAGCTTCAGAAAGTCACATCCATGTGTAGCTTCAGAAAGTCATAGCCATGTGTAGCTTCAGAAAGTCACATCCATGTGTAGCTTCAGAAAGTCACATCCATGTGTAGCCTCAGAAAGCCATAGCCATGTGTAGCCTCAGAAAGCCATAGCCATGTGTAGCCTCAGAAAGCATGCAGCGAAAACACTGCTCAAGAGAGTGGGAGCCAGTACGCGGTCATGTTTGACTCCATTTAGGACTTGGAAGACTGCAGACAATTCACAATCTTTGAGTGCGCAAACCGACATGCCATCACGAAACTGACGGACAACTGTGACATAGTTTTCGGAGCAACCGAATTTCGCCATGATTTTCCAGAGTCCGTTCATGTTGAAAGTGTCAAATGCCTTGGTTAGCTCAACAAAAGGTCTACACATCATCATGCTTTTCCTGACTTTTTGGATTGGATTTGACGAGCTGCAAGTACTTGGTTTCGCCCAACCAGCTCGGAATCCAAATTGACTCTCTGGGAGTAGCTTCCGCTCACTATGAGCTGTTAAGCGTTTAAAGCAATATTCCAGCCATCATTTTTTTATGGATCGACAGGAGGGAAATTCCCATATGGTTATCACAAGATTTACGATTGCTCTTGTGCTTGTACTCGTGGGCAATTGTGGTATCTTTCAGTTCCTGTATTCCAAAAATTGAGCGAAAGAGGTATGTTAGCTTTTGTAGCAGCATATGGCTTGGCTTGGCTTCGTTCGTTCTCAATCTCCCGCTACCAAACCCTGAGAGGGCTTAAGTAGCAGAATGTAGTCCAGAGAACGGAATGCATTGTGTCGTAGTTTACAGCTTGACTGCGATATTTCACATTTCGGTCCAACACATCCGACTTCAGCAAGGTAGCAGTATTTAACCGCCTGCTTTGAAAACCTTAGCAGGAGTAACATCTGACCTCCCGGTCTTGTCGCTAGACATTAGGCGGATTGCTTTCAACTGTACTTGGTTGGATATCAAGCCTGTCGATTACAACAACTTGACGCATGTAAGTTGTGGCTAATTCGCTAATGGTGGATCGACAATTTAGGATAGCACTGAAGTGTTCTGACTAGCGCTCTGGAATACTGACTTTGTCGGTCAGCAGTGTCGTGATATTAGCATTAATAAGAAATGAATGATAGGACCTGGGACCATAGCCTGCTTTCAAGACACCGTAAAACCGCTATGAGTCATTTGTATCTGCGTATAACTGAATTACATCTGCTTTGCTATTGAGCCAGGCATCCTGTATAGCCCTGAGTTGATTCAGGACAATCCTGCGAATATTGGTGAAGGGTGCCTTTTTGTAAGATAAGGACGGATAGTCTTGGTGGAGTCTTAATAAACGATGCTTTTAATCCAACAGTCTTAATGGAATCATCGTTATTTTCAAACAGGCCTGGGCTCATGCAAGCCGCATAACCCGAGTTCTCAGGGGCAGATGCACCAGGTCCCAGCTCTGGTATGAGCTGGATATAGCCGGTAAAAGGATTTCCTGCTTAGCGGGCTAGAAGAGCAGCTTAATTCTCCGCTGCGTTGGGTGGTTAACCGATTTGCGAGTTCATCTTAATAGACTCAAATACTAGAGCAAAGTAGACGCCTGTTAGGGTGCCATCTATGCTGCTATAAACAAACCAGCTAACCATGGTCGGTGTTATGCCATGTCACACAGTTAGTCGCCTCTTACGACATGCTCTCTGTGTGGCAGTGGTGCTATTCCTGTCCTTGTCATTCACAAAGACACCAGCAGATCACTCGGGTAACAACAGTTTTCGTAAGAAAAGTAAAGAGTGTCTCGGGGTCAGAACGGAACAGACATATTTATCATCAACTGTTTGTACGCAGAACTGTTTGTTCGTCAACCAACTGTCTAGATCATTTAAAGCCCTCCACATGAGGCCCTCTTTGCAGTTTGAAAATGTCGAGACTCGTAACAGATGTCCTACCATGATCACGTCGCCTGGACTATATGTAGAGGTTAAACTTTGATACGATAAGCATATAGTCTGCTCAGCACTCAGCACCACACAAAGCGTTTGTCTTAGCACATCCCGTATGCCCCCCCCCCCGCCCCCCTTTCCCCGACCCTTCTCTTAACTTAACATATTTATTCTGGTTTAGAAGGCTACGCAATCTGCATACAAAAAGTTCATTCTACTCTATCGTATCGATTGAATGAATAAACTGGTTGTATACAGACTCAATAGAGCCTTCTAAAACAGTATAATCAAGTTTACTCAACTTGATCTAACATTAACGATGTGAATCCAATTCATTTTTGAATGTTCGAGGCGTGTTCAAATGAAACTGAACCAAACTTCAACAAGTGAACATTCGAACGATGCACACGATGACGTCACTTCTGGTGTAAACAGTACATACCAACCGTCAAGTTTGCAAAATATAATTAAACTCCGACTCATAGTTTCCTCAGCAGACCGTTGAAAACATGGCGGGTGTGATACGGAATCCGTCCAGAGTTGATCAACGAGTGGTGATTCGGTTTCTAACAGCTGAAGGATGTCGACCACTTGACATTCATCTCAGAATGCAGGCAGTATATCGTGACAAAAGTGTGTAGAAGACAACAGTGAAGAAATGGACAACGATATTTAAAGAAAGACGTGAGTTAACGAAAGATCCTCAGAGACCAAGTCAGACACATATTGTTGCGTTAACTCACGTCCTTCGTTAAACATCGTTGTCCAGTTCTTCACTGTTGTCTTCCGCACACTTTACCAAAGACTGCCTGCATTCTGCGATGAAAATCAACTGGTCAACATCCTTCAGCTGTTAGAAACCGAATCATCACTCACTGATCAACTCTAGACGGATTCCGAATCACACCAGTCAAGTTTTCAACATCCCCTGCCACTACTAATTCTCGTGACAATGCTTTCCCGTCAACTGTCTGACTTGAAGGTGCTGGGTTCGATCCCCATCACAGCACCGGCAGTTACCCCGGGGAAGCAAACCCTTAGAAAATGCAAGAGGAAGCAGACCCTTACATAAAATGCGTGCTGGAGTCGGATGCACTGGGCCGACATGCGCAAAATAAAAACCACAGTGCAACGTATACCGCCTTGGGGATTCGAGAAATAAGGCATACGAAAACAAAACACAACAAACTAATATATCATGATGACATAGCCAATAAGATGGCGCTGCGTAGAGCGGGGATGCATCCACGACCTCTTGTTGCGAGTGGGCAGCCCAAACATGGTGTTTGTGATGGAGAGTAAGACAGGCAAAGGGTAGACAGTAGTAGCCCATTACAGTTGCACTTGTTAGTGCCGTGTACACCAAGTGCTCCTACCAACGACTGATATTCGGTCCCTACTCTGGTATTGAAGTCACCAAGGACAACGAGCGTCTCTGACTGGAACCAACAAAATGGAGGAGTGTTGCTCCTCATAGAATTTATTCGTGTTATCCTTAAGATTAGTCATTGTAGAGATATAGGCACTGATCACTGTGGACACTCCTTCCGTGTCCCAGTAAGAGTTGGAGTGTCATTAGCCGGTCATTGATACCATGTGAGGGCCTAACAAGCTAACGGACCAGGTGAGAGTTGATGACCAATCCGACACCAGACTCGCGCCTTTCTCCGCTGCCACGCCCACTCCAGAATCACGTGTAGTCGCTCACGGCTTCTGTGATCTGGTCATCTCCCAGGTAATCTTCGCTGACTGAAAGTAAGCACCTGGAAGCATACCTTAACACTAACAGTCTATGTTTGGAGAGCAAATATGATCCTATCTTCGCCAAAAATAAAAGGTAAGCGAAGAACAAGTGGCCTTTGCTTGACACTGGAGAACGCAAATGAATGATGCCGAATAAATGAAACTGAAATTAATCGCTAACTTGGAGCGAACCCGCTATCCTTGCAGCGAGAAGCGAACGCTCTAACCACTAATAGGTCTTGAGTAAAATAACGAAAATGTGGAAAACCAGAAACCACGTCACATCAATCAAATACTTTAGCTTTGTCCGATTTTCTGCTTGCGTTTATTTTCGGTAGTTTCGGTTATTTAAAAAAATGGCTTTTCCTCAAGGTGAGAGATTGACACGAAGAAAATATTAATTGTACACCACTGCAAACATCTACATTACGGATATAGCCTGGTGTAGTAGTCTGTGAATAACGCACATTAAAATTGAAGTTCAGAAGCGATCGAATTGTTGTGTATATTCATTTGAGTAGGAATCCAAGTTCTCTGAAGTTTAAGCTGGTCTAAAAGCAATAATATAATAATCTATTATATTCTAGGAAGTCTAGTAAAAAAAGTAGACTGAACGTAGTGAAAGATTCGGCTTATCATGAATTTGTAGTATTTCCCAGTTAGTGTCGATCCCTGTGTCGCTTATCGGGGATGAACGATTAAGGCAGAATACACACTGTACTAAGCATTTGGTTAAAAGTGACTGAAGTAGGGGTGTGCATGGGGCTGGCAATCTAATTGTATTCTAAGTAGACTATTCAGTATTCTATTCTAAAGAGTAAAGTACTAAAGAAGCAACAAAGTTCTATACCAGGAACCTGGAAGTGCTAACAGTAACAGAAAATCACTTCTATAAGAGAACATACATTTGATGATTTATTTGAAACATGCTTTGACTTTGACACAGCTTCCTGCAAGGATGCTAGCTATAATGATAGCCCATGCTCCAAATGAAGGGAACAATAATAAAATATGATAGTCTGAAGATAAATACAATTAAAACACAAGGCCTCAGAAACCCACACCGCCCAAAGCAGGACTTCAAGCTGGGAAAGGAAACCGTCGAGGATGTCAACACCTATATTTACCTAGGCCAAGAGATAAATGCTACCCACAAAATCAACCATGAAATCTCTAGACGATGAAAAGCAGCTTGGTATCACTTCAATTCCATTAAGCCAATACTCCAAGAAATGGAAGACACCATGTATGGACACAGGCTTTTAATTCCATGGTCATTCTAGCAATGATTTACGGATGTGAGGTATGAAACTTGCATAAAACATGCTGAGAAGCTTTGAGTCGCTTAGACAGCAATGGAGCGACGTATACTAAAGATTTTGATAAGGGATAAGATCCGGATCAAAGAAATTCAACATCAAACTATGTTTCAGGATGTTGTGGAAGCAGCAATAATACACAAACATTGCTGGGCTGAATATGTATGCATGCCTGACAACAGATGGACACGTAGAATGTTTTGGTGGCCCTATGCCTGTACTCACCCACCAAGCTACTCACCTATACGATATAGACTCAAAACTGGAGCTAAGTAGACCCGCAGCCAGTTAGGCACCATCTATAGCTGCTCTTAACAAACCACCTGGGGAAGGTACAAATAACTTTGGTAGATTTTTAACTTGAATTTTATCCTGGCATCGGCTGTTAAGCCTACTCGTTTTTATTTCCAACTGCCAATGAATTTTTAACATGCTTTACACTGAACACAGGAGTCCGATCTCACTACCCAGAGAACAAGGGAATTTTTACCAGAAGATACATGTGAACAAAATTCCTGGTCTCCACCGTGATTTGAACCCGCAACCTCCTGCACCCGAGGTGGACACCTTGTCTCAAGACCACTGTGCGCCCCTCTGCTGCTCATTTTCTGAAGCGGCAATTGCCAAGTGCTGAATACAAATACAGCTTTTGTAGGAAGGGAACTGGCTACCCTCTTCTCTCACAAGCTGTGGATTAGTATACTGAAGTCTCTAATACTACATTCCCGACCAGCGGTTAAATCTGCTGAATGACTCCCTTTGCCTTTAGTACATGATGTTCTTACTTACACAGTTGAGTTAGCTAATAAACTAAGGGTACTGGGTTCAACTCCCACTACCGACAGCTCCAGTCGATCCAGATGTAAATGATTACCTGGCTTACAGCTAGGGAAGGGTAAAGGGAACTGGCCACCCCATCCCACAAAGCTGTGGCTTAGTACAATGAAGGCAGTGTTTGCTATTGGACTATATTTACCTATGAAGAATAGTTCAATGTTCTAATTTGCAGATACTATAATTCATTCTTTGTTATACATTAGTATGATGGAAAAAAACATGAATTCTTGTTCTCCATATCATTTCCTATGAAGCATAAAACTACTGCTGCATATGACCCTGACTCCTAACAGGTAGTCTGTGTAAAATCACTGCATTGGTGCTACAACAATTTGTTCAACATTCTTAAGTTACTAGTCTCATGCACAACTCTCTTTAGTCACTTTTTATAACATGCAAGGAAGTGAAAGTCATAACGGTATAAAGCATTAGTTAAACCTAGATTGGAGTACTGTGTGCAGGTCCTTGTCATAGAGGGGATATAAACATGCTGGAAAGGATACAAAGAAGAGCGACAAAGTTGATATTGGGATTGCAGAATTATTGTTATGAGGAAAGACTAAGAAAAACTACACACAGTAGAAGAATTCAAGGTAATTAAATACAGGTTTATAAGATAATCAAAGAAATTATAAATTAGGCCAAAACAAGTTTTTCAAAATACAGCCGCCTACAAGAACAAGAGGGCACAGCCACAAATTAATTAAAAAAAGGTCCAGATTAGATACCACGAAATATTTTTTTAGTTAAAGAGTGGTGAATGCTTGGAATACATTGCCACAGGAAATAGTGGAGGCAGGGTAAATTAATGCAATGAAGAATAGATTGGATGTGCATAGCTTTTTGATCAAGGAAATGTAAAAGAAATTGGTTGTATACAGACTCTGCAGTCTTCTAAACCAGTAAAAATACGTTAAGGTGTGGTGGTCTATTCTTTCTTACTTTGCAAGGAACCCGGGGATCATCACAGGAATATTCTGATGACTTCATTGATAGATTTAACTTGGAACAGGAGTTCAGAAATTAGTGAATGTTATTGATAGTGTACTATTGTGAATGTTTTACTGAGGCTATAGTTAAACTGAAACACATCATTTGTGTTACATCAAACTATACTTCTTGATCTTTGTTTTCTAAGTCTTCTCAATACTTTATCTTTATTTTCTAGTTTTCTCGGTACTTTATCTTTATTTTCTAGTTTTCTCGATACTTTATCTTTTGTTTTCTCAGTGATATTTCATCTTTGTTTTCTAGTCTTCACATTGATACTTATCTTTGTTTTCTAGTCGTCTTCTTGATACTTCATCTTTGTTTTCTAGTCTTCTTCTTGATACTTTCTCTTTGTTTTCTTGTTTTCTTAGTGATACTTTATTATTGTTTTCTACTCTTATTTGTGATACTTAACTTTATTTTCTAGTCTCCTTGATACTTCATCTTTGTTTTCTAGTCTTTTCCTTAATACTTCATCTTTGTTTTCAAGTTTGATACCTCATACATTCGACCACATGCTTTACTTAACCAACCAATGTCATCATGTTTTGATGATTGGCTGTTTGCTTCTCTCAGTGCATGCCATCTTAATTTGGTTAATTTATTTATAGAAATTGTTTGCTGTGTGTCTATCATCATCATTGCCTGTAGCTCCTTCTACAGCAAGTTCGGTCTTGGGCTGCCATTGCTGGCTCTCAGCAGTTGAGGCCAAGGAACTGAAGTTCATAAAAGGGTAGTCAACACTGAAGCTTCCTTGCGGCTTTCACTACACTGTGTGGGGATCAAGATGCTGAGCAGTGCATGAGCTGCAGCGGTCAATGACCCAAAGCTGACTGCTAGCGTTAGGGCTGGCGAACCAGAGCTGCCACGACCTTTCTACAACTCCATGCGGTGATCCTGGATAACAAGCTGCAACAGAACAGACTGGAAAAGGGATTAAAGAGCGAAGACTAACCCGCTACTCACAAATACCTGCCGAAGTCGAATGTGCAAATGTCGCAGTCGACCTGTAAACTACAACACAATGCATTCCGTTTTCAGAACAACGTCCTTCTACTTGCAAAGCCGTTTTCAGGGCTTTGAAACGGGAGATTGAAAGTGAACGAAGGAGGAGGAGGTTCAAATTCCCTACTAAAAAAAAAAAAATATATACCTAGTGATTACTCCCATTGCTGAAGTCCATCCCGAGGATTTATAAGACTGAGGAATAAAAGCCACTTTTTGCTGCAGTCATGGTGGACTATACAGGTTAATTTTACCTTCAGAATTTAAAAAAAAAATGTATTCCATAGCGGGATTTTAAACTCATGTCCTTGTCAAAAGACCAACATCTAAACTACTCAAGCTGCCTCTCCTGCACACTGTGTTGTGACAGCAAGAGCAAGCAGTCTTTATTCCTCAATGCAATAAAATCTCTCTGTTTGACCCCAGCAATAGTAATCAATGCCACAATGGCACAAGTTCTTTTGTAGACAAAAATGTTGAATCTTTGAGGATTCGAGAGATGTGCAGTTGAGCCTCCAAATGGCTGTGCAGATAGTGTTTTTCTCTCACAGCAACTGTATTGCGTTAATAACTCAGTCATTACATATTTCAGTATACCCAGCTGTTAATGGCTACATGACACAGTTGTGTAATGCAAGGCAATGAGAAAGAGAATTGGCCACCACCCTAACAAAAAGTGGAGACTTCCTAAGAAGTCTCTAACACTTCATCCTCAGTGGCATTATCTTCTATGATACTACATTTACTGCAATTAATAAGCTGACATTCACAGCTGTTAAGAAGCTGACATTTAGAATCGTTAATATGCTGACGTTTACAGTTGTAAATCAATAAGCTGACATTTACACTGTTAATAAGAGATGGCATTTACAGTTTTTCATTAATAAGCTTACATTTACAGCTGCTAATAAGCTTTATAAATGATTTTATCCAGTATCTCTTTCCTTTAAAAATTTGTCCAGTTTTTGAGCTGAAATGTGCAGTACAGCAGTATGCTTGGGGCAAGACAGGTTCAGACAGTGAGGTGGCCAGGCTGAAAGCTGCGGTTGATTCAGATTTCAAGATAGATAAAGACACTCCATATGCAGAGGTTAGTGTCTGAAACAAAATGATTGAATGAGCCTAACAAGTTGCAGCTTTGTTAAGAATGGGTAAATAAACAAATGTATACGAGGGGGCGTTTAGATCAAACTGGGACTTTTTGTTCCAGTTCTACCTGAATTGGTTAAAGCGTGCTGGAACTACTATAATTAGTTAGGGACACTTGTGTCCTATTACTGCTAGGTGGCCGGCCCACTTGCCATGGGCCAGTCACGTGACAGATAAATAAAAATGGCGGACAAAACTGTTAGTGCTTGCATGAAATAGCATGTTGTGATAAAGTTTCTTGTGAAAAAAGACGTGAAACCTGTGGAAATTTACAGAAGACTGCAAACAATATGGTGAGACACTCAGCCGCAGTAAGACATTTGAATGGTGTAAACGTTTTAGAGGAGACCATTCATCTATGAGTGATGATCCAGGTCGTGGTGGCGCTCAACCCACCCCAGTCATTCATGTGAATTTATACACATGCGCACACATACAGAGACAAGAGAGGGCAGTCATTAGGTTACACAAATTTTATGAATAACCTTTTTTTTTTAAGAAGAGTATGAACCAGC
Source organism: Ariolimax columbianus (assembly GCA_036924085.1). NCBI lineage: Eukaryota > Metazoa > Mollusca > Gastropoda > Stylommatophora > Arionidae > Ariolimax > Ariolimax columbianus. Next base: position 36,708,868 of record JAVGWX010000021.1, read on the forward strand.
AATTTTTTTTTTTTTTTTTTCTACATAGTTCCCCCTACCTGGCATCACACTTGATCCACCTGTCCATTACCTTGTGGATACCCTCTAGAAAATAAGATTTTGGTGTGATCTTTAACCAATTTTGCACCGCCTCCATTACCTCATTGTCAGCTGCCTTGGGGCTCGTCAGCTACACACTTTCCTATATCCAAGGTCTTCATGCTCAATTTTGTGCAAGGCATCATGACTAATGTTGTACAACCATTTCATCAGTAGTAACTTGCTTGCTGTCACAGACTAGCTGGTTGATCTACTGTTTCACTGTGTCAGATGCCACACTAGCTGGTCTCCCACGCCGCGGTTCATCAATAACGTTTTGTTATCCATTTTGAAATCTTTCTACCCATTCATACAGTCTCCCCTGACTCAAACAACTGTCTCCATACTGAACCTTCATTCTTCTGTAGATTTCAGGAGGTTTCACACCCTGTGACCTAAAAAATAGAATAACGCTTCGTTCTTCTATGGTTTAAGTCGACAGTGGGACGGCTATATTATACGCTATATTGCGCGTGCGCATACTGCTTGGTCGTCACGACCCATACATGAGGTATTGCCAAAGAGCCGGTTTGTGTCCTGAATTAAGATTTTCCGCTTTATATAATAGAATTCCTGTTACTTAAGACTGTCCCTTGTATATGCACGAGTGATCCGCTGGGGTCTTTGTGTATGACAAGGACAAGAATAGTACCACTGCTTCACAGAGAGCACATCGTAAGATGCGACTAACTGTGTGACATGGCATAACACTGGCCATGGTTAGGTGGTTTGTTAAGAGCAGCATAGATGGCGCCTAACAGGCTTTGGGTCTACTTTGCTCTACATGTAGTATTTTAGAATTAAGAAGGATTCACACATCGGTTAACCAACCTCCGCAGCGGAGCAATAAGCTGCTCGAGCCTAGCCCGCTGAGCAGGAAATTCTCCTTCCAGCTACATATAGCTCATGCCAGAGTTGGGACTTGCACAGGGGCATTCACCCCTGTAGAAGTACAGGTCGACTAAGACTATATATATATATATATATATATATATATATATATATATACACACACACATATATATACACATATACACATAAATACATATACAAGGTGTGTTCAAATGAAGCTGAGCCAAACTGCAACAAAAATCACCAAAATTGATGCAGCAATTCGGGTGAACCGTCGCAGGAGCTTACGTTCGCTAGCAGAGGTATTCGCTGTGTTGCTAGGAACAGTTCAAATGGTGGTTACCTCCTGGGGTAATGCATTCCAAGCATTCACCACTCTCTAACTAAAAAAATATTTCCTAATATTCAATCTGGACCTTTCTTTAGTTAATTTATATCTCTGCCCTCTTGTTTTTGTTGGTAGTTGTATTCTGAAAAACTTGTTATAGTCTAATTTTACCTTTCCTGTGATTATCTTATAAACCTGTATTAAGTCACCTCGAATTCTTCTCTTTTCTAGACACTGTAGGCCGGTTTTTCTGAATCTTTCCTAGTAACAGTAATTCTGGAATCCCACTATCAGTTTTGTCGCTCTTCATTGTATCCTTTCCAGCATGTTTATTATATCTCCTCTACGATGACGACTCCACACCTGTACACAGTACTCTAATCTAGGTCTAACTATTGCTTTATACAGTTTGACAACCACCTCCTTGCTCCTATGTTTAATATTTCTTTTTATCATACCTAACATAACATTTGCCTTATTCACTGCTACTTGAACTTGCACGCTCACTTTACCTGTATGCTCTATTATAACCCCTAGGTCCCTTTCCTTATCTATCATTCTAAAATTGTTCTCGCCCATTCTGTAATTATGTTCCATATTGGATCTACTCATATTGGATCTACCCATATTGGCTATTGGATCTACCCATATTGGCTTGGCTTCGTTCATTCTCAATCTCCCACTACCAAACACTGAAAGGGCTTAAGTAGCAGAATGTAGTCCAGAGAACGGAATGTGCTGTGTCGTAGTTTACAGTTTAACTGCGATATTTGCACCTTTCGGTCCAACACATCCGACTTCAGCAAGCATTTTTTGAGTACCAGGTTAGCAATCCCTCTTTGATCCCTTCTCCTTAGCCAGTCTGCCCTGCTGCAGCCTGTTATCCAGGATCACCGTGTGGAGGTGTAGAAGGGTCTTGGCAGCTTTGATTTGCTGGCTATGACGCTAGCAGTCAGCTATGAGTCGCTGACCACTGCAGCTCATGCGCTGCTCAGCATCTTGATCCCTACCCATATTGGATCTTAGCCAGACTAAACTACTGGAGCCTGTTTTCAGGACCGCTGGTTGGAGGTAGAATATGGTCTTGGACAGCTCTAGTTTGCTGACCCTGTTGCAAGCAGGTTGCGTTCAACTCACTCACTGTGCTGCATCTTCAGCCCAGTGTAACATATTGTGAACTGCACTCATAAAAAGAGTATCTCTTTACTTATATATCAAACACATACATTTTTTTTAAACGTATGCTTTATTTCTCTATTCCCCAATGCGTTGCACTATATTTTATTTTGTGCCTGTTGACCCAGTACATCCAACTTCGTCATGCATTTTATGTAAGGGTCTGCTTCCTTCTGAATTTTCTAAGGGTTTGCTTCCCTGGGGTAACGACCCTTGCTGTGATTGGGGAGTGAACCCAGCACCTTCTGGTTGTAAGCCGTGTCACTTAACCACTAGCTCATGTCATCCCCTATACATACATTTTGAGTTTGACCAAAAAGACCAGATGAAAAGCAAGGCTGAACTATCATCTGGACCAGTTAAGCTAAGGCAGTATTACCTATCTTCAATACAAGTTACAATATCTCATAATATGTCAGTTGTTCTTCGATTTAACAATAATGTATACTCTATATGAACAGGGAAGGAAGACTAACGTCTGGTCAGGCAAAATATACTGATCAGACATGTTAGTCAGGGTCAGGGAAAACATACTGGCCAAGACCCTCACCTTGGCTTCATGCCAGCCTGGCTAACGAGGTGAGGGATCGATGTGATCCCTGTAGTAGTGAGTAACACGCAGATGAAGCCAGGCAGGGCACAACCGCCTGGAGGACCCCCGGTCCACCTTCATCAGCACGCTCCGGATGTGAGGAACGGTTTTGCATCCCACCACCTAATGTCCTTACAGGGCACACAAAACAGTATCCTACTCATTATGGGCATTCGTGTACTTCTTCTTCATCGTACGCAGTCAGACAGTAACCTTTATTTTTTCGAAAAAAGCAGCCGTCATCCTAAGGCTGTCGACACTGCCATAGAGCTTGTCTAGTGTTGCCACTGGTGATGGCCACATCTGCTTTCTCTGATCCTCGTATGTCGGGCAGTTTTGCAGAAAATGTTCAGCGGTCATTTTCCCGGTACCACACGGGCATTCGTCAGTGCCACCTATCTTCAATTTGTTGAATAGGTGGTACCTGTCTATTGTGGCAGTGCGAAGTCTGAAGACCACGTCCTGCTCTCTTCTGTTCAACTGGTAATAGGCATCGTTTTTTGTGTAGCCAGTATGTTCGGTTTCCCATTTGGTCATGTACCTAGCTCTAATAAGCCGTTTTGACTCTTCGTATGTCATACTAGTATCTGATTGTGGTAGTCTTGCACCTTCTTTTGTCAGTCTGTCTGCCTCTTCGTTGCCTTGGATGTTGCAGTGGGATGGGACCCACTGTACCACTACCCTTTTTGGTGTGGACTGCTGGCATAGTTGACAGAGTACTGCTCTTAAATCATTAAGTTCAGTATTTTTCTGGCATTTTAGTGCTGTGACTACGGCCAGGGCATCTGTAAGCAGGACTATATGGCTTTCATTCCTTTTACCTGTCACCATTTCTTCCACTGCCGCCCTCAGTGCCTCTGCCTCCGCTCTGAAATTGCTTGTGTATTTTCCAGTAGCCAATGACAGTGTTATTTTTCTGCCATTTGGTAGGTTCAGAAATGCTCCTGCCCCTCCGTTCTGTGTTGTTTGTTACAGAACAGTCGGTGTATGCATGGGTCCAGTCCATGCTTGGGTAGTTTTCCGTTATGTAGCTCAGGGTAGTATCTCTTCTTTCTTTTTCAGTCTGGCAGTTTTTGTTTCCTTCTTCTTCTTCATCATACGCTGTTTACAGTGATATTTACGTTGCACTGTTTTAATTTGTTAGCCTGTGGCTCAGTGCATCCGATTTCAACAGGCGTTTCTGTAGGGTTGCCCTCCTTAGCCTTTGGCTGTCCCCAGCCTAACTGCAAGGCAGCAGTTGTTTTTGGTCAGAGTTGTCTCTCTTAGGAAGTTGTCTTGCAGGACTATCGAGTCTTCCCTACTCGTGTCTATAGGGTTTGGCAATGATATGATGGACTATGTACTAGTTTGTACTATCTCGGAAGAGAGGCAGTCCAGTGTGACTTTGTCCCAGGATCGTCACGTCCTGCCAGAAACGTAGCATATCTATGTGAGTGAGGTATCTTTTTGCTCCCTTAATTTTCTCGGCTCATCTGCAGTGATGGTACGCCTAGCATTCCCCGCCACCCGGGAGGTTGTCACAATAGGGCGGGAGGTGCAATGTCCGCTGGACTGCATCTCTTCTGCGTCCATTGGAATGACCGATAGCAGACAGATGCAAAGAGCGAGGAAGGAGTGCATTTTACCAGGTGCATTCCTGCGGCTCGACCGGGCCATGTCGTAGCCTCCCATCACAGCGGTGCTGAGATTTAGGGCGGGATTCTGGCTTAGAGGCGTTCGGCCGTAGTCCCTCAGATGGTAGCTTATCAGCCATGCACGTGGACCAAATGTCAGCGACCTGTGATTCCTCTCGAAATAGTGCATTTGACCAGGGGACAAGCCTGGTCATTGCACGGAGATGTTGTTCACCTGGTGCGGACATATCTCATGGTCAAGGGTTGAGTCTCAGCAGTTCGCAGTGAGGTAGCTGATCTACTGCTTAGGGCACCCCGACCGAGAACTAAGTCTTCTACAAATGGTTTCATACCTCATCGCCGTATGGGGTGAATATCGAGCAGCTTCCCGCCCGCTTTGATCAGCGGACGGCAGAGACCTCATTCTGCGGCTCGAACGGGCGGGGCTGGAGCCCAGGTCCCCACCATGTCGAAGCCTCCCTTTGCAATCGTGCTGAGCTTTTGGGCGGGATTTTGGCTTAGAGGCGTTCGGCCGTAATCCCTCACCTTGTAGCCTCGCGCCGTTGGCTTATCAGCCTAGTACGTGAACCAAATGTCTGCGGCTCCTCTCGAGTTAAGCAGGATTACCGTAGCAACGCCCTGTCATTTGTAGGGTAAAACTGACCTGTCTTCCGAGGAGTTTTTGTTTCCAATACCTGGTATATTTTCTACCACCTCTGGAAATATATGCTGCCTCCAGGTAGGTTTTCGTACAGTAGGGATGGGCTTTGGTGTTGTTAGTGCGTTCATGGGGTCTTCGTGCATCTTTGCTTTGGCTATTTCTGCAAAGTTTCTCTGCTTTAGTTTCCCATTTCCGAAATCATTCGTGTACAATTTGAACACGAACAGCGTGCATACTTCACATTAGTAATGAATGGGGACCTTCTTGGGACTGAAAGTGTTGTGCTATCCTAACATTTATTTGTCTCTTGGGTACATTGCTAAGGAATGCCTGCAGGCAAATTGTAGAAGATCATGGTCTAAAATGGTCGTCCATACAGATTCTGAGCAAATTCTTTTATATGTGTTTGTTCCTTTTTATATCTATTCATCTCTTCTTCCATGATCTGTTAGTTCTTATGTGTATGTCCGGTTGTACCTGATGGCCTTTTGGTTGTCATCATCTCCGAATTGAGAACTGGTTGTAACAAACTCAAGGGCCATTTTTACAACAAAATGAGGATTGGGACAGATGACAAGTGTCCATGTGGGGAACATAACATGACCGTGGTACACATCCTACAAAGCTGCAGGCTAGTGCAGGAAAAGAGAGAATAATACTGTCATTACAAGATATGAGGCAAAAGCTGTATGGAGATGAAACAGCCTTACAAACAATGGTGCCCTTTATAAGAGAAACAGCGACCTTGATCTGAGGATGAGCGAAGAAGAAGTAACGTAGTTTTCGTTCCTGTTTCAGGGCTGAATCTTCTTCTTCTTCTTCTTCTGCGTACACAGTCAGACAGTAACCATTATTTTTTCGAAAAAAGCAGCGGTCATCCTGAGACTCTCGCCACTACCATACAGCTTGTCTTGCAGTTCCACTGGCAATGGCCACATCTGCTCTCTCTGATCCTCGTATGTCGGGCAGTTCTGCAGCAGATGTTCAGTGGTCATTTTACCAGTACCGCACGGGCATTCGTCGGTACACCCTATCTTCAGTTTGTTGAATAGGTGGTACCTCAGTCTGTTGTGGCCAGTGCGAAGTCTGAAGACAACGACCTGCTCTCTTCGGTTCAACTGGTAATAGGCATCGTTTTTGGTGTAACCAGTATGTTCGGTTTCCCATTTGGACATGTATCTGGCTTTGATAAGCCGTTTTGACTCTTCGTACGTCATACTGGTATCTGTTTGTGGTAGTCTTGCACCTTCTTTTGCCAGTCTATCGGCCTCCTCGTTTCCTTGGATGTTGCAGTGTGACGGAACCCACTGTATCACCACCCTTTTTGGTGCGGACTGCTGGCACAGTTTGCAGAGTGCTGCTCTTAAGTCATTAAGCTCAGTGTTCTTCTGGCTTTTTAGCGCTGTGACTACTTCGAGAGCATCTGTCAGCAAGACTATATGGCTCTCATTTTCACTGTGTGTTGCCATTTCTTCCACTGCCGCCCTCAGTGCCTCTGCCTCTGCTCTGAAATTGCTTGTGTACTTACCAGTAGCGAATGACAGTGTTATATTTGTGCCATTTGGTAGGTTCAGGAATGCTCCTGCCCCTCCGTTCTGTGTAGTGTTTGTTACAGAACCGTCGGTGTATGCATGGGTCCAGTCCATGCTTGGGTAGCTTTTCGTTATGAAGCTTAGGGTAGTGTCTCTCCTTTCTTTCTCACTCTGGCAGTTTTTGTTCGCAATACCTGGTATATTTTCTACCACCTCTGGAAATATATCCTGCCTCCAAGTAGGTTTTCGTACAGTAGTGATGGGTTTTGGTGTTGTTAGTGCGTTTGTGGGATCTTCGTGCATCTTTGCTTTGGCTATTTCTGCAAAGTTTCTCCGCTTCAGTTTCCCATTTCCCAGATTGTTTAGTCTCTGGTACATTGGATGGTCCGTCAGTCTTCGGAGTTTCTCTGACTGCAGCTGGGCTCTGCAGTCTCTTCTATCGGTCATGGATTGCAGTCTTGTAATCTTTTCAAGTTCTACAATTGGCGTTGACTTCATGCCACCTGTTATGATTCTCATGGCTTGGTTTTGAAGTTTGTTAACTTTATCGAAGTTCGCCTTCGCTGCTGTTGTCCATGCCGCAATGCCATACTCGAGAACTGGTCTCACTCTTCCAGTGTACAGTTTCTTTAGTATGCTTTCGTCTGCTCCCCAGCTTGTGCAGGGCTGAATCTGAATCGTTGCTTTCTATGTTTTTGTGCTCTTTATATTAATCCATAGTAATGTCGCAGTCTCTTCTTATTTATTATTTATTACTTTTACTTTAACATAATGCTGTCATAGCCTGGAGTGGAATTAAGAATGAGCTCTCATGTCAACTAAATTCTCCCAAGCCATGCACAGCACATTGTCTCTGACAGCATAAACCCAAACATATTGTCTCTGACAGCATAAACCCAAACACATCATCTCTGACAGCATAAATCAAAACATATTGTCTCTGACAGCATAAACCCAAACACATCGTCTCTGACAGCATAAACCCAAACACATCTCTGACAGCATAAACCCAAACACATCGTCTCTGACAGCATAAACCCAAACACATCGTCTCTGACAGCATAAACCCAAACACATCGTCTCTGACAGCATAAACCCAAACACATCGTCTCTGACAGCATAAACCCAAACACATCATCTCTGACAACATAAACCCAAACACATCATCTCTGACAGCATAAACCCAGTTCCTTCTTGTCCTTATAGTGAAACTGTTCCTACCGACAGGGGAAGAGCGTAGTGCCAGTCTCAGGCACACCACACAAGAATTCTCTGGGTAGATGAAACCAAAAGACATGTTGGTAATTCATCAGGGAGAAGTAAAACTTACTTCAAACCACTTGACTTCTTGTATGTAGATTGGGGACAGCCAAAGACTGGTGGAGATGTGTAACTCAAATAAAAATACTTCCTGTACACAGATGTCAACGTTAATCGCGCACATATCGCAATCCAACGGTAAAATGTCATACAACATAATTTGCACACACACAAATGAAGGATGAAGAAAATATATACTGAGCATTTGTACTGTGTGACCCGAAAAAAAACCGTAGCTAAAGTAAAAAGGATATAACTTTTAGTTTTGATTAAAACCTTGTGAAACTTTGGAATAATGTGGATAAAATATTGATAATCAAACATGGAAATAAATGTGAAATATAATGGACATAGATTCATGGTTAACAAGATTAAAGACATGATAGGATGTAGTTTTTTTTCCTTGGTCACCCAGTATTTTTCTTCTATCTCACCAGCTGTGGATGGGCACACATCCCAATGGACCATCTATTGCTATCATCCCAGGCCAAGAGGCCATTCCATTGTCCAAATGGATAGAACAGCATCCAGAACAATTGGGCGCTGAAGTAAATTCCTACTTCAAGAACAGCCTGCCCTTTCTCTTCAAAGTTCTGTCTGTGAAAACGGCACTTTCTATTCAAGCTCATCCAAACAAGGTAAGATGTGGGCTTCATTTAAGACTTGTGTAATAGGGGCTGCCCTTGCATGGACCCTGGACCTCTTACCAAGGAGGAAAGAATTACTCCACTGCAACATTCTATGCATGTAGTAAAAGGCAACTACTCATTGAGTGCAAAGCACTTACAGTCATGAGAAAAATATTTGTACAACTGCCACTTACAATCGCCAATACACTGTATGGTAAAGTGGAACAACTGAAAACCTCTGCCGAAGACGGATGTGTCGGACCAAAAAGTGCAAATATCGCAGTCAAGCTGTATACTAGCGGCACAACGCATTACGTTCTCCAGACTACATCCTGCTTGCAAAGCTCTATTCAGGACTTGGTAGCAGCAGATTCTTTTTTCTCTTTCTTCCGTTCACCTTATTTCTCTATTCCCCAAGGCGGTGTGCGTTGTACTGTTTTTATTTTGCACCTGTCGGCCCAGTGCATCCAACTTCGGCATGCATTTTATGTAAGGATCTGCTTCCTCCTGCATTTTCTAAGGGTTTGCTTCCCCAGGGTAATGGCCGGTGCTGTGTTGGGGATCGAACTCAGCACCTTCGTGTTATGAGCCGTATCACTTAACTACTAGCCCTAGCCGTCCCCTAGCGGGAGATTGAGAACGAACATAGAAGAAGAAGAATACTACACTGTGTCATACTTCTTACATTCTGAGGCCCTTCCTTTCTCAAGGCCGTTTGCTTTTGTTTGATTGTCAATGTTTCCGCAACCAGCTTTGTTTTTATGGATCTAGGTGGTTGGCCTTGATCCTGCCTATTATTATTCTAGGTGAGTTGTCCAATTTTAGTCTCATGCAAAATCCTCAGCAACCTCTCTGATAGTCAATCGGTCATCGCGAATGATTTCTTGCACACATGCCACAATCTCATCGGTGTGGGAGGTGGATGGTCTGCCTTGACGGGGATTATCTTCTAAGGATCGGTGTCCATTTTTAAAACAATAACACTCAAATATTTTAGATCGACTTAGACAGCATTTCAAAAGTTTTGTAACCAGTTTTTCCAAGACGAAAGCAGAAATCAATACATACACGTTGTTGAATATTACCGTCCGTTTTTGAAATGCGATGAGCACTACAAGATCACCTTCATCTTGTAGGTTTTAATACAGTGAATGCGCGAAGCTACCGACTTACGGTTCAGTACATACATTGGCACATAACTGTCACTTGAACTACCTTGATACCACCTTGCTATGTATTACAGTTTTCCGGAAAAAAAAATGTGATGGAACTTAATGAACAGGGGTGTATGAAACAACCTATTTGGGATCAAGATGCTGAGCAGCACATGAGCTGCAGTGATCAGCGGCCCATAGCTGACTGCTAGCGTCAGGGCCAGCGAACTAGAGCTGCCAAGACCCTTCTACACCTCCACTAGGTGATCCTGGTTAACAGGCTGCAGCAGGGCAGACTGGCTAAAGGAGAAGGGATCGAAGAGGGAATGCTAACCCGGTACTCAAAAAATGCTTGCTGAAGTCGGATGTGTAGGACCTAAAGGTGTAAATATCGCAGTCAAGTTGTAAACTACGTCACAAGGCATTCCGTTCTGTGGACTACATTCTGCTACTTAAGCCCTTTCAGGGTTTGGTAGCGGGAGATTGAGAACGAACAAAGCCAAGCCAAACAACCTATTTGCCCAAAACCATGATGTGTTCAATACAGCTGCAATGGAGATTATGTTCTGGAAAGAATATGCAGCATGGGAAACCACAGCTTTCTTTATTATAGTTGGCATCTTAAAACGTACAAAGAAAACAGTATATGAAATGTCACAACTTGTTTTAATTTTTTTTCTTTAAGTCACATTTTTGTTTGTGTGGATAGGTGCATGCTGAACTATTGCACAGAACTAGACCAGATCTCTATAAGGATGCCAACCACAAACCTGAGATGGCTATAGCTCTCACTCCCTTTACTGGCCTGTGTGGATTTCGACCAATCAAGGAAGTAGCAGACTTTCTACAAAGTAAGTTTAGCAGAATGGGCATCACTGCATGCTGGGTAGATCCGTAGCTGCTCATTATGTCATGTGTTATCTTACCTTATGTCATGTGTTGTCATCTTACTGTATCTGGGTTGATGTCATCTTACCTTATATCATGTAGAGGTCATCTTACCTTATATCATGTGTTGTCATCTTACCTTATGTCATTCATGTGTTGATGCCATCTTACCTTATATCATATGTCATCTTACCTTATATCATGTGTTGTCATCTTACCTTATCTCATGTGTTGATGTCATCTTACCTTAAATCATATGTCATCTTACCTTAAATCATATGTCATCTTACCTTATCTCATGTGTTATCTTACCTTATCTCATGTGTTATCTTACCTTATCTCATATGTCATCTTACCTTATCTCATGTGTTATCTTACCTTATATCACGTGTTGATGTCATCTTACCTTATATCATATGTCATCTTACCTTATCTCATGTGTTATCTTACCTTATCTCATATGTCATCTTACCTTATCTCATGTGTTATCTTACCTTATATCACGTGTTGATGTCATCTTACCTTATATCATATGTCATCTTACCTTATCTCACGTGTTGATGTCATCTTACCTTATATCATATGTCATCTTACCTTATCTCATGTGTTGTCATCTTACCTTATCTCATGTGTTGTCATCTTACCTTATCTCATGTGTTGTCATTTTACCTTATCTCATGTGTTGATGTCATCTTACCTTATATCATATGTCATCTTACCTTATCTCATGTGTTGTCATCTTACCTTATCTCATGTGTTGTCATCTTACCTTATTTCATGTGTTGTCATCTTACCTTATCTCATGTCATCTTACCTTATCTCATGTGCTCATGTCATCTTACCTTATCTCATGTGCTCATGTCATCTTACCTTATCTCATGTGTTTGTGTCATCTTACAGTATATGTCATCATACTTTCTCATGTGTTGATGCCATCTTACCTTATCTCATGTGCTCATGTCATCTTACCTTATCTCATGTGCTGATGTCATCTTACCTTATCTCATGTGTTGGTGTCATCTTACCATATATGTCATCTTACTTTCTCATGTGTTGATGCCATCTTACCTCATCTCATGTGCTGATATCATCTTACCTTATATCAGGTGTTGATGAATTCCGAGAGGCTGTGGGTGAGAAAGCATGCAAGCTGATAACAGCGAGCCGTTCCATGGACATGCCTCTTCAACGTGAGGCTATGAAAGACGCCTTCAAGGGCCTGATGGAGAGAGATAATAAAGTCATCAACAATTCGCTGAACCAGTTGGTCACAAGAGTGAAAAAAATGAGTACGTCAGATGACATTTGATAATGACGAATGACATAAGTTATGAATAGTTTTTTCATTCAGCATGTAACGCATGTGAGTACACTCACATGATCTCTCACACTCTCTCTTACTTTCTGTCTGATAGATAAGATAAGTTATGATAATTGTAATTGATACACATAAACAGATAGATGAGGCCAAAAAAGGTTTATTAGGGCCAGATACATGGAGAAATTGAAAACACAGCATACTGGCCACACAAAAAATGATGCTTATTACCAGTTGAACAGAAGAGAGCAGGTGGTGGTCTTCAGACTCTGCACAGGCCACAACAGACTGAGGTACCATCTATTCAATAAACTGAAGATATGTGTTACTGACGAATGCACCTGTGATACAGGCAAAATGACCCCTGAACATCTACTGCAAAATTGCCCGACATACGAGGACCAGAGAAAGCACATGTGGCCATCACCAGTGGCAACACTAGACAAGCTCTATGACAGTGTCGACAGCCTTAGTATTTCCTTTGCTTTCTTCTAACAAATTAAAGTTACGCCTGTCAGCATATGAAGTAGTTCACTTCTTTATGATTCTCTCTCACTTTTAGCCCCATCTTTTTCCTGTGTTTTATTATCCACTATTGACTTGATTTTTTGTGTGTGTAAGAAGAAGATTTATAATTGATATGTGTGTATACGCACGCAGGCAGGCAGGTAAACACATACACACACACATAGACAGTTTTCTTTCAAACCTAAAAGGTCACTCTGCACTCAGCAGACTTATAACCTGTGTGAATTTTTGTGTGTCTATGGCCATGAGTTGGAGAGTTTTCTACCACATATGAGGTATATCACACTCTAAAATGCCTCATTCGGTATATCCTCAGTGTGGCAGTAGTCCTTCTCTGTCCTTGTCACAAGCAGAGCCCACCATCACTTGTGTAATCTAAATAGTAGATATTAATATTGTTGTCAGGGGTCGAAAATGAAACAATGAATGAGCAGACAGGAGCCATCAACTCAAAGTTGGCTGCTTGCATCAGGGTCAGTGACCCATAGCTGACCAATGCCCCATTCTGCGTCTAAGTGGTCGCTGTGGACACACTCTGCAACCATGCAGCCTAGCTGACAGATTAGGGATCGAAGAGGGGAGGCAAACCCTGTCCTAAAAATGCCATGCTGAAATCAGATTTGTAGTGCTGAAAGGCATAGATATCGCAGCGTCACTGTAAACTACGACACGATGTCACAAATTTCCTTTTCAGGACAAACACCCAAGGAAGAAACTATAAAATGCTATAGAAGCACATAAATGCTTTTTACAAGGTGACCAACTGTGGTCGTAGCCTTATGCTCCTACTGGGGCAATATTGAGCAGAACTAGTTTCCTATCACATTGTTATACCATAACGACTGATTAGGGTAGAGCACTTTCATTACAGCAAAGGTATGGGGCTTAACTTCCATCGCTCCAGTGGACCCGACTTTAAATTGGTGCCTGGCTTACTGTTAGGGAAGAAAAGGCAGCAAGAAAGGGAACTGGCAACCTCATCTTATAAACAAGCTATGGCCTAATAAAATGAAGTCTCTAACACCTCATCCCTGCCAGCAGTGTCTACTACGGGCCTACCTTTTAGTTGGTAGATGCTAATCAAGAATGCAGTCTGAATTGTGTTGGTTTTGTTGTCTAGCATGCTTTCAGCTCTTTTCTCCCAATATAACTTAACTTAATGTCTTTATATTGGTTTAGAAGACTACTGAGTCTGTATACAACCAGTCTCTTGGAGGGTGGTTTAACCGATCTGCGAGTCTATCTTAATAGACTCAAACACTTAGAGCTAAGTAGACCCGCAGCCAGTTAGACGCCATCTATATGCTGCTCTTCTCGTGGAAACTCAGCATCATTCTCCATGGAAAATAAGATGAGACTTCAACTACTACAATGAAAAGACATTTTTCCCATTAATGAGGTGCTTAAATAAAGGTCACTTGTCTCTCCAGTTGCAACACAGTGTACAGGCTCATAGAAAAATCCCTATTCACTACTGAGGCTTTGAACTCATTTATCATGAGTCAAGAAGCAGGTATCCAAACAGCTTGACCACCTGCTCCTCTGACCGTTTAGCACAAGTGTAAAATTATTGCTCATATATTACTCGAAACATGGCATGCAACTAAGAGCATCACATCCAGCTGCAGACCTTCACCAACATATTTGTTCCAGATTATTGGCCAGCTGTTATCACAAATACGGATCTACAGCAAAGAACATGGCAATGTGCAGTATAACTGAGGATTGTGGAGAGTGAGTGAAGGTGGATAGGACACACTCTCAAAAAGAGGCCTGCAGAAATATAGCCAGACATGAGTTAGATTGAAACAGACAGGTGAAAAGATGAGTGGTTGTCAAAAACAACCTGGTGAAAAATTATGGAAAAAGATGTCATGAGCAGATCTTAGATGGTTGCCCAAAACATGAACAGGGATTGAGCATATCTTCCAGTCATATGTTGTGTTCTTACCTCTGACATATTCTGCCAGGTCGTCGATTAACTTCTTTACCGCCTTAGTGTGCACCAAGAAGGTATCGCATATGACCAGACAATCGTCACTGATCTCGCTTACACTAACGACTGTCCTGTTTGGAACATACAATTCTGGGCTGCCCAGCTGTCTAGAAATCCTAGACACCGAAACGTTCTTTCTGTGTGTGGCCATTTTCTGGGTCAAAACCAAAGTTTAGAACCTCATTTTCGACACAGCACCCCCAGGGTATTGGAACTCAAGGCCATATGACAGAGGACGCCAAAGAATTCATCTTTGCAGCATGATCTCTTCTGATGGACGCATCAGTCCCGATGTGTCAGGCAGATTGGACTAGCTGGCATATGCAATGCATGACATTCGATGTGTATGGAGTAATAAGAAGATTTCCCTTAAAACAAAAGCCAGCATCTACCAATCTTGAGTGGTAGCAGTTCTGCTTCACGACTCAGAAACAAGGACATTGCTCAAAAATGACATGTCAAGACTAGAGACCTTCCGCATATGCAACCAGCAGTGTATCTTGGGCATCCAATGGCACAATGTGAAGGTTTCTGCTAAAACAGGCCTCCACCAAATCTCAAACATTGGACCGCCGCCGAGTTTCTTCATTCAATCATGTCATACAGCTGGACCAAGAAATCCAGGCTCACAAGATACTTCACAGATCATTCCTCAGCGCTGAAGAACTTCCCCTGACCAGCTGGAAGCGAAGAAGAGGCTGTCCCCTACCAGTATGTCTCCATGCAGGTAGCAGTCTCTCTCTCCACTCTGGATGAGGGTTGAAGCCGTTCTGCAACAGTGGGTTATGGATGTTGGCCGATTGATGCAACGGGCCACAGCCACCTAAGCGAACTTATTATATGCTTCATGGAGAATCTTGACATATCAAAGGAAAATGGGCAAAAAAGAAAAAAAAGTAAGATGGCCGCGCCTTAATGGCTGCGCTTTCGACTCGCTCCGGTGTTTGTGTCGTTTTCTGATGTTTGGTGGTTACTGTTCAGATTATAATTCACAACTCCTTCATCAGGTGGTATCAAGGGCTTTATTCTGTGGAATTGATGTGCTTTCGATCGGTCATCCTGTTTGTTATGCTGCATTTTGATGAATTTCATGCCTGGCTTAAACCATGGAAAATTAGTCCATGACGTAGTTCGACGTTCCGCTTAACTGCACACCAGAATTCAATTCAGGTTATCACTACTCAAGGACTTTCCTGCTCGGACTGAAGTCAACTTCCTCCTGCCCGCCCCTCCCTCCACCTGAGGTTACACGATACCTCTCTCAATCTCGTATTCTCAGCACAGCAAGGGTCACGCTGACCAACAGGTGGGACACAATCAAGAAGCCTCTGCGGCGAGACACGGAAAAACGGAATTTGACATGGACAGACACGGAAAGCCTGACACAAACATTGGTCTAACACACTTCTCACAACTCAAGGCAGTGGAGTACACGGATCCACCTGGGAAGTCTGCAGGGATTTCGGTCTGTACGCATACGCATGAACACAGCATCAGTAGTTGGACATGGTAGTAGTCGATCGACGCAACAGGCCTTTGATGCCTACACGAACATTATTATTAAGGGGAATCAGGTCACCACATTATTTTTTCAGCACGTCACATTTTACTATGGTTGTTGACTTTGAGAGCCTGTAACCTTTTTATTTGTTTGTCGATAGATAATTTTGTTGTGCATAGAGGCATCAATTAATAAAGAACTTGTTGGTGTTGCTGGTGTTATTGTTTTTGTTGTGTGGTTTAGTTTTTGAGATACAAGAAGATGGTTAAAATGTTGAAGAAGAGCACAAACATATAGACTGACTTGCTTTCGGTGTACCTGGTGTAATTGTACATTTTTTTGAAGTGTCACAGAAGACGAATAACCAATGTTTACAAAATGACAATATCTGTTGGTTTCCACTACAAATGTATTTATTATATCTACATGAACAAACTAAACAGATCTACCTCAGAAAAATCTGTTGCAAAAACGTAACTTCCCATTTTCAATAATGGGTGAATCTTCAAATCCAAGTAAAAACAGAAAAAAAGTATTTCTAAATGTCTAAAACAATTTTCAAAATTGCCATTCATTGTCTAACTGGACAGGACAAAAGTGGAACTCTCTACAATGGAAAGAACAGTATTTTAAGTCAATTTCTATGGTAACCCAGTTGTCTATCTATGATTAAAATGCTTTTAAAGAATGTCGTCCATGAAATGTAACTTCAGTTGAATAAAAGGGACAGACAATCCCACAGTCAATTTTTTCGCCAATGGTTCAGTAAAAACCAGGTCAGGTAAGGCATGATGCATTATATTACGCCATCCCCATATACATTATATATAATTCTTGACTACTTTTCAGGGGATGAAGGTGTTGACATCAAGGCATATGAAGGTGATATTCTACTCAAGCTTAACGGCGAGTTTCCTGGTGATCGTGGCTGTTTTGCAATCTACTTTCTGAACATTGTCTTCTTGGAGCCAGGAGAAGCCATGTTTCTGGAGGCTAATCTTCCACATGCCTATTTGTCTGGAGGTATGCTTGAATTTGTTCTGTTTATTGTCTTTTAGAGCTTCATCATCATCGTGTGGTTTGCCGTTTGGCGTATGTGTTCAAGGGCCTCCATAGACTACCATTACATGTGTTGTTTATCAACTCTGTTGTTGACCGTCCCCTGTACCGTCCACAATTTTCTATCTCTGCCTCCCTCTATTTCTTCCCTGCTATATTACCTGTTGTCACAGTATATTCCAACCCACCTCTTCTCCGATAAAGGATTACTGCCTTGAGCTGACTTTTGCCGCAGCATTAGTTTTCTTTGCAGTCCATGGAATTCTAAACATTCTTCTGTAAAACCACATCTCTAGTGATCTTTGCGCTTGTTTGTTGAATGTCCACGATTCACTGCTGTATATCAGTACTAGTTTCACACAGCATCCAAGAACTCTTTCTCCAATTCCAGTGATACGGTTTTGTTGCACAAGATTCTCTTCATGCTCTGGAAGACCGATTTTGCCTGGGCTATTCTGTTTCTTTTTCATAATTGCAGATCCATTCAGGTGTTATGTGTGTGCCCAGGTATTTAAATGTGTGTACTTGTCTTAATTCTATCTTGTTCACCTTGACACTTCATATGGGTAGGTTTGTGTTTCTTTGTTACTACCATCGCTTCTACATATGAAGAAATAAAGATAATGATTACAATTAATTTCAAAGACAATAGGCACAGAAAACACCCAGGATCTGAAATAGCAGAAGCATACTACTCCTTGCCAAAAAAACAATCAAGTGACAATATTCAGACCTCGAACGAGTCATTGCAGACTGAAAAATCATCTGTTCAACAAATTAAAAATGAGGAGAACAAACAAACGATGGAATATGTTCTACAAGTCTGCCGGCTCCATTAGACGAGCAGAGTGACTACATTGCCCTCCCCAACCCAATTGCCAGATAAACTATGGTAACTGTATTCATCATCATCATGTAGCATGTCCTTGATAGAAGGTCGCTCTCATCATAGCCATTCGATATGAACCTCGATCAGCAGTCAGTCTACTCACTTGCTCCATGTTCATCTTTAGGGTGTCCTTGATGTCTTGTGTCCATCTACGTCTTGGTCGACCTCTGCCTCGTCTTCCTGGAACAATGCCCATCAGAACTGCTTTCTTCAGTCCGTCATTGTGCTTGATCTGGCCAACAAAACTCAGTTTCCGAGACATAACATGGCTTATAAGCCAGTTCTCTTCCACACTCAGATCTTGCAGAATGGTTTCATATATTTTCTTTACCCAAAGTATTTTTAGGATTCTCCTGTAACATTTCATTTCGAAAGCTCAGACCCTCTTCCTTAATCTTTGTGTGATGGTCCATGTCTCACATCCGTACATTGCCACCGGAAATACGCATGTTCTGAGGATCTTCAATTTTTATTCTTTGTTAATATTGTCACACATTTTACATACTATTCAGTTTCTGCATCGTTATGGATAATCGTCTCCTTATTTTTTTTGCGTAGTGCCCGTCGTGTGTTATCATAGAGCCAATGTATTCAAAGTAATCCACATGTTCAATTTCGTCATTACCAATAGTGATCTTGGGTTGAGGTCTGTGTGTGCCAATGGACATTATCTTTGTTTTTTTTGGCGTTCAGGAAAAGATTCTGACAAACGTAAGCAAATGCACCCAGGCACTCAGCGTTGTTTGAGAGTGTACAGAGTTGTCATTAAGTTATTTTTTTCTGATTTTTTTTTTTAGTTGCCTGAATCTTCAAAAAGTTATATAAACAGATTCTGTTTATTCCCTTTTCCTCCAGACTGTATGGAATAAATGATGTATAAACAGATTCTGTTCTGTGTGTTTCTTCCCTTCTTCTCCAGTGAATGGAATAAATGATGTATAAACAGATTCTGTTCTGTGTGTTTCTTCCCTTTTTCTCCAGACTGTATGGAATAAATGATGTATAAACAGATTCTGTTCTGTGTGTTTCTTCTATTTTTCTCCAGACTGTATGGAATAAATGACGTATAAACAGATTCTGTTCTGTGTGTTTCTTCCCTTCTTCTCCAGACTGTATGGAATAAATGATGTATAAACAGATTCTGTTCTGTCTGTTTCTTGTTCAGATTGTATGGAATGCATGGCCTATAAACAGATTATGTTCTCCAGACTGTTTGGAATAGAGTAAAAGTAAAGATTCTGCCATGCAATGCGGCGCATAGGAAATCTGATGTTAGGCCCATATTATTTTGTGGGACGGCGTGGGCTAGTGGTTAAGTGACACAGCTCACAACTCAAGGTGCTGGGTTCAATCCCAATCACAGCACTGGC
Source organism: Ariolimax columbianus (assembly GCA_036924085.1). Classification (NCBI taxonomy): domain Eukaryota; kingdom Metazoa; phylum Mollusca; class Gastropoda; order Stylommatophora; family Arionidae; genus Ariolimax; species Ariolimax columbianus. The sequence continues at coordinate 36,728,352 of JAVGWX010000021.1, forward strand.
TGTTACCCCGGGAAACAAATCCTTAGAAAATGCAGGAGGAAGCAGACCTTGAATAAAATGCATGCTGAAGTCAGATGCACTGCGCCAACAGGCGCAAAATAAAAGCCACAGTGCAACGCACACCGCCTTTGGGAATAGATAAATAAGGCAAACTCAAAATAAAAAAATTTAAAAAAAAAGGGAAAAAAAATTATTTTGTAATCCATGGCACTTACTGGGTAATGTGGTCAGCATCATGCCGGCCGCCTTTAGTTCTACTCCCCGGACTGAACAGGTACCCATTTAAGGTTGGCTCGAACCGGGAGCCATTGCAGTCTGAAAAAACATTTATGCTTCAACTGGGGAATGAACAACAGGACTACTCAGATGCAAAGCCAGCGGCGCTAATCTCTGCGCTACGCGGCTCCCTGTATGAAATGCAAGGCCTATAAACATATTCTGTTTGTTTCTCCCTTCTCCTCCAGACTGTATGGAATGCATGGCCTGCTCTGACAATGTTGTCCGTGCTGGCCTAACTGTCAAGTACATTGATGTACATACTCTTTGTGAGATGCTTGACTACACGGGCCGGCCAGTCAGTCGGACCAAGTTCTTGGGAATAGAGAGCCACAGCAATATCAACATCACCATTTTCAACCCACCAGTCCCAGACTTTGGAGTCTCCAAGTTTGAGGTAGGTAATAATAGTAGTTCTCCATCGCATGTGAAGATAGCAACAGCGTCAGACTTCTGCTGCGGGATAGGATGTCGTATGACTATGGTTTGCTGTGGTTGAGAGGTAAGACACTCGGCTGTCAAACCGATGACTATCGATTGAATTCCCCCAAGCTTTAAATCTACCTCTGGTCTCAAGGGAGGTAAGACCAGAGTGCCTGGATTCTGAGTTATACCCAGTCATCTTGACTTACGTATTGCCACTGGTCCAAGTTAGCTCAGGACGGATAGATGCAAATATCGCAGTCAAGCTGTTAACTAGCGATACAACGTATTCCGTTCTCCAGACTACATCCTGCTTCTTGCAAAACCCTGTACAGGACTTGGTAGAGGGAGATAGAGAGTGAATACAGAAGAAAAAGAGGTTGATGACCGGCGCAGTTTCTTCGTCATAATAATCCTAATACTTCACAAGTTGCACCATCAAGACAAAAACTGACTGATGTTACCATCATCGCTTGTGATGGGGGAGTAACTTTATTTAAACTTATGATTGTAAGAACCTGCCAGGTAGGTAATAATAGTTCCCATCGCAAGTGAAAATAGCCACAGCAACAGACATGTGGTCTTTCTTCTTCGGCATTCGCCCTGAAACAGACATTGCAAAATTCTATTGTCTTCACAATGAGGCTACAATATCTGCATCTTTTGGCCCGACACATCCGGTTTCTTCACAGTATTTTTGGGACTGTGTTTGCCGGAGTGTTTACATTTCCTCGCTAATTCTTATTCTATTGTCTGACTCTAAATCCGTGTAGTCGAAGCTCGTTGGCCTGTTCAGGCAGTTCACCTAGGAGAGCAGGAACCCTGATTTTAAGCTTACAAGTCCCAGAGAGTGCTGGCTAGTCTTGGGATGATGAGAGTATCATTGGATGTCTCGAGTAACTAACATCTGCGGGCAACGACTCCACTGCCTTGTGGAAACCTCGGGAGTGGGTTGGGTTACGAGAGTAAACCCAGACAGAAAATCCGGAGTCGTAGCACCTAAGATGAATGGTTTCAAAATTGCAAACTCATTCTGGCAGCTCCTGCAGCAGAGCTGGTGCCAAATTGTAATGCATTGCGTTCCCTTGGATTACACCAGTGAGGCCGAGAGGAGGATCCTGCAGTTTGGGCAGCCCAGGGTCTCCATATTCAGCACCCAGACTTGTGCCTGAGAGGCTACTCACAGGGTGCCACGGACATGGTCTGCAAAGACTGAGACGCCTATGAATGAATGAATAGCCAGGCTGCATTGTTTCAGTCTGTTTCCAGGGCTACCACTTGGTGGGAGAATAGGGTCTTGGTTAGCTATGCAACTGTGCTTTATCTTCGGCCCTGAGATGGGATCTCGTATGACTAAGAACCTGCCAGGTAAGTAGGAGACGGGAGGAGTCTCCTGTGTGGATCTAGGAGAGCAAAGGATAAAGATGACTTAACTTTTTTTTGCTCCTCTTCTACCATTGGATGCAGGAAGCAAAGAGCAACACCAAGGTCATGAGGAATATGCTGATTGAGATTGCCATCATGTTCGCAATGAGCTCCCCGGAACCAGGCTGTATCACAGCAGTCTGGACAATGAGATGGAGGCTGATGCTGTAATCCCCCATAACGATGAGCTTAATAAGGAGCTTTTCCTTGCACTACAGCCAGGAAGAACCTGGTCCACCTTCTTAACTATGTCTCAGGGTGTAACAAGAGTCACTGTAAATAAGTAAAGATCCTGTTAACATGCCAATGTGGCATATTGGGAATACAGTGTTAGGACCATATTTTTCTTGACCAACGTCACACTAGGGGTGATGTGGGCAACATCATGTGGGCCACCTTTACTTTCATAGATTATTCTGGTACGGCCCCCCAATTTTTTAGGCTGGGTCGACCCCAGGAGCCGTTTTGTGATCAGAAAAATCCAGCACCAACTGGGGACTAAATCCTGTTCGTTCGGTTGTGTTTTCTTTTTCTTGTGGTTTATAGTTTCTACAGGTTAAGGGTGGGAGGTTCCAGTAATCAGGCTCAGAGGAAACATCTGCAGAAGACAGATGTGGCGGACCGAAAGATGCAAATATCGCAGTAAAGATGTAAACTAGCGACGAAACACAATCCATTCTCAGGACTACATCCTGCGACTTGCAAAGCCCTGTTCAGGGCTTGGTAGCAGGGGATTGTGAACGAATTAGAAGAAAATACTGATCAGGACCCCCACCTCATGTCCTCATTTGTGTTCCTGGAAATGGTCTGTCACAGAAGTTTGACCGCTGAAATGGGGATCAACACTGTAATCCCCATAGTGGTGAGCATACTTAAGTCTCACATTGCACTACAGCCAAGAGGAGCCCCAGTCTATATTCTCAAGTACCTCTCAGGATGTAAGAAGAGTCACTGTAACCTGCTACAAAAGAAACATCAAGAATGAACTCTTGATTAGCTTTGACCAACAACAACAGGATCGAGGTAACTGACCCCATGCTCAGCCCATCTTAGTTGCCTCTTACAACATGCCTGGTAGATATCAGTGGTCATTTTCTATACTCTCCAGCCAGTCTGCAGTAACACATTGGCAGGAGTAAAGATTTAGACCACTAATGAAGAATGGAGATGGTAGCAGTGACTGCAGTTCTGAGATGGCTATCTAGGACCTCTTTAAAATGGAGCAGTCATCGTTTCAGACTCCTGATCCTTGCTTCGGAAGGTACAGAAGGGTTCGCTAAGGCATGAGTGGATGGCAACTGTAGAGGCCTCAAACATGGAGGGGCTGGTGTGGAACTAGTGCCCTATTCCTTCTCGGGTCTAAGAAGGAAAAAGCTGGCGTCCTCTCTTCGCAGGCATCAATTACAGGCACAGATATGGATAGTAATGTCATTTTGCAGTAGCTATTCTCACATCTCAAGTGTGCTGATGAAGGTGGACCAGGGTCATCCAGGCAGTTGTGCTACTCTTAGCTTAATTTGTTTGTTTTCACTACTAAGGGGATCACATTGATCCCCCTCCTCATTAGCCAAACTGCCATGAAACAGCCTGTTTCTAGCGAGAATTGCATGGAAGTGAGATGAGGATATTGGTCAGTATGTTTTGCCTGACAGATAACAGATTATTTTTGGAGAAGCCATTGTTTTGGGAGAAGTCATTGTTTTGGGAGAAGTCATTGTTTTGGGAGAAGCCATTGTTTTGGGAGAAGTCATTGTTTTGATAGAAGCCATTATTTTGATAGAAGCTGTTGTTTTGGGAGAAGCCATTGTTTTGCCCTGTAAATACTGGAATCCAGGTATTCAGTCAGATAGGTTAGTGCCTAATACCAGGTAGTCATTTTGTTCTGCAAATCCATCTGGTTGGCCCTTGTTGTTTCGAATGCCCACGATGAGTAATGTTTACTCTTTTGTGCACATAGAAAAGGACATTAAGTTGTAGTAGCTTTTCTCACATCCTAAGCGTGCTAATGGAGGTGGACCAGGATCCTCCAGGCGGTTGTGCTATGCTTGGCTTCATCTGCGTGGCTCTTTACTATGGGGACCATGTCGATCCTCCACCTCGCTAACCAGGCTGCCATGAAAACAGCCAGGGAGGACTGCGAGGAGGTCAAGGTAGGGGTCTTGGTCAATATATTTTACCTGACCCTGACTAATATGTCTGATCAGTATGTTTTGCCTACACAGCACTACAGGACATTCACACTGACGGTGTTGGTCTTGCTACAGGGTGGTTTTCACTGTAGCAGTCCCCCTTCGCAACCTTACTGTTTTCTATTTTGGTCACAAGCAACTATTTATTCTCTTTGTAACAGCTCTACACAACTCTGAACTCTGGTCACATGTAACATTTATTCTCTTTGTAACAGGGCTACACAACTCTGAACTCTGGTCACATGTAACATTTATTCTCTTTGTAACAGCGCTACACAACTCTGAACTCTGTCACATGTAACATTTATTCTTCTTGTACCAGTCTACACAATCCTACTCCATTCTGTTGCGCTGTACAGGGACTATTGGGTTGCCAGGTCCATACTTCTCCTCTTCTACACTAACTCGTATTATATGGCACGACTCATACGATGACTACTAAAACACTGCAGGTAATAAAACACAAAGGCTCTCGTTGCTTATATGACAAGCAATAAGAATGAATCTTTATTAAACTTTTCTCTTCTTCTGCGTTCGTTCTCAATCTTCCGCTACCAAACCCTGAGCAGGGCTTGCAAGTAAAAGGATGTTGTCCAGAGAACGGAATGCGTTGTGTTGCTAGTTTACAGCTTGGCTGCGATATTTGCACCTTTCGGTCCGACACATCCGTCTTCGGCAGGAAACTTTTCTCTTCACTCGCACAAAAATAACTCAGGTATTTATTTAACTGCCTATCTTATCCTATCACTGGGCCTATGACTAAATATGATGTGTTAGAATCTGGAGTTCCTAGCCTAACTGTTCACTCGTGACTTCACGATTACTTCTTCCTAGTGCCTACTTGATAAATCAAAAGCCTTTTGTGTAATTACACCATTGATTTGGCTCGAGTTTTAATTAACCCAAGACTCAGTCCTTAGTTGGACTTTGCTCTTCGTCTAAACTCTGGATATGTTTTCTTCTTCTTCTTCTTCGTTCTCAATCTCCCGCTACCAAACCCTGAAAGGGCTTAAGTAGCAGAATGTAGTCCAGAGAACGGAATGCGTTGTGTCGTAGTTTACAGCTTGACTGCGATATTTGCACCTTTCGGTCCAACACATCCGACTTCAGCAAGCATTTTTTGAGTACCGGGTTAGCATTCCCTCTTCGATCCCTTCTCCTTAGCCAGTCTGCCCTGCTGCAGCCTGTTATCCAGGATCACCGCGTGGAGGTGTAGAAGGGTCTTGGCAGCTCTGGTTCGCTGGCCCTGATGCTAGCAGTCAGCTATGGGTCGCTGACCACTGCAACTCATGCGCTGCTCAGCATCTTGATCCCTGGATATGTTTGACTACAGCTTTTGCTTTTACAAACCCACCCCCACCTCACCCCCACCCCCATTGTATGACACTTCTGACACTAGTCTAGCTTTGTAAAAATGGAGAAACTCGTTGAAGATAATTTATGAAGCGAGTCTTTTCTTCATTGAAATCAGTTATGGCAGACTTTCAATCTTCTTCTTCTTTTGTCCCACTGCTCTTACCTTGCGGCGTCGCAGAGAGGAGCAATGCGTAGCGTCGCAGAGAGGAGGTATGCGTAGATTTCTGTTTTGCGCTAGGAGGGAGGCTTGTGTGGTTGTCATATTGAAGTTTTGGAGAGTTTCCTTGACCCCTTCGATCCAACGACGTCGTGTTCGCCCTTTTGCTCGAGGACCATCCACCTTCAAGAAATAAGATTTCACTGCTGGTTGTTCATAATGCATTCTAGTCAGATGCCCGAACCACTTTACCCTCTGTGCTTCAATATAGTGGTATACTGGTGTAGTGCCCACTATTTTTCTTAGCGCGTCGTTACTGATTCTGTCCCAAATCGTCTTTCCTGCAGCATTTCTGACCCCTCGCATCTCACAAGTCTCAATCTTACGCCTATGCCTGTCTAGTAGTGTCCATGTTTGACACTGATAACACAGCGCAGGGATGATCAAGGTATTGATTAACTTCTGTTTTGTGGCCATGGCGACATTTCGGTGCTTCAGTATCGGTGCCAATTGGTAGACTTTCAATATTGGCTTCAAATTACTTGGTTATTTCCTAACATAATAATTAGATCACTATTTACTTGACCTAGATAGCTAGGCTGCTGGATATTGGTACTTGACAATACTTGTCAGACTGTTCATCTCGTTCGCAGTATGTCTAGACTAAAATAAAAAAAGGATCACACAACTTCTCACCCTGGATCTGCAATGTTGACTGAAGCCCTTTCCTTTGTGACTCGGCTGTTTTATACAATCTCAGTTGCGCTGTGTGTTCAGTGATGTCGAAAGCTCCGCCCACGTATTTGCGCGTGGGTGGGAAAAATACGCGTTTGTAGATTCTAGATTCCGGTAAGATGGCGACCAAGCAACAGCTGCTCTCATGGTCTGCGATATTCGTGTGGTTTGTTAGTTCCACTTCATGTGTGGGGCGCGGTGTTGTGTGACGATCAATTTCTAACCCGTCCTACGCTATTCACAGGAAGCCTATGTATGTAAATTTCATTGGTATTCGGAGATACACGATCTGTTCTTCATGTGTAATAGAATATGCGTTGTTGGACAGGACGTCACTACGGATTGCGCACCGTCCTTGGTTGGTGTGCACGACCTGCTTGGAAATTGCGTGCCATGACCGGAAGGTGTAAGGTGTGCTCATGCTTGGCGCCGCATTCCAGTGGCACTGAGGTCGGCTAGCTCTTCCCTGGAAGAGTGAAAAATGAAATTAGTAGCCTGCTGATTAAAGTGAGCTCATAAGCCAACCTCACTTCCTCGGGGTACACACTGGGCAACTAGAACCGTAAGGCGCTAGGCTAACGAGGCAATGGCTCGCCTGGGGAGACGGGCTCCTTCAGGTTACTTGCAGATGTTGGCCCACCGCAGCTTGGAGAGGAGATGGGCGCCGCCAGGTGATTTCAAGCCTAAGAATCACACATGAGGACAAAATCGAAATCTATTATACCGGATCGGTCGCAGCCCGGGTCAGAGAGGGTTGGCGTGGGATTTTCATGTCTTCATGTGTGCCCCAATGACCGGATGGGTTACGGGATGAACTGAACTGAGATTCTAGAAAATTCTAGGCCAACTCAGTAACATTACTTGTTGAGTCTATAGTCTGTTTCAAATGCTTCAAATGTTTCAAATGATGGGGTTAAACATGCCCTTTTGTATTAATGTGGTTGTTCATCTATTATGACTGTTAAATAAGAGATGTTTATTCTGCACTTGAATGTTTAGCTATTATTTATGGATTTAAGGACGCAACTTCCTAAGTGATTAAATCTGTCACACCACCATCACCTCATGTTTTGCTAGTTGTTTCCATTTGTTCATTCTCCCTGATGAAGGCTTTTTTGCCATAACGTAGGTCTCATTCAATAAATAACATTGTGTTGAACGTTTTAAAAAAAAAAAAAAGGTTTACCAAGAACAACAAAATTGTAATCTTTATTTGTGTCTGCTCACCAGATTCCAGAGGAGATAACTGAGTTTCAACTGCAGAGTTTTGAATGTGCTAGTATATGCATCATCATCAAAGGTGAAGGTGAGGCGACCAGCTCTTCACTCGGCTCGGCCATGAAGTTGAAGCCAGGCTCTGTGTTTTTTGTGGCAGCTGAGGCTGATGTCCATATCTCAATTAACAGCGGCCATAGCATGCTGTTATTTCGTGCCTATCCTGGCATATTTTAATATTCGTAGTAGCATCAATTAAAACAAGTTAGAATTACATTGCGCAATGTTGTGTAGATCAGTGGTTCATGAGCGTAGTTGACCAGGCCTACAGCAGTCTGAGACACTAAAAGTCGTCGTCTTCTTTCCAAGTCACATGAATATGAATTATTCATCTTGTATTTCTAATACATATGTGGGGTATTGTTTATAGGGCTTTCTTTCAAATCCAGAAGACTAATCTGCGCTCAGCATATTTCTGGTCCGTGTGAATGGCTGAGCGTGCACATCAATGAGTTGAAGAGTCTTCTACCCTTGTGGGATTTGACCACACTGTTGGTAAACTCTTACCAAGATGCTGTCAGTGGGCATAATCTCAATTACAGCTGAATTTTTTTCATAATTTTTTTCTTATTTCTGTTTAACTCACAATTCGAAATATTTTGGTCCTCACATTTATTTTGTCACTGTGCAACTCACAGGCTTATCTATAAATGTAGGAATACTTGATACAGAGAACCTTTTATGTATAAGTATGACAATTGTTCGAGCCGATTTATTAACTCTACAGCATTGTAAAGAAGATTGAGAGCCAGTAAATCAGCTCTATATAGTGAATCAGTTAAATCGTTATAGTATCTTATCAATATTATTACTACTTTCACTTTCACCAATTTCACTTTCACAGTCTAAAGTTCGTTTTCAATATTCACGTCTGATTCCGAAGTTATCATAACCAGTCTGATCAAATATAAAGTTATCTTATGCTCGTTCTGATATCTCATCAATATTATTACTACTTTCACTTTCACAGTCTAAAGTTCGTTTTCAATATTCACGTCTGATTCCGAAGTTATCATAACCAGTCTGATCAAATATAAAGTTATCTTATGCTCGTTCTGATATCTCATCAATATTATTACTACTTTCACTTTCACCAATTTCACTTTCACAGTCTAAAGTTCGTTTTCAATATTCACGTCTGATTCCGAAGTTATCATAACCAGTCTGATCAAATATAAAGTTATCTTATGCTCGTTCTGATATCTCATCAATATTATTACTACTTTCACTTTCACCAATTTCACTTTCACAGTCTAAAGTTCGTTTTCAATATTCACGTCTGATTCCGAAGTATCTTTACCAGCCTGATCAAATATGAAGTTATCATTGGCTCTTGTAGCAAAGAATCCATCAGATGTAAAGCCATACTTTTAAAACTTCATAAAAATGTATTTAATGATCATTATTTATATACTATACATGATCCAGAAGCTGTGCATGCACAGAAAGTAAATTTATAAATGAGGTCTCTCTAAATAACGAGATTTTCTAGCTATGGAGCAACAAAAATCATTGGAGTTTGTTGGTGATTTATACTGTAAAGAGTTAAACAGAGCTATGAATTAATCTCAGACTCACGGCACACCTTGTGGTCCTTTGTCACAGGACCACAAGTTTTGTCACTATGTTAGTGAACCACTGTTTAGAAGGCATTTTAGAGGGGATTTTGTTTCGGCAGAACAAAGGGCATAGGTTTTGTGTAATCCCCAAAACAGGACAGTTTTTGCCCTTTGTTGATGTTATATTCCATTGCTTGCATTTTTCTTTTGTGTTGCTGTCAGCGGAAACCATTTTTGTCATGAGTATGTAGGTTATATAATTATAGCATATCTATTATCATCATCATCTTCGTCAATAATATCTTTCCTTTTCGCTCCTTGCGGAGCAGGGTTTGTAACAGTTACTTTTTATTTTAATGAGTTTTGGGACATCTACATTAGTTTGTTTATGAGGTTATTTTTGCAGTTTTAGCTACTTTCTTCTGCTTATCTCCTCATGTTATCATTGGCCTCCCCAATCTCTTTTCCCATATTGAGTCCAGTCAATACTGTGTTCATGTGTACTATCTATATTTGTTTTCTCTTCTTACAAGCTTTTATTTAACTTGACATGATATTTGCCCATTTACATGGACTTCTATTTTCTTATTTTAACCAACTTCCCCATAACCTAGAGCAGTGTTTCCCAACTGCTGGTCCGCAAACCGTTACCGGCCCATGAAAAAATTCTTGCCAGTCCGCGAAAAAGTTATTGCGGCTAAACACTTTAAGTGTGGAGATCACCTTGTAATGATCTAAGTTCTGATAGGCTAATTTTGTTAACTCAAATGACATCTTCTACACAAGTATCCATTCTTTTCAGATACTAGAGCTCATCTAGATTTTGCTTGATTATCAAAGTATGTAAGTTTCTTTAACCTTTAGCACACCCTTGTAACACCCTAGCGGACCAACTCGGCCTACAAAAACGGTGTGCGTAAATTTTTTTTTTTTTTCCAATGGAGCCACTCCCGACAACCATTTTTTACTGCTGAATACGTCCCCCATAAATACATGATATTTTGCCGGTTAAAGTATCGTATGTTAGATTACAAATGGCTTTTGAACAGTTTTAATTTTGTATACGCCGTTTGGAGCAAGCTGACTTTTTGCGAAAGGGGAAGTAGGTTGTTGGGAAAGATCTTTATCGAGTAGATCTGCTTATTTTGTTTGTTTAAATGAAAGAACTACGTTTGAATTGGAAACTAACAGTTGTGTCGATATTGTAAACACAGTATCGATACATTGTTAGTGGTTTCCATGGTTTTCTATCGGAGCGACTAGGCCTAGTGGTCGAGTCCAAATTTTTTCCGACATTTTCATAAATTTTCAACTTCATCTTTTTGAATCTCAGAAACTAAGAAACACACAACAATAACACCCACATGTTCGTTATTCAATTGTGTCTCTACACACAAGAAAATCATATTTATTGACAAACAAACAGAAAAGTTACCAATTTTGAAAGTCGACTACCATAGCGAGAAATTCAGAAATTAATTAAGTCAAATTTTCGCAATTAACTTAACTTAACGTCTTTATACTGGTTTAGAAGACCCTGCAGAGTCTGTATACAACCAGTTACATTTACATCACCTTGCTCTAAAAGCTATGCCCGTGGTCTCGAGGTAAGGTGTTTGCCTCGGTTGTTGGAGGTCGTCGGTTCAAATCACGGTGATGACCGGGATTTATTTACGTGGATCATCTGGTAAAAATTTCCCCTAATCTCTGAGTAGTGAGATCGGACACCTGTGTACAGCGGTGCGCACATTAAAAATCCATTGGCAGTTGGAAACCGAATAGAGTACCGCCTAACGGCTGCTGCCAGGACAAAATTCAAGTTAAAATCTACTAAAATTATTCAAGGGATTCTCGCCACACAGAGAATATGTTGCAAAAAGGGGACTGTGTAGCTATAACATCAGGTCTTGGTTTTGTGGTTAACGGAGTGGCATAGATGGCCCCTGACAGGCTGCAGATCTACCTTGCTCTAATTTACGCTTCCACCACCACCAGTCCCAAAAATAGGTGATCGTATATTCCAGGGGCTACCACTGTAAGGTTGATAACAGATACTGGGATAGACCTGGCAAGTCGTCAGCAAATTTTTGCCTGCCAGAAAATAGGAAACGGAGGTCCCACCTCCCCACAACGTCTAACAACACAGGTAGATTGACGATAGATAGATAGATAGAAAAAACCCACAAATCATATTTAACCTGACATGACCTTTACCCATTTGCGTGGACTTCTATTTTTCCTATTTTAACCAACGTTCCCCATAACCTGAACAACTGAAATTGTGTACAGTGCCTTTACTAGTGTGACCTGTTAACCTATTGAAACCACACACCTGTAGTCCCAAAAATATGTCTTAATAAAAATAAAAGCTATTGCCTAAAAACTCTGTTTTTCTAAATATAAACTCGTTAAATTTCCATTTAGACTTGATGTTGTCTAATATGAAAGTTGAACTTGGACGTGGTTTTCTTGACGACAAGCATGCAACATTCTTCTTGTATTTATTTTTTGCTCCATTTGAAGCAAAGGGGAAACACTGCAGCTGGCCCGCTGACAGGAAGTCTGTACCAAAACACTGACATAACTTTATAAGGCATTTTTTATTTACGAAATGCAGTTTGCTGGACTCATTTACACCACCACTTAGTCATCTTTTACATTTTCCATAGTGGTTCCAGTGGTTCTTTTCTTTTTTTATCAATGAAGAGCTCTGAGAGAGATCCATACATGCAAGCCATGCAACAAAGTTTATAATAATTGTCCGGCTGGTTTGTGTGCAAGTGTTTGTTGTGGTATGAAGAGGGCAGAACATTTTTTTGTATTTTCACAGAGGACAGTGCTACTTATTCAAGTCCTAGCCAAACATTTATATAGGCCTTGTAGAGTCCTAGCCAAACATATTTATATAGGCCTTGTGAACAAGAAGGGCAAGTATGCCATTTTTACAAAATGAGTTATTTCATTTCAAAGTTTGTTGTGAAGTAACAAGCCATAATGAGGTAAACTCAAGGTTTCTCCTATTGTAGTTGCACTACTGTCGGGGAATGAAGTAAATAGAGACTTCGGTATACTAAGTCAAGGTTTCTCCCATAGTAGTTGCACTACTGTCGGGGAATGAAGTTGTTAGAGACTTCAGTAAAGGTTATTCCTATAGTAGTTGCACTACAGTCGGGGAATGACGTTGTTAGAGACTTCAGTCCTGCCGAAGACGGATGTGTCGGACCGAAAGGTGCAAATATCGCAGTCAAGCTGTAAACTAGCGACACAACATTCCGTTCTCCAGACTACATCCTGCTACTTGCAAAGTCCTGTTTAGGACTTGGTAGCAGGAGATTGAGAACGAACGCAGAAGAGACTTCAGTATACTGTCACGGTTTGTCCTATAGTAGTTGCACTAATGTCGGTGAATGAAGTTAAGAGACTTCAGTAAAGGTTTCTCCTATAGTAGTTGCACTACTGTCAGGGAATGAAGTTAAGAGACTTCAGTATACTAAGTCAAGGTTTGTCCCATAGTAGCTGTACTACTGTCGGGGAATGAAGTTAAGAGACTTCAGTAAAGGTTTGTCCTATAGTAGTTGCACTACTGTCAGGGAATGAAGTTAAGAGACTTCAGTATACTAAGTCAAGGTTTGTCCCATAGTAGTTATACTACTGTCAGGGAATGAAGTTAAGAGACTTCAGTAAAGGTTTGTCCTATAGTAGTTGCACTACTGTCAGGGAATGAAGTTAAGAGACTTCAGTATACTAAGTCAAGGTTTGTCCCATAGTAGTTGTACTACTGTCGGGGAATGAAGTTAAGAGACTTCAGTAAAGGTTTGTCCCACAGTTGCGCTACTGTCAGGGAATGAAGTTAAGAGACTTCAGTATACTAAGTCAAGGTTTGTCCCATAGTAGTTGAACTACTGTTGGGGAATGAAGTTAAGAGACTTCAGTAAAGGTTTGTCCTATAGTAGTTGCACTACTGTCAGGGAATGAAGTTAAGAGACTTCAGTATACTAAGTCAAGGTTTGTCCCATAGTAGTTGTACTACTGTTGGGGAATGAAGTTAAGAGACTTCAGTAAAGGTTTGTCCCACAGTTGCGCTATTGTCAGGGAAGGATGATTGATGTTGAATGCCCACAATGAGTAGGATTACTCTTTTGTGTGCCATAAAAAAAATGTTAAGTGGCGGGTTGTCGTAGCTTTTCTCACATTCCGATGAAGGTGGACCAGGGTTCTCCAGGTGGTTGTGCCATGCATGGCATCATCTGCGTGCTGCTCACTACAGCGGAGATCATGTTGATACCTCACCTCGTTAGTCAGTCTGTCGTGAAAACAGCCTGTTTCCAAGAAGGGCTGAGTGGATGACGAGGGTCAGGGAAGAAAGTTGTTACAAAACTTCAGTAAAGGTTTGTCCCATAGTAGTTACGCTATTGTCTGGGAATGAAGTTGTTAGAGACTTGAGTATACTGTCACAGCTTGTATGAGGTAGGGTGGCCAGTTCCTTTCCTCACTTCCTTTTACTTCCCTAGTTGTATGCCAGGTATGCATTTACAGCTGGGTCAACTGGAGCGCACCGATAACAGGATTCATAATATGAGGGTGTTAGTAAATTGGTCACAAATGGCTATTAAAAAAACAGCTAATTGAGATACGAACTTGAAAACCATTTATTATTGCACTGACATTGTCCAAACACAATTTCCACCAACATTGATACACTTATTCCATCGCTTTATCAGTGCACCAGAACCTGTAAGATAGAAGTCTTTGTTCTGCAGTTTCAGCCACATTTGCACTTCACATTCAACTTCTTCGTTCGCAAAATGTTGCCGTCAAGGTGGAATCGTGCGTTATGCTGTATGCTAAACCATGCAACACCCTATTGTAATTGTTACACTTTCTATTATTACTAGCTTGCCATCGTAAATAATTTCTCCTACTAGCTGCACAGATGCTTCTGTTGCAGTCTCAGCAGGACGACCAGGTCAAACCTTTTCAACAATTTTTGAGTGTTCTTGAGTAAATGTATCGGTCCAGTAATGCACTGCTTTGCGCGACATACATTTCCTTATGAATATACTTTGCAGAAAGTTCTTTTGCCCCCAAAAGCTCTTAACAGCAAGCTGTTCTTTGATTGTACACTCTGTGAGCACAGATCCCTTTTTATATATGAGCTTTGCACGTGCATGTCACGCTGTTTGCTACCTACGGTAATCACACACAGAACTGGTTGTTGCTGTCATCTAATGACACCTTTAGAAACAACCAACTACATTTTTCAGCTATCCCATATCAGTTTGCGACCTACTTACTGACAAATCTTGTAAATGCTAAATTAAATTACGTCTCAATAAATATTTCATTTTTCATATTTTTCTTGGAAGAATTTAATCATGCATACATATCCATGTTATAGGGAGACACTGTGCACATTATAATTAAAATATATAGTGTAAAATTCACGAAAATTCAGTTATGCAGTTTGTAGGATGTTGCAAATGTGCAGAAAATTAAACATCCAGGCTCATTTTTGCAGATTTGTGGTGACTTTATGTTTAGGGCCAAAATGCGAGCCCAAATTTGATTAAAATTAAAATGAATAAATATTGAACAAATTGAACTAAAATTACAATCTAAACATCGTAAGACTTATAATTCAACTATCTGTGATATGAAGCATTCATAATAATGATTATATATTAGTATGGTGCGTTAAATAACATAAATGCGCAGGTGGAAATTGTAGAAACTATTTTTTTTTAGTTCCTACTTTATAGAACGATAAATCCATCAATTCCTTTACACCTAGCCTTTGGTTTTAATTTGTCAAAGTCTAAATATATCCATGAGTAATCCAAATGCATGATCATTTGCATGATAAAATAATGAATAATTTCTTGGGACTTGAAGCCTAACTTTCATTGCGATAAATGCGTAAACTTTCAATGACCATGACACACTAGTGGTGTAATACCGGAAATAATCATACAGTTAAATCTGCATGATGCAACCAACCATCACTCAATTCATTTTTTAAAAAAAGTTCCACAAACTAAATTACGAAACAACGCACATTTCAGAGGCCGAATTTGGTTTTGACAGACAGCCATCTTTAGGTTTTTGGTGGCCAATTTTGGCACTTAAGAACTGAAAAGAGTTAAACAATAATGGTCAAGTCTCCTTCTCCACAACACAATAAAAGATAGGTTTAACTCTTAGATTATTTTAAAAAAAATTCAGTTTCTTGGACTCAATGGCAGTCTTGCATGAAACGTCCCAAATGTTTGAATGAAGTACTGTATGATATCATGTTTACAAGATTTCCATGTGGCAAATTATTAAAATAATGGTTGTGTGGCACACTTCGGTTTGGTTTGTGAATTCTCTGATTGTAGCCAAATGTTGTCATTGATCTGTGTTTGTGGAAGACTTTGGTGTTGTAGATGGTTATTTGTGAGATAATGTTTGCATTGAGCGTAATGTACATTGTGCTGCATTTGATAGTTTGACTGCTATATCTTCGTCTTTCAGACAGGAGCATACGCTTTCAGCAATTCGATAGTTTGATTGCTATATCCTCGTCTTTCAGACAGGAATATACATGAAGCCCATGGTGGAAAGCCTAAGCAAAGCAATAATGCAAGCTGCCACTGAAACCATCCAAAGAGGGGCAAGGAAAAATTATAAGCCCTATTGGAATGATGACTTGCAAAAAGCGGAAGACACAGTCACAAATGCTAGGAACATGGCAGAGCGAGAACAATCTATGGAGGCAAACATCGCCCTCAAAGCCGCCACAGCGAAATACAAATACACTCTAAACCAAACAGCAACAGCAAGAGAAAGCTGGAAAAACAAAACGGAAAGCCTCAACCTAGACAAAGAAGGAAAAAACTATGGAAGTTAGTCAGAGCCATGAATGATGAAACTCCGTCAAACAAACAAATTACCATCAAGCAGGGCGAAAACTTGCTCACTGGAAAAAAAGCCGCAAACGCCTTTGTTGAACACTATGCCAAAGCGAACCACATAGATGTCCCTGCAGATAGGCATACGGACATTAATGAAGAGCAAAAGGGGCACGACAACATCAATATGGCACCAGAAGAGCACATGATGGCAAAACTAACAATGAACAAAATGGAAGAGGCCATGAGAACATTAAAGAAAAGGAAATCTCCTGGAAAAGACGGGATAACAAATGAAATGCTGATGGGGCTGGGCCAAACAGCAAAAAGAAAACTGCTATCAGTCCTGAACCAAAGCTGGAAAAGGGGTATTGTACCCCAGGCATGGAAAGACGCAGTACTTGTACCAGTACCAAAGAAAGGAAAAGACAAAACAGATCCAAATGGATACAGGCCTATCAGCCTACTGAGCTGTGTCGGCAAACTGATGGAACGTATGATAAACACCAGACTGAAGTGGCATCTGGAAGAAAAACGGATACTAATTCCACAGCAAGCAGGCTTTAGACAGCACAGATCCACTGAGGATCAGGTCATCCTCATAGCTCAGGAAATAGAAGATGCCTATCAGGAACAGAAACACACAGTAGCGGTTTGGGTGGACCTGGAAAAGGCATTTGACAAAGTCTGGAAAGATGGACTTATAGTCAAGCTAAGAAGAAGTGATGTTTGTGGGAAAATGTACAAGTGGATCAACCACTACCTCAAAAACAGAACGGCCAGAGTCCAAGTACAAGGGCAGATGAGCAAAAAGGTGACACTTGAGCAGGGAGTACCCCAAGGGGGAGTACTGTCACCCACACTCTTCCTGGTGTATATAAATGACATTATAGAGAATATACCAAGAAGAGTTCATAGCTCAATGTTTGCAGACGATCTGGCTATGTGGACCTCTGAAAAGAATCTCACCATAGCAAGAAATCGGATGCAGCAGGCCCTAACATCGCCGGAAGAGTGGGTGAACTCATGGCTGGTCAAAATAAACGAGGACAAAACCACATGTACAATATTCTCGCTATCAATCAAACCCCAAAACACCAAATTAAGTCTAAACGACAAATACCTTCAGTCAAACGACAACCCAAACTATCTGGGAGTCACATTTGATCGACGCATGACATGAAAAAGTCAGATCGAGAGAAACCGAATGAGAGCCAGAGAAAGAATGGCAATCATGAGGAAACTTGCTGGCACAAGCTGGGGAGCAGACGAAAGCATACTAAAGAAACTGTACACTGGAAGAGTGAGACCAGTTCTTGAGTATGGCATTGCGGCATGGACAACAGCAGCAAAGGCGAACTTCGATAAAGTTAGCAAACTCCAAAACCAAGCCATGAGAGTTATAACAGGAGGCATGAAGTCAACGCCAATTGTAGAACGTGAAAAGATTACAAAACTGCAATCCATGACCGACAGAAGAGACTGAGGGCCCAGCTGCAATCAGAGAAACTCAGAAGACTGACTGACCACCCAATGCACCAGAGACTAAACAATTTGGGAAATGGGAAGCTAAAGCGAAGAAACTTTGCAGAAATAGCCAAAGCAAAGATGCACGAAGACCCTATGAACGCACTAACCACACCAAAGCCCATCCCTACTGTACGAAAACCTACCTGGAGGCAGCATATATTTCCAGAGGTGGTAGAAAATATACCAGGTATTGGAAACAACAACTGCCAGTCTGAAAAAGAAAGAAGAGATACTACCCTGAGTTACAAAACGGAAAACTACCCAAGCATGGACTGGACCCATGCATACACTGACGGCTCTGTAACAAACACAACACAGAACGGAGGGGCAGAAGCATTTCTGAACCTACCAAATGGCAGAAAAATAACAGTCATTCGCTACTGGAAAATACACAAGCAATTTCAGAGCTGAGGCAGAGGCACTGAGGGCGGCAGTGGAAGAAATGGCGACAGGTAAGAGTAATGAAAGCCACATAGATGCTCTGGTCGTAGTCACAGCACTTAAAAGCCAGACAAATACTGAACTTAATGAATTAAGAGCAGTACTCTGTCAACTATGCCAGCAGGCCGCACCAAAAAGGGTAGTGGTGCAGTGGGTTCCATCTCACTGCAACATCCAAGGCAACGAGGAGGCAGACAGACTGGCAAAAGAAGGTGCAAAACTACCCCAACCAGATACTAGCATGACATACGAAGAGTCAAAACGGCTTATTAGAGCTAGATACATGACCAAATGGGAAACCGAACATACTGGCTACACCAAAAACGATGCCTATTACCAGTTGAACAGAAGAGAGCAGGTCGTGGTCTTCAGACTTCGTACTGGCCACAACAGACTGAGGTACCACCTATTCAACAAATTGAAGATAGGTGACACCGACGAATGCTCGTGTGGTACCGGGAAAATGACCGCTGAGCATTTGCTGCAAAACTGCCCGACATACGAGGATCAGAGAGAGCAGATGTGGCCATCACCAGTGGCAACACTAGACAAGCTCTATGGCAGTGTCGACAGCCTCAGGATGACGGCTGCTTTTTTTCGAAAAAATAATGGTTACTGTCTGACTGCGTACGAAGAAGAAGAAGACAGGAACATACGCTTTCAATTCTTTTTATTTTATTCAACTCTCTTAACTTTTATTTAGGAGTCAGCATTTTCCTTCTCCTGGTAGGAGTCAGCATTTGTGCTCTGTGCGATCGCTCCTCGGCGTACGAAAAGTAATGGCAACCTGCTGTACTCCAAACCTCCCAAGAAAGTTATAATAGCCAAATAGGTTGACAGTACTGCCGAAGATAGGTGTGTCAGACCGAAAGGTGCAAATATCACAGTCAAGCTATTAACTAACGGCACAACGCATTTTGTTCTCCAGATTACATCCTGCTACTTGAAAGTCCTGTTCAGGGCTTGGTAGCAGGAGATTGAAAACGAACGCAGAAGAAGAAGGTTGACGGTTGTGAGAAGTGACACTCTGCAAAGGACATGCCTCTTATATGGACTGCTTTCCATGCCGATGAATCTCATCTACCTGAAGTATGGGACGGCGTGGGCTAGTGGTTAAGTGACACGGCTCACAAGCCGAAGGTGCTGGGTTTGATCCCCACCACAGCACCAGCTGTTACCCCTGGGAAGCAAACCCTTACATAAAATTATTTTAAAATGCATGCTGAAGTCGTCCGACAGGCGCAAAATAAAAACCACAGTGCAACACACACAGCCTTTGGGGATTAGAAAAATAAGGCGAATGCAAAAAAAAAACCCAGTGACTTTTGTTGTTGTTGTGTGCTTGTTGGTTTCTGAGATACAAGAAGATGAATGTGAATTTTTCGGAAAAATTTAAATATTTGGACCTTCCCGGATAAGGCCTAGGCGCTCCGATGGAAAACCAGGGAAACCATAACAAAGAATCGATACTGTGTTTACAATATCGACACAACTGTTGGTCTCCATTTCAAGCGTAGTTCTGTCATCTAAACAAGTAAAATGGGCGGATGTACAAGATAAAGATCTTTCCCAACAACCTACTTCACCTTTCCCCCCAAAAAGTCGGCCTGGCCCAATCGGTGGAAAAATAATAAATCGGTCAAAAGCCATTTGTGATCTAGCATGCGGTGCTTTTACCGGCAAAAATCGTGACGAATCCAGCAGTATAAAAATGACTATTGGTAGGGTCACCGTACTTAGAGAAACAAAAGATCAAATTTTTTCTTGTTGATAACTTGACGAGCTGGGCGTCTCAGACATCCTGGAGCGTGCTAAGGGCACACCCTTTCTGAAATTCTATGACCACACAGTCTTCCATACCAAAATAACTGTGTGTACAGCTGTCACTTAGTTTGTTTGTTTTGTTTGTTTGTTTTTTTTTTTTTTGTTTTGTTTTTTTTTTTTTTTGTTTGTTTTGTTTGTTGTTGACCCAAAAGAGACCTTGATGCTGGGTTGTGAGTTTTGTGGGCAATTGATGAATTTGCACAAGCCTCACGGAGGTGGATGTCCCATTTTATGGCAGCATTATTGGCAGCTCCTGGCTCTGATTTACGGAAGGCAATACCATTCATCTCTTTGCTCAATACATGAAGAGAGTGGTCTCCCTGTAGGACAGACGTGTACCCTCTAGCCATGTGCCGGAGCGAGCAGAAATGCCCTGCTGACATGTGCGACCATCTCTAAGCGTTCTTGGTGGGCTGTTGGAGACATAGCAGGTCTTGACACTTTGTTTGGTGCGCAGTCCGACGATGCGTAAGATTCGTCTTTCCTGCGATGACTGCACACGGGGTTATTCTCCTGCGGTGCAGGAGGTCCATTTTCCACGTGCTGAGTTGGATCTGAAAATGACAGTGGTATACTTCGCGACTTAAAAATGTGGTGCTTCGTGTGGTTACATTCTACTAAATTTGACCTATTGTTGTCCGTGGGTAAATTAACACACAGGTGCCCATGTGGCGATAGACTCGGTGGATTGCTCTAGCTTGGCCACAGTTTCTGTGTCGCCTGTGCCTTACACGTGGTGATCGGTGGTCGATGCTTGTGGATTCAGTGGGAGGATGCGTCGACTGATGATGTAACGGACTCACACTACAATTAGCCCATCGGTTATGTAGCAAGTGGGTGTGACAAATCACGAACGCTACAGTGTGCACACATGTAGATGTGCACATATGTAGGTGTGTAGATATGTAGGTGTGTAGATATGTACGTATGAGTATATATATGTGGACATTTTAATTTACACTTATGTATGTATTTATAGGTTTATATATGTATATCCCTTCTGCGGGCATCCTCACCACTATATATCCACACTTAATATAATTATACTACTACTACATCAACCTTTTTTATCTATAATTATTTAATCAATTATCTACCTTTCTATTGTTCTTCTGTTCCTGAGCCTACCACACATTCAACACATAATTGACTGCGAGAGCTAGAGGGCACAGGTGAGATGAGGGATCTACAAGGTGACACACAAATTAGTGAATCGCTTACAAGTTGGAGTACATGAATGCGATGGAAAAATATGAGAGCAGGCAAAACCTGATACACCAAGACCAGACAGAAGGAAGTCAACACAGATGGGCCTCACAACAGAAGGAAGACACTTTTCAATTAATTTATATTGTACTCTTAATCCTTATGTATCAAGTATATTGTTTGTTATATTTCCCAATCATTCCATCTCATTCATTCTCGTTGTACACCTCACTACACTGCTATCTTCACAATTGTGTATAAAATGTATGAGGGGGCTTTATATTTTTTTTTATAAAATAGAAGGAAAAAAAAAAAAAAAAAAGAAGAAAAGAGGGGGGAAAAGAAAAAAAAAGAAAGAAAGAAATCAGGAAACAAAAAAAAAAGAGATCCGAATCAAGTATGACAGAAAATAAAAATGGTCCCAGGAAAACTATTGTGCATATTTATGCAAATACCTACGGCGGACAACTAGGAACATCAAAAGCGAGGAACAACGGGAGGAACATCCCGGAAACACCAGGTTAGGTACAAACAGATACACACACGCATCCAAGCACTGGTTTATGCGTCTTAATATCGCCCAAATTGACTACGGTCTGGGGTGGAATAGGCGCGCCTCCGCCAGTAGAAACTAGTGAGGCAAACACATAAAATAAAAATTTTAAAAAAAGTGACTTTTGTAAAAGAAATCTGGACATAGATCTGAGTGTGAATGACATATTCTCTCACATCGTCAGTCTGCATGTTATATTTGTAATGGCTTGACTCGTTCGTTCGTTCTCAATCTCCCGCTACCAAACCCTTAAAAGGGCTTTGCGAGTAGCAGAATGTAGTCCATATAGCAGAATGCTCTATGTCGTAGTTTACAGATTGACTGCGATATTTGCACTTTTCGATCCATCTGATTTCAGGGATTTTTTGAGTACCAGGTTAGCCTTCCCGCTTCCATCACTTCTCCTTAACCAGTCTACTCTGTTGCAGCCTGTTATCCAGGATCATCGCGGGAAGGTGTAGATGGGTCTTGGCAGCTCTGGTTCTCTGGCCCTGATACTAGCAGTCAGCTATGGGTCACTGATCGCTGCAGCTCATGCGCTACTCAGCATCTTGATCCCGTATTAGATTTCATATGAGAGTCTATCTTGTTTTGGGTTTGAGATGGATTGGAGTACACTCATGAAGTCTGTTAAAATGACCGTTTACCTTGAAATTATGTTTTGGCTGATAAGAATCTGAGTTGCTGCATGAACAGCTCTTGCTTCAGCTCTAAAATTGGTACAAGTCTCTCCTGCTGGTATGGAGTGATTTTCTATGTCGCTCTAGGTGGTTCTGATACACGGGGAACTAACAAGAACAACAACTACAAGGGGTGTTCAAATGAAACCGGACCAAACTGCCACAAGTGAACATACGTAGGATGCGCATGATGACATCACTTCTGGTGTAAACAGCACACATCAACCGTCAAGTTTGCAAAATTTCATTATCCTCTGACTCACAGTTTCCATCATGGTCGAAGACAACAGTGAAGAACTGAACAACGATGCTTGAAGAAGGACGTGAGTTAACGTGATAAAATATGCCTGACCTGGTCTCGGAAGACCTTTTGTTAACTCACGTCCTTCTTTAAACATCGTTGTCCAGTTCTTCACTGTTGTCTTCGACACACTTTTGTCACCATACACTGCCTGCATTCTGCAGTCTCAACTGGTCAACATCCTTCAGCTGTTAGAAACCGAATCACCGCTCGCTGATCAACTCTGGACAGATTCCGTATCATACCCGCCATGTTTTCAACGGTCTGCTGAGGAAACTATGAATCAGAGGATAATGAAATTTTTCAAACTTGATGGCTGGTATGTGCTGTTTACAGCAAAAGTAATGTCATCATACACATCGTACGTATGTTTACTTGTTGCAGTTTGGTCCGGTTTCATTTGAACACGCCTCGTAAAAAACAACAGGCTTTCATATATGGATACCTACAGACATAAGCGAGATTACAATGATACGATAAAATAAACTAATGTAGAACTATTGGAAAGAACTAGACAGATATCAATGGAACACGACGAGAAGACATCGTTGGCGTTGGACAGTACAGTCATTAAGGAAACCAGTGAAGGACAGTCTCTGTTCTGGAATAGCCAAGGCAAGAGAAGTAGAGGAGGATAAAACCCACATGGGGAGAGCTTGAGGCAAACATAGAAGGACCAGAGAAAAGAGGATCAGTTTGAATGGATGACCCAGGACAAGAGAACTTGACGTGTATTTGTTGAAGACATGTGCTTCTCAGGAAGCTGTCCTTTTCTTCTTCTTCTTCTTCTTCTTCTTCTTCTTTATCTTCTCTTGTGTTAGTCCTGAAAAGGACGTTTTGTTAAGTCGTGTCGCAGTTTATAGCGAGGATGCGATATCTGCGTCTTTCGGCTCGACAACATTTTGTTTCATCCCCAGGTGTGTCATCTCTTTTCTACCCCTGTTCTCTCAGTCAGCCTGCATGGATGCAGTGTGTTTCCAGCGCCACCACTTGAGTGTGGAATAAGGTCTTGGCCAGCTTTTTCGCTGACCCTGACACAAGAAGTCAGCTATAAATCGCTGACTCCTGTCAACAAATACACACACGTATCAATACACTAGCCAATATGTCATGATATAACCCAAGAGGACTACGGTCTGCGGTGGAAAAGGTGTGCCTTCGCTTGTAGAATTCTGAAAGGCAAACTTTTTTTTTTGAATGGAGGAGCTATTGGTGTAGGGGTGTAAATCGAGGCAAACTTGGTTTGCAATCTCAACATACCGGATTCGAAATCACTCTTGAGTTTGACTGGGCATGTTGGGGGTTCTTCTATGTATTACCACTTCTACATGTACAGACAGGATTGTCAAAACTACTGTACTTCAAAACTGCTAATACGTTCACATTACAAACAGATACACACGCATCCCCATACACTGGCCAATGCGTCGCATTGCAAACAGATACACACATGCATACATTCTTTGACCAATACGACAGCATTACAAACATACACACACACACACACACACACACATCCCCATACATTGGCCAATACGTCCAGATTGCAAACGGATACACACACGCATACATTCATTGACCAATATGTCCGCATTACAAACATACACACACACACATATCCCCATACATTGGCCAATACGTCAAAATTACAAACATACACACACACACACACACACCCATACACTGGCCAATACGTCCAGATTGCAAACATATATATACACACACACATTCATTGGCCAATGCATCCGCATTACAAACATACACACACGCATCCCCATACACTGGCCACTACGTCCTGTTATTGACCAAAGAACTACGATCTTGGGTGGAAAGCGACGTGCCTTTCGCAGTATAATCTCATAAAGGCAAAATAAAACAACAACAACAAAAAACAATTCCCTGATTCGTCTACGTCCCCGCTGGAAGGTTTTTCATTGAATATATCATCGAAGAAATATAAGTTAGCAAGTGCCACTATTAAATACCACATACAATAATAGACGAACAAACGAAATGGGTCGACATTTCTATAACAAAAATATAATCTAGTCTTTTTAAATCAGATAACCGATATGGGTTGTACTCTAAGCACATTCAGCGTTAAAATTAGTACGTCAGTCCATGACGACAATCTTTCAAACTAACGTAAATTCAGATATGGTTGCGATTGTTGTCCGAAGATACCCAAGCCTGTTATTTATTCTCTTGATCGTCTTCCTCATGTAGAAGGTTACAGTGGCTCGTCCTATATTTCGATGTGCACTGAAAAAGGTGGACCGGGGTCCTGTTAGCTGTAGTGCAATGCGTGGCTTTTCTGTAGGCTCACCACTATAAAAGAGATCATAGTGTCGATTCCCAACTCGTTGGCAAGACTTTTAAAACATCATTCCATGTAGCACCTCGAGAACAAAAGGGGGTGGGGGGGGGGGGGGTGTGTGGTTCTTGGTCAGATTATTTCCCCTGATCCTGGTCTTAGTGTTGGCTACTAGTGCAGATTCGAGTTGTTTGCGAATGCCAGCAATTATTCGGTTACTCTTATGTTCGTCCTGAAAAGGACATTAAGTGGCGGTTTGCAGTAGCTTTCCTCACATCCCGAGCGTGTTGATGAAGGTGGACCAGGGTCCTCGTGTTGGTTTTAAAAAAAAAATTGCGTTCGACTTATTTCTCTATTCCCCAAGGCGGTGTGCGTTGCACTAAGTTTTTATTTTGCGCCTGTCGGCCCAGTGCATCCGATTTCGGCATTCATTTTATGTAAGGGTCTGCTTCCTCCTGCATTTTCTAAGGGTTTGCTTCCCTTGGGTAACGGCCGGTGCTGTGATGGCTCCATCTGGCTTCATCTGTATGTCACTCATTACTACGGGAATCACATCGATCTCTTGCCCCGTTAGCCATGCTGCCATGAAAACGGCCTGTTACCAAGGAGGCTACTAGGAAGCCGAAGTGAAGTTTTTGGCCAGTATGTTTCGCCTGACCCTGACTAGCATGTCTGATCAGTATATTTTGCCTGACCCAGACTAACATGTCCGATCAGTATATTTTGCCTGACCCAGACTAACATGTCCCATCAGTATATTTTGCCTGACCCTGACTAACATGTCCGATCAGTATATTTTGCCTGACCGGACGTTAGTCTACCTCTCCATAGATATGAGTTACAGAGGATATAAACAGCAAGGAAGGGAACTGGTCACCCCACCTCACATAAGTTGTGGCTTAGTACACGAAGAGTCATCTTCATCCCTGACGGCAATTGTTGTCATGTGACTGACCTTTACCTTTAGTTTACTAGTGCATATATTGTAGAGATGTTGTTACAAGTTTCATACACCATTTACAGGAATAGTAGGGCATAGTTGACGTTGGATAAACAAGATACCGACATACAGTAGTCGATTATTCTTGAGCCTACCCTAACCCTAAAAGGATTGATATTGGCAAAAACTAGGTTAGGATCGAACAGGAATCTTGTCACTAGTGCCAGTAATTGTAAGTGAATTATATAACCGTCACCTTCCAAATGATCCCACTTGACATCACCGCATCCTCACCTTAATCCTTACAGTAATCTTCACTCTCACCTTAGCCCTCCCCTTACCATTGCTCCAAACCTTACATCAACTCTCACACTAACACTCAGCCTAACCCTAACCCTAACGTAAACCTAAACCCCAACCTTAATAACTCCAACCCTAACCTCTTTCGCGGTTGGTTCAAAACAAGTGTAAATGTAGTTATGTTGCCCTGCTGCTTTCTGAGTGTGTGACCTATTCATGTCCACTTTCTCTCCCTGATTTCCTGCTGTATTAGTTGTTGTGTTCTTTCCCACATATCTGTGTTTGCCCTTACCTCTGGTCATCTAACACGCAGTACGCGACGGAGACACTTGTCAACGACGATCTGCAGCCTGGATGGGAAACCCTCAGTCGCATGCCATGTCTCAGAGCCATTTAGCAGGACAGACTTTACATTTGTGGTAAACAGCCGAACTTATTCTCCGTGGACAATGCTGCCGTCTTATGTACTGGGCGAAGAGAGTTGAAAGCAAATCTGGCATTATTGATCCTGATGTTAACATCTTGGTCTGTTCCTCCGTCTTTATCAATGGGACTTCCCTACTATGTTAAACTTTGCACGTACTCAAATATCTGACCATTAATCTCTAAGGGATCTCTTTTTGGTTTATTCTCATTCTCTTTGCTTTGTTCACACTAATCTGCAATGCCATCTTTGCTGCTTCATATGTTAATATGGCCATTTTTCCTTGTAGGTTCTACTAATTATATGACAGCCATACATATATCATCTGCCTCAATTCTGATTAGGAGAGCCAAATGAAATGTTGGATCTATGCTTCTGTGACTGGAGCGACGAGTTAAGTTAGTTATACATACAATTTGCTCCCCACAAACCGCGAAGATTAAAAACAGGAGGTCATCAATGATAAATACCAGAGCAGCTCGCATGCGCAATAAAGTAATGGAAAATAAAATGTTTAATGTACCGTTTTCATTTGGCTGATAGGCATTTTGTCTTTTAAGTCATTCTGTTATGACGTCATGAGTTGGATTGCAATGTGCAAACAAATTACTTTTGCGACATAATGGCTTGACTTGGCTTCGTTTGTTCTCAATCTCCCGCTACCAAATCCTGAAAGGGCTTAAGTAGCAGAATGTAGTCCAGAGAACGGAATGCGTTGTGCTTGACTGCGATATTTGCACCATTCGGTCCAACACATCTGACTTCAGCAAGCATTTTTTGAGTACCGGGCTAGCATTCCCTCTTCGATCCCTTCTCCTTAGCCAGTCTGCCCTGCTGCAGCCTATAATCCAGGATCACCGCGTGGAGGTGTAGAAGGGTCTTGGCAGCTCTGGTTCGCTGGCCCTGACGCTAGCAGTCAGCTATAAGTCGCTGACCACTGCAGCTCATGCGCTGCCTTGCGACATAATGAAAATTAAATGTTTCAAGCTCATGCATGGGCTCTATTAGAGCCCCAGGTCCCTAGACTTCAGCTTACTAAACCTAATAGATAATTCGTTCTGGTAAGAGGCAAAATGATTCTTGCTGTTTAAAAAAAAACTGCAAAAAAAGTACCGGTAGTTAAAAGAAAAATTACCCAATGGCGTTTTCAATTGAATGTTCAAATACGTCAAAGCTGATTTTTCGTTTTAGAAATACCTTGTCCAATTGTAAGAGTCGTGTACAAATAACAATAATTAAGATGATAATTTGTTGGTTCGTCTAATTGGAGGCGTCCATGCAAAAGTAAAAATCATTAATATGGTTTTTCGGTTTCCTACATACAAAATGGATCTTCAAAATGCATTCAATCGGTCTTTCCGGTTCAACCATCTAGCAGTTCAGACTCGTTGCACGTGACTGACAACTTAAATGTGTGGCCAAATGCCGGCCAAACAAACACCGATCTAACAAACAATTACAAGACTAAGCTTGCTTTATTATCGGTGAAGCAAATTTGTTTGTCAAAATATATAGCAAAAGCACATTCACTAGGCATCTTGAACTGCACGTATGCATTCTCAGAATCCACAGTAGACATGAAATCTGATTGCAACAGCCGATAAACAGTATATTTATGCCGACTCTGTGCTACCAGTGCTCAACATGGCCCATGTCCAGGGCTCGCGAGAGCAAAATTTCGACGTTGTAAAATGAAGCGTTTAAGAAAGGTCATCGGTGTTACTAGAGAATACATAATGCGGAATGACGACATTGGTAGTATGGTCGGTACTACGTATTGAGCCGAATACATTTCCAGGCAGAAAACAAGTTGGTTTGGACATCTCATGAGAATGTACCCTCGTCAACTTCCACTGATGGCTTACGGCGCTGGTAGATTTGGCTACAAGTGGATAGATGGTATTGTACAGCGACACGGGCTCACATTGACCGACGCAACGAACTGGACGCAGGACAAGCGACTTAAGCTCCTTGTGACGCTCAACGGGTACAAGTTGAAAGAAAACTAACTAAACTAACTAATGACTGCTTCAGATTGCGTCATCCAATTGAAGCTCAAATTTATCACCCGCTTTGTCAATTAGGACTTCAGGTGCAAGCCCACAAATTCCAATCGAACCCACCCCACCCCTCCCCTTTCCATCTTGAAAAGTAGAGCTAATTCACGATTTTTAATCTACTACCCAGCTTGCTCAGTTAATTGTTTTTAAAAACGTTTTGTCTCGTATGCATTTTGGCGATTGACCAGCGTAATTAGTGTCGCCAGTCATGAGAATGCAACCTAGCCAACGCATATATCGCACGGCTATCAGATTTTCGCAGACGTGGCAGACCGAGATGTATTGAAAATGTGGATATTCTAGATCGGCATAGGATGACGATTACTTCAGCGACGCGTCTGGCCCTAGACAGGAAACTACGGCTCCCCACGACGCCTCTCGCCACAAGTGGATAAGACAAGACAAAACACGTCTGCCTAGCATTTAATTTATCGGGGGAAAAAAGTTCATTGGCCTTAATCCGCAGGTGTTGACAAATTGGCATATTTAAAGCCAAATTTTGAGAAAATAAGTGAAACAGAGATATCCAAATTAAAGGACAAAATGGCAAGATGAACTTTCGTTTTGTTTGGCAATTTATAAGAATAAAAAGAAATTAATTCCAACACATAAATACAAATCTTCGACTCTAATGTAAAGCCCGTACTATTGTATGGCTATGAGTATAGTTAGTTGTCAATAGCAAGCGATGATGGCGACATCATCAGACGGTTTTGTCTTGATGATGTAACTTGCGCTGTATTTGAAATATAGTGATGGGAAAAAAACTGAGCTGGTCATCAAATTCACTCTCTAGTTCCGAGCTACATTGGACCCGTCGCAAGACATAAGTCTAGACGACTGGAGATAACTCAGGATGCAGGCACTCTGGTCCTACCTCCCTTGAGACCAGGGGTCGCTTGAAACTTGCGGGATTCGATCGCCCACCGTTTTAGTTCATCGCTTTGAGAAGCCTTAACTCTCGACAACATCACTCACAGTGTGAACTATGTGTCATGGCCATGTTGCTAACCAGGCAGAACCCAATCTCCACAAGGCGATGTGTTTGTCCATTATTGGCCTGTGCACATTTCCCAGTCACACCAAATGCGGCACTGTCAGCAAACGGACGCCAATCTCATGAAGTTCAGTCGTGTGCACTAGACCTTGGAAATACGACACTCGGTAACCGAAATGCAATTGAAAATAGCCGAAGACCATGCCAGAATAGTCGAAGGGAAAAACACCACAGAATGAACGAACTAACTAATCTAAATTAAAACCACAACACGTTTCCGTACTTACTTACTTCCCATGTCCAAGCATCACATTATACAGAATGCATCCAGCACATGGATTGCCTTGTCATTTGCCTCCAGCCTGTCGCACCTATTGCATGTTTCCTGGAGCAGGTCATTAGATTGTATGGGTCCTGTATTGCGCCACAGTCACATGTGTCATAATTTGTGTATCCCCATCGTTTCATATTTTTCTTGCATCGTGATACACCAGTTCGAAGTCTGTTTTAGTGACTTTCATGTTCTGTATGGTAGATGATGTCAGGTGGAAGGTTACTCCCGAAGTTCGATTTCTGGGACATGCATCAATTAGTTCCATCTCTCGATACGGCGACTTTCGAAGCGTATCTGTATCTGCTTTGCTGATTTTTAGGAAACTATGTTTGGATTTGAGTCTTGTGATCTGTACCTGATGTTCAAATATTGAGTGTTTTGGGTCGTGCTCCTGTTTTTCTGGTTCAGTTTCTGCTGCGACGCTTCTTCGGATCTCGGGTAGTGCTATGCCAATTATGAGGTATATTTTATCAATGGTGACGAGTTTTAGACACCATGCTACTATACGACACGACTCATTTGTTGCTGTATCAATTAATTTTGCATGGGCAGAGTTTTTCCAGACTGGTGCGACGTATTCAGCTATGGAAAAACATAGGGCAAATGCAGATGTTTGGAGAGCTGATGGCTGTGTTGTGCTGGTCAGTTTTTGGATTATATTATTTCTTGCATGTATCTTAGGCTTTGTTTCTTGGCAGTTCGTCATACAGGACAATGTGCGGTCTAACTTCACGCCTAGATATTTGGGAGCCGTGCAGTGTTAAAGTTCCTGCCCTTGCTACATAATCTGAAGTTTTATTTCCCTTCTCTCTGTTTCTGCAGTTATAGGCACATACCTCGGTTGTTACTTGGATTTGGTTTTAATCACGATTTTCGTGGCAGTATTCTGCAAGGGCATTGAGAGAGCTTGATAGTTTGTTTTCAACTTCCTTAAACCCTGAATCCGTTTATCATCCTCTCTTTAAGTGCTCGGCGCTCAAAAATGTTATGGAAATGCTTCTTCCTAGGAAACCAGATAGATAGAACACGTTTTATGGCACAAAAGAACAACTAACAAACATATTGGGTCGAAATATGAGATCATGGATGCTGCTGGACCCGAAACAACATTACCAACAACACGTTTGTCAAAGCCTAATACATAATTCAAACTATAATGTTAAAAATAATGCGGCCAGACTATAACCTTTTGAAAACATGTTGTATGCTGTCTCTGGAAAGTTGAAATTGAAAAGACAGAAGTCTTTTTAAATAATGAGAAAATTAGTTCTTAGATCTTAGTCGACCTGTAATTCTTCAGGAACAGATGTCCCTGTGCAGGTCCCAGCTCTGGTATGAGCTGGATGTAGCTTGAAGAAGGGTTTCCTGCTTAGCGGGCTATGCTCGAGCGGCTTAATACTCTGCTGCGTTGGGACAATTGCTTATGGAGGGTGGTTAACCGATGTGCGAGTCCATCTTAAAAGACTCAAACACTAGAGCAAAGTAGACCCGCAGCCTGAAAGACACCATCTATGCTGCTCTAAACAAACCACCTAATCATGACCGTATTTATGACATGACACACAGTTAGTCGCCTTTTACGACATGCTCTATATGAGGCAGTGGTTCTATTCTTGTCCATATCACGAATAAAAGACTCCAGCAGATTACTCGGATGAAAAATTAACCTCAAAAATGCGAGCATTATCTAATGTGGCACATGCGTAATCTTCAGACAACGATATTAGTAGATAGACAAATAAATGTTTTTATCAAGTTCATTTTAGTGGCACAATCTGAACAGAGTGCGACAATATTCTGTAGCGAAACAAGAGCGTAGAGGCACATACAAATACAATAGAAAAAGTGAGATGATTATTCACGCTAGAAAAATTTCTCAGTGAACTTAGATGTCATTTTTCCTTGACGAGATTGTATGGACTATTCCAAAAAAAAATCAAAGGTTTTTTTTAGAAATTGCTCATATTGAAGAGAAGAATCCTCATTTAAGAAATATCGTCCTCACGAACAACGATCAGCTTTGATTTGCCAAACTAACACACATGGAATTTAAAGAGCTCACCACTTTTGTCATTACTTGCCTGGTAACACAAGCAGGTAATGCGACAAAGAGCAACAAAGCTGACAATGGGATTCCAGAACTACAGTTACGAGGAAAGACTCAGAAAAACCGGCCTACAGTGTCTAGAAAGATAAGAATTAGAGGTGACTTACTACAGGTTTATTAGATAATAAAAAGAACGGATAAAATAGATTATAACACGTTTTTTTCAAAATACAACCACCTGCAAGAACAAGAGGACATAGCTACACATTAACTAAAGAAAGGTGCAGATTAGATATTATGAACTGTTTTTTTAGTCAGAGAGTGGTGAATGCTTGGAATGCAGTGCCACAGTAAGTAGTAGAGGCATGGACAATTAATGCATTTAAGAATAAATTGGATGCCCATAGCTTTTAGAGCAAGGAAATGTAAAAGAAACTGGTTGTATAAGACTCTGCAGAGTCTTCTTAACCAGTATAAAGACGTTAAGTTAAGTTAAGTTAATGATGCTGTTGAAAAGATATACAATCTTTAAGGATAAAGGGTAAAAGACCAGCAAGCAGCTTGAAGCAGTTATATCTTGTTGATTTAATGATAGTCAGAGTAGAGTTTTTGTATTCAAATAACCACTGTTAAAAAATTACATTTATTGTCGCCATAAATGTTAAAGGATTTGACATCTCTTACAAAGTGAATGGTGCATGAATTATAGCCAGGGGAATACCGGAGCTGATTTACATGTACGATTCCTTTTTTGTTTTGTCCTGTTTTTAAAGAGTATGAATATCTATACTAAGTTACGTTAGACAGTTGTAGGCAATTAAAAAAAATCTATATCACCTTTTTCTTTCTTCCTCAGCAGTGATTGGATTTTTCTTGTCTTTAATTTCGTAATTGTTTGGCTTGTCCTAGGCTTCTATCAGCAGTGTTTGGCTGTAAAATAAATAGTGATCTGGCAGTCATGGTACGGAACCCAGGCCTCCCAGCTTGCAGACGACAGTAGCGATAGACACCAGCAGAAGAATAACATCACACTGACCGAGGTTGTGGAGAGCTAGCTCATTTCTATGGCTAGTTGCCTTCCGTATGTTAAAATTAGTGGAGTTTGTGATCCTAATATATCCAAATTATCGTTTGATAGATAATCTTCTTTGTTAAATTGTATCTGCTTCACTTGGCGCTATAAATATTTACGACGTCGAAATCAGTTTTAGTTTTGCTGGCAATATTAATATTAATAATAATATAATATTATTATTATTTAATTTAATTTAACTTATAACTATATAAATATTATTATAATTATATATATAATATAAGAAAATAATAATAATATAATCAAATCCCATATTATTTACATAGTCTATAGACGATTATATAATTTACTAATAATTTGGTATTTATTGTCTCACCTACTCCATAGGTCGGCAAACAATGAAAATATCAAACCCTAAGTGTTAAGGCTGTTTGAAGTGTTTGCGTCTACCTACAGCTAGGCACGGTTTTCACCGTGATTCGAACCCCCGACCTCTGAGCGGACACCATCCTTCGAGACCACTGAGGAACCCCCCCCCCCCCCCCCCCCCACCCCCCCCCCCCCCCCGAATACACTGGCTAGAGAAAAAGACAAATATAGACATTCGGTAAGAGTTGAACATAGAGGAAAACTAAACTGGTTTATCAATTCCATTTTGTCCAGAAAATGTAAATACTTCGGTCACATCAAGAGACACAACAGTTTTGAGAGAACAGTGATGGAAGGTATGATGTCAGGCAAAAGAGGCAGGGGTATTGACCAAGAAGATGATGGCACCAAGATATCCAGGAATGACTGGTTGAGGCTGGAGTTTTGGCAAGCGAAAGAGTTTCTTCCAGACAGACTGTGATGGGAGTGATGTTCTATAAAGGACATGCTACATGATGATGATGTGTATTTAAAAAAATGTTATTCACCCTGTTTTCTCACGTAGAGTGTGTTGTACTGTGTTTTTATGCCATATGCTCA
This sequence comes from Ariolimax columbianus, assembly GCA_036924085.1. NCBI lineage: Eukaryota > Metazoa > Mollusca > Gastropoda > Stylommatophora > Arionidae > Ariolimax > Ariolimax columbianus. The sequence continues at coordinate 36,762,590 of JAVGWX010000021.1, forward strand.
GTGCATCTGACTTCAGCACACATTTTAAAACTGGATTCACTTCCCATAGGGGTATGACTTTGTTGGTTCATAAATCCGAATACATGCCAATTTGGTTTGTAAACTGTGCCGCTAACTACTATGTTATGCTGCCACCGTTTTCCCTCTTCTCTCCTCCCCTCCACTCCACCTGGTATCAGGTTGAAATAGATCCTCCTATATCCTGAGGCATGCTGAAGCAGGTGCAACACTATTTTTCAGGCTTATCCATACCTCATTGACCAAGGTGCTTTTTCCAGGTGCATGGTGAGGATGCTGGTCAGTATATTGCACCTGACATTGTTGGCTTGGTGTGTAGCGTCTTCTACCATGAGGTGCAAAGTCTTCTATTCTTTTTCTTGCGTCCTAGTTTCTACAGGATATGGTAGCCAGTCTTATGCCGTTCCCTCTTTATCCAACTCTTACCTTGTAGATTACAGTGTTACTATTCTTTGCTCCCCTTTCAGGCCCTAATAGCACACAGGCATGCCTGATTCCTTCCTCCCCAATTATGATCCCAGGAGATTCACCCATGGATGACTGAATATTATTATTTTGGAACATGTTCTTGGAGGTGGACCTAACTATCTTAGAATTCTGGTATTCAAACAGGCAGGCTGTACCTGTTGCCAGGTAGCCGAAGCTATTCCTAGTACGTTATTTTTTGTGATTTTATTTCCTGCGACAATAGGTTTGGGTGAAGGTAGGGCGTATTGGGTAGGAAGTTAATTATCTTTCTAAATTTTGGACAGAGACCAACAGCCTGCTCTTTTGAGCTAACATGTTTTTCTTTTTAAACTGACTCTAGATGATTGCCGTGACAATTGTGCATCCCCACTCACTTATGGCATCATCGGAAGATGGCTGTTGGCGCTGGCTGGTTGTTGTTGCAGCATTTTTCACTCACTTTATTATATGTGGCATCACTTACAGCCTGGGTGTGTTTCATGTGATTTTTAAAGACCTATTCTACGAGACACACTTTAATACATCATGGATTGGATCTATACTTCTCTACGTGACTGCTTTGTCAAGTAAGTTTGAGTTTCTGCTTCACTAATTCTAAATTGTTTATTCATCATTCCCTTGAAGAAGAAAATCTGCAGTTGTTGGACAATATAACAATAGTGTACACTTAGGCGTCAAGGGCCCGTCACGTCCAATGACCATGTCCAGGCAGCTTGCAGTTCTGTTGGTAATCTGTTTGAGCCAGGTGGTGTGAGGGCAGCCACGAGGATGCTTTCAGGATGAGCTTGACATCTTCCCGTCCCTCGCCTGAACAGCCGGAGCATCTCATGAGTCGAGACTTCCTGGGGAGGTGGGTCACGTGACTGAAGGAGAGGCGACTGCGATCAGTCATTGAGGCAATGCCTGTAAATTGGGTATGCTGAACACTGCTGGAAATAAACACTCTGGTCATGCCAGAGGATGTGCCTCTGGTTGCATAAGGGGAAGACCTCAAGACGTTGCCGGTCTCGCTGCAGTAGTTTCCAGGTCTTGGAACCGTACTGGAGGATGGATATATACAGAGCCTGGTCTATAGGGAAAGCCTCTGCTGGGTGAAGTCTCCAGACCCATCCTTTGTATGATTTCATGACTGTTACGTGAACCTTCGTAGCAGTGAGCGAAATGCAGATGAATCCAAGCAAAACACAACCGCCTGGAGGACGTTGGTTACCGCTTTATCTCGCACTTGAGATGTGAGAAAGCAACTGCAACCTGCCACTAAATGCCCTTTTCAGGTCACACAAAAGAGTGAACTCACTCATTGTGGGCATTCACAACAATATAGATTATTACTTCCTAACTTAATTTTATCAACCATAAACCATACTTAAAATATACTAATTTTTGCTGTTATATGCTACAATTTTATTTACAAATTAATTAGCCTTGTAGTTTCCCCTTGTTTCTCTGCTTCAAAGTCCATTGTTAAGCAATTTTGACATATATCTTAGTCAAGTCTTATAAAGTACCATATATTAAATACCAAACTGTCATAATTGAAAGCAAACTACATTTAAATAAAGGTATTTAGCATGTTTCAAGATGCTGTGCAGTGCATGTACTAACTGTAGCGATCAGAGACCCACGATTGACTGCTAGCGTCGGGGCCAGCAATCCAGAGCAATCCAAGACCCTTCTCTGCTTCCACGTGGTGATCCTGGATAACAGGCTACAACAGAGCAGATTGACTAGGGAGAAGGGATGGAAGAGGGAAGACTAACACGGCAACCAAAAATGCCACGCGGAAGCCATTAAAAAGTGGTGCTGAAGTTGGATGCACTGAACAGGGATGTGCAAAATACAGCACAATGTATTTCACCGTAGGAAGGAAATATATGAGCAAACCTGCCAAAGACTGATATGCTGAACCGAAAGGTGCAAATATCGCAGTCAAGCTGTAAACTAGCGACACAATGCATTCCGTTCTCCGGACTACATCCTGCTACTTGCAAAGGTCTGTTCAGGGCTTCGTAGCTGAATATTGTGAATGAATGCAGAAGAAAAAGAAGAATATGAGGAAAAAACAAAACTTTTATAAATGCCCTTACTGTTGTTTGTAATAACATTGAAACTGAATTGTAATTTCATTGATGTTTCCAAGGCATCATGTTCCGCTTCATCACAAGCTACTGGGGTCCTCGTGTCAGTGTTATTTTGGGTGGCCTTTTGGCAGCTGCAGGTCTAGGCCTCTGTATGTTGGCACAGAGGCTGTTACATTTTTACCTCAGTTTTGGGCTATTAACAGGTGATATTTTCATCATTCTCTTGTAAAGTTACATCTAATTCATTTTGTGCCTTATCATTGATTACTTTATCACACTTGCTTTATTATTACTGACCTTCATTTCACTCATTGTAACATTTCATCTCGTGCCTTATTTTAAATCTGGAGGAAAAAGGGTTAAAAGAAAACAGAATAGTGTTCTTGTGCAACTGCATGAAAATCCTGCAGGTCAATTCATATTTTATTTTTGTTGGCCAATTGTTTAGTGTAACAACAGCAATAACAGACCTTCACCTAGCATAGAGTGGTAAAAGGAGCGTCATTTCGCGACAGCCGGATTCCTTTCATGAGAAACTGTATGGAGATATCTGGATCCTCGAGCTGACTGCTGTCTCTATTAGTGTCATAAATTTTGAAGGAGATCGAAGAAGAAGAAGTAAAAAGTGATCTGAAAGATAAAAAGAAGAGTTAACTTAACTTAACTTGACGTCTTTATACTAGTTTAGAAGACTCGATAGAGTCTGTATACAACCAGTTTCTTGGAGGGTGGTTTAACCGATGTATAAGTCCATCTTATTAGACTCAAACACTAGAGCTAAGTAGACTCGCAGCCAGTTAGACACCATCTAAAACTATACCCGGGGAAAGGTACAAATAACTTGGGCAGATTTTTAACTTGAATTTTGTCTGGGCAGCGGCCATTAAGCCCCCTCTTCTCAATTCCCAACTGCCAAGGAATTTTTAATGTGCGTGAAACTGAACACGGGAGTCCGATCTCGCTACCCAGAGATCAGGAGAATTTTGACCTGAAGATCCACGTGAAAAAAATCCTGGTCTTCACCGTGATTCAAACTCGCGACCTCCGGCAACCGAGGCAGACACTTTACCTCGAGACCACTGAGTTCCCTATTATAAGCAATTGTTTCACTTAGTATGTGAAGGATTGCAGTCATACTGAATACCAATTATTACTAAAAGAAATAGAGTAAAATAAAGCTTTCTATGCTTGCATTATATCATTTTTGATAGAGTAAAATAAAGCTTTCTATGCTTGCATTATATCATTTTTGATAGAGTAAAATAAAGCTTTCTATGCTTGCATTATATCATTTTTGATAGAGTAAAATAAAGCTTTCTATGCTTGCATTATATCATTTTTGAACTATAAAGGCTTATTATCATGGACAAGTCAAGAGAAGACATTGATCTTAACTAAACTAGTAATCGTTCACATTCAAAAGCTAATTCAAATGATTGCGTGCAAGCAGAAATATTTTACGTGAATTTATTTGATTGTTTTTCTGTCAAATTTGTTTATCTTCAGTTTTTAAAATGGTAATATTATTTTGTAGTTGTGGAACGTGTGACCGAGTTGCCCAGGATACTGGAATATTAGTCTGTTCATGGGTTCAAACTCCAGTAAGGCTTATATTTTTTTGTGCTGGAGTAATATAAAAATGTCACCTACAAAGACTGTTTCACAAATGATAAAGTACGAGAATCGAGAATGGAAGTTGATTGAACGTCGACCTCCTGACAGCGATGAAAAGGCGAAAGCTGATTTGGTATGGCCACGTCTTGAGGTCCAAGAGCCTTGAAAATACCAAACTGGCAAGCGAAAATACCAAACTGGCAAGCGAAGACGAGGATGTCCGAGAAAATGATGGTTAGACAACATCCATGAAGAGGCTAACTTATGACCCGAGGAGGCACAAAAAGCAACCGCAGACAGAGAGGGACGGCGTAGGATTGTGGCAGTGTTAGCAAGGGTGCCCTAACGATCTCAAGATGTCACAGAATGAACTGAACTGAATATAAAAATGTTTTCTGCACACTGTGCTTTGGTTGTAGGGGTAAGTAATCTTTAATCTCCAGCTCTACAAAGAGATACTACTGCTGGACTCCAGCAATGAGAAAATGCAGTTATAGGTAAATAATACTATTTTGTTGAACGTTTCAGGTCTGGGCTTTGGAATGGCTTTCTCCCCATCTATTGTGGCCATTGAGAGACACTTTATTAATGGCAGATTCCAGGCTCTAAGCATTGTTTTTTGTGGAATCGGCGCAGGGATCATCACATTTCCAATGCTGATTCGTGAGCTCCTAGTCCACTTCGCCTATCGAGGAACCATGCTAATTTTGGCTGGAGCTGCCTTGAATCTGTGTGTCTGTGGTATGGTCATGATACCGACACCACGTGATAAGGAAATGAGACTGAGACCAATGCTGTCATGCTTCTCACTTCGGCACCCTCTCGTTCATGGCATGTGTTTAGCCAACTTTTTCTGGAGTTTTGGCTCAACTGTCATTTACATGTATCTCCCATCATATGCCATGGCTGAAGGCACATCATTTGATTCAGCTGTGTTTCTGGTATCCTGCGTCGGGATCTCCAGTTTTTCCAGCCGCATCATTTTTGCCTTTTTAGGACCAAACGGTACATTGGATAATATTACTTCAGCGTGTCCAATAATGCTAGGAGTTGTCGTAACCGGCATACCCCCGCTGATCTTCAAGGATTTCTCTGGCCAGGTAGGCTATGCAATTCTCTTTGGCTTCTATAGTGGGTTCTGGACCACCTTCTTGTCCCAGGTGTCCAGAGAGCTGCTGGGTCCAGAATACATAGCTTTGGGAAATGGATACCTGTCATTCATGATTGGCCTTGGGTCCCTTGCTGGAGGGCCTGTCACAGGTAAGACAATGTTGACTGAAATGTGTGTAATTTTGTTTTATTTGAGTATTTAATTTGCAAATATATTTTGGAATTCATATTATTTTGACAGATTGTATCCGCTCTATGGTCAAGGTAGTCCCATAGCAGAAAGTGCTGTAGAAGATAAAGTGTTAGAGACTTCATTGTATGAGGCCACAGTGTGTTTAAGGAGCTGAGGTATCGCAGTGGTTACAGTGGTTAGTGCACTGGCTTCCCAGTCGAGTGAATGGGGTTTGGTCCCCAGTTGGTGTGGGATTTTTCCGATTGCAAAACGGCTTCTGGGGTCGACCCAGCCTAAAAAATTGGGTACTAGAATAATGTGGTAAAGTAAAGCTGGCCAGTGTGATGTTGACTACATCATCCCTTGTGTGCCATTGATCAAGACAAATATGGGCCTAACACCATATTCCCAATATGCCACTCTGGCGAGTTAACTTGACCTATACTTTACTTACTTATAATGTGTTTATAAAGTGGGGTTGCCAATCCCCTTCCTTGCTGTCGTCCCTGACCTAACAGTAAGCCAGGTATTTATTTACAGCAGCATTGGCTGAAGTATTCTTGTAATGGGAGCCGAACCCCATACCTTTGCCTGGCAAAGTGAGTGCTCTACCTTTTATGTTAATCAGATGCTCTCTATGGTACACTCTGATAGGCAACACCTTTTAACTAATTTAATGGGATGCAAAGGAAAGCGTGAGGCTTTTGTGTGTGTTAATGTATTATATAAATAACCAAGACCCAAAAATACCTCAGCATTCATCCATGAAACAGAAAAGAAGACCCTGTAATGGTTAGAAGAGAGTTGAGATAATAAGTAGCTGATCTCAGGTTTTGTCTTTGCGTGATAGGGGAGGGACTGCCTTCTTTTGGTTGGGCTTTTTAGACCTTTATTTGGCAGGAATTTAATTGCCTTTAGAACATTTGCCCATACAACAATGGAGAAGAGCTGATAAATTTATGTCTTGAACAGGGGCTAATTATAGCAAACACTTTTTTCCAACATCAGAAAAGCCATATACAAACATGGTATAAATGGAATGGCATGGCTTCGTTCATTCTCAATCTCCCGCTACCAAACCCTAAAAGGGCTTAAGTAGCAGAATGTAGTCCAGAGAATGGAATGCGTTGTGCCGTAGTTTACAGCTTGACTGCGATATTTGCACCTTTCGGTCCAACATATCCGACTTCAGCAAGCATTTTATTAGTACCGGGTTAGCATTCCTTCTTCGATCCCTTCTCCTTAGCCAGTCTGCCCTGCTGCAGCCTGTTTTCCAGGATCACCGCATGGAGGTGTAGAAGGGTCTTGGCAGCTGTGTTTCGCTGGCTCTGACGCTAGCAGTCAGCTATGTGTCGCTGACCACTGCAACTCATGCGCTGCTCAGTATCGATGGAAAAATACTGACGTATCACCCCAAATACACTACATACTAGTCAGAGGGAGACACAAAGACCAGAAATTACAGACTTAAGAGTGTTTCCCAACATCATTATGGACACTGATCATCGTCCTGTTGTACTAACTCAAACCTACTTTCCAAAGCGAAAAGAAGTTGCAAAGACAGATGTACGTCACAAATATGGCAAAACTTGAGAAGGAAGGCATCCGCAAAGATATACAACGTGTGATGAAAGACACATACGAGGCCTGCCAGTAACGAATGAGTGCCAATTGTTAAATCAGCATTGATGAACACAGTGAACGCAAAATGCAGCAGAAAGAAACTTTGACAATTCCAAAAGAAAATAACAGCGTGGTGGCATCAACAGGTACAGAAAGCAATACAAGCTAAGAAAAAATTATACAAGAAGTGGTTGAGATTGAAGTCACAAGAAGATTACACAATCTACAGACTCGCAAAAACAACCGTAATCAAGAACTCCAAAGCAGACGCATGGAATAGATACGGCAAACAATTAGCGCTCATGTGTCTCTAGAATCCGAGAGATTTCTTTAAAAGTGTCAGGGCAATGAGAGTTAAAGACAGCAGCTTTAACCCCACCACAATTATGAACAACAAACATAGGACGCTGATTATCAGATCAGAAAAAATAAAGGAGCGATGGAGAGAGTATTTCCTAGAACTCATAAGCCCAAATGATACGTGGAGGCACTCCACTCATACGAGTTTAAAAATATTAATCCAGGAGATTGGGGAAGTCCTTAAAAAAGCCAAAATTGTAAAGCTGCAGGTGGTGACGGAATATCCTGCGAGACAATTAAAGCTTGTGGATACCTCGGAGTAAAATGGTTACATAGAATATTCTCAGCAGCTTGGGAGCAAAGTAGAGTTCCTGAAAACTGACAAAAAGCTATGATTGTGCCAATCTGGAAAAACAAAGGCAACAAAAAAGTGTGCGATACCTAACCGGGGGATATTGCTTCTAAGCCAAACAAGAAAACTGTATGCAAAAAAATTATGGAGCAGAGAATTCGGCTTATCCTAAAACCACAGCTGAATGGAGCTCAATTTGGTTTCCAACGAGGTAGGAGAGTTACACAGACGTGTTACCCTGAGACAGCTAAGCGAAACAAACATAGAATACGATCAGAAACTCAACGTGGCTGACATAGATCAAGAAAAGGCTTTCGATAGAGTAGACAGAAATAAACTATGGACCATCCTGGATAACTACGGAGTACAGGGGCAGCTATTAGAAAATATTAGAGCACCGTACCAAGGGTGTCAAAGTATAGTAAGAACAACAGATGGTCTGACCAAAACAATGGAGATAACAACCGGGGAGAGACAAGGGTGTATGTTGTCGTCACTACTCTTCAACACATATATGGACAGAATAATGCTGGAGGCCGAATTGGAGCATCTGCCAAGTAATGCAGAGGAAGAAAGGACAGAGGCGTATCAGTTAAATGAACTCCTTTTTGCAGATGATCAATGTCTACTTTACAAGAGTGAAGATGATCTGCAGCAACATCTGACTGCACTCAACTCTGTATGTGAAAGATACAGTATGAGAATTAACACATCTAAAACAGGAACTATGCAGATAAGCAGATCGCCTGAAAACATGAACATTACGGTAAACGGGACCAAGATCAAACAAGGGCAGGAGTTCAAGTACTTGGGCAGTGTTTTCACACATGATGGAGGTTTAGATAGAGAGATTGAGATCAGGTGTCAAAAAGCAAATGTGATTGCATACCAGCTGTCACCATTATTGAAACACCCTAACATAAACATGTCCACAAAAAGAATGCTAATCAACAGTATATTCATGCCAACTCTCTGTGGACTTCAACACAAACTTTAGAGAGAAAAATCACGACATGTGAGATGAGATGACCCCAGAAACAATCAGCGCAACTTACTTAGTCGCTCCTCTTCTACTGTGAGGTGTAGAGGTATCAGCACAACTACGTTCAGGTTTTCGCAACCGTGGCAGAACGAGAACTAGATGGATAGGAAATGTTGCGGATATTCTAAGTTGTCATGAAATGATGACCACTTTAGCCACACGTCTAGCCCTGGACAGAAAACTACGGCTCCCCACGACGCCTCACAGCACAAGTGGATAAGACAAGACAGTCCCATGGCAACAATTGTCGTCGGGGATGAAGGTAATTCTTCATGTGCTAAGCCACAGCTTATTAAAGGTGGAGTTGCCAGTTCTCTTACTTGCTGTTTATATCTTTCCCAACTCATATGTCAGGTACTCATTTACAGCTGGGTCAATTGGAGGAACAGTCTACCAGGAACGAATCACCCTGTACCTTTGCCATGAAAAGCGAGTGCTCTACGACTACGCTAATTGTACATATAACATACCAACTAATAAATAATTTGTTCTTAGTAAATTGATTGATATAATAAATTTTGTCTTAGATTCACAGCTATAAATTTTTAATTTGTGTGCATGCATGATGATTTTGAGTCACTTTTTAACAAATTTAAAATCCTTAGCACAATTATTGGTTTGTGACGGGTCTAGTAGCATTGATAACCAATTTCCTCCAACACCAAATGCAAAATCTCCACAATTCTGAGATACGACGATTGTCCTTGGTGGATATGCAGCAATTTATGCGGACAAAGTAAATCATATATGGGCACGTCAAATATTGCAACAAAATGATGGTCGATGGAGCATGGCGATAGCAATCTGGTACCCCTGAGGTAAAAAAGAACATGGGAAAGACCTCTAATGAGTTGATCAGATGCGCAACAACATCTGAGACGCCTCTGGAGGAGTGCTTACCACCCACTGGACTTGCATGGCCCAAGACAGGGTCAGCTGGAGACGAAGTTGGGACCTCCAGTTATGCTGAGAAACGGGTCAAGATCAAGACCAAATGACCGTTAAGCATTTTAGCCCTTGAGATGATCTTTGTTTTTCCAGCAAACTTTTCATACTATCCCAGATCTTTCTTCTTTGTCTCTGTTCTCCCTGGTCTCTGTTCTCCCTGGTCTCTGTTCTCCATGGTCTCTGTTCTCCCTGGTCTCTGTTCTCCCTGGTCTCTGTTCTCCCTGGTCTGTGTTTTCCCTGGTCTCTGTTCTCCCTTATCCATTCTGTCATCACATGGTTTTCCAGGTCCTCATTTTTGAGTATGTGTTATTTACATTTTAATAAACATTTGGCTTTGCTTGACTTCGTTCATTCTCAATCTCCCGCTATCAAACCCTGAAAGGGCTTAAGTAGCAGAATCAGAATGTAGTCCAGAGAACGGAATGCGTTGTGTCATAGTTGTGTCACAGCTTGACTGCGATATTTGCACATTTCGGTCCAACACATTCGACTTCAGCAAGCATTTGTTGAGTACCGGGTTAGTATTCCTTCTTCGATCCCTTCTCCTTAGCCAGTCTGCCCTGTTGCAGCCTGTTATCCAGGATCACCGTGTGAAGGTGTAGAAGGGTCTTGACAGCTCTGGTTCGCTGACCCTGACGCTAGCAGTCAGCTATGGTTTGCTGACCACTGCAGCTCATCCACTGCTCAGCATCTTGATCCCCTAAAAAACATTTAATTCTGTTTAAAAACAAATGTCTTCTTTTGATGTTTTAACTTCCTCAAGAACACAGTTTCTGATTATGTGTCCTATTAATTTTACCTGTATATTTTTTCTTCCCAGTTAGCATTGGTCCTCTGATACTGTTATGAGTGTGTAATATATCTTCATTTGATAAAACAGTATTTGTAATAGCTGATACAATTATTTTATTTAAACAATGTATTAAAGTTTAGAAAATGAAACATTATTGAATTGTATCTTTATTGCAAAAAGACTATTTTAGTTTGTGATTTTGTTTAAAACATTGTAATGTTTGTTGTTGTTGTTGTTGCAGGTCTTCTACTGCAACATGAAAATGATTTCAAGTATGCTTTCAACCTAGCTGGTAAATAAACATTAACTGCTACTCAAATGACATAGAAATTGATGAACCATATATATATATATATATATATATATATATATATATATATATATATATATATATATATATATATATATATATATAGAGCAAACTGTATCATCTCCTATACTTTATTGTTATCCTTTTTTGTTTGATCGTAAAAGAATATTTTTTAAACACTAGATGTGCTGTACCACATTTGGAATGTTATATCTGTGCTTATTGGCCTGGTATATTCACTATTTGAAGTTTTTTGAAAATATTTTTTTTTACTTTCCCTGGCTTGAACCGTCATCAGACAACTTTTTTGTTTGTTTTGACGAGGGAGTTGCTGGACGAAGACACAGTAAAGAAGATGACAGTAGTCAGTGACTCATAGCTGACAACTTGAGTCAGGGTCAGGGAACCAGATCTGTCCAGAATCCTTTTCTGCCTCCAAGTGATGACCCTAGAAACAGACTGCACCTGTACAGTCTGGTTATGGGAAAAAGGGATCAAAGAGGAAAGGTAAACCTGGTCTAAAAAAATGCGCAGTGCTGCCCTGGATGTGTTGGACATAATATACAGATATCATAATCTCACTGTAAACAACGACACAATGTAACAAACCTTATATTCAGCACGAAGAAGAAGAAGAAGCCTATCCGCTTGTGAGCGTGTTCTGAATTCCACCTCTGTCTATGACAGCATTTGGGACCCCCATTATCTTCTTTCTTTTTTTTTTGTCGTTTCACTTTCTACTCGGTTGTAACCCAGTGTCGTGGTTTGTATTTTTCTTTTGCCTCTCTCATACCATTTTTCACCATTTTATAGCAGGTCTCATTTACACTGTCTATGCACCTTTTCCTATGTCTACCTCTTGGCTTTCTTCCTGATGTTCTCCTGTAGAAGGTTGCATAAACTGGTCTGGTTGTATTCTCACAGTCTGGTCGAACCAATTCATTCTCTGTTGTTCGATGTACTGTAGGCAGGGAATTGTTCCAACCTTCTGAATATTCATATTTGGGATTCTGTCTCTACTGGTGTTGTTAGTGACATTTCGTAGGCACCGCATTTTGCAGGTGGCTAACTTTTGTTCTTGAGCCCTATTCAATGCCCATGTCTGGCACTGGTAGCACAGGGTTGGGATGCATTTATCATTTGCTTTTTGCTTGGAGGGAAATCTTGGGGTGTCTTAGTAGTGGAGACAACTGGTAGGTGGCAGCGTTTGCCCTGTGCGCTCTAGTCTCTATCTCCTCACCTCCTGAGGTGAATTTGAGAATGTAGACCAGGATCTTCCTGGCTGTAGTGCAATATGAGGCTCCTCAGTAAGCTGTAAAGTTCATAGTGCCAATTCCCACCTCGTTAGTCAGACTACCATAAAACCTGTTTCCAGGGAGAACTGTTTGGAAGTGAGGTAAGTTCTTGATCAGTACGTTTCACCTGATCCTGGCTAACATAGTCTGATCAGTATGGTTTTCCTGACCGAACTTTAGTCACCTCATCAGGTAAAGCTAAATTGCTATAGAAATGATAATTCAGCTTGATATCTTTTGTAGTCTATGTTTGCTAATTGTGGTCTAGCTGGAGACGAGCCATTATGTTAATAACTGCCGCAGTTCCTAATAGTTTGTAGTACAAATATTTCCAATAATATTGACAAGCTTTCTTCTGCGCTTGTCCTGAGATGGATCTTCGTGACATGTTCTAGTTTGCAGCGAGGCTGCACCCTTTGGTCTGCCTCATCAAGTTTTTCATCCTTGCATTTTTGAGACCTAGTTTTCTTTCCCTCTTTGACCTCTATTCTCTTGACCAGGCTGCCATTTGGAAGCAGAAAAAGGTCTTAGCTGTTGGCTGCCCACCCTGATGCAAGCAGCCAGCTATGGGTCATAGCTTTTTTTCCATCTCATTCCCTGCTGCATCTTCAACCCTTGAATTACTGGCTGATGATGCTTGAAAAAGAACTTAAGTAGGCTTGTTTATACCTAACAAAGAAATTTGAGATTGAGCTATTGATGTCATGGCTCCTCTCTAATTAAACGAAGAGTGAACAGAAAACAAGAACAAAAGATATCTTGGAAATAAGATCAAAAGATACACTGTAATTACATCATCCATAAAATTCAACAAGCAAATTATCTCTTGAGATTATCCTAGACAGTTAAAGATAATGTTGAAGTACACTTTCAAACAGAAGTACCATTCTGACCGTGTTTGTAGAATTATATGTCCTTTCTAGTGAAATGAAACCAGGTTATGTTTACAAAATGCGTGTGGTTATTTTTTATTTTAGGGCCTGAACTTGTTGAGGAAAGACTGAACTAACCTACTGTTTAAAATTGCATCATAATAAATGACTAAGATAGGTTATAGTTAATCTAGCCACCTGTCTCTGTAAAGGTAATGGTAGTTACATACCAGGCATTGGGGATGAAGTCTTATACATTTCACAGAACAAGTTCTCAGCTTCTTTTAATGGGGGATCAGTTTACTTTCATTACTACCTTGTTTTCTCCAACTCTAACTGTTGATTTAGTATTATTTTCCATTGTTGTTTATTCATTTATTTCTGCAGCAAGAAATGTATATATGAGGGGGCTTCAAATGAAAACTGTAAATATATTTTTGGGAGAAATTTATTCTAAAAAGTGAAACACAACTATCATTTTTTAATGTAGTCCCCACTGCGTTCAATACAAGTCCCCCAGTAAAGTGCATGGATTCCTGAAGAAAAAAGTTCTCTTGGTTGCGTGTGTAACCACTCATATACCACCTGCTGGACCTCTTCATCGGACCTGAAGGTCTTTCTTCCCAATGCCTCTTTTAGTTGTCCAAGGACGTGGAAATCATTCACAAATGTTTGTGTGCTGTATATGGAAGTTTGTGTAGCTCATAGGAACACTGTTGGGCACTTAGTTCGGAAAGTTAAAGTTTCAGAAAGTGGATATATGGAACTGCATGATGATCCACGATATGGGCGTCCTTCCATGGCCATCAGCCCAGACATGTGGCCCTACAGGTTGCAGCAATTGAAGGGCCATGGCAATTTTCTTCGGACTTGGATATTCGAAGGTATGCACAAGATGGGTTCCTCAAAGTATCACAACTAATCTCAGGCGTCAAAGAAGCATGGCAGCTTCGTGAACAGGAAATGCGCTAGTACAGGATATGCATACATGCCCTTGTTTCGTTGTGACTGTAGAAGTAGGTGGAGATTAGGTGGAAAGTAAACATTCAGTTACACTGTGTGTGAATTACGCAATTAAAATATACATAATTAAAATTAGGTACTTCTCATTCTAGAACATTATTTAAACATAATTTTGTGTGTTATATCTAACTTTTCCCTTACAAATATATGTTATATGTCTGTATGTATTGTTGTTGTTTCGAATGCTCACAATGAGTAGGTTTACTCTTTTGTGTGCCCTGAAAAGGACATTAAGTGGTGGATTGCAGTAGCTTTCCTAACATGCTGATGAAAGGGGGCTGTGGTCCTCCAGGTGGTTGTGCTATGCTTGGCTTGGCTTCATCTGGGTGTCGCTCACTACTGCGGGGATCATGTCTATCTATCCCTCACATTGTTAGCCAGGCTATTATGAAAACAACCAATTGCCAGGGAAGGTCTGCGAGGAAGCTGAGGTGAGGGTCTTGGCGAGTATATTTAGCCTGACCCTAACTAACATGTCTGATCAGTATGTTTTGCCTGACCAGACTTTAGTCTTCCTCCCCATCCTGATTCTAGGCACCAACATCATCATACACGAGAAATTCCCATAAGTGCTGCGCTCTCCGTCCAAGTAGCCAGCCAAGCGAATATATACTCAGAGTCCCAGTCAGGTGTTGATTTTGTGTTCTTCGGATCTTTCCAGATAGAACACACTTTCTCCCCTCTCTCCTAGTCACTCCCAAATCTATCATCCTCTGCACATATGCATTTTAGCAACCCTTTATCATTCTGTAGAGTGTCTATGACTGCCCTTATCAACTCAACCCTGTCTTTGCCGGTGGAGCCATCTGTGTACAGAATTGGGTCTTGTGGTCCTGAGTGTTGCTGGATCAACTCCTGTATTGAAGCTTCTGTCCTAGTGCCGCCCCACTCTCTGCTCAATTATATCACCACCCTTGTCAGGGGCCTATTGTTGCCCACTTCTACCTATTCACTACTTCTTTCAGCTTCTTCCAATGCACAGACACTCATCAGGGAGTCTTCTGCCTCTGCATCCATGACCTTCCTCACTTAATGTGTCTGCCTTTGAGTGTATCTAAGTCTTGGTGTAAAGGGTGGTGTTCGTTGCTGACAACATTGGCGTATGTCTTTACCTGTACCACTTGATGTAGCACCTTGATGTTTGGAAAATCAAGCAGGAATCTCATGGCAGCAATGGGAGTATCTCTAATGCATCCCAGAACTGCTCTCATGTCCTCATTCTGGATTTTCTTCAATCCATCTATCTTTTGTCTTAGATAGTGAGAGCAACCCAAGACCGTAGTCCAGGACAGACAAAACCATTGCTTGCATCAACAGGAAGAGAGTCCATTGTTGCATGTCTGTGGCCGCCATGACTTTGATTGCATTGATACCCCTCTTTGCTTTCAGAATCACATTGTCAACATGTTTATTGAAAAAGGCTTCTGTCGAATGTGATACCCAGGTATCCTCCCCGTATGTATGTATGTATGTATGTATGTACGTATATTACATGTAACCACACACGAAACAAGAAACGATAGAGGAGGCTAAATGTCGCTCAGTTGAAATACAAATCCATGAGAGGCGGCTTCCAGGAAGTGCTTGAGGGCAGACTATCTGAGCTTCGTTTTAAAAAGGACGACATCAATCAGAACTGGGCATCCTTGAGAAACACCCTCTACAATACAACAGTTAAACACATTGGGCCACTCATGTGCAAGCATAAGGACTGGTTTGATGAGAACGATCTGGAAATACAAGGCCTTTTCAATGCAAAACATGAAGTGCACAGAGAATACCAAAGGGACACACCATCTCTGTCAGCAAAAGCGGCCTTCAATACTGCTCGTAAAGCTGTCCAGACCAGGCTTAGAGAGATGCAAGACTCTTGGCTCAGCATGAGAGCTGACGAAATTGAGATGTTCACAGAGTGTCATGACACCAAATGGTTTAACGAGGCACTGAAAGCTCTCTATGGCCTGCAGACCTCTGGTAACACTCCAGTTCACAGTGCGGATGGGACACTGCTAACAGATAAGGTTCAGATTCTAAACAGATGGGCAGACCACTTCTGCAAAATACTAAACCACCCATCGTCCATAAATGAGGAGACCACACAGCGAATGCCGCAGGTGGAACTGAACCTGGCGCTGGATGAAGTCATCACTGAGGAGGAAGTCTACAGGGCAATCAGTGCATTATCTATAGGAAAAGCTCCAGGAGCGGATGCAGTACCAGCAGAGGTATATAAGACAGCTGGCCCATCCCTCACCAGAAGGATCACTTAACTCTTCTGCCACATGTAGGCTGAAGGAATCATTCAGCAGGGGCTAAAGGACGCCTCAATCGTTCGCCTGTACAAAAGAAAATCATCGTGGAATATCGCTACTCTCCGCAGCAGGCAAGATCTTAGCGCGCTTACTGCGAAACAGGTTCAATAAACACCCTGAACAAAGCCACCGGAAGGGGAACAGTAGACATGATTTTTTCCGCTCGCCAAATACAAGAGAAATAAAATCAGGCCCTGTACACCACATTTTTTGACTTAACAAAGGCATTTAATACAGTAAACAGAGGAGGGCTGTGAATGATAATGTCCAAGTTTGGCTGCCCCAACAAGTTCATAACAATGGTGAAACAGCTACATGAAGGCATGTGGGGTCGCATACTGGACAGCGGAGAAATCTCTACAACGCTTCTAGTATCAAAATGAGTAAAACAAGGATGTGTACTCGCCCAAACCCTGTTCAACATGATGTTCGCGGCCATGATGACAGACGCCTTCAGATCACTGGAGCTTGGTATACCCATAAAGTACCGCAAGGATGGCAAACTACTCAATTCCAGAAGAATGAAGGCCAAAACCAAAGTGACTGGCGACATAATCAGGGAACTTGTATTTGCTGACGACTGCGCTCTAATGAGCAACTCAGAACTGAACATGCAAGTTGGAATGGACCAGTTCTCTGCCGTATGCGAAAACTTTGACCTAACCATCAATGCCAAGAAAACAGAGGTCATGTACCAACCAGCACTAGGCATGCCGTAGACAAAACCAGAGACTACAGTCAGCGGGCAGACGCTAAATGTCGTAGACAAATTCACGTATCTGGGCAGCACGATGTCGAGATCTGTCAGCCTCGACGATGAGGTGGCAAGCAGAATAGCAAGGGCAGCACAGCCTTTGGTAGAATGCGCTCGATGGTGTGGGAACGTCGTGGCATCAGCGTCAAGACCAAACTCAAAGTCTACTGTGCCATCATAATTCCAACCCTACTCTACACCTGCGAAAGCTGGACTGTATACTCTGGACATGCAAGGAGGTTAAACCACTTTCACACAGGTTGCCTGATGCGAATATTCCACATTCGATGGCAAGATCGTGTCACTGACATCGAGGTTCTCAAGGGCTAACATACCCAGCATCCATACACTGCTAGAAAAAGCATGACTAGGATGGGCCAGACACCTCGTCCGTATGTCAGACGAGCGGCTCCCAAAGAAGCTTCTCTACGGCGAGCTGAGAGAGGGATGGCACGAGAGAGGGTGCCCAAACAAACATTTTAAAGACGGTCTGAGGGACTCGCTGAAAAGTTACCAAATAGACGTTGACACCTGGGAATGTCTTGCGCAAAACAGATCTGACTGGAGAAGCGCAGTCAAAGCAGGTGTACCTACCAGTGAAGACCACCGTGTTGTGAAAGCCCAGAGCAAACGCGAAACCCGGAAATCACTAACAGCAGGAACACCAACACCTTCTATAGACCTCGTGTGTCCGTTATGCTGCAGATATTTTCGTGCCCACATTGGCCTGTTCAGCCACATGCGCACCCACATCCAACTGGAAATCTGTGACAAGGATGATGTCCTCATCGACAACATTGGACAGCTATTATTATAATATGTCTGGGTGACCACGTCGGTGGTCTTATGCCTGCTGCTTTATGGGTCACCTGATTATGGGAAAGGCTTCGAAAGTAAACCCTGGGGAAAAATCTGCATCCTATGCTACCTCCAGTCATCTTTGCTATGTCTTGCCATTAGATTACGGTAGCAGGAGATGAGAGAGTGGGAATACCGTGCACATCTTTTCCACTTTAATCAATGAAAGCGACAGTTACAGCATCAGACTTCTGAGAGCAACCCTATTAAAGAGAATGAATCTGAGAAATAGTAACCATTTGATGAATTTATTTGAGGTCAGTATTTTGCTGTTTCCATGCATCTGTAGATCTGATAAATACTATTTTGTCCCTTGTACAGGTGCCTGCTTGTTATGGAGCTCTGTGATCATGGTTCTTTTTAAAATAAAGAGGTGCAGAACACGGTTGGATACAGCAAAGCATACTGATGACAGCACAGAATCATTGAAGGGGTCTAAGGCCAAGGAACAGAACATCCCACTGATAACTGAGCATTTTGCAGAAAGAGACAGCAAGGTTTCTGTGAATGGAAATGACATTGCTGTGTGGGTATTATAAAGATAGTTAGCATATCGCATGTGGGTGTTGCACATCTTTTTTGTCCATGTAACTTGTTTGGATTTCCTTTAGTGTTATTATCTGCCTAATTTTCTGCCACTTTTAACTCTTTGCAGTCCAGTTTAATTGTGTCGATTTCTGTCTAAGACTTGTGCTGTAACTCAGTATGTCAAATAGTTTTTTTCAAAAATAAAATAGATTTATTTTGAGCAAAATAACCTAAAAATACGATCTAAAGATCTTAAGGCACGAAATTAAACTGTCTATGCCTTTGAGTATTCATAATAAAAATATATATTAGTATAAAATATTAATTGTCGAGATTAAACTGTTTTGCCTTTAAGCATTTATAATAAAAATATATATTAGTATAAAATATTAATTGTCGAGATTAAACTGTCTATGCCTTTAAGCATTTATAATAAAAATATATATTAGTATAAAATATTAATTGTCGAGATTAAACTGTCTATGCCTTTAAGCATTTATAATAAAAATATATATTAGTATAAAATATTAATTGCCGGGGGGATTATTTTTTCTCACCACACGTGTTGAAATTGTTGCTTTATCCCATCTAAAGCATTACCACATCCACTGTCATCTGTTTAACAGTCTGAATCGGACTTGTATTGAATATCCATGTAATCTAGATGCGTGATCATTGGACTGGTCAAATAAGGGATTTCTCTTCTATGAACTTCTAATTCAAACACACATCATGCCAAACCTTTACCACACTGCACTAAGTTTTCCGAACGTCACATATTTCAATGTCTGCTGATTGAAAATCTGTAAACCTTTCTATATGTTGGTCTATTGATATGATTTTGTTGTATATAAAGACATAAATGAATAAAGAACAGTGTTATTGTTTTTGTTGTGTGTGTGTTAGTTTCTGAGATACAAGAAGATGAAGATGAACATTTATAATACAAAGCACAAACACACATTTAGACTATCCGAATAGTATGCGTTGCTCCTCTGCTAATCCATAGAAATCACCACAAAACACTGATATTATTTCTAATCTAGGCCTAGTGTTAGTTTCCACTTCAAACGTATTTATTACATCCTAATAAACGAACAAAACATATTCTACCTCACAAAGATCTTTTACAAGAACTTATTTCACCATCCCCAATAAAATGGACGTCCAAACCGATCGAAAAAGATGAATATATCCTTTCAAAATCTCTGTTTACAAAAGTTACATGAAAGACTCTTTCATGATCAAACTTGGTAAACAAGGGAGGATAACCATCATGTTACAAATTTGCTGCATTTCCATGTCTTTCTATGATGATCCATTTTTTACAAATTTGTGTAGAGTATGGTATACCATTTGGGCATAATCTCCAATCTGCAGAGCGCTAAGTTCACAGAACACTAAAATATCTACCTAAATAAAATAATTCAACATTAAACAAAGCTACTCATGCACAAGAAATTCTGCCATCTTTAGGTCAGTCTAAATATGTAAATGTTGAAACATTTATTGTAGATTCCGAATGTCACAGAATCGGACTGTAGCTGGTATTTTTGTGCAACGGATCTCTACCATACTGGTCTGTAAAGAGTTAAGTTCAATTTCTATCTTCTAAGTTTGATAACTGCACTCAAATTTTTGGGGCTATATTTTATCTTATTTTGAGCTTGTTAATGGAGGAAAAATGTCCACTATGTTAGATGTTTTTTTATTTTTTGCAGATGGTTTTAACAGTGAGTATTTCATTTAAATTATTTTATGCTTGTTTTGATTTTAAATGTTTTATTTTCAGTTTTTTAAATTGTATGATTGATTTTGATTTTAGGCATGCTGTTTGGAAAAATACATTCTGCCAAGTCCTTGTTCAACATTATAATTAAATCATATCAATTTTTTATTCTCCATTCTGATAATCAGTTTTTTAAGCTCTTGTCATTCATTGCATGCTGCTTAATTTTATTTTATTTGAAAAATATTGTTGCTCTATTTGTTTTAGAATTATTTTTTGCCACTACTTTCAACCAGTTTTTTCATAATATCAGGACATAGCAGCCATAACAAAGAATGTAATGCTTGATAAAATTACAGTTTTATCTATACATTTGTTCAAATTTTATGTCCTAATAGAACAGGTTATGTTCCTTATAACAAGAACTGAAGTCCTAATAGTAACAAGTCATGTCCTTATAACAACAATTGATGTCCTAATAGTAACAGATGATGTCCTTATAACAAGAACTGATGTCCTAATAGTAACAGGTCATGTCCTTATAATAACTGCTGTCCTAATATTAACAAGTCATGTCCTTATAACAAGTAAGTACGTAAGTAGCCCATTTGCAGTTATGACTGACTGTAGGTTGATGCAACCTTGGAGTAGCAACTCTCTACTGAGTTTTTAGTTTTCCTTTTTCTTGCAGCATTGTCTTTTTTATTTTTCTGTGTTGCATGAGCTTATTTTCGCCCAACCTAAGGTGGCGCTTGAATCTCCATTTGGATCAGTCTACAGGTATGTCTTTCCATGATGTTAGATCCATATCCGGTGCATTCATGTCACACTTACATGCATTGTTGAACCTCAGCTGTGGTCAGCCAACTGTTCTTTTACCACATGCCAGCTGCTCATAGAGAATATCTTTGGGGTTGTGACTGTCTTCCATGCCACCTAGCTATCGCAATTTTAGTTGGCGAAGGAGGTTGTACATACTTGAAGGACCAGTGCGAGAATGCACCTCCGCATTTGTCACCCTGTCACTCCATGAGACGCCAAGGATGGATCTCAAGCGCCCTAGGTGAAAGGTGTTGAGCCTATGCTCTTGTTTGGCATATGTTGTCCAAATTTCACTGCCATATAGACGCGTACTGATGACACAGGCATTGTAGACCTTGGTCTTGGCTGTAAGTTTGGCGTTGTCCCAGACACGTGTTGTGAGAAAATATGGCAGCAGCTTTGCCAATGCGATTGCCTATTTCATGGTCTAGGGAGAGCTTATCATTTCTGAGGGACCTCAGGTAAGTGAACTGGTCCACAGTTGCCAGTTTGTAGTTATTGATAATGTTGGTTGCGGTGGTATCTACATCTTGTCCCAGCACATTTGTTTTATTCCGGCTTATTGTTACCCAAAACCTTTGCACACCCGAGAGAAGCGATCTATCAATCTCTGGAGTTCCTACTGACAGTGAGTGACAATTGCAGCATCATTAGTAAATAATAAGTCCCTGATAGTAACTTCCCTGATCTTGGCTTTATCAAGTTTAAACAGACAGCCATCCAATCTAATGATGTCCTAATAGTAACAAGTGATGTCCTTATAACAGCAAGTGATGTCCTAAATACTAGTGACTGGGCAAATGGCCCCCAAAAATTGAACTATGCCATAATTTATGAAATATAAACAAGGTTAAAAAACAGTTTGGGATGAGAACAGTAACAATATGGTTCTACTAACATCCCAAGGCATACTTGAGAAGGTGGATCGGGTGTCTTCCTGGTTGTAGTGCAATGTGAGGTTCATTAGTAGACTCACCACTATAGAGATCACAGTGTCGATCCTCACCTTGTTAACCAGACTACCATGAAACAGTTTGTTTCCAGGGAGAACCGCATGGAAGTGAGGTGTGGTTTTAATCATTATATTTCATCTGGCCCTGACTAACATAGTCTAATCAGTATGTTTTGGATTATCTTTAAGTATGGCAGAACACTGAACTAACTGTGCAACCTGTAGGAGGCGCTGCAAAATAACAGAGACGTAGTTTGATAAATGGAAAAATGAAAGTTATAATTATCATTTGCTCAAGGAATGTTGTGGGTGCACATGTCCACTATCTCATGATAAATATCCTGCCGAAGACGGATGTGTCGGACCGAAAGGTGCAAAAATCGCATTCAAGCTTTAGCGACACAACATATTCCGTTCTCTGGACTACATCCTGCTACTTGCAAAGCCCTGTTCAGGTTTTAGTAGCGGGAGATTAAGAACCAACGCAGAAGAAGAAGAAGATGATAAATATGTGGTTGATATCTACTATGGTCTAACAAGACTGCCTCCAAAATTACCTGCCACTTGAGCCTATAACACCAGGCAGCATGAAGTCAACACAAGAGAAAGAACAAAGCAATGGATCAGCAGTGTTAAAGAAGCAGTACAGAAAAATGGATACAAAATAATGATATACAAATGGCAGTGAAAGAAGACTATCTGATTGCCACTCGAGCCTATAACACTAGGATAGTGATTTACTGTTGTGCCCAAACAATTTTTAATTCTCATTAGTTACATTAGATTATGCTTACAATTATATTGGGGGGGGATGGGGGGGGGGGAGGAGACTAATGCTTAGGCAGAACATACTGATCAGACTATGTTAGAGGCCAAAGATGCAGCAGTGAATGAACTGACAGTAACCAATGACTCATAGCTGGCAGCTTCCATCAGGGTCAGAGAACCAGAGCTGACTAAGGTCGTATTCTGCCTCCAAGAGGTGGCCCTGTAAACAGGTTGCACTAGTGTAGTCTGGCTAAGAGATTAGGGGCCAAAGTGGGACGGCAAACCGGATTTGTAGAAGACTGTTAGTCAGAGTCCGATGGAACATACTGATCAAGACCATCACCTTACTTTATAGTAGTTCTTCCAGGAATTGGATCATTTCATGGCAGTCTGGCTAATAAGATGGGAACTCGTAGTAGTGAGCTTACTAACGAGCCTCATATTGCACTACAGTTAGGATGAACCGGATACAACTTCTCAAGTATGCCTCTGGATGTGAGGAGAACCACTGTAACCTGCCACTAAAAAAAAGTCATCAATGGCATATAACTCTAAGTACGAGTGGTATTAGCAACAACGACAATTATATTAAACATTTTATTTTTCATTGGGGATATTATCAAGTTAGCAAACTGTCAAGAAATCCCAAAAGTTACTCAAATGTTACTTTACTGTATTTTATACTAATGCCACCATCATCATGGGGAGATGCAGTTAATATTCTCAATCAATTTGTATAACATTTCCTATCATTCAGCCAATTTCTCTGTAGGTTTTGCAAATTCTGTCTGCCAGTTCTGACATGCTTTTGCTCAGCCACTTGTTGTTATTAAGGCAGAGTTGCTAGACATGTTCTGTGTTTTTTTATTTGATGTGTTGTTGCTTTCCCTGCCAAAATGTATCTTGTTGGTCTCCTTATCTGGGTGATGTGCTTTTTAGCACTGCATGAGTGTTTTGGTCTGGGTGTCAAATATTTGTTTATGTCTCACACCTTCTTCCTCCTCTTCTTAGATCATTGGTCGGTGACTGACAAATGAGTTGGGGACCATCATGCCTGCTGGCATCTTTATGGGCAGCAACACATGTTTTACACATTAGATCCTTGGTTAGTGACTGACAAAGCATCAGTGATCATCATGCCTGGTGACATCTTTAAGGGCAGCAATAAATTTCTTCTACTGCTTCGATCCTTGGTTGGTGACTGACAAACGGGTCAGCGAACATCATGCCTGGTGACATCTTTAAGTGCAGAAACAAATTTCTTCAATTTTGGCTGTTGTACAGCCATCTTTCATATGGTGCCCTAGCTGTGATTCATGGTTTCGGCTTCCACAGTTCTATGTCAATTTGTCTTAGATGTGCCTCTCTTTTGTCTTCTCCCTGGAGTCCATTATATGGCAATTCTGGTGAGGGTGTCAGACTCTTTTTAGAACATGGCCGATCCAATTCCGTTGTCAACCAGTTATGATGGTGGACATGTCTTTTCCGTTACTCCAGGCAAGCAGCTCTCAGTTGGTGCTGGTATTCTGCCAGAATATTCAATAAATATTTTTTTGTAGACAGGTTATGTGGAAAGATGACAATTTTAGCATATCTTTTTCTTCAACTCTCCAACATTCCGCAACGTACAGAAGCACAGAAAGTATGCAACTCTTGCATATTCTTAGTTTGTTATTTATGCTGTACTACCAAGATTTAAAGACATTGGTTAAGCTAGCAAAGGCTATTCTAGCTTTGTTCATTTTGATTTTGTTGTCTTTGCTGTTTCACTGTCTTGTATAACTGAGCTTCCGATCTATGAAAATATGTCCTGCTGCACTAGTTCGTCATTTTCTATTTTAATTGGTGTGGGATTTTGTCACCTGTTCTGATATAACAGAACAAAATAAAAAGAAAAAAAAAGACTTTGTGCTCAAAAGAAGTGCACCTTCACCAAAATAAAGTAAAAAAAAAACCCCAACCTAACAAACAGCAAATGCTGACATTGATCTTTCTTGATATTACTTTTAATTGTGATTACAAAACAAACAATGCTTCACTTCATGCTTTTTGGCTTATGTGCTGCAGAATTTTCCATTATTATTCTGTTGGTTCTAATGAGTGTTCGTGATGTTCGTATATTTGGAAGGGATGGGTGTTCGAATATTTGGAAGGGATGGGGTCGCTGTAGTCGAGCAATAAGGCTCTTGCCTCTCAAATCGATGAACGGAAACAGCGGGGGTTCAAGTCCTGCAGGTTTCAAACCACCCTTGCTCTGAAGAGGTGGGAACTAGAGTGCCTTCATTTTTAATTACCTCCAGTCATCTTTACTTTTGTATGTCTTGCAATTGTCTTTACAATTTGTATTTTATCCAGCATTACCTGGGATAATTATGAAAATAGTTTGTCAACATTACCCATCTATCATATCCCTATTGCACTCCCAATTTCGTCCGTTACCCCACCCATCTCTCTGCCCATTTCTTCCGTTCTCAATTCACTGATCTCTTTCTACTATACTGCAAATCTCTTACCCCACCCATCTCTCTGCCCATTTCTTCCGTTCTCAATTCACTGATCTCTTTCTACTATACTGCAAATCTCTTACCCCACCCATCTCTCTGCCCATTTCTTCCGTTCTCAATTCACTGATCTCTTTCTACTATACTGCAAATCTCTTACCCCACCCATCTCTCTGCCCATTTCTTCCGTTCTCAATTCACTGATCTCTTTCTACTATACTGCAAATCTCTTACCCCACCCCAATCAAGCCGTCCATCTCTACTCCCTCAATTCACCAATCTCTACCTCCCTTTCAATATGGCAATCAATATGTCCACCAATATTTCCTGCTCATGAACCTGCCCATCTCTCCTCCGCCCCCCCCCCCCACACGCCCACCCACCTCCCACTGTCTATAATTCCCACCCTCTTCAACCTGTCCATCTCTTTCCTTCAATCTTTAATACCCAGCTTCGCCCCAGAAATAACATAACATTGTAATACATACAATTTGATAGTTAATGCAAATTAAGTCAACAATTTTCATATGATAAATAGAAAAAATTAACAATTTTACTGCTGTCAAAATCAGTTAACGGTATCAGTTCATGGTGCCAGTTCATCATGTCAGTATTTGCAGATAAAATATATTCTTTATGCAACCATAACTCATGAAGGGAACTAAATAAATATTGAAGCACAGGTGTTTTTGAGTAGATAACTCTTATTTTTAAAATGTATTTGCTTGTGTACCTTGAATGTGGTTATATACGTGGAATATAGAGAAAGGATCATATGCCCACAACTTGTAAAAGCTACAACATAGGAACTTGAAATCAGTTGGACTGATCTACAAATTGACCATAGAATGAATGTTCAGTGAAACTTTCAGCTTGAAATGTCTTTCCTTTTGCAAGTTCAGACAAACAAATAAATATACAGATATATATATATATACACACACACACACACACAAACTTTGAGACAGAAATGTTACAATTACCAAGAAGAAAATAGAGGGAGTTTTATATAAAGAATGTTTGTGGGAGTTTTATGAGGTATTTATTGATTAACTGACAAGAATATGCAAAGGAAACCTAAGACTAACATGAATGTAAACAGCTGACTGTTTCATAATCATTTTTACATGTTTTTTTTTTCTCCCAACAGTGACAATGTGATCTCTTCTGTATGAAGTTAAACAAGTGCTCTCTCCAGCCCTGACCTGTTTGATATACTTAGCTGACAGCTGTGAATTGTTTCATCCGGTGAACTTTACCATTGACTTTGTGATTGTTGTTGCTGTTGTTGCTTTTATATCGCATTGTTATTTCAAAGTTTGCCTTTGGAGAGATGTTATTGTACTGGCTTGACATTATAGTACTAAGACGTTCTTTGTTGTTGTTGTTATGGATTGGGCCACAGCCAATCTTAGTAAATGTGGGGCCCAATTGAAGAAGTTAGAGAAGGCCCCCATGAAATATTCAATATTAGCCGCTTAATGTCTAAACTAAAATTAATTAATTTATTAACTTTGAGAGCATGAAACCTAACCGTCTCCAATTTAAGTTCAACTTGGATTGAGTGAACTGCTAAGGCTCTCACACTTCTACCCAAAACTGTGTTGTAGTATCTGTAAGTGTTTAGAGATATATCTACTTTAAGACCATACATCAGCTATTGCTCAAGTATGCCAAAATCATCAGCCATCGAACAATACTCACATTTAGACAAAATCATAGAATGTAAAACTTTTTGGGTATTAAAGGGACTCAAATCCATGACAGTACACAGCAATACTCAGCTCAGTTCATCCCGTACCCATCAGGTTGTTAGAGCACACTTGGAGACACTTACACAATCCCACGCCATCTCTCCCTGTCTGCTGCCGCCAGTTTTATGACATACAAGTCAAGTGCAGTGCCCTGTTCTTTCCATTAAGGGGGACTGGGACCAACATGGCAAAGGACAAGATACTGCACAGTAAACACTACTGTTCAGAAACTCTGATAAAGTACAGTAATAGTCAGAAGCATCAATTTGCTGATGGCATAGTGGTCATCACAGAGTTAGCAGCAGAAGCCAACCAAATGATGCAGCTACTCAATGGATAGAGCAAGAAAACAGGACTGCAGATGAATGTCTTGAAGACCAAAGTGTTGCGCAATTGCTTCACCACTTGTGATCCAGTCTTCCTTGGCAAGGTACAGTTAGAGGATGTCAATGAGTATATTTATCTTGGGTGCCTTCTCAGTATGGAGAATAACCTGGAACCTGAACTGACAAGACGTCGCTGTGCGGGTTGGGCAGCCTTCTCGTCTATTAACATGATCCTGGACAGTTGCCATGACCAGGACCTATGAGTCTCCCTTTTTAATTCCACTCCCCTCCTTGCAATGTGCTGAGAGGTGGACACTAACAAAATCACTAGATGACAAATTAAGAGTGACCCAGGCCTCTACTGAGAGACACTTGGTCGGAATCAATCTATGAATCCAACGTATACACGGTCTTCACAATTCTGACAGAAGATGATTGTCCCTGATGAAGGATGCAGTAATCCATGCAGACATGGCAAAACGTAGAGGGGCTGGTCACATGTTGCGACGAAACGATGGTCGATGGAGCACAACGACAGCAGTCTGGTACCCCTGAGGTAAGAAGAGACTGCGGGGAAGATCTCCAATGCATTGGTCTGACTCCGTTGTATTATGCTACAGCATCCGACATGCCTCTAGAGGAGCACTTACCAGGCACTGGACTTTCATGGCCCAAGACAGGCTCTGCTGGAGACGTAGTTAGGACCCGCAGCTACGCTGAGTAATGGGTCATCAAGATCAAGAGCAGTCAGACAATTGAGACTGCTCAGTGATTGCGAGTGTCCAGTTCTTCCAGGTATCAGGTGGTATATTTTAAATGTAAATTTGGAGGAAGATATAATAAAGAACAAAAATATGGTGTTTATTTACTATTACATGCTGTTTGTTTTGTTTGTTTAATGCTTTAAATCATTCATAAAAAAAGCACACAAATTTTACAGAAAAATTAAAGCATAAATTAGTCACTTAACTTAACATCTTTATACTGGTTTAGAAGACTCTGCAGAATCTGTACACAACCAGTTTCTTTTACATTTTCTTGTTCTGAAAGCTATGCGCATCCAATCTATTCTTAAATGCATTAATTGTCCTTGCCTCCACTAGTTCCTGCAGCAATGCATTCCAAGCATTCACCACTCTCTAACTAAAAAAATATTTCCTAATATCTAATCTGGACCTTTCTTTAGTTAATTTGTAGCTATGTCCTCTTGTTCTTGTAGGTGGTTGTATTTTGAAAATCTTGTTATAGTCTAATTTATCCTTTCCTTTGATTATCTTATTAACCTGTATTGTCACCTCTTTCCTCATAATTGTAATTCTGGAATCCCACTTTCCGCTTTGTCGTTCTTTTTAAAAAATCCTTCCCAGCATGTTTATATCTCCTCTATGATAAGGACTCCACACCTGTACATAGTACTCCAATCTAGGTCTAACCAATGCTTTATTCAGTTTGACAGTCACTTCCTTGCTCTTACTTTTAATAAGAAAGGCAGTACACTGAAATTCTTGAAATAAATGTTAATAGCTAGAACTTGTGTACAGGTAACCCTAAATTTACGTTTGTGATGCATTCCCGGGCAAACTTGCCTAATTAGAATCAATGCAAATTGAAACTATTTTATAATTTAAATCAATGGAAATTCAATTACATGCATTACTAGCGCCAAAACATTGACAAATAATAAATATAATGGCCCTGCATGTAACGCTCAGAAATAAGCAAATATAATAAAATGAATTTACAAATATATTTTGTACACTTATGACTGGCAAAGGTGAAGCATCGTTAGTTCTCTGAATATGTTCTGGATTTGATCAATGTTTTTTAAGTGCCACTTATAGTACATAAAGCAGAAAAAAGTGCTCTCCAGTTTGATCTGTGTGATGCCACTCTTTTTAGTTCATGAATGTTGTTCAATCCCATAGAGATGTTGAATCCCATAGAGGAACCCTCTCTGATAATTGTTCTGCAGAGAGTTTCTTTCGGTCTTCCTATTTTCCTGCTGCCAGATCGTGACCACATAAACGCTTACAGAGGGAGTCTGTTGATGTCCATTCTAAGAACATGCCCAATGTATGATCACCGTGTTTTCCTGATGAGTGATGAAACATATTGTTGATTGGTGACTTCTCAAATTGTTTTGTTGGTTATGAATTGCTCCCAGCCAATGTTCAACAGTTTTCTAAGACACTTATTCTTGAATGCATTTAGCCTCTTTTCCAATGCCTTTATTTTCCAACATTCACATCCATAGGTGAGTATTGATAATATGTTGAAGTTAAAAAAACTTGAGCTTCATGTGCGCACTCAATGATTTTGATTTCCAGATGTTCGTTAGTTGGGTAAAGGTACCTGCAGCTAGAGCAATGCAAGTGAAAATTTCCCTAGATGTATCTATATCTTGAGTCATTTTGCTTCTGGATTGATTACCATATGTTAAAAAGAAATCATGCAATGTGGGCTTTCATGATTTATTCTTTCTACAAAAATTTTGTGATTAGACCTCAAAGATGCTATAGTGCTCCTCTTTGTCATGGTCAATTCTCAGAGCTCATCTGTGAGTTTATCTATGTCTGAGAGGATGTGCTCCCAAAGTTTACATTTCATAAACCGCTTACACCGATTAATTGATCTCATTAGAGCAGACTCGCAGAGTTGACTATTTTAAAATTTATATTCAAAAACGAGAAAATTGCAAAACGTTTGAAATAATAATAAATATTTCATGTAAACTTTTTCACCTCTTTGTTTCAAAATTGTTATTCTGAATTAGTGCAAATTAGGCCAGCCCAAATCGAGGGTGCCTGTACACCAAACATTTGATGAAAGAAAACTAATATCATTTCTAAAGTGTGATCTTTAACAAGTTTATTTCATTTCTAGGGTCAGAATTTTCGTACTTTTATTATGCTAAAATTTAAACGCTAAGTATGGTTTATTATAATGCAGAAAGTGCCTTGTGTAAGATTTTTTTACCCACTGCCTTTAATTTAGTTGGCTTGTAGAGTATGCAAGACTGCATTTTAACCTTTTTCTGGTATGGAAGTTGCTATGTTCATATTTGCTGTTATTTTTTGATGATTCATATTTTACAACTTTACTTTGACTGAAGTTTATATTTTATTAACTGCATTTATCTTATAGCCATTATTTAAAATTATATTTGATATATGAGGTTCATCACTTTGCTTGAGTTTCAAATTTGACAAGTTTAAACTTTCATGATCATTTCATGGTTGATTGCAACATTGCAACAAGCGTTATACCCATGCCCCACCCCAGATACACATGTATGTATGTATGTATGTATGTATGTATGTATGTATGTATGTATGTATGTATGTATGTATGTATGTATGTATGTATGTATGTATGTGTATATAAATATATATATATATATATATATATATATATATGAAAAGGCAAAGGTCCATCGTAGATGATGATGGCATTATTAATTTTGCTAGCTCTATTTTTAGTAAGGATTAACTGCGCTTACTTTTTATCCTCACTCTCTCGTCTCGTGCCGCCCGTCCCTAGTGGCAAGTCAAGGACAAGACGACTAGGGGGCTACTACGAGATGCAGGTGACTTCGCATCAAGCACCTGTGAAAAAGACGGCGTAGTTCGGAGTTGAACCCACACCACCTGATCACGAGGTCAACGGCTTACCCACTTCGCCACGGAATCCCCATATATATATATATATATATATATATATATATATATATATATATATATATATATATATGTATATATATATATATATATATATATATATATATATATATTAATATTACTGCAAGCACAAATGATATTCTATGAGGTCATAATGCTAATGGAAGTTATCATGTAATAATTTGTGACATTTATCACACAGCAAAAACAAAAATATTATTGTTTTATCAAATGATAAAACTTTGTAATGTACTAAATTACTTTCGTACAGATTTGTTAGTAGAAAATTAAATTACAGTAGTTTCTGGCAAAATGATTTTGCTTCACAATGCAGCAAATTCACAACGTGCCTATGGACCATTGGTTGGAACGTCGCAGACATATACGTGGTCCGTGGATCATGCTTTCAAAAACACTGAGTTACAATGAGTGACATTTCACATTCATTACTTTGAACGAGGCTTGCTGTTTCACAAGAAATCACTTATAATTGAACATATACTTTGGCTGCTATCTGGTTAAAAAAAATGTAACAATTGTGCACAAATGCCTTTTTCTTTGATGTTATATTGGCATTTAAAAAGTGTGAATTAAGCTTCGTAGATGATGTCACCCTCTTCTTCGATGTTTCTCCTGCAAAGGACATTGTACCGTATTTTATGGCAGGGCTGCGATATCTGCGTCTTTTGGCCTGACACATCCAGTTTTAGCTGACTTTTTTGGGTACTTGGTTTACCTGTTTACCTTATCTCTGTGATCCCTATTATCTTAGCCAGACTGCACTAGGGCAGCCTGTTTCAAGAGCCGTCGCTTGGAGGCAGGGCAGAGTAGGGTCTTTGTCAGCCCTGGTTCACTGACCCAGATGCAATCAGCCACTGGCTGCTGTCATATCTATCACTCTGCTGCATCTTTGGCCACTCAGATGATTAGTCAATGTATGTTCATATTCAAATGATTAAATCATCAGATAAACATTTGCATCAGTGCTAACAACTCTGTGGCATGCCTGCAAAACATGGACAGTGTATAGCAGACAACTAATCAGTTGGTAGAACAAAGAACTTAACTGTGAAATTCTTAGCAAGTTAAATATGATAGGTATCCATAAGCAGCTGCTATGCGGTAAGCTTAGAACAGACCGGTGCTTATCAGAGGAACAGAAGAAATGCTACACTCCTTAAAATTGTCTCTGAAAAGTGTCAACATTCATATCACCTCTGAAAGATACTTCCAAAAAATCATTTCACCTGGTGCACTAACATCATACAAGGTACTCAGATCGCAGAGCAAAATATCATTGCTGAGACTGAGAAAGTGAGCTGCTCTTCTTCTTCTTCTTCTTCTACATTCATTCACAATCTCCCGCTACCAAGCTCTGAACAGGGCTTTGCAAGTAGCAGGATATAGTCCGGAGAACGGGATGTGTTGTGTCGCTAGTTTACAGTTTGACTGCGATATTTGCACTTCGGCAAGTGAGCTGCTCAAAACAACAGAACACACTACGACCCCATAGGCGCGACGCCTGTGAGTCACAAGTGCAGAAGAGTCTGTCATGCCAGGAGCTCACATCTATCAGCACAGGTCTGATGCTGCCACGATCTTCGTTTGCGATGGACAACTATTATTATTTTTACCTACCAACCTCTAAGATTTGTTCATATGAAGCCTCCATAGGAGAAAGGCATGCCTGTCGTGAGTTCAAAGGCTCATAGAAAATCATTCTAATGACAAAGTTCATCCACTATTACAGCAGCTTATCACTTCAAGGATGTCTTGTACGAATCATTTTCTTCTTCTTGTGCATTGGTCCTCAAAAGGACATAGTGACATTAAGTCGTAGTTTATAAAGAGGCTGCGATATCTACATTTTTCAGCCCAGCGCATCTGATTTTAGCTGGATTTTTTTTGGCAATAGATTTGCCATCCCATTTGATTCATTTGAGTTTTCATAGCAGCCTGTTGTTATCGCATTGAAAGGCACATAAAAAAAAAAGAATGTGATTTTGAGACTTCATTGCTCTAGGACAAGTTTCTTTTCCGATGAGGTATATTAACCATTTTCTTTCCTCACGTCTTTCCTTATCTAGCTATGTTAGGTACCCATTATATTCTGGGTAGACTGAATCATGTGTTTTTTGCATCAGAATAGTAGAGCACCCACTTCTTAGGGTAAAGGTTTGACCCATGTTATTGACATACTTCTGTCAACCCAGCTGTAAATGAACACTTAGTTTATTGTTAAGGAAGAAAAGACTGAGGAAAGGAACTGACCACTACACCTTGTAAAAAGTAAATGCAAAAATATGATAATTATTCCACCTTTGTGTGCTCAGCTTACCTGTGTAAGCTCAATGATATATTTGCTAGTATTTTGGTTATACTCTAATTTATTATATATGTTCTAATATTTTAAGAAGAATTCTCCATGCTTATTGTTTATATTATTTGTGATTGATCTTGTAAGCCTGTTTTGTTGCTTTTGGGATTAGGTCATTTCTTCTTCTTCTTCTTCGTACGCAGTCAGACAGTAACCATTATTTTTTCGAAAAAAGCGGCGGTCATCCTGAGGCTGTCGCCACTGCCATAGAGCTTGTCTTGCAGTTCCACTGGTGATGGCCACATCTGCTCTCTCTGATCCTCGTATGTCGGGCAGTTCTGTAGCAGATGTTCCGCGGTCATTTTACCAGTACCACACGGGCATTCGTCGGTACCACCTATCTTCAATTTGTTGAATAGGTGGTACCTCAGTCTATTGTGGCCAGTGCGAAGTCTGAAGACAACGACCTGCTCTCTTCGGTTCAGCTGGTAATAGGCATCTTTTTTGGTGTAACCAGTATGTTCGGTTTCCCATTTGGTCATGTATCTGGCTTTGATAAGCCGTTTTGACTCTTCATACGTCATACTAGTATCTGTTTGTGGTAGTCTTGCACCTTCTTTTGCCAGTCTGTCTGCCTCCTCGTTGCCTTGGATGTTGCAGTGTGATGGGACCCACTGTACCACTACCCTTTTTGGTGCGGACTGCTGGCACAGTTTGCAGAGTGCTGCTCTTAAGTCATTAAGCTCAGTGTTTTTCTGGCTTTTTAGCGCTGTGACTACGGCGAGAGCATCTGTAAGTAGGACTATATGGCTTTCATTTTCATTGTGTGTCACCATTTCTTCCACTGCCGCCCTCAGTGCCTCTGCCTCCGCTCCGAAATTGCTGGATTAGGTCATTTAAAAGTGCAGTAAAATGGTTGCAGGAATACAGGTTAAGCAAGTAAATTACGAGGGCCTGTCAGAAAGTAATGTACCACAATTTTTTTCTCCTGTGCTTTTTATTCAAAATGCGTGAAATATATACACAATTGGTGTGAATATTTCCTCTAAACATATTTATTTTTCCACGTAATCTCCATAAACTTGAGCGACTTTACGCCACATGAAACAAGTGCATGCATGTCTCGTCCATGGGAAGGAAGACTAACGTCTGGTCAGGCAAAATATACTGAGCAGACATGTTAGTCAGGATCAGACAAAAAATACTGGCCAAGATCCTCACCTTGGATTTCTTGTAGCCTTTCCTAGAAATGGGCTGTTTCCATGGCAGCCTGGCTAACAAGGTGAGGAATGAATGTGATCCTGTAGTAGTGAGTGACACGCAGTTGAAACCGAGCATGGCACAACCGCCTGGAGGACCCCGGTCCACCTTTATCAGCAAGCTCGGGATGTTAGGAAAGCTACTGCGACCCGCCTTTTCAGGGCGCACAAAAGAGTAAACTTACTCATTGTGGGCATTGGATAACAACAACATGTCTTGCTTGTATCAGATGCTGTCTTGTTCGTGTAGCAATTTCATCATTGCATGAATTGTTCCTCAATATTTTCTAACCTTGTTCCCCGGAGTGCATCTTGCACAAACCTTAGAAAATCTCAGAGTTTTGATAATTTAAATTGCACCTCCTTTGCTTAGTTGGTATTCGCCTTTGCCTACAAATAATGGCATCAGCACAGTTCCGCATGTCTGAGCTGGTGACTGTAGCAGCACATCCAGAGAACGCAAGACCATCCACATCCGTCTGTTCACTTTCCGAAGCTCTAACTCTTTTAGCCCAGCGACAAACAGTGCTTCTGTTTACTGCACAACTTCCATACACAACACACAAACATTTGTGAATGTTCATCACTGTGTCTTTCTCTGCAACCATCATCATGTAGCATTTCCTTTGTAGAACGTCGCTCCCATCACAGTCTGTCTGAAAGAAACTCGTTCCCTTGCCAAAACTCCAGCTTCCGCCACTGTCTTACTCAGGCACTCCTGG
Organism: Ariolimax columbianus; assembly: GCA_036924085.1. NCBI lineage: Eukaryota > Metazoa > Mollusca > Gastropoda > Stylommatophora > Arionidae > Ariolimax > Ariolimax columbianus. The sequence continues at coordinate 36,797,890 of JAVGWX010000021.1, forward strand.
ATATCTTGGTGCCATCGTCTTCTTGGTCTACCCCTTCCTCTTTTGCCTGGCACCATACCTTCCATCACCGTCCTCTCAAGACCGTTGTGTCTCTTGATGTGACCAAAGTATTTGCATTTTCTAGCCAAAATGGAATTGATAAACCAGGAGTTTGTAATACTTCACATACCCCAATTCAACGGATTTGTGCAGCTGGTCTATTTGTCGGAATACATTGAAATTTCGTACATTTAATCTACACATTTCGTATTTGAGGTGTGCAAAATTTCATGTTCCTATCGTTATTATTAGTGGAGGAAAAAAATGTGGTACATTACTTTCTAACTGACCCTCAAATTTATGTTTGTTTTATGCCCACGTATTACCAAAAGTTAAGCAAAGAATAGTAACACTGAAACCCAAGAAGAGGAGAAGCTGTTTGAATGTCAGTGTTATGACCACGAGGAGTATGTTCAAAACCTCTACATGGCACATATTTTTTTCTGTCCGGAAAAGTGTGGTCTAGGGGTTACAAGCTATGCTTATAATCTAAATGTACCAGGTTCAAATCATGTTGTGCTCAGACTCATCATGTTGTGCTCAGACTCAGCATGTTGTGCTCAGACTCAGCGTGTTGTGCTCAGACTCATCATGTTGTGGATTTTTATCATGTTTTTACCACGTCCCCCAGACATCATCATCATCATCAATGTTCTTTAAGTGACATACATGGCACATAAGGCAGAAACCACTGTTCTCCAGTTCGATCTGTGTGACGCCACTCTTTTCGTTGTTTACGAATGTCCACAATGAGAAGTTACTCTTTTGTGCGCCCTGAAAAGAACGTTAAGTTTCAGGTGGTCGTAGCTTTCCTCACATCCCGAGTGTGCTGTTGAAAGTGGACTGGGGTCCTCCACGGTTGTGCTATTCCTGGCTTCATCTGCATGTCACTCACTACTACAGGAATCACATCGATCCCTTGCCTCGTTAGCCAGGCTGCATTAAACCAGCCCGTTTTCAGGGAGGGCTACCAGGAATCCGAGGTGAGGGTCTTGGCCAGTATGTATGACCCTGACTAACATGTCTGATCAGTATATTTTGCATGACCAAATGTTAGTCTTCCTTCCCGCCACTCTTTCAGTTCATGAATGTTGCTCAAGCCCATAGTGGAGCCCTCTCTGATGATTGTTCTGCAGAGAGTTTCTTTCGGTCTTCCTCTTTTCCTGCCACCAGATGGTGACCGCATAAATGCTTGCAGAGGGAGTCTGTTGCTATCCATTCTAAGAATGTTGCTTCCATTCTAAGAATGTTGCTGTCCATTCTAAGAATTTTGCTGTCCATTCTAAGAAATTCCTGATGTATGACCACTGTTTTTTCCCTATGAGTGATGAAACATATTGTTGATTTGTGACTTCTCTAATTGTTTTGTTGATTATGAATTCCTCAAGCAATGTTCAACAATTTTTCTAACACACTTATTCTCGAATACAACTAAGCTGTATGGATACCTGTTAAAGTTTGGGAAGATTGTGTAACTCGCAGAAGCTACTGAGTTCGTGCTGTCTTCAGCAAGTTAAGGGACTGAGCACATATGAAATCATTTCTTGGAGCTATATTCCTTTTTCATTTTTTTCTATCATTGTCAAATTAAAATCTATCCTGTACAGTATGTGGTGACTGCAAAGTTAAGCAGCCCTTATTCCTCAACCATATAAATAATTTTGGTGGACATCAGCAATGAAAATAAATGGTGAATAAATAATGATCATTTTTTAAAAAGTTGTTATAGTAGCTACATATTTTTATGTCTGGTAGCCAGTATGTGGTGACTGCAAGGATGAGCAGTCTTTATTCCTGAGTGCTGTAGATCCTCTATGTGAACCTCAGACACGAGAAGGGACACTATAGCGATATTTTTGTTTGTAGTTAAATAGCAGCTAAATATTCATGATAGTCAGTATGTAGTGACTGCAGGGATGAGCAACCTTTATTCCTCAGCTCTGTAAATCGTCCCGGTAAACCTCAGCAATTGCTACAGACACTGAAGTGATAATTTTTTTTAAAGTTAAAGTAGCTAAATATTCTGATAGTCAGTGCATGGTGACAGCAGGAATTAGCTGCCTTTTAATCCAAAGCGCTGTAGATCCTCCATGTGAACCTCACATGAGAATGGAGAGTGATATTTTTTGGTAGTGTAAATAGTAGCTAAATGTTCTCATGTCTGATAGTCAGTACTTGGTGACTGTAGAGATAAGCAACCTTTATTCCTCAGTCTTATAAATCATACCGGTGAACCTCAGCAGCGAAAATAAATACAGAAGTGATAATTTATTAAGTTGTGATTATTTCTTAAGTTGTTAAAGTAGCTTCTTCTTCTTCTTCTTCTGCATTCGTTCTCAATTTCCTGCTACCAAGCCCTGAACAGGGCTTTGCAAGTAGCAGGATGTAGTCCGCAGAACGGAATGCGTTGTGTCGCTAGTTTACAGTTTGACTGCGATATTTGCACCTTTCGGTCCGACACATCCGTCTTCAGCAGGTTAAAGTAGCTAAATATTCTTGTGCTGGCAATCATGAAGGAAAAGGGAGAGCATGCATTGAGGCACTATTGTCCAAGGGAACCTACAAGGAATAAATAACTTTGTTAATTGTTGCTGTTTTATGTCAATTTTGTCGTATAATTTACTTTTGATTTCATTTGTGAGCTTGGATTACAGTTCAAACCTACCAAGTTGAAATCACATTGTGCTCAGTTTGACAGATTGGGCATATCGTGGGTTTTAGTCAACCCAGCCATAAATGGACACCTGACAGTCAGGGACAAATTTCGAAGCTGCCTCAGGAGCTGTGGAGTTTGTGCTTTGTCGTCAGCATTTTGAGCAATGAAAGGAACTGAGCACATGGGGGATCGCCCAGTTGCAATGAAGTTCGTTCTATGAGCCATTTTCAATTTTGAATTCTTTAATGATTGTGGAAAAAAAGGACATTTTTAATGTAAATAGCTGATTGAAAAGAAGGGGAGTTTATGTCTAGTAATTTATTTCACAGTGTTCTCGCAGTGTTAAATATTTTCATGTCTTTTTATCAAGAGAAAACTGAGCCCACACATATGGGTCACTGAGGAATCAGTTGCCAGCTTGAATGCATCTTTAAAACTGACATTGATATTGTATTGACTCTACTGATTATCTGATTGAGATTATGGTTGGTTTTTACGTAAAACTATAAAATATTGTCAAATATCAAGTGTGCTATTGTTATATGTTGAAAATGCAAATCACACAAAGCTGCTTTACATTTAGGAGGATGCGAGTTGTATGTTATCACTTTTTGTTTTGTAAATATTGAATTCAGTATTGTTGTTTCAAATGCCCACAATCAGTAGGTCTACTCTTTTGTGCGCCCTGAAAAGGGCGTTAAGTGATGGGTTGCAGTGGCATTCCTCACATCTTAAATGTGCTGATAAAGGTGGACCGGATTCCTCTAGGTGGTTGTGGTATGCTTGACTTCATCTGCATATCGCTCACTACTACGGGGATCAAGTCGATCCCTCACCTTGTTAGCCATGGTGCCATGAACACAGCCCGTTTCTAGGGAGGGCTACGAGCAAGCTAGGGTGAGGGTCTTGGCCAGTATATTTTACCTGACCCTGACTGGCATGGATGATCAGTTTATTTTGCCTGACCCTGACTGGCATGGCTGATCAGTATGTTTTGCATGACTAGGCATTAGTCTTCCTCCCCTGAATTCAGCATTAGTTTAACTTATTCTATATGTAGAGCCGACACATCGGCTTAGAAAAATTGCTGCTCAGAATGCCGATTTTTGTACAAAAATTCATCTCCATTTCAATTCTGGGTGATAACATTGAAAAGAAATCAGAAGAAGACTAGCCATGGCAACGAAGGAAAAAGACAAATATAGACATTCGGCAAGAGTTGAACATAGAAGATTTAAAATATTTGGTCAAGCAGAACATAGCACAGAAAGTGAATAAAACAGCAAAAAAAGACTTCGAAAAAAAAAAACTTGCTCAGAGGATCAAGACTGATAGTAAAAGCTTCTTTTCTTATGTTAGAGAAAAACAAAGAACGAAAGACAAAGTAGGCCATCTCATAGTCAGTACAGGAAAAATAATAAGTGATAATAGGGAGGCAGCTAATCTACTCAATCAGTACTTTGGCACAGTGTACACAAAAGAGAACTTCCCCAAGATCCCAGAGCCTATGGGTATCTTTCAAAGAGACATGGATACAGTAGGATTAAGATCAATCTTTATTACAGGGAAATGAGATGCCAGACCTGGCCAGAGGGTGCGGAGCTGAGACAAAAGCTGTGGGGCAGCCACTTCGACCTGGTGAAGACTACAGACTTCATCATAGCGACTGGCCTGCAGATATAGCATGACCAAAAGATCCTGAACGCAAAGAAGAAGAATCTGTATTACAGAGGAAATGGTTTTTAAAAGATTGGAGGGGTTTAAAGTGGATAAATGTCCAGGCCAAGATGGTGTTCATCCAAAATTGCTGTTTGAAATTAGACACCAACTAGCAAAACCATTGGCTATATTATGTTCTCACTCACTTGCAAAAGGGATTGTTCCACGGGATTGGAAAGATGCAGGAGTTATCCCGTTATTCAAAAAGGGCAAAGAATCTGATCCCCCAAATTATAAACCGGTGAGTTTAACGAGCATAATCTGTAAATTGTTAGTCAATAATCAAAGAAAACATAATGCATTTAGACAAGTTTAATCTAATCAGAAATAGTCAGCATGGGTTTACTAGAGGGAGATCGTGCATTACAAATCTATTAGAATTCATGGAGGACGTTACTAAAATGATAGATAAAAGGGAGCCAGTGGATTTTAATCATCTAGATTTTGCAAAGGCCTTTGATAAAGTACCTCATGAAAAATTATTTCGAAAGTTAAAATCAATTGGAATAGATTGGGAAGTTGCCAAATGGATTGAAAATTGGTTAACGGGAAGAAGGTAGGGGATGGGCATAAATAAAGAGTACTCTGAGTGGAGTGAAGTGAAAAGTGGAGTGCCACAGGACTCAATTTTGGGACCAATTTTGTTCTTGATATATATAAACGATTTGGACATTGATGCGGGATCCATGATTGCAAAATTTGCTGATGACACAAAACTATGCAGTAGTGTCTCATCTAAAGCAGAAGTAGATATATTGAGGTCGGATTTAGATAAAATTCAAGAATGGTCTGTAAGCTGGCAAATGGAGTTTAATGTAGATAAATGTACAGTCATCCACATGGGTAGATCCAATATGGAACATAATTACAGTATTGCCGAGAACAATATTAGAAAGATAGATAAGGAAAGGGACCTAGGGGTTATAATAGATCATACAGGTAAGGTGAGTGAGCAAGTTCAGGTAGCAGTGAAAAAGGCAAATGCAATGTTAGGTATGATAAAAAGAAATATTAAACATAGGAGAAAGGAAGTGATAGTCAAACTGTATAAAACATTAGTTAGACCTAGATTGGAGTACTGTGTACAGGTGTGGAGTCCTTATCACAGAGGGGATATAAACATGCTGGAAAGAATACAAAAAAGAGCGACAAAGCTGATAGTGGGATTCCAGAATTTCAGTTAAGAGGAAAGACTCAGAAAAACCGGCCTACAGTGTCTAGAAAAGAGAAGAATTTGAGGTCACTTAATACAGGTTTAATCAGTCATGTTTTTGTCTCAAATTATGTCTTATTGAAGTTCAAAATCAGTCATGTTTTTGTCTCAAATTATATGTCTTATTGAAGTTCAAAATCAGTCACGTTTTTGTCTCAAATCATTTGTCTTATCTTGTAGCATGTCCCTTGCACAACGTTGCTCCCATCACAGCCCATCTGAACTCAAATCTCTTGCCAAATCTCCAACCTACTCCAGTCATCTCCAAGCATTCCTTGTCATCTTGGTGTCATCACCTCCTTCGTCTGTCTCTGTCTCTCCTGCACGGCACCATACTTTCACTTTTATTTTCTACTAGAAGAGCATTCAAATCTCATTTGTGAACAAATGTAATAGGAGTGAGGGAAAAAATATCTTACTTCTCTTAACTTAACATCTTTATACTGGTTTAGAAGACTCTGCAGAGTCATTTACATTACCTTTACATTACCTTGCTCTAAAAGCTATGCACACCCAGTTTATTCTTAAATGCATTAATTGTCCCTGCCTTCACCACCTCCTGTGGCTAGGCATTCCAATCATTCACCACTCTATTTCCTAATATCTAATCTGGACCTCTCTTTACTTAATTTGTAGCTATGCCCTTGTTCTTGTGGGTGGTTTTATTTTGAAAAACGTGTTATAGTCTAATTTATCTGTTCCTCTGATCATCTTATAAACCTGTATTAAGCCACCTCAAATTCTACTCTTTTCTAGACATTGTAGGCTTGTAAATAAATATTTCCTGTTTAGTGTAAAGGGTTAAAATAATTTATATTATTTTCTTTACAAATCTTTTGTGGTATCTGTCTTTCAAATTGATCTTGTTATTTACTTTTTACATTTCTCATGTTATTTATCTTTCAAATTGCCAATCTTTCTTTCAAATCAATTGTTCTGTTTTTTTTCCACTGATAATTGAGAAACATGGAGGTTGAGGCGGTGAAAAATTTATTTTGTTAAAAACTTTAAAGATTTGAATAATTATAAGATTGTAATGTTTATGAGGGTTTAATAGTTATAAGAGTTTACAACTTATAAGGGATTAATACTTATAAGGGTGTAATACTTATCAGAGTTTAATACTTATATGATTTTATTACTTGTAAAGGTTTAAGAGTTTAATACTAATAAGAGTTTAATACTAATAAGAGTTTAATACTTATAAGGGTTTAAGAGTTTAATACTTATACCAAGTTCATATTTATTCCTATAGGAGTGAAATATCTATTCAACATCATCATTTTTTTTCTCACTTCAATATGAACATGGGCTATCACTTCATTTACCATCCTATCAGGAAGCCTGCGTGAAAGCATTTATGTTCTTTTGCAGTTTTCTGATTCACTTTGGTTTACGCGATGAAATTGCAGAACCCTGCTTAGTTGCCCCTTTCAAGAACATGCACAGTAATGTGAAGGGGACATATCCTTTTCTCCCCATTAAGGGGCCCTGCGAACTGCGCTTAGTAAAATACCTTTTAGAGCAGTTTTTCGCAACCTTTTTACCCCTGCAGACCGGTTGTTGTTGAATGTCCACAACGAGTAGGATTACTCTCTTGTGCACCCTGAAAAGAACATTAAGTGGCGGGTTGTTGCAGCTTTCCTCACATCCCGAGCATGCTGGTTAAGGTAGACTGGAATCTACCGGTTATGCTATGTTTGGCTTCATCTGCGTGTCGTTCACTACTATGGGGATCACGTCGATCCCTCACCTTGTTAGCCAGGTTGCCATTAAAACAGCCCGTTTTCAGGGAGGACTGGGGAAGTCCAGGTGAGGGTCTTGGCCAATATATTTTGCTTGACCCCAACTAACATGTCTGATCAGTATATTTTGCTTGACCAGACGTTAAGTCTTCCTCCCCCTGCAGACAGGTGAAAATAGGTTTCAATTTTTGTTGACCAATGAGACTGAAGTCAAAATGCTAATAATAGAACGTCTTTAACTTTTGAGAACGCAATATTTCATTCAAAGTTAGTGCTAAATCTTCATCAGCATGCTCCGGATGTGAGGAAAGCTATTGCAACTCGCCACTCATCTTTTTCATGGAGCACAAAAGAGTAAACCTACTCATTGTGGGCATTCGCAAACAACAACAACACTCCCAGCAGTGATTCCGTTTGGAAATTGTTAAGTGAATATGGGGATGAAAAGTCACAGAATACTTCCCAACTCATGGCATTATACACACCATCCCATTCACCCATGCCAAAAGCTCGCTGAGTGCAATAGTAACTGTCAACTTTTGAAAGAAATCTCTAGAAAAAAAATCATGTATGATTTTCTTTTCCAGGGATCAGATGATGATGATGTAATACATATGTGAAAAGTACTGCCTGATAATATAACATTGACCCAATTGTAGTAGAATTCTCGAAATTTGTTCACTGGAAAAAAATGGCCTCATTGTTTTTTTAGAAGAATAAAGTGCCAAAGTGTTTGGTTGTGTTTTTGTTAGTTTGTTCACATTGTTTCCTAAAACAGGGTGTATTTGTGCTGTGTTTTTTCACCTTATGACACAGTGCATCTGACTCCAGCACACATTTTAAATTGGCTGCTTTCTATAGGAGTATGATGACGATTGGTTTGTTCCATGCAACTAACCACTTAGCTACACTGCCGACAAACCCCCCCCCCCCCCCCTGATTTGGTGATTAAACACCATTTATTTTGCCTGTGGAACACCTTTAAAGCTTTATGACTTTATTATTAATCAAAGCATATCACTCCTCTTGGTGTATAGGCCATTGCACACATCTTTCCAGTATACATCATCCTGGGCTACTCTTTCTCTAACGTCTGGTAATGTAAAATATACTGATCAGACATGTTAGTCAGGGTCAGACAAAATATGCTGGCCTACAAGATCCTCACCTTGACTTTCTTGCAGTCCTCCCTGGAAATGGGCGGTTTTCATGGCAGTCTGGCTAACAAGGTGAGGGATTGACGTGATCCTCATAGTAGTGAACGACACGCAGTAAAGCATAACTGCCTGGAGGACCCTAGTCCACCTTCATCAGCATGCTCGGAATGTGAGGAAAGCTACTGCAACCCGCCACTTAACATCCTTTTCAGGGCGCACAAAATAGTAATACTTACTCATTGTGGGCATTAAACAACAACAGCTCCATAACATCCATTCAGGCAATGACTGACCGCATGTACGTCCATGGTCCTGTAAGGTTTATAATAATAATGAGTTTAGAAATCCTGATAGGAGAGCAAGACTTAGCGCACGTAACCAGTTGTAGTGCAAGCAACAGTTTCCCACATGCAACACGTGTATCTCAAACTATTGTATACAGTACAAAGTAATTGCGATCTTGACATATGTTACAATACATATGCATTGATAGTCAAAATAAACGCCTATGTTACTGGTCTATGTATGTACTGCACTGTACTTTCTTTTGTTATTATAATGTGAACTTTCCCTACTTACAAATAACATTCATTCATTCATAGGTGTTTCAGTGAACCATGTGCTTGGAGCCCTGTGAGTAGGTGTCTGAGTGAACCATGTGCTTGGAGCCCTGTGAGTAGGTGTTTCAGTGAACCATGCGCTTGGAGCCCTAGGTGTTTCAGTGAACCATGCGCTTGGAGCCCTGTGAGTAGGTGTCTCAGTGAACCATGCGCTTGGAGCCCTAGGTGTCTGAGTGAACCATGCGCTTGGAGCACTGTGAGTAGGTGTCTCAGTGAACCATGCGCTTGGAGCCCTGTGAGTAGGTGTCTCAGTGAACCATGCGCTTGGAGCCCTGTGAGTAGGTGTCTCAGTGAACCATGCGCTTGGAGCCCTGTGAGTAGGTGTCTGAGTGAACCATGTGCTTGGAGCCCTAGGTGTCTGAGTGAACCATGTGCTTGGAGCCCTAGGTGTTTCAGTGAACCATGCGCTTGGAGCCCTGTGAGTAGGTGTCTCAGTGAACCATGTGCTTGGAGCCCTGTGAGTAGCTTCTCCATGGCGCTGAATATGGAGACCATGGGCTGCCCAAACTGCAGGATCCCCCTCTCACACTGATGTAATCCAAAGGAATGCAAAGCATGACAATTTGGCACCAGCTCAGCTGCAGGAACCTGCCGGAATGAGTTTACAATTTTAAACCATCCGCCTTAGGTGCAACCACTCCTGATTTTCTGTCTGGGTTTACTCCCGTAGCCCTACTCTCTCCCGAGGTTTCCACAAGTCATTGCCATAGATGCCAGTTACTCGAGACATCCGTGATACTCTCATTGTCCCAGGACTAGCTGGCACGTGTGGGTTTAAAATTAGAGTTCCCCTTCTCCTAAGCGAACTGCCTGAACAGGATATGAGCTCCGGGTTTAGAGTCAGAGTTTACCTTCTCTTAGATTTGCTGCCAACCAAGACTAATGAGCCCAATCTACAAACAACAAGCTTGCCATTTACCAGTGCATGCTTTGTATCTCAGAGAGCAGCATCAAACCTTGTGAATCTCAAGCGTTTTTGTTTTGTCTTTGTCATTTTCTTTTGAAAATACTTTGTCATGAAGCACATCATGGCTACCAAACACAGCATTAGCTTAAAACAAACTTATTTATTACCGTAGCTGAGATGCAGTATTGTAAATGTACAGTATCTTGGTTATTTCTCGAGGTAAGGTGTTCTCCTTGAGTGCTGGAGATTGCGAGTTAAAATCATAGTGGAGACCGAGATTTGTTCACGTGGATCATCGGTAAAAATTTCTCTTGAGTAGTGAGATCAGACACCCGTGTGCAGTGTGTGTTGAAAATCCCTTGGCGGTCGGAAATCAAAAAGAGTAGGCTTTACGGCTGATACTCAGGCAAAATGGTGTGGGTCTACCTTGCTCTAATTTACGCTTTCACCACTACCACCAGTCCCCCAAAATAGGTGATCGTATATTCCAGAGGCTACCAACCTCAGATACTGAGATTGACCTGGCAAGTCACCAGCGGATTTTTGCCTGCCAAAAAATATGAAACAAAGGCGATCACACCTCACCACAAGTGAACTCAAGATATATAGATTTAGTCAATACAAATACACTACATTATCTTGACTATTTAGTCAATACAGATAGAGATATAGATGATGGAGCTGCGCAAGCGCAGTGGTTGGCAAGCTTGCTTCGCATCTGAGGGTCCTGCGTTCATTCCCCACTTGACGCAGCAATGTGTTTTTCAGAACGCAATGGTTCCCGGGTCGACCCAGCCTTAAATGGGTACCGGTTCAGTCCGGGAAGTAAAAGCGGTGAGGGAGAGGAGATGGCTACCACCCTCATATAGCCGAGCCTTTGAAATGTAAGATCGCTAAAACCTCACACCCCCACGACAGTAAGGGTTACTTTACTTTAAAGATACACTGCATTATATTGGTTATTTAGTCAGTACAAGCACCCTACAGTATCTGGACTATTTAGTCAGTAGAGATACCCTACAGTATCTTGGTGGCTATTCAGTCAGTACAGGTACACTACAGTATCTGGACTATTTAGTCATTACAGGTACCCTACAGTATCTTGGTGGTTATTTAGTCATTACAGGTACACTACAGTATCTTGGTGGTTATTTAGTCATTACAGGTACCCTACAGTATCTTGGTGGTTATTTAGTCATTACATATACCCTACAGTATCTTGGTGGCTATTTAGTCATTACAGGTACACTAAAGTATCTTGGTGGCTATTTAGTCATTACAGGTACCCTACAGTATCTCGGTGGCTATTTAGTCATTACAGGTACACTACAGTATCTTGGTGGCTATTTAGTCAGTACAGGTACACTACAGTATCTTGGTGGCTATTTAGTCAGTACAGGTACACTACAGTATCTTGGTGGCTATTTAGTCAGCACAGGTACACTACAACTGTAAATTGGTGGCTATTTAGTCAGTACAGGTACACTACAGTATCTTGGTGGCTATTTAGTCAGCACAGGTACACTACAACTGTAAATTGGTACCTGGTGTATGAGTTGGGGAAGGTATAAACAGCAAAAGGAAGGGAACCTCACATAGACTGCGGCTTAGTCTATGAACAGTTATCTTCATCCCAGATGGCAATTGTTGCCATAGGACGCAACTTTGACAGTATCCCATATACCTTTGCTAGGTACATAGAATGTCCTATTTCACAGAATGCATCATGGACACTAAGCGATGCATACCCGTACTTCTTGTTAGTAGAACTCTTCCATATTTTACAATATCTTTCATATTCATCATTTGCTCTTGAAAATAACAACTCAGCAAATTACAGAAACTTTACTGTATTGTATAAATTATCATCATATATTCATTAACAAAGCAAGTGATAAAAACAGCTATTGATCTGAGTGATATAGTAAATACTCCGTTAACATGAAACTCAGCTACCGACATATTTTGTAATATCTGTTAACGGTAACAGCAGAATTCAAATCTTCATTGTAGCATAACATCTTCTGAGCATAGTTTATGTACAGTGTGGGATAAATACATTCAACTCTCAAAGAGTAAATCCATATGGGAATCACAGGGAGTCCTTACTGGGGAGGAAAGAATAGAACCACTGGAAAAATGATGAACATGGCGTAGCGACCTCATCATGTAAAATAAATTGCTACAGAATTCACCACTATAAGAATACACAAAGTAGATTTATTAAGACAAGTTTTCTGCTTGGAGCTATTGACAGTGGTGGCACTATGCTTCATAGTAGAATAGAAGACCATTGAATGTGGAGTAACTTTTGTAGCTTGAAATGAAGCTCTGAAAAGAATAAAACTCTTATGTTATGATAGGGCAGAAGGGGGTGGTGGTTACCATAGCTGAGAGGTAAAAGAAGGGAGGGGGGGGGTAAGAGGGTGTGCCACTATAGTTGAGAGGGTGGGGGTGTCACTATAGCTGAGAGGGGGGTGGTGGTGGAGGTGGGTCACTGTAGCTCTGAGGTAAGAGGAGGGTGTGTCACTATAGTTGAGGGAGGTGGTGGTGGGGGTTAATATAGTGGAGGGGGGGGGGGTCACTATAGCTGAGAGAAGGGAGTCACTAGCTAAGAGGGGGTGGGGTAAATATAGTGGAGGGGGGAGAGAAGGGTAACTATAGCTGAAAGGTGAGGGGCTCGCATGTTAAGGAATGAACGAACAAATCCGAGAAACCGTGGACGTTAAAACTTCACAAGTTTCAAAGAACCCATAGATCGGAGACTAATCCTATGAGAGATGGACAATAAACTTGGAGATCCTGTGTACACACTGTGCGTGTAAAAAAAAGACTTTTGGCAATTGAAAGTTCAAAAAGAGCATGCTGTTGTCTGGGACAATGTTTTAAAGGTCATGCAATTCCATCCCGATAAATGAAGACCAGATAAATGAAGGCTGAAAGGAGATGACACCACGATCATTCAAAGACACAACAGATCAGTCACCAGTTTGTCTGCACACTCAATTGCAAGTATATATTTAAAAAAAATTGTAACCAAATAAAAAATTATAAAAAAAATTATTAGATCTAAAAAAAAATTAGATCAACAAACAAAAAAAAACCCCCAAAAAGTCGACTCCACAGAAGAGGAGGGACTATGACAAAAGGAGTCAAAGACTGAATTACTCTTCAGTAAGATTGACAGAATTACGTTGTAATCACATATTTTTGCAAAATGTATTTTTGTGACTGGTGTAAACTAAAGGTCGTGAACAAATAAATTCTCCTTTAAAATAAAAACCCTTCAAGGGTAGAAGACTCTCCAAAATATGACATTCAACAGGCCAAAATCTTGCTGAGCTAGAATTAGTCATCTAGGTTTGAACCAATACCTTGTAAAAGATGCAGGGAGTGAAAGAGGTGGCACAATTCTAGCATGTACATGTTCAGATTAAGGAAAGTGGTGACCACTATGGGACGTAAACTCATCTTCAAAATGAGTGCTGTAGTCAGATACACTGGGTAATAAGGTGAAAAAACACAGTACAACGCACTCCAACTTAAGAAACTGGCAACATACATTAAAAAAAATTAGTTTAAAAAAATTAAATAATTGAAACCAAAAATAAAATGTGGCAAAGCACTTGTTTCACATCGGGGATTTTTTTCATGTTCTAGTAGTGAAAATAGTTTTATAGCATGGGTGACCATTCAGAAAGAAGCTGGACAGCATAACCAGATATGTGCTGGATTGGAACCAACAGGTAAAGAGATGAATGGGAACGTAAAAAACATCTGGAGGATAACACAGTGAATGAGCTGACAGCAGCCAGCTACTGATAGCTGACTGCAGCTCATAACTGGCTGTTTAAAAGGGCCAGCAAACCAGAGCTGCCAAGACCCTTCTACACCTCCACGTGGTGATCCTGGATAACAGGCTGCAATAGAGAAGACTGGCTAAGTAGAAGTAGTCAAAGAGGGAAGGCAACTTGCTACTCAAAAATGTCTGCTGAAGTCAAATGTGTTGGATCGACAGGTGAAAATATCACAGTCAAGCTGTAAACCATGACACAACACATTCCGTTCTCCGGACTACATCCTGCTACTTGCAAAGCCCTTTTCAGAGTTTGGTAGCGGGAGATTGAGACGAAATGAAGAAGAAGATGCTGTGCAAGAATCCTTGGCACCTGTAAATTACAAAATTTAAACGAGCGTACTGCTAGCCTCTATCTGGGCATAATTATAAAATATTTCTTCTTCGTCTCATTCGTCCACTTATATATCATTAGATACTGTGAGGATGTCTAGTTTTATTTCATTGATATTTTCAATCCATGCCTCATTAGTGTTTAGCACAGTCAGTCGATCATTTTCTTGGTCTTTCTCTTGCTCTGAAGCCATACTGCCTGTTGTTGTAGATTCACATGATGGATATGTTTAGAGGCGTTCTTGGGAGCAAAGAATAATCAGGGCCAAGTGAAACATCTTGATAAAGACCTCTAACTCAGATCCTCGCCAACAAGGTGGAAAATGGCACTGTAATCCTCATAGTGGTGAGCTTCACATTGCACTACAACTCGAAGGACCCCGGCTCACCATCTTAAGTATGCCTCGAAATGTAATAAGAGCAACTGTAACCTGCTACCAAAGAAACATTGAGTTAACTTTGTACAAGTAGCTTCGAACAAGAGGCTCTCTTGCCATATGACCATCTGTCGTACAGCTTTATTCCAATTGCTGGGGTAGCTGAGGGGGTTTTAGGTTGAGGGCTACAGGCTGCATTGCCATTGCTGTCGCAACGTCGTGTGTTGACTATGTTTGTTTATTTCACCTCCAACAGAAAAAAAACATATGACTTACCGGGGATTCGATCTGCTACCCTCGTTAGCAGCCTGCAAGCATCAAAATCATTTGGCCATGCACTTCCCATATGACCAAACTACTTAAATCTATGTCTGTCAATATGGCATTGTTCTCACTTATGTTGGATTTATTGATATCTTAGTCTTTTTTTCCTTAGTGATTCTGACTGTTTCTATTTCACATATGATCTTTCATTCTTATACTTTAGTCAGGATCTACAAATAAAAGAGGTGGTATGAATATACTGTTGAGCATTTGTCTTTTTATCTCCATTGAAATGTTTGGATGTGTTAGTAATAGAAATAGTAGGTATGCCACACTGCATTTGCTGAAACCTTGTTTCTTTTTCCATCTCCGTTCTGCTTTTTCTTAATGCAGAAAAATATAAAAATCAACGTTTTACTATATATTTCTTTTTTTTTCTGATATTATCCCAGCATCCACACCCCAACAATGTTGTTGTTACAGATTCAGGCTCTCGTCTTGATTATTTTTTTGCTAGTCTGTCAGCCTTGCCATTGGCGGGTGTGTTTGAGTGTCTCGGAATCCACTTCATAAATATTTTGACCACATGAAATATGGTCACTCCACCAATCAACCAATTTTCTTGTTTCAGATCATATAGTGTGTTGTGACTTTCATGATATATTAATCGAACTAACAGTAACTTACATTAAAAAATAATATAAGGGGCAAAGACCGTATTGCATCACTGGATATTTGCAATGGCCCCATTACAAAAGAAATAAAGAAAAATTGAACAAGAACTAGTCGCAGTAAACTTGTGAGACTAGTATAATTTTCTCTTCAGCATAATAGGTTAAACCAGGGCGGGCCATCTTCTTCAACACATGGACTAATAAATAACGTTAAGTTTATGGGCTATTCATGTTTAATATATATATATATATATATATATATACGAGGCGGCATCAAATGGAAACCTTAAAAGTGGGATAGAAATTTGAAAAAGAATGCCTTTGTATTGTAACTTGTTTATATCGTTGCTATGGATGTCAAGAGTGTCCTGCACATACCATCACAGTGCAGATGAGCAACATGACGTCATAATTGAAGTTAAAAAAGGAGCAGTGTTTTGTTATCTGTTTGTTTAGCAACGGAGGGGTGAAAAGTATAGAAATTTATTGGCGAATGACGGCCCAGTATGGTGATGCCTTTCACTCCTGCACATGTTTGAGTGGGGTAGGAAGTTCCAAAACAGCATGACAGACTGTTCACGACCGGGTCAGGCACACAGAGTAGTGACTCTAGAGTTGATTGCAGTTGTTGACCACCTCGTAAAGGAAAATCGGCAATTAACTGTGAATGAAATTGTCGCACATTTAGACTTCAGTCAAGGTTCAGCACATCACATCATCCATGATGTGCTACAGTATCACAAAGTGTCTGCAAAATGGGTGCCACTGCAGCTTACTCCAGAATTGAAACAACCATGTTTTGATGTCTGTCAGGAACTTTTGTGACGCTTTGAAGCAGAAGGTGATGTTTCCTAGCAAGAATTTTTATTTGCAGATGAAATCTGGATTCATTGCCATGGGCCTGAAATGAAGAGATAGTTCGTCCATCACAAATGATGAAGACCACTCTCTCAGCCGTGTGGACAGTCGTATCTCTTGCTGTGTCCATGATGTTCGTCCATCACAAGTGATGAAGACCACTCTCTCAGCCGTGTGGACAGTTGTATCTCTTGCTGTGTCCATGATGTTCGTCCATCACAAGTGATGAAGACCACTCTCTCAGCCTTGTGGACAGTCGTATCTCTTGCTGTGTCCATGATGTTCGTCCATCACAAGTGATGAAGACCACTCTCTCAGCCGTGTGGATAGTCGTATCTCTTGCTGTGTCCATGATGTTTGTCCATCACAAGTGATGAAGACCACTCTCTCAGCCGTGTGGACAGTCGTATCTCTTGCTGTGTCCATGATGTTCGTCCATCACAAGTGATGAAGACCACTCTCTTTGTTCAGCCGTGTGGACAGTCGTATCTCTTGCTGTGTCCATGATGTTCATCCATCACAAGTGATGAAGACCACTCTCTCAGCCGTGTGGACAGTCGTATCTCTTGCTGTGTCCATGATGTTCGTCCATCACAAGTGATGAAGACCACTCTCTTTGTTCAGCCGGTTGGACAGTCGTATCTCTTGCTGTGTCCGCTGAAATGGGTGACTTGCGCGGAGATTTGGATTAAAGTGAGGAAGAAACTGCGCCTTTTGTCAACCTCACACACAGAGCCTAAGCTACCTTTTGCCAGTGGCAAGACATTCATCGAGACGACTGGAGATAGCATAGGATGCAGATTTTGCCTCAGGGTTACCACCGAAGCCTTTCCGTAAACATGTAACCCGCAGGGTAGAAAGGTGGGAAGGCATCTAACGCAGTTTGTCGTGCCTTTTCGATAACCACAAGAGGTTGTATGGACAACACTCAGCATGTGAGTGAGTCTGGCATCTCTCCCCAGCTGTATTCAGCTCATCATAGTAGCATCTAAAAAATATATATTTACGGTTTTCATTTGAAACCACGTAGTTAAACACATTTTTTTGTGAAAGATAAGAATTACTGATATCTCCACGAGATTTTAAGGATGTTACCTCGTTTTGGAGTTTTTATTTTCACTGGAATTGAAAGGCCTGGATGCCGACTATTTTTTATTATTCATGCCTAATATTTAAAAAAAAACTATGTATTCGAAATGGATGTATGTTCACCAAAGGGGGTTGCTGTAGTCAAGAAATTAAGGCACTCGTCTCTCACAGTGATGAACGGAAATGTGGATGATTGAATCCCGCAAGTTTCAAGCGACCCCTGGTCTCACGGGAGGTAAGACCAGAGTGCCTGCATCTCGAGTTACCTCCAGTTGTCTCGACCAATAGTCTAGGCACTGATACAAGGTAACTTGGGAAAAGAGTGAGATTGATAACCAGCGCATATTCTTCCTCTATAATCCAAATACAGCACACATCACATATTAAGACAAAACCATCTGATGTTGTGGCCATCAACGTTTTGCGATGGGCAATAACTATATTCACTAAAAAAAGCAGGTCTTACCAAATTTTAAACCACCTTTGGTTAAACAGAATCCAAGAATCTATTAGGACTAGAGTGGGCAAGTGTCCCTGTTTCTTTTCAATTACAAAGGTCAGGATGAGAAGTGAAAATAGGCAATACAAACTGCTTATAAAAATTCATTAAACAATTCACATAACTTTCAAGTTCCTGAAGACGGATGTGTCGGACCGTAACATGCAAATATCGCAGTTAAACTGTAAACTAGCACCACAATGCATTCTATGCTCTGGATTACATCCTGCTACTTGCAAAGGCCTGTTGGACTTGGTAGAGGGAGATTGGGAAAGATCGCAGAAGAAGAAGATGAGTAACTTTCAACTTTACCCCTTAACTGTGGAAGAAAATAATTTCACCATATTTGTAGGCCCAGCACAGTTACGAAACACGCTTGACCTATTTGACAAACATACAAATGAGAGATGAGCTTTTTTTTCCAATCAGCATGGACATATGTTTAAATTTCGTCATTTAAGTTTAAAATTAGCCAATCAGGACTTAGAACACCTCAGAGCAACACACGCAACCAATTTCTCAGACAAAAGAAATGACTCTCCCTAAGGTGACTTCTGCAAAATGGAGGTAACATATAATAGCACCTTAAAGCAACCTCCACAGCTAAGGGGTTCAGAACACTTCATTTTAAATCAAATAAATAGACTTGTAATAAAATAGTGCAAAGTAAGAGTATTACTTACACAGGCAAAAACAACATGCACTGTATAAGTGTTCTTATACAAGAGAGTGATGGTTAAGTCTTTATTAATAGCTGCATAAAAGTGCAGAAAATGAAGTCACATCAAAGAAATTATTTAAAGAAATCTTTGTTGCTAAAAGTCTGACAAACATCATAAGTTAACAATGATTGTCTAGGATTCTACAAGTCTGTCAGAATTATTATTTTAAAATACTGTTACTAGTTTTATAAACTGAAACAGTCTTAATTTAAATAAATGGAAGCAGTTACTGTGATCCTGTTACTAGTTCCAGTAATTTAAAATATGGTTTTTAAACAAAATTAAATACAAGAGTTATCACACACATTGAAATACTGTTACTTAAAAAGAAAATAAAACAGCTTCAGCTGAATTAATGGATGCTGTCATATTATAATTGTTCTCTACTGAAGCCGAATGTGTCAGACCAAAAGATGCAAATATTGTAGCCTCCTGTCAACATCCTGCCGCTTGCAAAGTCCTTTTCAGGGCTTGGTAGCAAGAGATTGAGAACAAATGAAGAAGAGGAATCATTATTCTGAAATACTGTTACTCTTTTTAGAAATTAAAACATTATTAAATGAATTTATAAAGAGCTGCAAAATGATTGCTTCAAAATACTGTTAGTGGTTTTTAATTAGACGGCTTAAGCTGAACTAAATAGAAGCTTTTATATTCCAAATATTTTATGACATAATGTTAATACAATAATTAAATTGAGCAAACAAACTTAAAGTATTAATTTGAAATATCGTTATTGGTTTAAATAAAATCGTTAATGGTTTAAATAAAATCATTACTGGTTTAAATAAAAATAAAATTTTTCTCATCTAGCTTCTTACAAAGCATAATACCTCCACTGCAATTAGCCCTTAATGGAAGCCTGCCCCAAAGCAGTTTGTGTTCTCTTGCAGTGGGAGTTTCTGTAATAACTTGTTTTACATGATGAGGTGGCTAGTCCAACACACAGCCCACTTTAGATGTTTTTACAACATACCTGTTGAGTTACAGTTTCGCCTATTCTTTGCTTCTTGGTATCAGCACTTGAATTAGATAAAACTGTTACAATGATCATTTATATCAAAATACTATTACCAGCTTTTAAATAAACTAGATTACAACTCAATTAAATGAAAGTTACTCAAAAAATGTCTTCTTCTTTCTTCTTTGCTTTCGGGGTCTTTTGGTCATGCTATATCTGCAGGCCAGTCGCCATAATGAAGTCCATAGTCTTCACCAGGTTGGTACGGCTGCTCGACAGCTTTTGTCTCAGCGCTGCACCCTCTGGCCAAGTCTGGTATCTCATTTCCCTATAGATTGGGCATTCCTGTAGAATGTGTTCAGGGTTCTGGCCTCCTGTTCCACATGAGCACTCATCGATGTGTGTGAGATATTTAGTCGGCATAGATGTTCTAGTAGTTTGCCGTGTCCAGTTCTCAGGCGAAATAAGGTAGTTTGTTGGTTTCTTTTAAGTTGGTGAATTGGGTCTGGTATAGTGCTTATGTTTCTGTCTTCTCTCCATTGGTGTATATACTGGTTTGCTAGAAAAATGTAATACTGTTACTGGTTTCCAAAATTAAGGTTATAACTACACAGCGACTCCCATTACTGGTACGTTCCAGTTGACCCAGCTGTAAATTGGTATCTGGCTTACAGTTAGGGAAGGAAAACGCAGCGAGGAAGGGAACTGGCCACTCAACCCTATAAACAAGTTGTGGTTTAGTATATTGATATCTCTTAGACTTCATTTTCTGACAAGCAGTTATTGCTGTTTGACAGCCTTTCAATTTTTAATTAGATAACAGAATTAGATAAAGCTGGAAAGACAAAATTAATGATCAACAACGCCAAGGGATTCAACAGTAGGATAAAAGCTAATGGTCAGGAACTTGAAGTGGTGGACCGTTTTAAATATCTTGGGTTGATTGTCAGTGATGAAGGATCAGAATGTGAGGTGTTGGCCAGAATAGCACAGACAATAGCGGCGCTTGCACGGCTTTACAAAATCTGGCAAGATAAACAGTTAGCACTATGCATGAAAATCAGATTAATGTGTACATTGGTCCTATCAATATTCTTCTATGCTTGTGAGACATGGACAATTACAGCTAACCTTCAGCGAAGGATACATGCCTTGGAGATGAGATGTTTCCGAAGACTTTTAAACGTCACGCACAAAGATCGAGTTTCAAATGAGGAAATACGAGATGGAATTACAACAGCAATAGGACCTTTTGAAGAACTGTCAAAAGAAGGAAACTTGCTTGGTACGGTCACATATCGAGATCAAATGGTCTTGCAAATACAATCCTGCACAGAAAGGTGCAAGGTAGACGATGAAGAGGCCGTCCCAAAAAGAGGTGGGAGGACAACATAAAAGAATGGATCAATCTCCAACCAGAAGAGGCACAGGCAGTGGCTGCTGATAGAGAAGGGTGGCGTGGAGTTCTGAGGATGTCTTCATGTGTGCCCCAACGACCTCACTAGTTACGGGATAACCTGACCTGAATAAGCTTGCAGACAGATGGCTGATTTTGTCATATTGCACCACATTTGTTCTCACACATTTATAACTTGATGATCGGGAATCAGTAACTTGATGATCAAAAATCAGTAAAAAGATGATCGAGAATCAGTAACCTGTTGATCAAGAATCAGTAACCTGTTGATCAAGAATCAGTAACTTGATGATCGGGAATCAGTAACCTGTTGATCAAGAATCAGTAACTTGATGATCGGGAATCAGTAACCTGTTGATCAAGAATCAGTAACCAGTTGATCGGGAATCAGTAACCTGTTGATCAAGAATCAGTAACTTGATGATCGGGAATCAGTAACCTGTTGATCAAGAATCAGTAACTTGATGATCGGGAATCAGTAACCTGTTGATCAAGAATCAGTAACCAGTTGATCGGGAATCAGTAACCTGTTGATCAAGAATCAGTAACTTGATGATCGGGAATCAGTAACCTGTTGATCAAGAATCAGTAACCAGTTGATCAAGAATCAGTAACCAGTTGATCAGGGATTATCACTACAAACTTGTGGACATGACAATGTAAAGAAATCTTGTTCAGCAACGGACCATTAAACAAATCAATAACTGACATCGTCATGCAAGTCAAAGAATCCCTGAGTAATGAATATATAAATGCAAAATGTAAAAAATTATTCACAGTATCGGTACGATAACATAAATTATGTGACTCATTAGTATATTTATAGATTATAATTGACTTTACCAGCAGGTGGAAAATCATACCATTCTCATAATTCCTCTAACTTTCATGTGTATCTGTTTACAGCGAAAGATCTCTCGACTGTTCTGATTACAAACTGTTATCCATAGTCATCTTGAATACAATAAAATATATTAACAGTTTCTATGTTTTTAAATGAAGTTAAAAACATGTTTCTTTTATATGGGTGACTGCAGAGAATGTGAATACAAGTAATGGCTGAAATATAAACAAACTTAAAAAAAACAGTTTGACATGAGGGCAGTAACGGATGTTAACTCTTTACAGCCCCATTCTACGGGGATAGTTGACATGGAAAACATCAGATAAATTAATATTTGATCGATATTGACATCCGTAAAGGCCAGTGGCATGGCAACAATTGCCAAGGATGAAGATAACTCTTCGTGGACTAAGCCGCAGCCTATGTGAGGTGGGGGTGGCCAGTTCCCTTTCTTGTCATTTTTACCTTTTTCAACTCATATGTCTGGTACCCATTTACAGCTGGGTCAACTAGATTTTTTTTTCTGTCCGTCCGTGATATTGAACACTGGCATGATGTAATCCCAGTCTATCAAGTCAACTCAGTTTCGACTAAGCCTCACCCCTTCACTATCAAAATCTGTAGAGCCTTCTACACCAGTATAATGAAGTTAAGTTTAGTTATCTAACTAAGTTGTGTGTTTTGTTCTGTTGCTTCAGATTATGCAATATCTTAATTATAGTGCAGTTTCTGAAGCACGCACAACTTTCGTTTAATGAAGATTTTTTTCCTTCGTCAGGTTGATATATTTGAATCTGAACGAAGACCCTATGAACGCACTAACAACACCAAAGCCCATCCCAACTGTACGCAAACCTACCTGGAGGCAGCATATATTTCCAGAGGTGGTAGAAAATATACCAGGTATTGGAAAAAAGAACAGCCAGACTGAAAAAGAAAGAAGAGACATAACCCTGAGGTACATAACGAAAAACTACCCAAGCATGGACTGGACCCATGCCTACACTGACGGCTCTGTAACAAACACAACACAGAACGGAGGGGCAGGGGTATTCCTGAGTCTACCAAATGGTAGGAAAACAACACTATCAGTGGCAACTGGAAAATACTCAAGCAATTTCAGAGCAGAGGCAGAGGCACTGAGGGCTGAAGTAGAAGAAATGGTGACATGCAAAAGAAATGAAAGCCATATAGTGCAATAGTGCTGCTTACAGATGCCCTGGCCATAGTCACAGCACTAAAAAGCCAGAAAAATACTGAACTTAATGATTTAAGAGCAGTACTCTGTCAACTATGCCAGCAGTCCGCACCAAAAAGAGTAGTGGTACAGTGGGTTCCATCCCACTGTAACATCCAAGGCAACGAAGAGGCAGACAGACTGGCAAAAGAAGGTGCACGACTACTACAACCAGATACTAGTGTGACATACGAAGAGTCAAAAAGGCTTATTAGAGCTAGATACATGACCAAATTGGAAACAGAACATACTGGCTACACAAAAAACGATGCCTATTACCAGTTGAACAGAAGAGAGCAGGTCGTGGTCTTCAGACTTCGGACTGGCCACAATAGACTGAGGTACCACCTATTCAATAAATTGAAGATAGGTGGCACTGACGAATGCTCGTGCGGTACTGGGAAAATGACCGCTGAACATCTACTGCAAAACTGCCCGACATACGAGGATCAGAGAGAGCAGATGTGGCCATCACCAGTGGCAACACTAGACAAGCTCTATGGCAGTGTCAACAGCCTCAGGATGACCGCTGCTTTTTTCGAAAAAATAAAGGTTGACGTCTGACAGCGTATGAAGAAGAAGAAGAATCTGGTGAATATTCAAAATTCCACATGTTGCAATTAGGTTTTCAAGAGCCGAGAAGTTAATTATTATTTGATGAAGCCAATGATCATGCATCTGGATTACATAGGATATGCAAGACAAATTTGACTCATACTATGACACAGAAGAAAGTGACTATTAACGAGATTGATCTAATAACGCAGAAACACAAATATGTGGTAAATGAAAATAAAACAAATATAAGTGCCATATTCCCCATCCACATTAATGACAATTAATGCTTAATATTAATGTCATCCATAATGGAGCTGCACCAAGATGGTGTGTAACTAGCCACGATGTAGTCTTGATCTCGTGTTTTAGTCTATTATGGATGCAGCCAGGTCACGGATTTGACTGGAATTCATATGATGATGACTTACACTTGTTTCCATGGAAACATGTTGTGGTTGTTCCATTTGGATTAGTTAGTTATTTCATTTTGTGACATTTTCCACTTTGATTATCCTGGTATCGGCTTTCGCTATTTGTAATAGTATTTAGGTTACCCGGTGTCGTATTTCCATGGTCCAATGCACACGGCTGAACTTCACGAGCTTACTGTTATTTTGCCTTGTTTGCTGACAGTATCAGTTTTGGTTTGACTGGGAAATGTACACAGGGGCCAATAGTGGACTAATACATCACCTTGGAGTGATTAGACCCTACCCCGTTAGCCACATGTCCATGACACATCGCTCACACAGTGAGTGATGTTGTTATGTTGTTGAGCGGTAAGTCACTCGCCTCTCAAAGCGATAAACGAAAACAGTTGGTGATCAAATCCAGCAAGTTTCAAGCGACTCCTGGTTACCTCCAGTCATCTGGACTTATGTCTTGCAACTGGTCCAAGGTAGCTTGGGACCAGTGGGCGAGGTTGATGACCAACGCAGTTTCTTCCTCACTATATTCCAAATGCAGCGCAAGTTACCTTGTCAAGACAAAATTGTTTGATGATGTTGCTATCATCCCTCGCGATGGGCAACTAACTAATAAAAATATATTCTTTCTTATGAACTAGTATCAATTTTGTGTGTGTGTCGCCTTATTTCTCTAATCCCCAAGGCAGTGTGCGTCGCACTGTGGTTTTTATTTAGCACCTGTCTACCCAGTGCATCCAACTTCAGCATGCATTTTATGTAAGGGTCTGCTTCTTCCTGCATTTTCTAAGGGTTTGCTTCTCCGGGGTAACGGCCGATGCTGTGATGGGGATCGAACTCAGCCCCTTCGGGTTGTGAGCCGTGCCACTTAACCACTAGGCCACGCCATCCCCTAACTAGTACCAATAATAATTAATGTTTTCAGATGCCAATAAAAATAAAATTGAAAATCTATAATGGTTTTTATTATATCACTATACAACTTTGACCAACAACAAAAAAATAACAATTCCTGCAGGCCAAATTCAGACCAATGACTTCTAAATTTTCCACTACCAACTCAGCTATTGCGGGTCATACAAATATTTATAGATTTGCTGTACTACTTATATATTTATCGTGTATTGTGAAAGTATATGCATTTTTGTTTATCCCTGTTGCTGTTGCGATTTAAAATAAAAAATTGTATTGGATAGCAAAATGATTAAGACATCATCAAAATATAGCTTTAAATTTGTTTCCAACAAAATAATATCAATATATTGTATTGCAAGTAATGACAAAAATTCCATAGTTTAAAAAAATAATCCCCATATTTTAGTTAAGGAATGTTTTCTTATTGTTACTGTTTACATGTACTTAGCTGGAATACTTGGAATCCTGGTATCCAAGCAGGCAGGTGTATGTCTTCTGCCAAGCAGTTGAAGACTGTCTGTAGTAATATCTTTTTGCTATTTACTTCCTGCAGCTTACTAGGTGGGGCAAGGTAGATATTTCATTATTTATCTAAATCTTCTTGCCTGGAAAGTTGCTAACAGCCTACTCTTTTCTGTTTTCAACTGCCAATGGTCTTGTAACTTGCACAGCAAGTACAGAGGACATCTAAATTTATCGTCACTCTCCGATAGGGCTAGGCGCAGATCTCACCTCCCTTGAGATTAGGAAATGCTTTCAATTTGTGAGATTTGAACATCTCGCTATTACATGCTTTCACTGCTTGACAGGCAAGCGTCTCACCTCTAAGCTATAGCGACATCTTAGAGTGAACAACTGTTTTTTTAACCATGTTCATATTTCAGCCATTTTAAGAGTTTCTTCAAACTCAATTCTAAAATATTACTTCACAAATTGCATAATAATTCCAATGTGAATTTGGAAAATAAAAATAATACAAATAGTAACAAAGCAGAAAAAAAACTTAGCTTCGATTACATAACGTCCCTGGCTAGATGACTGTGTTGCATTGATGTTATCTTTTAATGGACAAAAAATGTTATCTGTTTTAAAATGTATGTAAAAATACATTGATCAGCTAATGATTATAGACAATGGTATCACAAATAGTTAGTGAATTACATCAATAAGGAGATAGTTTATGAAAATGGCATTGACATTAAGAAATAAATACTGAATAATCGTACATTAACAGACATCCATTTTAGGATGGCAAAGTTTGTAAGTTCTTGGCTAAATGGCTAAGTTACAAGACTGTTAAATTTAAAGACATTGTTTAAAGTCAGTTATTTAATAACAACAAATCTTTAATAACAATGAAACCAATGGTAAAATAATCACTGAAAATTAAACATGAACAAATAAATACTGACAAATTATGTACCAATACTCATCTGTTGATTTAAGAACAGATAAAGCCATATTATAACACTCATCCACTAATTTTATCAAGATAAGATGCAATATCATAATACTAATCTGTTGATTACATCAAGAGAAGATGAAACCATTATCATAAAACTCATGTGTCAATTACATCAAGAGAAGATGAAACCATTATCATAAAACTCATCTGTCAATTA